>CM067216.1:177158970-178358970 GCA_034190945.1 Octodonta nipae
GCACAAGTGATTTTGTGCCGCACAGTGCGGCAATTTTTAGGACGTTAATTGGAACATGGTTGTTTTAAAACCAACCGGTAGAGTACACTAATCACCATAAGGTTAAAAGTGTATTACTCATAAGTTATCAATTGACGTTTATGTGTACGTAAATTATTTACAGAATAATTCAATAATGGTTGTTTTCCAATTATTAGAGCACAAAGTGTTTTTCTGTCGTCCTGTACCGTAATTTTCGGGCGTTAATTGGAACATACTTCATGTTTTATGATAAAGTTTTATGTTTACTTGGTAAACCTACATAAAACATCCCAAAGGCACAGTTATTTCTGGTGCTCATTTGTGCGCACATTTGTGCGAGCTAGTCACAGATCATACAATAGAGGAGCTAGTGCTGTTATTGGAACACTCAGTGCTAGCACTGTGCCGCACTGTGCTCAATTGTGCGCTAATTGGAAAACAGGGTATGTTACTACCGTCTGTACACTGTGTACGAATGGAACATTGGTACACTTTCATAGACGGAACTATAAGTAGTTATTATTTTACTCATCCTGTTTTATTTCAAATGATAAATTTATTTGCTCAACTTGAGTTTAAATACAGTTTAAAATGTTTCGGATTGACAGTTTTATTCATACTTATATCATGAATTTAAATTTCTATTAGTAGCATCATTTTGCTGGATGCTATATTAAATAGACTTTTTCATATTCGAAAATTTTTAGTAGGCATGCGTCAACTGCTTCCATTTTTTTTTTTTTTTTTTTTTCGATTAAAAAAAACATTGTATTTACATGCCAATAGTGGGTAAACTGCCCGAAAATAATGATGCATGAGAATAAAAAAAATCGAATATGAAAAGGCCTATTAGCCCTTCTTGCACCTAAGTACTTAAAGGGCTAGAACAGTATGTTCAAGCTGAAAAGAAGTTTGTATTATTTATACACAGACTCTTCTATCACAACAATAAAAAGATGTCCACTCATAGTTCACCTTTGAGCCTTAATATACTATTGATCTCCTTTTTTTATTGAAAACAATAACCGCTTCAGTATGAGTCTAACAGCTTCTTTTTTGTTCACAATCGTATACCTCCGAGTAAAATATAGATATCAATACACATTTCATTTTAAATTGAAGCCTAATTAATGTAAATTGGGGGGGGGGAATTAATAAGGATGCCTCCATACTCCACTGTAGAGGTCGAAGCCAACTGTTTATTAAGGACTGAAAAAATTAAAAACTTAAGATTTTCTGATATAATGTAACAGCAGTTCACATATGAATTATACAAATTTATAGCACAAAATAATTTATATTAAAAAAGTACTGGCTTATAATAAAAACCGTTTAGAAACCGTGTGCTATCAATCACTATTTTCAGACTTATAAATCCCCTAACTAAACTTCGTCTCTTAGGCCGGGCACAGACCTACCGTTTCTGTTCTGGTCTTATAGAACAGAACAGAAATGAATTGTAAACGGAAGGCTAGAATGCAATGCAAAAAATTTCACTCGTCACATACCTACCGACCCGGAATGGTAAGAACGCCCGGTCAGAAAGTAACCGGTCAGACTATATATCGGCACACATAGTTCTCCTACAACTGTGCTTTTGATCGGTTCGTCATCTTCCATTACGAATTATAATATATTCGATGTGTCGACCACAAGCGCTAGATAACGCCTGAGGGCAAATTAAGAAAGCCCGGCAACTGGCAAGTGCGTGGCGATGAATTCGGATTCTCTTCTGTTCTATAAGAACAGAACAGAAACAGTAGGTCTGTGCCAGGCCTAAAAGAAACTTAGTTCAAATAAATCAAAATGAACACCATTCCCAACACCCTGTGTGATATACTTTTATGGCATATCTTGACATTTAAACTAAATATTTATGATGAAAATTTGACATTTACCATGATGTGTACAGTTTTTTTGCATATATTTTCCTGATTTTCAGAAAAATGGTAAGTTTAACGTTATAGAAAAATATACGGAATCAAGCTGGAACATATCTTTATAGAATACATTTTATAGTATTCACATTTCTTGAGCGGTTTTAGAGAAAACAGTGAAGATTCATGAAAATTTACTTTTTTTCTGATCTTCTGGAAATCCGTAAATCTCATGTTATAGACAATTATTATGGGACCTTTATGTAATGGGTTTATAAAAGTTGATAGATTTACTTTCATTTCTAAAGTAGATGATGACGAAATGTTAATTACATTCATATCCATGTGGATTTCTTGTTTTTCGCCCGTAACCATCTGATTTCATTTTTACCCAACTTCAGCTCCCACCTTACAGTAGAAGAAGATGGCACGTTTATAAATTTTCCTTCAATTTGGATTAATTAAGCTTGATTTTTTTAAAATGTCTCAATATCTTGATATTTCCAGGAGCTATACAATTTTGAATAAAAAGAGTTGTTAGACCCAGAGTGTACCGTGTATAGCTAGTTGCAGTCAAGATCAGGGGGTGGAAACTCAGATAGGGAAAAGTGGTTCTGATTTTTGAGACCTCTGGCCCATTATCAGCACACCTTAAGCTTCCCCAAATCTCCTTGTGAGGGCGCCATGATAGGCGCAAATTGCGTGATTTGTGGCGTGATTGTGTACATTAATCGCTTATAAGTTGTCTGGAGTATATAAAATAAGGAATATCACACTAGTAAAATCATTTCAATATACAGAATAGATAATGGCTACTCAGAATTGTTGAATTCGTAGTTGTTTTAATAGGTCTAAATGGTAATGATTTATGATATTTTTTTACCTTAATTTAATGATTGTTTTTTAGGTATTATTTTGCAAAAACCACAAAATGCCAGGCAATATGGGCTCAAGATATAATCAGTGAAGAGCTGTTTATTGCAAATCTAAACAGTTAGGTAATCTGTGAAATGCATTTTGAAATGGAATACATTGGAAGGAATGGCAAATTACTAAGATTGTTTGTCCAAATTTACAAGGTATGCTCATGTTTTTATCTTATGCTGTCACTTGTTTTACATATATTGCCTTATTTTAGGTTACACAAGAAAAGCAGGAGACAATTTTGTACACCTAGACTACAGAAAAACATGCTAGTGATTATGTTGAGGAAAGACAATGAATATTGTTACACTTTTATAACAATCATGTTATGATTTTGTAGAAGCTCTTGAGAATCAGGAAAACTAGGAATATACCATATCAAGTAGCATCCAAACCTCCCAAGTTTAGTTTGCCACATGAGAATGTTGAAAGTAGGAAGACACTTTTCAGTATGTAAATTGAAGAGGATTGCTTGCCTGAACCTGCCGATGAGTAATTTTTATCAAGAAATTTAAACATACAAAAGGGTAAGCATTTTTATAGAGGTTGTTTCATATATCACAATATTTCAATGAGTTTATATATGATGCAAGCAATTTGTTGTATATAATTAGAGTCGTTGGCATGCACATGTTTTATAAATTGATCTTTTTGTGAACAAAACGTGAAAATATTAAATTTAGGGATTGATTCACAATTTTATTACTTGAGAGGAAACAATGTTATTAATCAGTTAAACTTTCTGTTGATTACTCAAGAAAATAGATGTGTACTTAGAAAACACATAACAGACTGATTAGGTTAGTTCTAAACATGTGTTACTCATAAAATATTTCTTTATATATTACATTTAATGTTTATAACCTATTGGTATTCTTTGAAAGTAGTATAACTATTTATTGATATCTGTATAGTATATATATTCTAAAATTTACACACTGGTTTTAATAATGTGTCTTTGTATGTATTATATTAAATTGTATGTTTGATTTTTTATAAATAAAAAAATAAATTTCAATTACTACTTTTATTTCTAAAGTACAGACATCTAGTGGTACTTTTTTGAAACGAGGATTATGGGTAATGAAGATTCCTTTTATTTTTTTGGTAAAACTAATCATAGATTCCTATACTGGTTTTATTTCCAAGAAAAGAGTAGGCAACAACGGTTTCTGTACCATAGTAGAGTTTTGCTGACAATCGTAACGGCGCTAGTCGTAATTTTTTGAGCACAATTATAACCATTGAGTTTCCCATCTATTCTCTTTGTATGATCTGTGGTCAAGATGTTCAAGTTGATAAATTAAATCGCTAGCGACATCTTTTAGGTAGTATTACAAGTTATAATCGGAATTAAATCTCTGTAACATAGTAATCGTCTAAATCGTTTCTTAATTCCTGTTCTTTTAAAACAAGTAACCACTGTACATATTCAAATTTTTTGATACGGCAGTTGGGTAAGGATAAATAAAGTACAGAGCAGTATTTCACGGATTGCTATTTGCTATAGTTTCTGGCTGTAACCAGAAAGTTAATGATTACTCCAACAGTATGCAATGCTTTGAACTTTTGTTTTGTTGGATCTAGAAAAAGAATAAATTATTGCCATAGTATATTAGTTTGTTATTATACTTATATATATTCTCTCGCTTGTATGGGCAGTTTCTATACACTCCTTGATAGGTGATGATGTTAAGGTCATTTATAGAAAATTTTCATTAGACATCTTAGAATTAAAGTTTAGTTCATATTATTATTGTTATCTATGAAATAACACTTTTATAGGTAGTGAAAATTATTTAAAAAAGCTGATTATAACTTACGTTTTATTATCAACATAACAAATTGACTACTCAAAAATCTTACAATATTAACAACTCAAGATTTTTTATCAGAGTTATTATCAGATGGTAAAGTTTTAGGAGGACGCTTCTTAAACTCGAAACGAGGTAAACTAGGTCCAATGAAACTTGCCTTCGGTTTTTTATCCCGAGGAATGTACACCTGGAAAACCTTGAAGTGTTTCAAAATATCACCTGCAAAAAATTGAAATATTAATAAAACTACATAACTGTCAATGTATCGACTGTGTTTATCAATTAAAAATCCAATATTTCACAATATGTACAAAAAGTATACTTAAAATGATCAATTATAAAACATACGACAATTTTTATATAATAATACAACAGCAGAGGAAACCTACAATTTTATACCTCTTCTGATGTTATATTACCGCTTATCTCTATTTTACCAAGTGTTTTCCTAATTCGCTTCCATGTTTTTTCGCCTTGCCTAAACTGTGATATTTGTATAGATAATCTCGTTTCTGGGGCATACGATATTAATTATTTGTCAATAATAATATATTTCAAATCTATAATCTCTCTATTTCTTTGATTTGATTGATATGCTTCCAATCCTTACACTCCAAATCTCCTTCTTTAGTCCACTTATGTTGCTGACTGTGAATAATTTGCTTAAGTTTTTTATACTGGTCAGAGTTCTTAATTGTTATTATGAAATTATATCTTTCAATAGTCCTATTTTATTCATTGTTAATTTTCATGCCACAGAAAATACATACTTAGTGTCACTGACTGAACGCTTTTGTGTAAACAACTGTACTAAATAAACTGAATAGGGAATTAAAAGATAGAAAAAATACAACAATAGTATAGTGTCTATTTCTACTAATCTTTATGTATACAGGATAGCTCAAACGTAAACGTCAACGTCATCGGTTGGAGAAATAGTAGGCCTGGAGACGTACCGTTATGTAATGAAGGTGGAAAATATGATAACAATTCTAAAAATACCATAGTCAAGATAGACTGTCTTCACATTATGCCGGGTCACACAAAAAGGCTGTAAAAATAAGAAAAAATGATTATAAAGTCACAAACACCAAGCTGATGCTAAAAGTTGACTCACTGGTGGCGCAAACAACTTCGAAGAAGGCGGAACGACCTATTTCATTGCCCAACAAACTATCATCAAGACCTATTTTCACAAACTGATAATAGAAAAATCGTTCAAACAAAAACTCTTTTAGAAACATTTATATAAGGTATGTAATTTAAAACAGGGAGGCATTTGCGACCACTAGTTAAATTTAAACAAGTAAGGCCGAGAATCGAGCCCAGGTCTTCACAACGCAGTGTGGCATTCTAACTGTCTGAATTAAGAAAGTTATTTGAAGTTTGTTCTCTAAATAAAGTAATCAGTTGGTACCTTGCGGCTTTAATCCTACACAGTCAAAACAATATTAAAATAGTCATTAAAACAAAATAAATAATAATACTTTTCCCCTAAAGACACGCTATCCATGTCTTTGAGGGAGTGAGAGTTCCATACATTGTAATGTAATATTTTTATTTACACTTTGGGTTATTGGATTTATTTAAAAACACAGGTGAACTCACTATAATTTATTTCCATTACTTTAATTTATATTCACACAGCTATATACAATTTATCTTGAACACCTGTTGTTACTAGACGACAATCTAATACTGAATGAATCCTTTTGTCAGTTCTCCCTATTTAAATATTTCTTCTTAGAAGGCCGCCGAGAGATTTCCTTAATCGGCGCTCGAATTCATCGAGAACGTCAACAAAGCCAGCCGCCGGCCTCGCGGCGACAAATGAACAACCTCTTGGATTCCACGAAATATCAGATGATGCCAGTTCCACAAAATATCGGATGAATGCCGATTAAACGAAATATCATATAAATTCCCGTCACAGTATTGACAAGTTGTTGGGATATTAGAAGGAGTACCAGTGTTTCTTAACGGTAACCCACCCATACACACACATGAAAATACGAACTGTAAAAT
The DNA here is from genome assembly GCA_034190945.1 of Octodonta nipae. NCBI lineage: Eukaryota > Metazoa > Arthropoda > Insecta > Coleoptera > Chrysomelidae > Octodonta > Octodonta nipae. The sequence continues at coordinate 177,165,635 of CM067216.1, forward strand.
TGAAATTACATTTGTTTCGACACTTCGTTCCGACCGACGTCACAGTTGCTTGATCTTGAAATACCCATAGAACTTTTTTTGTGAGAATCAGGGTGAATATTAAGAGCCTCTTATAGAAAATCAACAAATTATAGCAAATACAATACCAGCACAAAATTTGGTTTTCGATCTAATAGCATTGCAATTTTCAGTTTGTAATATTAAAATCAAAGACTTGACATTTAAAAAGAGCATATAAAAGGGCAAGTTTATAGATAGTAGAGACAAGGATGGAAAATATTTACTTTTCATTACAAATAATGACGGAGTATTTGCAGTCCGCATTTTAAATGAGTTTTTGTGAGCAATCGCCGTTGTTCTAGTAGACAATTATATCAATAATATTTTGAACATATGTGTGTGTATCTGTTTGTGTAAATCTTCATTGCTTTTGTGTGTTTACACTACTGTGTTATCACCGTGTATTAAAGCCGTAGCCAGGAATTTTTGGATAACTATAAATAAAAGCTCAGCAGATTCAAATTCAGTTCAGTTACCTAGTGACTCTTGGGGAGTAGGCAAATGAGGCCCCGAGTTCGATCTAGACTCTGAAACTCTTTTTCACTTTTGTCTCTTGATAATGGCTCCAAAGCATGAGTCGAAACGTCGAGTATATAATAAATTCAGACACGGTTCTCACCCGGAACCTAGAAATATTTATCCGGGAATACATCCGTTCGTTATATTTATTCATGTTTGAATCCTGCAGACGTTTCGCCAAAGTCTCACTTGGCATTCTCAATGCGTTGTTACGGTGAACTGAGAGGTGATCTGCCTGAGCTGTTTATTTTATATGTCTCGGTCGCAAGTCGTATCGTGCCTGATTGCTCGGTGTTGACTCCGCCCCCTTCGCTGCCGTTCGGGTGTGTTACTTGTTGACGGGTTTGTATTTTGCCTAGCTAACTGTGATTTATTTTGATGTTTAATAATTGTCTTCCATGTGTTAGAGAGGTGCAGGGCGTCGTCTCTTTTGTTTAGTTGTCCAGTTTTCTCAATTTCAATAGCTTCTCGTATTAGTCTGGTTTTGTAGTGAGGAGCTTGTGAGATCTGTTTACAACTATCGAAGTTGTTTTTTATTGGCCCGATTTTTGCTGGTGTTTGAACAGGGCCGATGTCGTTTGTTTATTTTTGACAGCTAATTTGTGTTCCTCTAAACGGGCTGAAATTCTTCTGTTCGTTTGTCCGACGTATACCACGTTCCGCGAGTTATACTATATACCCCTTGGTTCTCAAGATTTACTTTTGGTTTGGGATTTCCTAAACTTGTGCCTATAGTCTGGTGCGGTTTGTATGCTGTCGCTATGTCATGCCTTCGAAGAATTCGGTCAGTTCTGTCCGTTGTCCCTTTGATGTATGGTAAGGTTTTTCGGTGGGGTCATCTTTTGGTTTTGGCTCATGGTCTTGTTGTGCTATTGCTTTTTTGATAGTGTGGTTTGTATATCCGTTTTGTCGTAGAGCGGTAGTTATGTTTTAATTCGTGTGTTTTGTTATTGTCGTCTGTCAGTCGTATGGATGTGGAAATTAGCGTGTTGGCAACTCCCTATATTTGAGATGGGTGGTGATGAGATTTGTAGTTTAAATATCTGTTCGTGTGTGTCGGCTTTCTATATACGGTGTGGTCGAAATGCCCATTTTGGGTTTTTTCTTGCGAGAACGTCGAGGAAAGGCAGCTGGTTGTTTTCTTCAAGTTCTAATGTAAATTGAATCCTGGGGCGTATAGAGTTTAGGTGCTCCAGGAACTTGAGGGTTTCTTGTGTACCAAAAAGGCCATATGACAAATACGTCATCGACGTATCTTAGCCATAACTTTGGTTTCAGGTTTGCTGTTTGTAGTGCCTTTTTTGGAAATAGGTCATTGCGGCTCCGTCGGTTTGTTTATATATGCGGTTGTCGTACATAAAATAGGCACTTTTTAGGCAGTGTCGTGACAAATCTATTACGAATTGTGGGAGGTCTTCATTTTCAGATATTTGTTGAAGTGTTCCTTCTTCTGGTATGCTTGGATATAAGGACTTAACATCGAAACTAGCTATGATATCATCTGGTTATATGAAAATGCTGTTGAGAAGGCGTGTGAAATGTTCCGAGTTTTTAATGTAGGAATCTGCTTTTTCCACAATTGGTTGTAGGGTACTGGCTAGATATTTTTCCAAGTTGTATACCGGCGAGTTGAAAGCACTAAGTATAAGTCGAAGTGATACTCCATCTTTATGGATTTTGGGCAAACTGTAGAGCTTTGGGCATCGACTTGACTTTTCTCTGGGGATCAGTTTTTTCTGTAGTTCTTCTTCTATGGGTGAATCTTTAATTTTGGATTTCGTTGATTTTTCTAGGTAGGTGGTCGGATCTCTGGGCGATGGTTTGTAACTTGAGTCAATCTCGAGAAACATCACCATACTACCTGCCGATAAAGGAAACTCCACCCTCGTAATGAACACTATAGACTACCAGGATAAATGAAGCAACTTCTCGACAAGGACTCAAGTTACAACCATCGCCCAAAAGTCCAAAATTAAAGATTCACCCATAGAAGAAGAACTACAGAAAAAACTGATCCCCAGAGAAAAGTCAAGTCGATGCCCAAAGCTCTACGGTTTGCCCAAAATCCATAAAGACGGAGTACCATTTCGACCTATAGTTAGTGCTTTCAACTCGTCGGTATACAACTTGGAAAAATATCTAGCCAGTACCCTACAACCAATTGTGGAAAAAGCAGATTCCTACGTTAAAAACCCGGAACATTTCACACGACTTCGCAACAGCATTTCCATATAACCAGATGATATCATAGCTAGTTTTGATGTTAAGTCCTTATATCTAAGCATACCGGTAGAAGCACTTCAACAAATATCTGAAAATGAAGACCTCCCACAATTCGTAATAGATTTGTCACGACACTGCTTAAAAAGTGCCCATTTTATGTATGACAACCGCATATATAAACAAACCGACGGAGCCGCAATGACCTATTTCGAGAAAAAAGCAGTACAAACAGCAAACCTGAAACCAAAGTTATGGCTAAATACGTCGATGACGTATTTGTCATATGGCCTTTTTGGTACACAAGAATCCTCAAGTTCCTGCAGCATCTAAACTCTATACACCCCAGGATTCAATTTACATTAGAACTTGAAGAAAAGAACCAGCTGCCTTTCCTCGACGTTCTCGTAAGAAAAAAACCCAAAATGGGCATTTTAACCACACTGTATATAGAAAGTCGACACACACGAATTTCAGCCGGTTTAGAGGAACACAAATTAGCTGTCAAAAATAAACAAACAACATCGGCCCTGTTCCAACACCAGCAAAAATCGGGCCATAAAATCAATTTTGATAGTTGTAAACAGATCTCACAAACTCCTCACTACAAAACCAGACTAATACGAGAAGCTATTGAAATTGAGAAAACTGGGCAACTAAACAAAAGAGACGACGCCCTGCACCTCTCTAACACATGGAAGACAATTATTAAACATCAAAATAAAACACAATTAGCTAGGCAAAATACAAACCCGTCAACAAGCAACACACCCGACACGGCAGCGAAGAGGACGGAGTCAACACCGAACAATCAGGCACGATACGACCTCCGACGGAGACATATAAAATAAACAGCTCAGGCAGAATTGTATAAATATATAATTATATTTATGAAAAAGATGGTTAATTGGTTAAAATCAAATCTTTAAACCCAACTCCAAAATTTCGGATTCCCAACCCCCCACCTATGGCATCGCTGTGGATGTATGGAAAAATAAAGGGAGGATACACTAATACACTTATATGGTAGGCTTATAGTCACAAATCACTTGAAAGTTCTATACTATATAAATGTTATCTCTGAAGCTGAATATATCATTAATTTGAAACAATAACTAGTAATAAAGAAAATTGTTAAAAATAATTTGATAATTAGTTGTTACAATATAAATCTAATTAACTCAAGTAGCAGTCAGGAGAAGTCACATTCCAATTTTGGATCTACAAACTTACCTACTTTCTCTTCAGGAAGTGAAAATTCATCTGCAATCTTCTTTACATTAAATTCTTCAGGTTTGTTTTGGTGGTTTGTAATAAATTCTAATGCCTTTCTCAAAGTTGTTTTGCCTATAGGCACATTATCTGGTTCTTTAGTTCCATATTCAAACTCTTCTACATATTTTCGATCTAGTGGTAAGGGTCTTGTTGGGTTAGATTCTGGATTTTTACTATACTAAAATAGTTATATATCATGAGATCTAGTTTTGATCAACAGCACAATAGAATGTAGAGCAGAAATAATTCTTGAATTAAATCATTCAGTTGGATGCTTTAAATTTAATCATTTACAGTATGATAAAATTATTTAATATATATTGTGCTAACACAAACTGAAGAAAACCTCAATTTTTAGTAAACTGTCAAAAAATGTAAAACAAGCATATAAACAGTAACTAACAACTTATAACGTTGCTAAAGCAAGGCATGAGAATTTAAATTGTCATATAATAATTGTTGACTGAATCGATTAGTATTTGTATAACACTGAAAGTCAATGTTCCTGTACTCAGAAAAAGCAAGTAGCTTTAGTAATGGCAATATGTGGCATGTACCAATTTGTCGTCTAAACAGTCCTGAAAGTCATTATTGTCAATATATTTTAAAAATACATTCTAGTAATTTATTGTTAAATAAAAATCAAGCATCAGAAAACATTCACACAGAAATAATTAATGAACATTTAATGCATAATTTGCTTAGTCTGTCACTCAAATTTATTAAATATTAAAGCATAGTAATAGTTTAAGTATATACTTTACATCCTTTGAAGTTACATAAATGTTTCTTAAATGGTTATCAAGTTGTTCATTCTTCTTTAAACTTTCTTGGTAAATTTCAGGATGATCTAAAAAGTTTCATTTTAGCTTTTTGAATATGTTTTCTTAAATTCAAACCTTGCATGAGACGTTCATAAGTTATCTGGTCTCTTTCATGTCTTGGTGCTGGTGTTGGTTTAGGTTTTGATATTACTTTATGTGCTCTATTTTCAATATTATAATTTCTTAAGGGGTTTTTAATTGTAGTAAGTATTTTACCCATTTAAGGTGATTTTATACTGACAAGAGGTTACCGTCCAAATAGTATAATTCAAAAACTCTTTTTACGTTTATCGCAAAGAAAATTTCTTAATCAAATATTGTGTATTTAAAAAAAATAGGAGTTACATTACACTCCACATTTCCAACTCGACTTATGAAGTTATGAACAATAATATTAAATATTACACAGGTTATGAAATCGGATGTAATAACAAACCAGGGTTGCCAGATTGGTTGGGGATAAAATCGTGAGATCGATCGGCAAAAATCGTGAGAAATCCCTTATTTAAGTGAGTATTGTTTCTTTTTAACTTCTAATTAGTATTAAATTCGATGGTCAGATCACACAATGATAAAAATATTTGAATAATTTTTAAATTTATCATAGTCAACTAATTTTTGATCATAGGAGGTTGAAGACTTTTGTTTTTTAAGTGAAATTTATCAGGCTCACTATTAGAATTTAGAGCATACACCTTCTGGAGCTAGCCTGCAATTCGCAAATGTCATGCCAAAGATAGAAAGAGGGAGTAAAAGAGAGAGCAAGAGGCTATTTTACTCGATTGGTTGGTGCAGCGAGATCAGTTCCCAGTCGAGTGACATAGCCTCTTATTCTCTCTGTTGCTCTCTCTTTCTAGCATTGGCACGATATTTATGCACTGAAGGCTATCTCTAGGAAGTAGATACTCTACGTTTACGTTCAAAAGCGAGACGGGTATTATTGAAAATAACGCCGCCACAGAAAAACCTCTGATTCAGATATGCGAGACATGCTATCCGAAATAATTTTGCTCGCTGATCACGAATACGCGGTCAGAACTGGTCCACCACCCTTTGGTCTAATGTAAAAATAACTCGTAAACAAAATTCTTCAATATCTGAAGATTCTTCAGTTTTTAAAGACCAAAGGGTGAAAATTGCATGTAGGTAAAACCATAGCGTATTAGTCAACAATTAATTCTCTAATAAAAATCAAATGATTGAATGTAATGAACTTTCAGCGAGAAAATTAATTGACTGTAATACGCGAATAAGCTCTAAGAAAGAAGAAACTCATAACAGCTCATAGATCGTATCAACACAGAAGTACGAACAAAAATAGCCACGACTTTTTACCGATAAAAGATCTGTCCCATATTGAAGTCGTTGTTGTTGTTCAACCTATGCACGATACTGAACCGGTATCCAATTTGGAACAGCCCTTTTGTATAACCCCCGGTAACTGCAAAAATACATTTTATGGTTGTTCAACTAAATTCAGGATGGTATTACAGTTGATAAGTTTATTTCTGATAACCTTTTATTACTTATAAAATTGTATATTTTAAATTTTATATGTGTACGTGCGTAATTTCACACTATTACAAAAATCGTGAAATGAGGGACACCTATCGTGAGATCGTGAGATTTTATCCAAAATCGTGAGATCTCACGATAAATCGTGAGATCTGGCAGCCCTGTAACAAACCACAAATTGAAGGTTAACCATAGAGACCTAAACACAATCACAGATCATGCAACACACAATGGCTGTTTTCCAATCACCAGAGCACAATTGATTTTGTGCCGCACAGTGCGGCAATTTTAGAACGTTAACTGGAACATGTTTTTTTTAAAACCAACCGGTAGAGTGCATTGACCACCATAAGGTTAAAAGTGTATTACTCATAGGTTATCAATTGACGTTTATGTGTACGTAAATTATTTACAGAATAATTCAATAATGGCTGTTTTCCAATTACTAGAGCTCAAAGTGTTTTTGTGTGGCCCTGTACCGTAATTTTCGGGCGTTATTTGGAACATACTTCATGTTTAATGATAAAGTTTTATGTTTACTTGGTAAACCTACATAAAACATCCCAAAGGCACAGTTATTTCTTGTGCTCAATTGTGCGAGCCAGTGCTGTAATTGGAACACTCAGTGCTAGCACTGTGCCGCACTGTGCTCAATTGTGCGGTAATTTGAAAACAGCGAATTTCTTATCTCTATTCTTAGAGCATTTACTTTCTAGAGATAGCCTGCAGTGCACAAATGTCGTGGTAAGACTAAGGAGAGAGAGCGCAATAGAGAGGGCAAGAGGCTATTTCACTCGGTTGGGAGCTGCTTCCAATAAAGCATGCTGTTCATTGGCTGCTTTCACCGACCATCTACCCACTAAGTGAAATAGCCTCTTACCGTCTCTGTTGTCCTCTCTTTCTAGCGTTGCCTCGATTTTATGATTGACAGGCTATATCTAGATGGTAAATGATCTAAGTCTCTATTACCTGAAATTCGACCAGTCCAAAGATCGGTCACGCAACGGTTGGTATACGAAACACACTCTTAGAACTTATACATGTTCTAAGAACACATTCATCTACAAAAAGCTAATTCATATCTATATTGATAATCAAATTTGTTATATTATTGAAACTGCACAAAATAGAGTGTTTCTTAACAGTTCCAGTGATGTAAATTGCATTGTTACAGGCCTATATGTCTTTATCATATAATCCACAGCCATTGAGATGTATTAATACCTAAATTGATCTTTCTATTACTTTTGACAGTTCTGTGATTTTGACACGAGGTATGTAAAACTGCGGAAGCGGAAACATAACCCACAATTTTCTCTTTAGTCAGCAATGTCAGCATTGCGTTTGTTTGAAGTTTAATTTAAACATAACTTTAATTTGATCACCAAAATGTCTATTCCGGATAAGGTGTTGATGAGGAAAATAAAAAAACGTGAGAAGCAAAAGTTAAAGCTTCTAGGTGACAAGCATGAAGGTATTTCTTTTAACTATAATTATGATGGTGAAATTATGTTGCTTAAATTATTAACATTTTAATAATTCATGCATTTATTTTTATTAAAGGTGAAGATGCAAGTAAGCCTTCAAAACGAAAGGCAAATATATATGAAGAAAATGACGTACCAGTGAAGAGTAAATATCTAGTACATTTGTATTAATTTACTATTAATAGGTATATATAACTTTCAGGGACTAAAAAAATGAAGCAGAAAAAAACAAAGCAAGCTAAAGATACTGATTCATCAGAACTAGCGGATGAGGAAGAGGTCAATGATAGTAGCGTAGAAAATAATGAAAGTATAGAGGAAAAATGTAAGTAATAGTTATATATTTTAATATTGGCCCAGAATACATAAATCAGTATATATACAAATGTTTTAAGTTTTCGCGGGCACCAAATGTTTTAGGTGGTTTCCAAATACTTAGTATTTGAGTAACTAGAAGCAAAAACAGCAAGCTACGAGAATTATGCCAACCGACCTGAATAGGGCAGATGTGACTCTGCCGAAACGTCGTCATTTTACCATCGATCCCGGCATCGATGGTAGAATTAGTCAAGTTTTATCATTAGAACGCGTTGATGTCGGTTTTGTTCTACTATTAATTTTGTCACTTAATTTCGTAAATGACTTGAGCTATATTTCATTATTTGCTCAGCATTTGATCTCAATACGTTTTGTCTGATAGAAAGTTCCAGGCAGCACCATTCTTGTTTTTATTGTCCCAGAGATTGATGTTTTGTCTTACTTCGGAATGACTAAAGTTTATTCCAGTGGCAGCAAATAAATTTTATAACACTTATTCAGTAAATCAAATTGTTTTATCGAGAATGTGATTTAGGTAAATAAAATTATTGTGACATAGGTGTTTCTGAAATTGATTATGTATTAGCTATTAATTTTTGGAAGAAATATTTCTGAAATTATATCAAAGCAGAGAACAATAAAAACATACTTACATATTATTTAGAAATAACTTGATACAATGTAAGGCAAAAGGCTCTATTTCAATCTAAGTACTTACCCAATAAATAAACCTCAATGGTATTATTATCAATACAAAATTTAAGTACACCAAAATCCACTTCTTAGAAAAGTCTAGAATTTCAAACTACAAATAATCATTTGATGAAAACTACACTTATAAACTAGTTTTCGGAACGTAAACAAAACAATACCTACTGCAAAAACTACCACAGGCTACCCACATTATGTTCATTGGAATGAAGACTGAACAAGTTATGGCAATTTTGCCATTTTATTCATTCAGGTTTGAGGTTTAATTTCAATTAATTTTTAATGATACAGAAAGAGGTTTGCCAATGTTAAAGTAATTAGTAAAGCTTTCTGATGTGTTTAGTAGCTACATTTGAAGTTCCATAAGTGTTTCCAATGTTAAATTAACTGTTTGTTACTGTAAAAATGAGTGGGAAATTCATACCATTTTCATTTTTTCAAACTAAACTATAGGTTGTTTTAAAAAATGTTATAAGCGTTTTAGATTTATTCTTGCCTGAACTGTTATTCCTCAAAATACTTTCACTCATACCGTTTACACCCTGTATAGTTTATTTAACAAAATACAATATTAAATGAAAATGATGATAATAAGGCGAATGTGAGTTCTCCTTGGAATATCCCTAAGTTGAGGACAATGAATTCAACTTAAGTCTGATTAATTTTAATGGATATATTACTTTTTAATTATTTTCTATCTATAATAGAAATATTTCTATAGATAAATTTGTTTGTTTCTGAAATTGCTTTCAGTAACATAAAGTTGTGGTACCATGAATAATATAGGCTATTTTGATCATTAATATGGGTTTTCTCTACTGACAATGATTTCTGAAAAACAAAGAAGATAAATAATCAAAAATCGAAGTGTACTTGGTTCAATTTGTGGAAATTTCCCGAAACACTAGTTGCCTTCTTAAAGAAAAGCTCTCTCACAAGATTAAAGAGAGAAAACTGGTCTACAGATTTATCAAGTAGTTTTACTGTGTAATAAATTTGTGATATATTTCAATATATTTATCTGTTTAACAGTGACATGTAGATTCCTTCCCAAGAATCATCAAATAAAGTTTTGCTGAAACACTTCAGTAATACTAACTGATTACTCTCTTCGAGGTGTCACTCTTTTCTACACAAGACAATATACATACATACATTCTGGTTAGGGAACCTTCATCAGTTGCGCTTCCCACAATTGAATGTCCTCTCAAACACTACTTTATGTATTTGATACATATCGTTAAATTTGAAGACGCTAGATGTAAAGACCGACATCTAGGATTTTCGGGGAAACTAGCACATATAGGTCCCCATTCTGGAGCCGTTCCATGTAATTGGTGTTACCCGTAATTCCTAGGTTAGAGTGTCACGATGTCGGTCTTTACATCTCGCGTCTTCAAATTTAACGATATGTATCAAATAAGTAATTTCGAAAAGATTGTTGAGGAGGGCTTGAATTATTTTGTCTGTTCATTGGGTTTTCTCCCCTCCAAATTTTTTTTCCTGCAACAGATAAGTATTTAAAAATTGTATATGTAGAACAAAGTGTAGTAAGGCAATTTCGTAAAATTGCCCGGATTACTGGCTGTCTGTACAGAGATTCTTCCTCACAGTTATTCTGAGAGAAAGAGATGTCTACAAAATGATCAACCAATATTCCTGTATATAAGTATTGTATTGTATATTGTGTAATACTTATCTGTGTATGGAGACGTTTCAACTCCGAGTCTGGAGTCGTTGTCAATCGTTTAGTGTTGTTTTCGAGGTTTTTTCTAAAAAAATTTCGCTTTGATCTTGATCTTGAGACTCGGAGTTGAAACGTCTCCATACACAGATAAGTATTACACAATATACAATACATTACTTATATACAGGAATACTGGTTGATCATTTTGTAGACATCTCTTTCTCTCAAAATAACTGTGAGGAAGAATCTCTGTACAGACAGCCAGTAATCCGGGCAATTTTACGAAATTGCCTTACTACACTTTGTTCTACATATACAATTTTTAAATACTTATCTGTTGCAGGAAAAAAATTTGGAGGAGAGAAAATCCAATGAACAGACAAAATGTATCAAATACATAAAGAAGTGTTTGAGAGGACATTCAATTGTGGGAAGCGCAACTGATGAAGGTTCCCTAACCAGAAACAATATATATTATGTACATTGTCTTGCGTACAAAAGAGTGACACCTCGAATAGAGTTTCAATATATCTGACAGGTGCAGTTAACCTGAAAATTTCATCGTGACATTCTAACCTAGGAATTACGGGTAACAGCAATTACATGGAACGGCACCAGATTGGGAACCTCTATATCCTAGTTTTCCCGAAAATCCTAGATGTCGGTCTTTACATCTCGCGTCTTCAAATACTAACTGATTTTGAAGTTTTATTTTTTTTTGTGTGCATTTGACAGGATCTGTTGGCAAGTTGCGTCTATCGCTATAGAGGCTGTTTTAATGTCCTCACTGTTTGTAATCTGTTGAAGTCATTTTGCGAAAATTTAATTCATAAAAGGGGCGAGGAGAATAGAGGTTTTTGGAAGATTTTGCTGTCCCTAACCACAATTGAAAGATAACATCTCCTTTTCGATATCTTAAAAACCGTGGAGGGCAAGTTGTCGCTATATGTTTTACACAGGAAAGAAGATGTTTTCACAGAAAAAGTTAAAAAACGTTCTACAATATCAAAAATGGTTCAGTTTCTAGGTCGGCCATTTGGTGCTGAATACATTGTTCCATTGTCCAGTCCCTATTGACCTGCACTCGAATCTGTCGGATAGGTACCTTCTCGCTGATCCATCTTCCGGTAGTGTCCACAATATGCTGGACAAGGGTCTTCTTTGATAAGGCATCGGCATTTTATGCAATCGGCCGGAACGATGATCAACCTTGAGTCATATAACTAATATACTATTCACCTGGCCAGTTAGCCTTCTGGTGTCTTCATTTCCAACAGCCACTTGAGGGGGGGGGGGGGGCAAGATGGGTTCTGACTAAGAAGTGACAACCATAAAGATGTTTATTGCTAATAGTTCTTTTCAGGTGCTATAGTAAATTCATGATTGTAGTATTCGATCACCCGCTCTTCATCATCTTGCACTGAGTATAAAAGGGCCGCGAAACCGGTATTGCTGGTGTCGGTGTCTATATCTGTGATGAATTTGCCTCATTGTATAAGAAACGCTACAATTGGACTGGATCGTAATGCATCTTTTAGTGGTCTAAATGGACGTGTCACATTCCTGATTCCGATGGAAGATATCTTTTTCGGTGGTCTACCAATATAGAGGTATGGCGGCAATTCTCCCATAAAGCTTCGTAGTTCATGGTAGTCTGTAGAGCACTACCAATCACTACCAATCCTCATTAGACCGGATTCCTGACTCAGAGACGACGTGGCCAAAAAACTACCTCATTTTGAAACATGGATCACCTCTTAGGGCTAGGTCTCACGTTGGCATTCTTAATTCTGGAAAATACTTCTCTGAGCTTCTTCAGGTGGTCATCGAATATGTGAGTCTTCAACAAAATATCGTGGAGGTATATGTTGTCCTTATACTTAGTATTAATATACTGCTATTCTAGTTCTAGTTAATTACTTTTGGTTAACTAAGTGAATTAGTTGTTCTTGTTTCCTTTGAACTTTCAAATCATCCTGCCGTTTTTCGAATATATTGAGCTCATTTTGAAATTTGGAAAATAATCCTTAGATTCTGTTCTTCACATTTCATGGTAGTGGCATGCGCTTGTTGTTCATTTTTAATGGTGCGGGAAAGATCACATAATTTTTCATGAAAAGATTTTGCACTAGTCTTGAATTTCTTCTCAAATTTCAGATCGTATTTAGATTTTGTCCTTCATAATAATTTTTGATTTTACCACCACTGGTATAAGTTTTCTATGGGTTCTAAACAAGTAATTTAACCCAGAAAATTATACTTATTTATTTCCTCACAAATTCACAACAAATTTTAAGCAGTACACACTTCGATATGTTGTATCATTCGAATATTAGCTGATCGTCTATTGACCTGAACTCTGCTGTCGACCTATAAATACCTACCTCATCTTCTCTCGAACGTTCCCTTAGTAATCCTGTTTTTCTAACATTTCATTTCGTTTTGTGAAAAAGACAGGAATTTTCAGTACTTTTTTTATCATGAATAATGTGTTCAGGAAAATGATTTGTTTATTCGGGGATGAAGTTTTTTAATTTTGAGAAGGATTCCTATTGTCATAATTAAAGATAAATAAAGATATAAAGTTAAAAATTTACAGACATGGAAATTTACAAAAATTACCACCCATGTTGTTATGTGGAATAATATTGTAGAATGCCTTTTGCCAGAGATCAATTGGTATGCTAATTATAAGCACTCATACACTTGTTAATTATTTGTCTTTTATGTGACAGTCATCTTTGAACATATTTGTTATACTTAGAAGTTACATAATTAATTAATCATTGAATCTTAATCATTTTAGTGCCTGGCGCAAGTAGTACCCTGGAAATTTTGAGCAATAATTCTTTTCAATCACTTCAGGACAAGGTTTGTGAGAATACTCTTAAAGCCATTGAAGATATGGGTTTTACAAACATGACAGAAATTCAATCCCGATCTATACCTGTTTTATTAGAAGGTAGAGACTTAGTTGGAGCAGCTAAAACTGGCTCAGGAAAGACTTTAGCTTTTTTAATACCTGCAGTGGAGTTAATTTACAAGCTGAAATTTATGCCTAGAAACGGTAAGTTAGGATATCAATTAAGAAATTAAGTTACACAATTATTTTTACTTAACTTTAACACTAATTAGGAGTATGTATGAATATTGTATCTAAACATGAATTCTGTATCGGATTTATTACCATGATGACGAAATTTTTTCTCTTCAACATTTCTAGAGTAGTATCCTAAAAGCAGAATGAGTTTTAGAGTGAGGAGTTTTATATTTGGCCATGGTGAAACCTTGGAAAATTGGCTAGTGCTGCTAAACATTGATTTAAGAAATAATATAATTAAGGTTATGAATCACTTCGTTGAGATCGTTTCAAGATTTAATAAATATTTGACTGTATAATGCAATGGGACAGGCCCTTCATCAAAGCATTGAACTCTTGAACAATTATTTAAGAATACTTAATGGGGTAATGAATATGAACATCTAGCACTTTCGGGGAAATGAGCCAACTGAGCCTCCAAATCGAAAGTTGTGCTGTATGTATTGCTGCTACTTTATAGGACAATTAAATCTTTCAAAGCTATTATGAATTTTACATAGAAAATTTTACAAAACTGAATGGGGGGCAGAGAATATATATGTTTTAAATATATTATAATTATTTTCTTACATTAATGTTATTAACAATATCTAGGCAACTAATTTCATTGATAATGTTGATTTCAGGCACTGGAGTAATTATAATATCACCAACAAGAGAATTATCAATGCAAACATTTGGAGTTTTAAAGGAGTTAATGAAATACCATCATCACACATATGGTTTAGTAATGGGAGGTACTGCAAGACAAGCAGAAGCTCAAAAATTGTCAAAAGGAATAAATATCTTAGTTGCTACACCAGGAAGGCTATTAGATCACTTACAAAATACACCTGACTTTTTATACAAAAACTTGCAATGTTTAATTATTGATGAAGCAGACAGAATATTAGAGGTGGGCTTTGAGGAGGAAATGAAACAAATTATTAATTTACTACCAAGTAAGTGTAATAGTAACTGGCATTATTTTTCTCAAACTAAACTTGTATGTGTTAGATAATACTATAATCTTAAATTTGCAGTATTGAATTATTTTTAATACCATGTAAATAAAAACTACAATTGAGGAACACTTTCGACGATTTCCATTTGTAATTTCAAAACTAGTTGTGTTTGATTAACTTAAAAATGATACTTATAACTCTATTTGCAATATCACAACTAACCTAACCTCAGTTTAACATTCAACACGTCAAAGTAAAACGACCTTTTGTTTTCAACTAACTCCACTAAACGTATTTATATGCGTAATCAGGTGAATTCTGAATTCTTGAACGTCTGCCATACTGTGGCATGGCCAACGGGAAACTCCTAAGAATAAAACATAATATTGTTACAGAGTGCAAGTTCAGCCAGTTGGCCATGCAAAGGAACGCCACTTTTCTAACTGCCTGAATCTAAGTCAGTGTAAAGCAACTGTTCCATCAGAAGCACATGAATATTTGAACATGCAGACTCGATTGATTGATCACTTAGAGAAAGCTCACAAAATAAATCTCTATATCCCCTATAAATACAGACTATATTCTAGGTGGATAATTCAATATAGTTATTTTTTTTTTTGAATAATGTAGTTTTTGTAGATTAGTTGTAGTAAATAAGTGAGTTTCCGTGGTTAAATGTATATTTTTAAAGTAAATCGAATCCAAGTACAATTTGTATACTGACCAACAACTGAATTGGCTATTATAATATCAGTACTTGGACGACCGAGCGCCGCTCGTGAATATAAACATTTTTCCTGAGATTATCACTTACCAAGCAAAAGTAACTTAATTTCTATTTTTTTTTTAATTTTAATTATGTTAATAAGTGTGTAAATTCTTAAGGTACTCAAACATGATTTCATAAAAAAGACTACACCATACTAAAAATCTTTATTGGGTCTGTTAATCAATGAGTGGTGCCACCTAGTACTACTTTTAGTTTTTTAAATACCCTTACAAGTTATTTAAAATAATTACTTTTTGGTCTATCAATTTTAAATAATTCTTCAAAAATGCATGTGCCAAAAAATATAAATGTGTAAGTATGTGTGATAATACTGTTGCGAAATTTACCTAAGTAAATATTAGTATTTAAATTTTAATTGAACCCACAGAGTATATAACAATACATCACTCATGAAAAATATTTTGGTACATGTTTTCCCTTCAAATCCAAAAATTAGTAAGATATGATATAATAAAAGCACTTTACATATTTGTCTGCTGCATACATTTAAAAAAATCAGATTACATTCCAATTATAAACAGAAAATAAAGTTAATCAAAGTATAATGGTAACATTTATTTATTATTGTAACATTTATTTCATAAAGCATTTTGTAAACACAAAATAGTATTTAGGGTAAATTATTTTCTAATTATTAATTGCACAATATGTTGGATTAAGGCACTGTAAATGTTTTAGCATTGCATAAGAGAATGTTCATCCTTTAAATGATTAAATATTTGTTTTAAATATATCACTAATCTTATGTATGCAAATTGTATATTTAAATATTAGCTACTCTTTAAATTACTTGTAAGGGTATTAAAAATAGTATGATCACAATTTTGGCATCAATCATTGCTTTACACGGCCAATGTGTAGTTATTGAAATCTAAATATATGTTATTCAAGACTCATTTCACATATCCAAACCTCACTTAAAATTTTGGTAATGAACTGGCTTGACTATCACATTCACATATGATACTGTTAAACATATAGTTTATTAAAAAAATCCATACAAATGTTATATTTCATTTATATTTGAAAAAGTTTTATCGAACATACTACATTAACACATTTGACATTCTCTGACCAACTTATTTTCTTATTAAAGAAACACATTTTCTTTTTTGTTCATACTTCAAAGGTATGAAATTTATTATGCCATTTGTGTTGCTTTACATTATACATATGAAAATTACTTTATTGTCACAAGAAAGGGCAGTTATTAAGAAATATGGTGGTAGCTAATTTTAAATACACAGTATCACTGGGTTGTTCCTTATAAAAGTACATGTATTATTTACTTTTCAGTTACTTCTTGAAATTTTGCAATACCAAACCAGTACATTTCACAATAATTCCTTTATTTAGTCCATTGAAATTTTGTCTGAATCTGCAAAATGAGGTGGCAGCAAACTAACACAGAACATTTATGTATTTGACCGTGCTGATTACGAATCTGCAATTAGTTTTTGTAACAAATGTGCAATAAGGGAGAAATCTCAAAACCCCCCAAAAAAGGGTTTTTTTGCATTTTACTCAAAAACCACAATAAATTTAAAAAAACCTCGTCATCGTATTCCTCGTAAAATTTTAAATCGAAAACGTGTAGCAACTTATACAAAGTGAACAAACTGTTGTCTCATTATTTAATTTTTAATTTAGTTTGGTATATTCGGAATACACGCGTTTGCGCGCATACACTCCGATAAATCAATAAGCATTGTCCATATGACTTCACATAGCTGGCTTACAACATTCAATCGGAATGAGTTCTAATTTGGAATAAATTCAAGATTTAATATATCGCTTGTACTGCAATAACGAATTTGGGGTATTCCTGGATTGTGGATCTTTATTTAGTAGTTTTACAGCAAATTTTAAAGATTGACTTTTCATTGAAATTAGTGGGAGAGATTGTAACTTTGCGGGATAAAAAAGTTTTTATTTTACTCATGTTTCTAAATCGTTTCTAATTATTTTTATATCCTAGTAGTCATGTATAATGGGTATAATGTTTTTGTTTCTATGAGTAAATCACTTGTCGCGTAGAATTTAGATCACCCGTTTGAAACCTAATTGTCCCCTCTAATTCCCTAAATTACAATTACAAATATTCGTGGTAGTGTTCCGGGAGCTAGGACTACATAAATTGTTTTTAGGATATTCCTGAAAAACAGCACACACTCTTCTTTTTTATTATCGCATTTATTACTTTTATTATTTTTGCGAAACTTGAAGCGAAGTTGAATTCGATAAAATAAACTTCTACAGATTAGTGATTAGTTAAATTGAATCCAAATGACTGAATCAATTCAATAACAATTTTAAGTATTTATGTTTCAAATTATTTGTCTATACTTCATAATATAGGTACAGGGTTCCTGAAACGAGGGAGAACATTAGGAGATTTAGGGAAATCAAAATTATTTGAGATGGAACGATGCGTACTAGGCACGTCACAAAGATATAAAATAGAAATGAAAACATCAGGAAATAAACAAGAATCGCTGATATAATTCAAGAGTGGGTAAGATGAAATAGATATGGGCATGTGTCAGGCGAATACATAGAATAACATTGACATTGACAAACTAAACTAAATGTAGAACGTCCATAAAATCGTTGGGTCGACGACATTAGCGTGAAATTCAATGTTAGAAAATGACAAATTGACAAAAATATTTATTCAAAGGAAAGATATTTGTAAATTTTTGTTTCATTTATTTACGTTGCACTTTTTTCTTAAATGTTTTCGTCCTCGTTTTCATCATTAAAACATTGATCACCTTACTATATACAAACAATTTGAAGCAGTGGCCGCAGCTAACGGATAAGGGCGCCAAGAATAATACATCAATTTTGTAAAAAAAATCGTATCTATTTGTAGTTTCTTGTGGAAACTTAGCAAGCTATATTTGAGTCTAGTTATTGCTGATTAAAGTTTTATAATTTTATTTCACTTTGTTTGGAAGGTATGGCTTTTTATATTCTGTTTTGTTTTGTATATTTTTGTTCCCTGTAATATAAATTATCTGGCACTGTTCGGTGATACCCGTATCACGTGATTATAATTGTTCAATTGTATGCGAATTCATTCTAAAAAAATACCAATGCGTTAAATATAACAAAGTTAGAGAGAACCTTCTGTATATCCGTAAAGTAACATTCATTGATATATTGGAGTGTATATGCGTACTATGCGTACATTCTCAATATCCTTAAATTAAGTAAAATATTAATAATTAGAGAAATACTTAATCATTATCTGAAAGTTGCTATACTATACTATTTAGTGTAGTTTTTGAGTAAAATGCTGAAAAGCCTTTTTTGGGGGTTTTATGGAGATGTCTCCCTTATTGCACGTTTGCGGCAAAAACTAATTTGCAGATTCGTAATCAGCACGGTCAAAACATAAATGTTCTGTGTTAGTTTGCTGCCATCTCATTTTGCAGATGCAGGCAAAATTTCAATGTACTATATTGCGGTCTACGCTCAATAAACGAAAATAAATTAAATTTGAAACTGTTTACTTGCCATGTTTAGTACAGAACATATCAGGTGAACACGGTGACCAGGCCAATCTTGAAATAAAAACAAATCTAACTTCTATTGCATCCATAAAGGGCACAATTATTGGCTATGTAACCATAATCCGATATTACATCAGTGCAGTCCTCAGTCACAAACTGATCCGACTCCAAATAAACGAATTTGACCATACCGTTTTGATTATATCGTTTCTATGTTGCCATGCGATTGTTCGATCATCACATGTATGTACACGAAATCTTGACTCGTCGGAAAAGAGACAGTGTCTCCAGTGTTGAAAATTCATTGGCTATATTAGCCTATATTTTGTCCAACGATTTCTGCATGCACGCTGCTTCGCTATTAAGGGTGTGTAACGGATCTTCTATAGATCTCTGGAAATTATTGTTCCAGAAGCTTGCCTGAAGAAGCTGTTAATCCTTGATGCTGTGTTGGTTCAGTTTCTTTTGACCATTGAGACATACATGTTTTCGGGTACAACCGTTTGTTCGTCCTCCACCATGTGTGTATATCAAAAATCTAGTTGTTAATTGATTCTAAACACAACCTACAACACTTTGTGACACATTAAGCCGTATGTGAATTTCCTCTTGAGACAGACACTACTTCTAATCATTGTAAAGCCATAATTATTAATTCAAACAGCTTTACGTGAGAAAGCATATTGTGTTCACACCACATTTTCCCTCTATGATATAACATGACACTATACACTATAGGTAAATTGAAGAAACATGGATACTATCCACTTCATTTGTTGCTCAGTGTATTATACATATATGAATTTCTGATGTTCTACTAAATTTAATTAATTTCCAGAACGAAGACAAACAATGTTGTTTAGTGCCACACAGAATAAAAAAACCGATGCTTTAACAGCTTTAGCACTGAAAAAAGAACCTATCTATGTTGGAGTAGATGATACAAAAGCTGAAGCTACAGTCTCTGGTCTTGAACAAGGATATGTAGTTTGTCCTTCTGAGAAACGATTATTAGTATTATTTACATTTCTCAAAAAAAATCGAAAGAAGAAAGTTATGGTTTTCTTTAGCTCTTGTATGTCTGTCAAATATCATCATGAACTTTTTAACTACATCGATCTGCCTGTTATGTGTATCCATGTAAGTAAATCTGTCATCACATTGTAACATTGCACTCAATAATAAAATCAATTCCAGTACTAATCACAGTTTATTTATTATAGGGAAAACAAAAACAGACAAAACGAACTACAACATTCTTTCAGTTTTGTAATGCGGAGAGTGGAGTTTTGCTTTGTACTGATGTTGCTGCTAGAGGTTTAGACATTCCTGCTGTAGATTGGATTGTGCAATATGATCCACCAGATGATCCAAAGGAGTACATCCATCGTGTTGGTAGAACCGCTAGGGGGGAAGGTAAATATTCGTTTTTTCAACACCAAAAATATTAATGTCTCGTTTTAAAGGTTAATTCTCGTTTTAAAGGTTAATTTAACTTCATTCGATGAAACAGATTAATTATATAAGTATGATAGAAATTTTAATATGGAATATATTTTATATAATTTACAACAAATTAATCCCATAGGAACTCAAAAGGAGGTTAGAAATAGTTTAACATGATATATATTTTTTTATTCAGTCATTGACAATGAAATGAAGTCAAATTTCAATATACAGCTTTTATTTCTCAAGTGTGGTGTTATTTTCCTATCAAATCTAAAAAAAACTAGCAGTTGCCACAAATAAGTTTCAGAAGACGATGACATGTCATTGCTCATGAGCACCGTTAAAGTATTCTGACATTCGTTTATAAATGCATGAATCATTTTTCGAGGTCTTAATCCTGTAGCGATACAGGTTTCAGCTTTCAAATAATATGTGTTATTGCGTTAAAAGTCCGAAATATTTGGCTTGAAAAAGTTCATAATTATCGTGTGATTTCTAACGCGTAATCTCTTCATATCAAAAATAGATTGTGTAAACCGTGCACGATAATACATAAAGACAACATCCCATTAAAAATATAATGGGTATAAATAATTTTGCATTTTTTTTTTTTCAGGTGGTAGCGGACATGCTTTATTAATCCTTCGCCCAGAAGAACTTGGATTTCTTCGGTATTTGAAACAAGCTAAAGTTCCATTAAATGAATTTGAATTCAGCTGGTCCAAAATCTCTGATATTCAACTACAGGTAATAAAATCATTTTGTACTATCATGGATTTAATTAAATCAACCTTATAATGGCATTAGTGCTGATTGATTATTTTGAATAATAATGGGTTGTACAACAAAAATATACATTTTCTGACATTTACTAAACAACTATTGAGTGCAATTGATACCAAAACAAAATATTATGAGATATGAAATCAGCCTCTTAATCACATTTGTTTAGTAATTCCATTTTTCTATAATATTAATAGTGAGTAATCCCATTTTTCTATAATATTAATCGTGAGTTTATTGTTACTATTCCTTTAGTCACCTTTTGAGTTAATTACATTATGTTCATATCAAAACGGAGGTGTGGGTTATTGATATGATAAAATGTTTTTTACACAATGTACCATACAAATTTATTTTAACAAAGATCTTTTAACAGCAACCAACTAGCAAAAACTACAATAGAATACTAATAGAAAAAAGTTGTCTTGGTATGGATTAGGTTACTTTCTCGAGCGTTACTAAAGGGGGGTTTAAGATTTAACAACGGTATCGATTACATGCATTTTGTATTATCCTGTTTATATTAATAATGCGCGATGTGTTGTGTCGCAGAGCGATAAGACGGAGCAACGGTGACATGACATGACAATTATGACAAATCTGCATGCGCCAGTATTGTGAACATAGAGATAATATCTAAATATAGAGTGCGTGAAGTATGGGTGTCTGTGCAAGCGGTATCGTAACCCTGGATGGGAGAAAAAGGAAACCGAATGGACGTATCTGTCTGTCTCGAGCTGCAAGTAAAATTTAGACGTCACTTGACTGACGCAAACGAGCACTTAGGTTTGTGTTTCTCTCACGTGCCTTACGTTTTTCTCAGGGACTGACGTACTCTATAATTAGATAATACTTACTAAATGCAAAATATGACAACAGATAAAGAAAGTTTAGTTTAGTCAGTACTATAAATTGAATCGATTCTTTATTATCTGATTCGGACAACTCTTGGAAAAACATCAGGAGCTAACCTAACCTCTTCTAAGGCTGCGGGCATATTTATTCAAAATGGCCTCAGAATAGGGATGTCGGAAAAATATCGATATATCGATATTTTTTTTATATATCGATACTTTTACACGATATAATTTTATTCGATATATCGATATAAAAACCAAGTATCGAAAACTTATCAAAAACGATATTTTTCCGTATGTTTGTTACGTGTTATATAAAATAAATACTAGCTGTTTTCCAATTACTAGAGCACAAAGTGTTTTTGTGTCGCTCTGTGTCGTAATTTTCGGGCGTTAATTGGAACATACTTCATTCTTTATGATAAAGTTTTATGTTTACTTAGTACTTACATAAAACATTCCAAAGGCACAGTTATTTCTTGTGCTCATTTCTGCGACCCACTGCTGTAATTGGAACACTTAGTGCTCAGCACTGTGCCGCACTGTGCGCAATTGTGTGGTAATTGGAAAACAGCCAATATATTGTCAAACAAGTTGAGATACATGATCTTTGTACACAAAGATTAGCAGAATTCTTTCAAGTATAATTAATTTATTATATTTATGCTATATGTTGCCTATGTGCTTGAAGTTAAAATTAATTTTAAATATGTTTCTGATGCATGAGGTAGAGGGGAGGTATATATGAGAGTGTATAAATGATCATTAGAACGACATCTAAATTTTCAAAAATATGAGAAGTAGTAGTATATAGTTAATTTAACAATATATTACTACCTTAAGCTGTGAAAAAGTCTCAAAATAAAATATTTTTAAATTTTGTAATCCAGTCTACCTACCACCTATCTATAAATTGTTTGCATATAACTTTATCAGATACACTAGTTAAACAAATTACTAAGTATATATATATATATATATATATATATATATATATATATATATAAGACTACTGTTCTAAAATAGTACCGATATATCGATATTTTTTTCTCGATATATCAATATCGATATTGATACTTTTAAAAAATATCGATACAATATATATCGATACTTTTTGACAGTTCCGACATCCCTACCTCAGAAGGCGTCAAGACACTATGTATAAATTTGAATATTAACCATCACGTCAGAGCATCATGACAGGTCAGACAAATATAAATACACCATACACCTTAAGAATTACGCGAGCTATTAGGTAAAAAAATATGGGAACATTCAGCTTAATAATAACGCGTCAGTTATAAAAATTAAACTTTATTTATATTTATAAACAACCCAAACCACAAAATTAATAACAACAAATATCTGTTTTCGTCCAGTCACTGTTTATTAAACACTTATTTCATTATTTCAGCTGGAACATTTGATAGGTAAAAACTACTTTTTAAACATGTCAGCTAAGGAAGCTTTCAAAGCATATGTCAGAGCCTATGATTCTCATCACTTGAAAACTATCTTC
Source organism: Octodonta nipae (assembly GCA_034190945.1). Taxonomy (NCBI): domain Eukaryota; kingdom Metazoa; phylum Arthropoda; class Insecta; order Coleoptera; family Chrysomelidae; genus Octodonta; species Octodonta nipae. The sequence continues at coordinate 177,189,211 of CM067216.1, forward strand.
GACATTAGCACTCTCGACCTCGCGAAGGTAGCACTTTCTTTTGGATTTAAAGTACCACCTGCAGTAGACTTGAAAGTATCATCTAAGAAAGCTGACAAAATGGAAAAGAGACATAAAAGTAGTGGTGGTTTTGGCTATTACAAAAATGCGAGTTCAGGAAATCCAAGAGGCTTCAAGAAAAATGTTGTTTATAGGCAACCCAAAAGGAAAGATGGAAGACAATTTTCTCGATAAAATTATTCTCCATGTTTAAAGTGAAAAGTTCCACTTATTTTCTTTGTTACACAGATAAATAAACATTTAAAGACACCCATTTTTTTATCATTCAAAAATGAGTAGTAGAAGAACTTGATTACAGACTCATTATTTTATTTCCTAATTTTAGACTCGTAATTACATGTACTTCTCCATCTACATTAGCATGTCTTAGGGGCCATTCAAGTATTACGTCAGCAGATTTATTATAACTATTTACCTCCCCCCCCCTTGTTAGCAAAAGTAAGTACAACTCTTGCCACCAATGTCATTAAAAATATTAAAAATATGTAAAGCAAAGACCACCCCCCAGCCTACCTTAGTGCTTACGTAATACTTGAACGGCCCCTTAGATATAACATGTAAGATTTAAGAAAAGAACATTTGTGGGAAGTGAGTTATACCAAAAGTTATTTTAACATATAAAAACGTTATTCAGAAAAAAAAACAATTAAAAAACTTGTACCCAAAATCGGAAAGTAGATAGGTAAGGTGTTTTTTCGTAACTCGAGAGCAACGAGGCATATGATAATGCAGTGTGGATAGACGAAGATAAATTATTTTGAATCTTTATTCGTCTGTTAAATTTTATTGTTAAAGTAATTCATAATTAAAAATACAAAAATGTCTAATATTAATCGCTTTGTATCCTTGTACGGGGAGTGGGGGTGTAGCTTTTCTGAGGTAATATTTATATCGGGAAGGGGTCGCAGAAAGTGGGGTCCGAAGGCAAAATTTGATGTGACGTATTGATGACTGGTTTCTTGGTTTAAACTGAGGGAAATGTAATAATTAGTCTAGTTGCAGCCTTAGAGTCTACATATAAAATTAAATTATCGTACGTTGAAAGCTGTGGACCTTAAAATATAATAACAGTGATATATCATTTAATTTTAAGCTACTAAAATAAGAAACCTCGAAATTAATTCTGCAACAAAAACATGTTCCTCCGAATGAACATGGGCGACAAAAAAAAACATTTTCTAAACTCACGATTGATAAAAAATTAGACCATAAATTCCATCACGTTCGAGTTAATACTTAAGACAGACACGGTCACTACGGGAACGTTCGAGTGGGAATGCGATAGTATATATACGCTTATGTACGATAGCAGTGGAGTTCAGTAGATAGCGAATTAGTTGATCAGCTGATATTGGATTGACTCAACATATCGGTAATCAATAATAAAATTGTGTTAAACCTTCGAAGTTCTCAGCAATATTTAAAATTTTAGAATTAACATTATTTTTAATAGATATTTCTGAAGCTTATTTCTTCTTCTAGTATCTTTTCTTAAGAAATAACATTGAGAAAAAAGCCTGTATATTCAATTAATTTAATCTTTCAAAGTTCTATTCTGACTTCATTAAAATCTGAATAAATATAAATTTGAAATTAATAGCTAATTTCACAAAAAACAAAAATGAAATTATTTTTATTATTTGTAATAATATCGATAAGTCTGAAGTCCTGAAGTTTTTTTAATGCTGACAAGCCATTATCATATGGAGAACCCCAACCAATAGTACCATGACCAATAATACTATGTAAGAAATCAAAGTAAATAATTTTTAAGGCTTTAATTTTTAAGCTAATATTGTGTCAAATTCACAATTATCATGGTAAAACTCATATAATTTAAATGTTCGGGATTTCCAAATACATGTTCAAATGCTGACTGTCTCGTTAGTCACAAACTGAAAAAGTGTTGTTTTAGTGTAACTAATTTTGTATTTATTTAAACATGGGTTTTTTCATAAATATTAATTATGTTTAAACTAACACTTCAACTTGTTGTTGTGTTTTAATAAATACCTTGTACCTACAATTCATAATTTTGGAAAGTTTATTGTTTTGCTTCAATCTGAATTCAGAAAGTGATCTATTAAACTGACTCGAATAAATTCACATGTTGAGATGGCCTCATAAGTTTTGTACTAACTAAACATGTTCTGATAAATAGTACCTACATTTGACTTTTTGAAAAACCTTTGCTTAATTTTGAAACCCCTTTCGTATTTGATCAGCCTGAATGAAGATCTTTTAGACCATTACGCCATCGTCTTTGAAAATGCCATAGCAGCAGATGAAATGTTAGGTAGAAACTCTAATTCACAACAGCTCATAAGCCTGTCGTCAAAGCCTATATTGTTTAATTTGTGAAATTATTCAATAGATACCAAAATTAAGCAGGTTTTTCAAAATTATATATTATATATTAAAAAGCGTAACAACGTAGATCAAGAAGCAATTTTTCCTGTCAAAATATCAAATCAGACCCGAGCAGTTAAGTATCATGGAATCTTTCACAAATTTTCTACGCGATTTTCGTAGGGCAACCAAGTAATAACTGAATGTTACAGAAACAAAGGATAGAGGATCTCAAAAATAGAGATCTATGATGCAAAGGGAGAAATCTGCCTAGTTTCCTCTTGTTTGAGCCGATGTGTGGGAGCTGCGTTGCCCTGGTGGAGAATGATGCGTCTTCAGCGGTTGGTTTCCTCCATTTTTTTCAAGACTTAGGGCAGAATTAAGCGTCCGACATTGCACTACTGCAGTTGCTACATGTCGAGTTTTTTCGAATAAACAGGCGACCATTTGCTTCAAACTCCTTAGTTTGGATTTGGCTCATCTGGAAGCACCCATAGGCTAGCCGCAAAATGAGACGCAGCTTCGTGACGAGAGCCACGGCGAGAATTTGTAATCCACTTAAATATATGCAACTGCGATACCTGGCAATACAGCGAGACGTGACGCAGATAATACTCACGGTGACCGCAGTTTTCATGCCGCAGTTTGTCACCGTGAGGATGTTCAAAGCGTTTAAAAAATGGAAGAGAAATTAATCGAGGCATTGCGAATTCGTCAAGTTTTATATGATCCAAGCCATGAAGTCTGCCTGATGTCCGAGGACTTCCATTCTGAAATCAAATAATGAATACTTGACACAATGAAACTGCGGTCTGTTTTGCAAAGTTCGTCGCCGTGATTTAGTCTGAAAATTCGCCGTGACTCACCTCACCAAACTGCGTCTCATTTTGCGACGGACCATATAGTCGAATCTGTTTACTTTCATAGACATGTTTTGAAGCACAGTAATCGTATTTCTTCAACATTTATTTCGACCAATCGACACGAGCCTTTTCTTGAACAAGTGTTATGTGGAATCCAACGCGCACAAAATTTTTTTGACAGCCAAATGTTGAATATATGTTGGTTCCATTAATATTCAAGGATGCCAGTTCATCAACAGCATCAATGTTTTTTGGAACAACGACCGATTTTGGACGAGATTCAAGCAATTCGTCACTAAGCTAATTACGGCCACGATTGAGTTCTGTATACCATCGATATATAGTTTCTGATGGGGAAAACCGATTAGAGTTTATCGATGTACTGTTGTTGAGATATTCACGTCGAAAGTTTTTAAAAAATAATTACACGGAAGTGTTCAATATTTAATTCCATTCCTTGGCTGGCATGAATTGTTCATGTCACTATAAACAACAGATGGACATCAGAACGGTATCAGTAAGTACACTGAAAAAACTTCTAACTCTAGGTTAGGGTCTACGGTTGACAGGTGGCTGCACCCTAATAAACTATTCACAAAATATAAAAGGCAACCCTCGTAGTATTCTGTCTGTTTTTACGCTTCAATAGTATGGGGACATACCAACAAGAGCAACAGGCATGCCATTTAAATAATTACACTCAAACCCTCACCGACGACGACTCCAGTACGACACAGATTCATTGACAAATGCAAACGGCGCTTACGCTTAAAGGCAGAGCCGGTTTAAGAACCGACTCTGCCTTAGCGAAGGCGAAGAAGCAGGGGATGTCCATTTGTAGAAAACAGGTGAGTATAAAATAAAGTATAAAGAATATCTATACTATTATAAAATTGTAGTTGTCTGTTTGTTTGTTACCTCATCACGTAAGAACTACTGAACTTATTCTGTTGAATCTTTTTTTGTTACAAAGCTTATAGTTTGACTTAAAATCTGGTATACGTTTTATCTCCCTACATTGACACAAAACGGCAGATATAGGTAAAAATCTACTACCATGTTCGCTAATACATACACAATTAGTCAATTAGTTCCACCGCATGCACCAAATTTTAGATACATGCATCAAGTTAGCTTTTACTCAAAATTCGGAATATGCCAATGTAAAATGTTTCGATTTTAAAAAAATTCCAACTGATATATCAAGTGTAATTTTACAGGGTGTTCCATATATATGCTAGGTAGAATTAAATGGATTTAAAAAATATTAAAAAAGGTATATTAGGTGGCCCGTGTAGTTGCATATCTACAATGTGGTTGAAATAAGAAAGTTATGCGGGGTGGTTCAAAAAAGACATATTGAGTGGACCCTAAACAGTACGCGTTGTATATACCAGGTGGTTGAAAAACGGGTGGAGTTGAATTATATTTATGCAGGGCGGATAACAAAATGTTATAATGTTAGGGTCATAAGTAGTATCACATACAATGTGGGTGAAATAAGGGTAAAATAGGATTATATTTATACAGGGTGGATAAAAAAATATGTTATGTAAGCAGTTAGGATATTTGAATTTTCTTGAGCTATTATTATAGTTATGAAAAAGGTTAAAAAAAATTTAGAACCAGTTGTTTATACAGGGTGGTTCAAATATAAGATGGAGTGGAATTATAGTTTACAGGGTAGTTAATTAGTTTTATTAACACAAGTAGCTCACAAGTAGCATATTATAGGATGGCTGAAAAATATAGCATAGTATAATTACACCTATATCTACAGGTGGGTTTAAAAAATATTATAAAAATGTTATGATCTACAACCTGTTTCATTTACCGGATAGATGAAATATAGGGTGGCCTAGGATTCTAAGGGTGGTGAAGAAATGTTATATATCGTGGCCTATATAAGTTGTTGCATATACAAGGTTGTTGAAATATAGCGTGGAGTAGAACAATAATCATATAGTGTCGTTAAAAAAGTTAGAAAAATTTTGGAGTACATGAATTATGGGACAAAGTCAAGTTATCGTTACACAGCGTGATTCAAACAAGGTTAGAAAACGTTACGAATGAAGGATGGTTTAAATGAAGTGTGGAGAGAAATTATATTTTATACTGTGCTTCAAAAAGTAAGAGGTAATAGCGTAGCTCATAATTAGTTGCACAGATAGGATATTTGAAATATAGGGAAGAGTAGAGTTAAGTAGTTTAATATTTAAAAATTGTTACATAGGGTGCCCCATAAACAGTTGCAGTTTTGATGAAATTTATTGCGAATTGATAGATTTATATTTATACAGGGTGGTACAAAAAATGTCAAACTGGGTAGTCGATAAGTAACTACTTACACACTTACACATACAAGGTGGTTGAAATAGCGGATGGAGTAGAATTATAATTAAACAGTGTTGATAAAAAATTGTTCGTAATTTTTTTAAGATAGAACAGGAGCTGTTGCAAATTGCAATATCTGAAACATGGAATGAAATAAAATAATTATACAGTGTGATTAAAACATGTTAGAAAATGTTGCATATAAGGGGTGGTTGACCTATAAGGTGGAGATAATTATATTTTCCAAGATGGTTAAACAATATCCCAAAAATGGTTATATTTAGTGTAGTCCATAAACAGTTGCATAGATAATATAGTTGAAATATAGAGTGGATCAGAGTTATAGTTAAGTGTTAAAAAAATGTTAAATTTGGTGGCCCCAAAGCAGATGCATATACAGCGCAGTTGAAATATTTGTAGAATATAATTATGGTTATACAGGATAGTTCAAAAACTGATAGATAAATAAGTTATAATGGTTGAGTAATTGGCAGCAGTATATACAAGATAGTTTAAATATAGATGGAAGTAGAGTTATAGCTATAGAAGGTAGTTCTTAAAAATGTTGAATAAAATTGTTATATAGGATGGCCACGAACAGTTGCGGTTTGGGTGAAATATGTTGGGGATTGTTGAATTTAATTATACAGAGTGGTTACAAAAATGTTATATTGCGTGAGCCATAAGTAGTTGTATATATAAAATAGACCATAAGCAGCTGGATCCTGCTACATGGAATACCTGAAATATGTGGCGAAGCAAAATTATATTTGTGTTTAACACAATGCTAGAAAAAGTTGCATACAAAGGCCGGTTAAAATTATAGTTTACGAAGTGACCAAAAAATTATCAGAAATAATTGTTATATAACGTATGGGGTGGAGTAGAGGAATAGTTAGGTAATTAAAAAGTGTTACATTTGGTGACAAATAAACATCAGCATATACAGGATGGTTGCACTATAGAGTGAAGCAGAGTTACAGTTACACAAGGCGTTTCCAAAAAATATTGAATAAAATTGTCATGTAATGTGGCCCATAAGCACCTGCACTTTGGGTTAAATGTATTCGGGATTAGTAGATTTATAGTTATGTTAGGTGGTTCAACAAAGTTAGAAAAAAATGTTATATTAGATAGCCCCCATGTTTAATAAACCATTTCTTTTTGCAAAGAATTTTATATTCCATACGCGTGCGAAACCGCGGGTAACGGCTAGTATGATATAAAAGTAACCTCTTTGTACACAGGAAGACTGTTTTATAATATTGTAGAAATTTCTTTCTCTTAGAGCATCTTTGCGGAAGTAACTCGGGTAATTTTTCAAAAATGCTAAACTTTGTATTACAAATTTCAACTACTACATCTTGCAGAAAAGAAGTGAATAGAGAAAATCCCAATCAACAGACAGAATAATGATGACCCTTCTCAACAACCATTGCAAACTTACTTACATTAACAAAGAGGATAATTCACAACAAAAAAATAAAATCAGTTTTCCAGTTGTTCTTCCCACCTTCCCCTTTCCAATTATTCTGATTAATTTCTTAATAATGGGGAATTATCTACAGAATTACGTGTTGCTTTGTTATAAGAGGGCATGATCTCACGATTAAATAAAGAATAAGAATGTATATGACAAAATAATAATTTTCTGAACTATTCCGTTGAAATTGAAAAAAAAAACAAATCATAAACGAACTTTTCTTCGAAAAAATGATTCATGATGACCTATGTCACTATATGGGCTGGTAAGGAGTCACTGGGTTTAGCTATGCCTTACTCCATCTGTGATTTATGACAAATCGTATGACAACATATCCATAAATAAACCTAGCTAGGAGCTTTCCAAATTATTTATTATATAAAACTTGTTATTATGATGTTCATATTAATGGAATAGTAATTTTGGAATTACATAGTGGCTAATTTTTCTTTTCCATTTTCATCACATTCGATAAAAACAACATCCCACACTAATTACTTTCAATCTTCGAGATGTTGTACGTTAATTAATTTGCATATAATTTTGCAATACAACTTTTAAAAAATGTTCCTTATAAGTAGGAGTACCTGTACCACAAAGCCATTTTCCGCCCATTCGTCGCCATTATTTTTAAATGTTAAACCGAACGAACACGTTCACAAAATTTATTTGAAATTAGTAATATTTTTTTCTCTCTTAAAGGGGAAAATTTTGTTTACCCAATTTCTGAAATGGATTTATGTAGGGTCATCTGGTGTACTCTAACTGTAACCAACAAGTCATTAGTTTTGTTTAGATTAATTTAGTTTATTGGTAAAGTATTACAACTGTATGTTTTTACAAGTCATACACAAGTATGAAATGTATTAAATATGTATACAAAAGAATATATAAAATATCATTAAAATGTCTTATTTACTAATATATTGACAACAAAGTACATTGTAGAGGTAAAACATTTATACATTGAAATCACTTCCTAAGTACTCCTCAAAAGAATTAAAGGCGTGTTTTAAAAGATAATTTTTCACTCTTGCTTTAAATTATATACTTTTAAAACTTTTTTTCTGCTGACAGTGCATTAAAAAAATTAATACCATAATACCCATCCTGTTCGTTGCAGTCTGTGGTAGTTGAGAACTAAGTCTCCTTTCCTGGTTCAATAGGAGTGAATATCGTTGTTTTGGTTCTATTTCACATAGACAAGACACTGTCTTGTGGAAGGATAAAAGTGCAAGGAATGGTATTTTATTCCTGCTATAATTCTAACACAATGGCGTTGCAACTTAAAATTTGTGCATAGCACGGAGAATGACTCCAGTTTAAAATCGCTTAGGATATATTAGAACTAAAGTATTCATGATATGCTGTCAGTAATGTGCCCCTAGGTAGATTGTTTTGACAGGTTCCTGTTCCTGAGGAAAGTTATTTTACATAATTTGTAGCTCAGAAAATTAACATGGGCTTCCCAGGTCATCCCAGGATCCAAGTGGATGCCTAAGAACACTGATGCGTCCCTTTATAGTGTCGATGGTGAAGATTGGAATCTAAAGTTAATGTTCTGAGTCTTACTATTGTTGAGACTAAGCCTATTGGCGAAAAAACAATTCACTATTTCTCGCTGTTTTTTTATTTGAGTCCACCGCAATATTGGGTCTGAAGGTTGATAGCGTAGCAATGTTGTGGTATCATCAGTAAATAGGGTTATCATGAATGAGGAATAACGGAGGACCCAGCACAAAGCCCTGATGTACGCCATGTCCAATCCTTCGAATAGTCGACTGTTGATTCTCAAAAAAACATACTGTTCTCTTGCTTCTAAGTAGGACTGTACAAGGGTAATATTGCTCGAATCAAAGTTGTAGTGAGATAGCTTTTTGTAACGCATTTCAAAACTTATACAATCGAATACCTTTGTTAAGTCCAGGAATGTACCATATGTATTATGCTTGTTTTCAAAACCTTGTGCCACAAACTCACTTAGTCGATTAATAGCCAGTGCTCTTTTTGTTACGGAAACCAAATAGATTTGGTATAAAGACATTATTTACTTCAAAGTAGTTAATCATTTGGTCTTTCAATAAGGATTCGAGCATTTTCAAGATTAGTGGCAATAGAGATATAGGCCTATAATTTATTACATCTTCAGGATCTCCTTTATTTTTAAAAACAGGTATAACTTTTGCCAAGTTGAGGACAGATGGAAATATGCTTTCTCCGATGCAGAAATTAAACAAGTGAGTCAGAGGTTTGCTAACTATATCTGTGAGGTATTTAAGGACTTTAGAGTTGATTCATAAAAGTCTCTGCTACCACTATTTTTAACGTCGGAAATTTTTTCTCAACATTTTTTCTGTTTAAGCTATCTCCAATGTATTGATTTGATAAATAGTCATTGAAGGAGCTATTGGGGGTTTGAGGTGACTGACTTTCGAGGCTGGAGTGGAGTTCCTATAAGATTTTATGATACTCCACATGACATCTTATTTGATGCATTGGCAATGAAGTTGACACGGGTGGCTTTTTTAGAATTTGCTATCTGTCCGATACATTTTTTTATAATTACTGACGACGTTTTTGGGTACCAAAATTGGATTTTGCCGATGAAGGAGTTTGAAGTTTCCCCCTCATTGTCTAAGGTAAATTTTTGGGCTCTGTTTGAATTTCTGAACCATTTTCATCTTTTGTGGCAGACTTTTATCCAAAGCATTGGATACGACTTTAAAAAAAATGCATAACTGATCCTCTACAAGCAATGATTGAAACAAGAGGGCGGGAGCCATAGGGGCGATCGCTCTATCAAAAACCTAAATGTTATTGAGTTTAAAACTAAAATAAGGGAATTTTAAATTTAGGAATCTGGAAAAAGTAACTTCGTTATTAAACCACAAATCGACGATTTTTAGCCCAGGAATAATACTATATGTCCCTGAAAGTATAAAGTGGCGCTCACTCTATTCGGATAAATTTCGAACGAGATCGGTCCCTCCTCCTATCTAAATCCATCCCTATAAGGACGTGATCAAAACTAAATATCTAATCTTCAAATATCCAAGTTATTTTTTATTAAATTCCTTTAATTGAAGTTAATTGGTTTAAATATAATTCTTCAACATTACTGTACTTGATTAGCAATTCAATAGCTTCAGATCGTGAACTCTAACGTAGTATTTTAATAATAATCCGATTGCAAAAAAAATATCACCTGGTTAAATTTTGCCGCCCCTAAAATCAAGCCGCCCTAGGCCTCATGGGCGTAGGCTTAAATCATCCATCACTATGGGGATACAATCTAACAAGATGGAACACCATATAACAGTAAACTAAATAAAATATGAAAAATAATCCTTTAGCCTGACTAATGTCTATAATGAACCAATATGGAAAAAAGTAAACAATTTTTTTCTACCTCAGATAATCTCCTCAATGTTGTGCATTTTTCCTATTTTAAACAACGACATTAAAATTCAATATCAGCTAAAGCCTAAAGCGACTGTAGGAAGATGTCGATGTAAACGAAAATAAAAGACTACTTTTGTGTAGATATTCATCTACCTCATTGACAATAATTTTCAACATAATGTTTCACCTGTTTCATGAAAATTTTACATTAACAAAATCATCATCAGAGCGATTTTTTTATAATAAAAATCAGAACCTTCTCCTAAGCTGTAAAATAGAACCGGAAACATTTTTGTCTTTCTGAGATTTTAAATTTTTTTATTCTTACATTTTTATCTTCTATTTTCTTAACTGTTTCTTCAAATTGTATATTCCATACATTCAACAGGGTTTGCTAAAATGTTGTCTAATTGTCTTAAGTTTAATTTTTCTGAAACTAAAATCTTTATAACACATCTGATTGTTAAGCACTTGTACTTCTTCGGCTCTTATATAAGCAGTTCCGGATTAGTCTATAAGCGAATTCAGCAATTACTTAGGGCATCACCAAAAGTAATTTACTTATGGATAGGGGGCCCCATAGGCGTGGATTGCTTAGGTCTTAATTCAGCACTGATCGTAAGTCGTAGGTTTGGTTTGGCCTTTTGATTCTGCGCTACAGATTCTTTACGACGGTTTGTAACTACTACTACTTAGTATTTATTAGCAATATTTTGCTATCTAAAAACTTATAAATGTAATTAATATTAATTCATACTAAAACTATTACAATTAAATCTATTATTTACATTAAAGAACTAAGCGATCACAAAAATAGCGACTTCTTGGGTCCAAATTTACTTTACAATTGGTACATATATGTCCGATGAAGTTCTGGTGTTGTACTTATGAATGTCTCATACCAATGTTATTGCTTTAGACCTATACTTGGGCAACATACTATAAACCATCTTTTAAATAGGTAAAATATTGTTATAAAATTATTCCTTGGTTTATACTCATGAAGGGTGTGCAATTGAGCAAATCTCTAATTCTAGTCTATTTGTCAACTTTCAATATAATACACATAGCTGTATTTTGTTGCGTTTGTAACTCTTCTGCTTCTTCTCACGAGAAAATAAAGTAGTGAAGCAGTACTGAAAATTTGTAACTATAATTTATATACTGTTATTCTCGCATGCATCGATAAATGTTTACTAATTCTATTGAAACAATTTATCTTCTTACATATTTTATTTGCATTATACTCTATATATTTGCTGAATCTTAGAGTTTCGTCTATAATTATTTACAGATATTTAATTTCATGTACATATTCTAACTCCTCACCAAGAAATTTCAGGTTTTTCCAGCAACACGTCCAAGATCATCACTTTTTTCTTCTTAGTATTGTAATGTTTTTATTTTCACACTCGGGTTCTGTTCAGTTCTTGGATTTATTTAAAACCACAGTCCAACTCACTCTAATTTATTTCCACTACTTTAACACAATTTATATTCACAACAACTATTTACAATTTATCTTAACTTAACAATAAGACCGTCGAAAACTGAATGAATGCCATCGCCAGCTGTCCGTATTTATATATTTCTCTTGGAATTATTCTGGCAAGTCGACGAACTATCAGGAAACTTCTTTCATGTGTTCTGGAAGCTTAAAGGGAATTCCCAGTAACGGCAGCAGTCGGTCTGTTGAGAGAGAAAACATTTCGGATTCCCAGAATTCCAACCCGCAGGCTATCTTTGGGACCGCCAATTTCATCAGATTCTTTTCCATCATCACATTCTTCAATTCTACCAGAGTCTTCCAAAGATCGCTGCATGAAGGACCTTCCCTACCACTGGATCTTGCTCCCTTAGCTTCTGGAACTGACCGTACGTTTTGGCAAACACCATAGCTATTCCTCTGGACATCCGGAGATCTCGAGCTACACAATGAGCCAGGGCATAATCTATGGGCACCTCAAACAGGTCTCGGGGTTCCTCTCTTGTTACGTCGTGCTGCACTTTCTGCCCATCAGAGTACAGTGCCATAAACTGTTCGAAGGTTATCTCGTCATCGGGTGGTTGTATGCTGCGGACTTGGGCTTGGTTAACTTCGCCGTCATGACTTCCGACATAAGGTAGCTTCCTTATTCTGTAGACAACATCGTTGATCGACCTCACAATTTAGTAAGGCCCCTCCCAAGATCTCTATAGCTTGGGCGAATATCCACGACGACGTTGCGGGTTATACAACCAAACAAGATCATCAACTTGGAATTCCTCGCCCTCGGCTCTGATGTCATAGGCTTCCTTCATTCGGGCACTCGCATTCTCGATATTTAATCGGACTCGTTGGTGGATGTCGTTCATCTTTTGCCGTAACTCGGTGAAATAGCCTTCACCTGCGGTTTCTTCTCCTGGGGGACATCCAAACTTCAAATCGCATGGTAGTCTTAATTCTCGTCCCATGATAATACTGGCCGGAGTCTGACCTGTGGACTCGTGCACAGACGAACGATATGCTATTAGAAACAAGTGCAGATCAGTATCTAGTTAGAGACTACCTTTGACAAATGGCGGTTAATGGTTCTATTCATCCGTTCTACCATTCCATCGGATTGCGGGTGTAATGCTGTCGTCCGTGTTTTATTGATCTTCAAGAGCTTGCAGACGTCTTGGAAAAGAGTAGACTCGAAATTTCTACCTTGGTCTGAGTGCAACTCCAAGGGAACACCAAAATGACTGATCCATTCCTTGACAAGGACATCAGCAACGGTCACGGCTTCTTGATTCGGCAAGGTATACGCTTTGGCCCATTTACTAAAATAGTCCATCACCACCACAATGTATTTATTTCCAGAGTCTCTTTCGAAAGGACTGCCCATGTTATACTGCTTCATGGGAGCTTCTGAGATCCATTACTTGCTGCATAAACCGTACATTTCCGGCACCAATCCTTAACATCAACTTGGCAGTTTACCCAATAGAAGCGTTCTCTCAACTTCCCCAGGGTTTTTGTTACTCCCAGATGTCCTCCAGTTGTACCATCATGTAATTCTCGTAAAAACCTCTGGTCTCCCTATTTCTGGGAACTACAATCTGTGTTCTGTCATTTCCCTCCTCTGGAGTTTTCAGGACGCTCTTGAGAAGTCCATTTTCCAGGATGAGGGTGTTCTGCTGAGCCCAGTACGACTTTATGCTTGGTGTGTATGGTTGCCACGTAGGTTTGCTGTCTTCTTCCTTCCACCGGATAACTTCTTTTAACTCCGGATTTTTGGGCTTTCTGGATCTCTTCACGTTGCCAATGGTAATCAACGACGGTAGTTCTATAGAGAACTTTTTCTTCAGCTCGCTGACAATGTTTGCAATCATCAGGGCATGGTCTCCTTGATAAGGCATCAGCATTTTTATGGCTTGTTCCTGCGCGATGTTCAGTCTCGAAGTCGAATTCTTGCAACCGCTCAATCCACCTAGCCACTTGTCCTTCGGGGTTTTTAAATTGAAGGAGCCACTTCAGTGCTGCGTGATCAGTCCTCAGGAGGAATCTTTTACCATAGAGGTACTTGTAGAAATGTTATACCTCCTTTACTACAGCCAAGAGTTCCCTGCGTGGAACGCAGTAATTCCGTTCAGGCTTGTTCAAGGTCTTGCTGAAGTATCCGATGACTTTCTCCTTGCCTTCTTGGATTCTGCGAAAGCACAGCACCAATTCCAACATTGCTTGCATCTGTATCCAAGATGAAGTTCCCCTCTGGTAAAGAATAACTTAAAACGGGGGCACTCGTCAATGCTCTCTTCAGTGTTTCGAATGATCGTTGGCATTCCTCGTCCCACTGGTACTGAACCTTCCCCTCTGTGAATCTAGTGAGCGGCTTGACGATATTGGCAAATCCCGCTACATACCGACGATAGTACATGCATAACCCCAGGAAACTTCTTAATTGGTGGCTGTCTTTAGGTATATTCCTGGACAGCTTTGATTTTCTGTTTATCAATAGCTACTCCCTCTGCGAAAACCACATGTCCAAGATATTGCACCTCTTCTTGGAACAGTTGACACTTCTTCGGGCTTAACTTTAGTCCTGAACTTCGCTGAAACACCTTTTCAATGTTCTTCAAGTGGTCTTCAAATGATCTTCCAATCACGATAATGTCGTCAAGATACACCAGGCATGTTTCCCATTAAAGATCTTTTAACACGGTTTCCCTCAATCTTTCAAATGTTACTGGAGCATTACACAATCCAAACGGCATCACCGTGAACTGGTAAAGTCCTGAGCCAATGGCCAATGGCGGTCTTCTTTGGCAAGTTTCACCTGCCAATAACCGCTCTATTTTAATTATTATTCGTCAATAACATCAGAGGTCAGAAAAATATCCAAACAATTTAACTCCTTTTTAAACAGGCTTTAAAATGAGGTGTCCTTTATGGTAGGGTTCCATTTAAAAAATTTTGATTAGCTAGCGCTGACGCGATGAGGGTGCAATTTAATTGACGGTTAGTATGACCAAATATGTGAATCGTAAATCTTTTGCAATTTTCAAAATAATGAGAGTAATTTAGGAAATATTCTAGGTGAATCGTTTTCGTTCGGACACCCTGTGTATATCAAAATTTGTCTTGATCACTGGAAAATATATTCAAACATTCAAAGCTCGTTTTGGAATTTCTTAATATTTCTGATCGTTTGAGTTAAGTGATGGTATGATATTTTATATATAAAGATATTAATTATTTAGCACTAAAATACGCCCCCAAGATTACCCCGTTCTGGAGATAGAGGTATGGCTATGCTAACTTTAGTCTAAAGTTGGCATGGCCATAATTTCTCGAAAGGGGTTGGCGAATGAAATCTTAACGTGGATAGAACTCAGTAATTAACTAGCAATTAAAAGTAAGTCTACTGATTTTAACAACAAAAAACATTGAAATAAATATTTTTGCTAATTGTCAGGGGGTGAGAAATTCCGTAGGGGATGAAGGGGTAGCTTTTGGGTATTCTCCCTGGTGCTATTCGATAGCAATTAATTAGCAATAAAATACCCCGGTAGCTCTATTCGTTCCGTAGATATAGGTATGGCTCTGCTAACTTTAGTCTAAGGTTGGCATATCACATATTTTTCCGATTTTTAGAAAAACGGTGTATTTTACGTTATAGAAAATTATACGGAATCAAGCTGGAACATCTTTGTTGTAAAATACAATTTAAAATATTCAAATTGATTGAGCCGTTTTAGAGCTAACTAGATTCATTGAAATGCACTTTATTGAAGTGTACTGTTTATTCTGATTTTCTGGAAAACCGTAAATCTCACGTTGTAGAAAATTATATGGTACCTTTCTGTAACATTCTTTAATGCAATACCCTTTAAATCATCAAAATTGCCCAAACCGTTTTTGAATAATCACGGAGCATACATAAAAAAAGTGCTAACGAAATGATAACCTCCTCCTTTTTGGAAGTCGGTAAAAAATAGTTTAATGCAATTGCCAAAACTCGAAAACCTGATTACGTCTTCTAAATTGTTATAAAACAAATTAGAAAAGAAAGATTATACCGGTTGAATGATGTAATTTTTGAAAATCTGGAGCCGCTTGATTTTTACGACGTTAAATCAAGGTTTATTATTATTTTGCCATGCAACTTCCCAAGTTAATAGCATCTTTAGTTTGTAGCATTTCCCATTTATTCTCTTTTTTATCAATTCTAATGGTTCTCTCATATTGTTTACATCATGTAACCCAATTGTAAGAAGGCACACACCATAAAACATTAAACACTTTAAGGGTTCGTCAACAGCTTAAGTGATTTTGAAGGCCCGAATCATTAAATCTTTGTGTCTTTAATAACATATATATTTTCCTCTAGCGAGTCCCATCTGTTTCTAGTGCTTCTTCTCTTGTCTTCTGTTGTTATGAGTGGTTCTAAAACCTTAACAACTATTTATTTGTAAGTTAAGCAACGTACACGTTTTTAAACGGGAACAACTTTTTCCACCAACTGTCTTATAAGCGAGCCTAGCCTCTATAGATGTAAATATTTAACAATCTGCCGTAGATCTCGTCCTCAGGAATCAATAAATTATCTTGATTTTGAACTTTCTTAACAACGATAAATTAGTCACATGTTTTTCATAAATAGTATTCACATCTGGTTTTAATTACTGATTTTATATTCAAAGCAACTACGATATCATCAGCAATCTAAAAATAATTCAATACAAGTTTACATAAATAACTAATCAAAAAAATTAATCACTTCAAATAATCTGTTAATTACTTCACCATTTTAGTGGATGACTTTTTAGACCATTATGAAGTACCTGTCAGCTTCCAATCAGCCAATTATTTTGCTAGCGCAACTGATGATGATTCTTGCATAGGCTCACAATATATTTGTCATGTGTTCTGTAAAGACTCGAACATTTGAATGAAACAAAATATCGATCTTGAACAAAAACCTCGTAAACTTAAGAACAAAGTGCTTTTAGGGTAGGTGGGTGATGCCCAGACAACGTTTTCTGTCTGAGGCAATTAATAAAAAATCACCAGGCAAGGAACTGGGAACCACACTTAGTCTTTATTGACCTTAAAATGGCGTATGACAACATACCACGAAGCAAATTATTTGAAGTTCATGATAACACAAGCATATACCGTCATTATGTGAGAATCATAAAACAAATGAACCAAAGTTATTCGAGAAAGTTTTCCGACTAAAGTTTTATTACAAGGTTGGTGTCTATCCCCTACCCTTTTTAAAATGTTTATTTCATATGCAGTGAAGCGGTGGACATTGAAATGCTCAAATATGGGAGTACAAATTACTGACTATTTTATATACACTCTGCTTTTTGCAGGTGAACAGGTCATCATCATTCCCGCAGATAGAGAAGACGCAGCATATATGACAAAAAAAAAGTTCGATCCTGGGGAAATAAATGTAGCAAAGATAGAATACTTGACGATAGTGGCAGGCACACAAGATTTCAACATTAACGGTGGTAAAATAGAGAAATGTGAAGAGTTTAAGTACGTTGGGTCAATAATCAGTAAGACTCCAAACCGCGAGAGGGAATAGAATAAATCAGGGCTGTAAATCAATACAACAGCTAAACGGAATATGGTAGTCAAAGAAAATAAGGAATATGTCAAAAATATATAGCATGAGACTACAAGCCCTGGAGATGGATGCCCTTCGACGGAATTTTCAGGATGAGATCATTTTCGTAATGAGATCATTAAGCAAGAAATTAATGATGACGAAGATACTGACATAATAGACAGGTTGGAAAGAAAAACGTTGATGAAATGGTAGGGGCACTTGAACCGAATAAGCCAAACCCACACAGCATGAAATATTTCTAAAATATTTATGCAATATTTCTGGTTTGATTTGAAACATTTTAAAATATTTCTTGAAATATTTCAGCAATATTGCATTTGAAATAATTCATGAAATATTTCTGTAATATTTTATGAAATCTTTGTGTCATATTTCATGATATATTTCAAAAGATCTTTTGTTGTATATATACAAATAGTTTAAATATATTTTAGTGAACTATTTAAAAATATTTATATAATATTTAATGTTTGTTTTAAAATATCATAAAATATTTCAGAAATCTTCGTATTTTCGGTACAAAAACTTTTTGAAATATTTCATGAAATATATTGTAATATTTCATGATATATTTCAAAAGATTTGTTTGTCGTGAGCATACGAATATTTCAGAAATATTACAGTCAAATATATTAAAATAGTGCTAAAATATTTGATGTCTAAAGTATCTTTTGAAAAATTTTCCCAAAATATTACTATATTCACGACTAAAATTCTCCTGAAATATTTCCTGAAATATTGGTGCAATATTTCACGAAATGTTTGTCTAAGATTTCACGAAATATTTCAGTAGATGTTTTGTCGTGGACATAGGAATATTGCAGAAATATTTCAGTGAAATATTTCTTCTGATATTTCATGCTGTGTGGGAAGTAGATGACCGAAAAAGATTTGACGGGAAAACATAAATGGGGAAGAGAACGTGGTTACAAGGCGTAGAAAAGTCAATGACTGCCAGGCAATGGTCCACGCAGATACAGAAGATAGAACACAATGTCGTATTGGTTCTAGAAAACGGCGCCCGCTGTAAAAAAAGTTTAGGTAATGCTTAGAGCATTTATTCTAAAAATTTAAGTTTCGAGGTCACAAGGAAGTGATCAAAATATCATATTCTCCATAAGTCATGGTATCTTGTATTAGTAATAGTGAATTTTACCAAGATGTCGGGAACAAGGATATGGAATCAAAATGGTTTTCAAGAGCAACAACACGTTGAGGAGCATCATCACAAAAACAAAGTCGGATATTCCTGTAATACCAAAAAACTGTATATGCAGTATACCCTGTGAATGTGGCAATCTCTGCATTGGGAAGACCAAGCGCCCACTGGCCCCCAGGGTTAAGGACCCCACCGCATAACTACTCAAAGGGGGGAGCTAACAAAGTCTGGATTAGCTAATCACGCCTGGACCGAACACCATAATATCAACTGGGACCAGGCAAGAGTAATTCTCAAGGAAGAGCACTGGTATAAAAGAAAATTCATAGAGACTCGAATGAAAATGTAATTGGCGAGCCCAGCGTCCAAATTAAAAACCTGGAGACCTCTTCTTGAGCCAGTGTCGCAATGGGTGGCGATTCTTTACTAAATTTTCCAAAATTTAAACCCATATTTTTTGAACTATTACATTCAAAATAGTCGTTATGTGGATTAAACCCGTAGGAGTGATCTTCTAGTTAAGATTATCTCGTTTTAATATTAAATTTACTAATCCTGTCGCCCCCACCTTTGGATGCGCCCATGCCGAATGACCGGTTAACGGTATAAATACGACGGATAATCTGAATTTCCCATCATTCATCTGATGACGCCAGCAGATCCAAAACTATTTGTTGTGAGATCAACCATTTCAGGACGACGGAGGTCCAAGGAAACTTGGAAGATTTGAGTTTTTAATTTGTTTCTGATATGACAGCTATAATTATTTTAGCAGCTTAATTTTTTTATTAGTTCTTCTTTGTTGCATATCCTTTTATATTCTACTTAACAATCTTTAATTGTCGGTCAATTTATTTTTTCTTAGTCCATTTTCTTGCATTAGTCGTCCTATTTTTTGATTGATTTTGACAAGTATGAGAAAAGGTTAATCACATGAGAGGGGTGCCACGTTACTACCTGATAAAGCTGTTTCTCTTGATGTAGCTGACATGATTTATATTTACCGAGAGTTAATGATCTGCCTTATCTGGTACCATGACTAGCTTTTGGACTCTTATAATACCACCTATAGTAAAATCTCCTTTAAGGTGTATTCATCCAGCAACCATTTTGTGCTTGAAAATTTTTGATAACCCAGCGTTTTTCTAGCAACTGGAAGACATTTTTATTGTACGTTAATCAGAATTATGTTGAAATATTTATATATCCGCGATAAAATCTTTTGAAATATTTTATGAAATATTCTCATATCTATATATTTTTTGAAATTAAGAATCGGTCTTAATACATGTTATCTATTAAAAACTTGTGTGATGGTATGTGCCAAAATTTCAACTTTTATTAATTACACAATTAGGTGTTAAGGATAATAAATTGACTGTAGAGAATAGTGTAGAAATTAAGGTTAAGGACTGATTTTAAGTTATGAAGACTTTTGTTTCTCTTCCTGCAGAATTCAGATTCTTTTGATATTTTCATAATTTATTTTCTTCTGTATTTTACTATCTGACAAATATCCAAAGAAGCAAGGAATATAAAGTACTTATTTTGCTATTTCGAAGGTTGTTAGTTTGACAATAACAAAATGAGTTAATAATAACATACAAATTGCATCAAGCCATGCTGGTTTGAACCTCAAAGGAAAGCAAGACTTGCAACTGCAAATGTTCTAAAGATATATATCAAATCTACAGTCCATTTGCTATCCGTTTTTATAACAAGAAATTGATGGAATCCATCAAATACTTGCATTATATCTATTACGAAGAAATACCAAAGAGTTCTATTCTGGATGTTATTTTGGTAAAGACCTGGATTGTGTGTAAACGCCTTGAAAATGAAAGCATTGATATGCAGCAATTCAGTATGTAGTAGTCGAGTGATAAATATGGGCCGTATTGATGACAATTAAACGCAGTAGATTTAGATCAGCTACAACTCCTGGTAGACTGAAGAAAATAGAGAGTGGTCATCACACATGTGATGTAGATAAAGATTTAAGACGACTTAGAAAAGAAATCTGGCCAAAACTTACTAATAAAGAAGATGACACTCAAGTTATAGTTCAATACCTAAGAATTTTTGCAAAAATTCCAAGAACCATGTTTACCAAACCGTTTTGAATGTTTTCAAAAAACAAATAGTCCTTAAGCTACTCGCCCAAGTGACTCAATTTTTTCTTTGTTTTACTTAATGAAATATTGTAAAAATACGTTTTCTAATATTTTGCGTTTTTGTTCAAGTTCTATATTTTTCAGATCGGTAAATACACTTTTCAAAAAATATGCGTTGAAGGGTTAACGCTGGTATGAATTGTCACGATTGGGAAATATGGTTACTGATAAAAATAGAGTAAATTTCAACATTATAGGTTGCAAGACATAAGGTAATGAAATGAACTGATACAAACAGTCCGCACTACGAACTAAAAATAGACAACTTCCGTAATTATGAGATCCAGAAATCAGACAAAGTCAGTTCCTTTCATCTACTCTAGACGTGTAATTTGATATTTTGTAAATCTTTAAGCATCGTTGAAAGAAATATTAATAAGCATTTCTCTGTAATGATTACAGACTACACTCAATGCGTTGTTTTCATTTCTCCATCATATCTATATTGAAAATAATGATCGTACTGTAAATATTAATTATAAAAGGTTAGATGGTGTAGGTATTGGAACGTTTTGAAAGTTTTATTCTAAGAAATTTTCTATAGCATTAGTAGGGAATATTGTAACCTTTAACCAAAAAAAGAAAGTGATAATTCATAATTACGAGGGATATTTGTAGTTTTCAGAAATGCTAAACATCATACAAAAATGTCTTTCTTGTGTTCCCCATTGTTAATTTTTCAATTACGAAAACGTCTCTGAAGGATTTTACGCTTAAAACCTTAGTTTTTAATACAATATTCGGTAAATATGTTTTCCTCAAAGATTTTCAGAGGACATGTTCGTCCAAAATTATAGTTATATCACTTTTACGTACATTATGCAAATATATAATCACACTGATTATTATTTTATTAAAATAATGTTAATTTTGTAAATATAGATTCAGATGAAACATACCAGTATGCTAGTTCTATTTTTAATCTAGTTTTTTTTCTAAAAAATATCTCATTACCGCCTCTCCATAAAAATTCCAAATTTATATATGAGCTTGAAAATAAAAAGTATATTCCGAAAACTTAATGAAAAATGGTTTCCGTATTCTCTTCTGAACAGTTTCTCAAAGAAACTGATTACACTACCGATAGATTGCCCTCCATGGGCGGACAAAGGAGGGAGGGAACAAAGTTACCAAATTAATTATTAAAACGAGGTAATCTTGAGTCCAAGAACCTGAATGAAAGTAACTGCTACGGGTTTAAACCTCAGATCGACTATTTCTAATGTAATAGTCCAAGAAATCTATACTTAAAATCATATTTAAGAAAATTTAGTACACGATCGCCCTCCTGAAGCATGAGATCGCCCCCCACCCCGGAAGCACGTGACTGGATCCGCCTCTGTTGCTCTCTACAAAATTACGGAGCGAGTAATACTGCAACGCTAGACAGATGTGAAGAACAAAATATCATTCCAGAAGTTCAGTTTTGTTTTCGAGAAATTATGTATGATAACCATAATAAATAATTTGGTCAAGTGCTAGTGGGACTCGCATACTAAGGGTTCCGTAATACCTCCAAGATTTCATACAGTGTAGGTGAAGCAAAGTATTATTTGTCTAATATTCCAGTTTAATAAGACAAGCAGGGAATGAGTGCATTTTCTTATATTTACCCAAATATGTTTTAAATGAAGCATTTTAAATTTTGTAAAAAATATACAATTTAATTTCTCACATATAAACTGTTTATTTTATCTGCTACATGATTCGCTTGATTTTTATAAAAATATGTATTTGATTTTCTAATTTGGGCCCCAAAACTAATATTAGAGTTTTATTTTACTAATAAACTTTCATATTGTTCCGTGGGCTCAATTAAAATTTAAAAACTAATATTCACTCTCACTTTCTAGAAATTTTTATTTACATCAAACGTACACAACAGCTGATTCAAATATCACAATAATAACGTAACATAAGCTCTTCGCCGCCTAACTCAAACTCCTGCGATGATGGGCTGCTCCTTTTAAAATCACCATCGAATTCTCCAGTATCAATTCAACAGTTGCCGAGCCATTTCGAAATGAATTTTTTTGTCCTCTCAGCGATAGATGTCGTATTGGAATGCATCCAGGGCCGGCTTAGGTAAATTTCTTAACACCGCCCCCCCTTTAATTCTGATCGTCCCGGTCAGAAACATCCTCTGCATGGTAGGGAGCGAGTCGATGTAAATGGACCACCTTCAACTTAGCCTTGGGGTTTCGACGGATAAGGTAGACGACGTCATTAAGCCTCTTGACCACCTCGTATGGACCATCCCAGGCGGGTGTAAGCTTTGGAGATTTACCCTTGCTCCGTTGGGGATTGTACAGCCAGACTTTGTCCCTCTCTTGGAACCCGACTGAATTGGCCTTGAGGTAGTATCGCGTCTCCATCCGGTCACTGGTCGCCAACATCTGCATTCGGGCTAATTTGTGTATTGCCAGCATGTTATGTCGGAGCTGGTCGGCATAATCGTTGATGTCTTGGGAAGGTTCTTTGGGGGAGCTGTTGTACTAGCACCGTCGCTACCGTGGTTGCCTCTTGGTTAGGTATCGCGTAGCCTCAGGCCATTTGCTGAAGTAATCCATTGCGACCAGAATGTATTTGTTCCCCCTCTCAGACTCGGGAAACGGACCGTCAACATCAATGGCCATTCTCTCAAATGGAACGCCCACATTGTACTGCTGCATTCTGCCCTTGGACCGGGTTTTCGGACCCTTAGTGGTTGCACAGGTGTCACATTTCCGGCACCAAGCTCTAACGTCTTCTAAGTAATTTACCCAGTAGTATCGCTAGCGAACTTTGTCTAGGGTTTTATTCATGCCCAGGTGGCCCCCGGTAATCCCATCATGTACTTGGGTCAGGATGGCTGGTACCTTTTTCTTCGGAACTACCAGTTGGGACTTGGTTTCTCGTCCATCAGCGCTTTCCCAAACTCGCTTGAGCATTCCATTGTCTACTCTTAGAGAGTCCCATTGGGCCCATAACGATTTCAGCACGCCTGAGTATCTAGCTACCTCGTCCCATTGTGGCCTGTGTGCCCCTCTCGTGTTGAATGACAAGATTGGTTCGATGTCTGGATCAGCCATTTGGTCCTGGATGCACTGTTCCGTTGTCCAGTCTTCATTGGCCTGCACTCGGATCTGTCTGATGGAGATACCCTCTCGCTGTTCCATCTTCAGACAATGGCCGCATTCTGCTCTACAGGGTCTTCTGGATAGGGCATCGGCATTATTGTGCAAACAGCCGGCACGGTGTTCCACCTTGAAATCGTATTACTGTAATTTCTCCATCCACCTGGTCAGTTGTCCTTCCGGTGTCTTCATGTCCAGCGGCCATTTGAGGGCGGCATGATCTGTTCGGATTAAGAAATGACGACCATAGAGGTATTTGTGGAAATGGTCTACAGCCCTTATTATTGCAAGAAGTTCTTTTCTGGTGACGCAATAATTTCTTCCCGGTTTCGAGAATCCACGGCTGTAGTACTCGATCACCCTCTCTTCACCATCTTGCACCTGAGATATGACGGCCCCCAAAACTGTTTTGCTGGCGTCGGTGTCTAAAATGAACTTGCCGGATTGTGTAGGAAAGGCTGGGATTGAGCAGGAACATAGTGCTGCCTTCAGTCGTCTGAATGATGTTTCGCAATCCTGATTCCAACGGAAGGTCTTTTTATTAGTAGTCTGCCGACGTAGAGACGCGGCAATGGTAGCAAATCAACAACTCACCTGTAGTAGGAACAGAGGCCCAAGAAGCTTCATGCTTGTCTCTTGGGACTGGCCAATCACGGATGGCATCTATCTTTTCCTCGTTGGTGCGGATTCCTGACTCGGAAACGACGTGGCCCAAAAACTCTACTTCTTTTTGGAACAAGGAACTCTTCTTCGGGTTGAGTCTCAGGTTGGCATTATTAATTCTGGATAATACTTCGCCCAGGTTCTTCAGATGGTCGTAGAATGTCTGACCCATGACCAGAATGTCTTCGAGGTATACTAAGCACGTCCTCCATGTTAACCCGCTCAGGACATACTCCATTAGCCTCTCGAATGTTGCGGGAACATTACATAACCCAAAGGGCATGACCGTGAACTGAAACAGCCCTTTACTAGTGGAGAACGCTGTCTTCTCTCTGTCGTTTTCGTGTAGACCAACCTGCCAATATCCACTCTTTAGGTCTAGTGTGGAGAACCAACAGGAGCCTGCTAGTGTGGTCAGAGTGTCATCAATTCGGGGTAGTGGATAGTCGTTTTTCTTGGTGACGTCGTTCAGCTTTCTGTAATCCACGCAAAATCGGGTGGTTCCATCCTTCTTTTTAACTAGAACGACGGGAGCGGACCATGGTCTGCTGGATGGCTCAATAACTCCGTTTTGTAACATAGACTCGATGTTTTCCTCGACTGCCTGTTGTTGCCCCAATGGTAGTGGCCTAGGTGGTATTCTGATGGGTTGAGCCTTCCCGGTATCTATTCGGTGCTGGATGATGTTGGTGCGCCCGGTGGTTCCAACTTGACTGTTAAAAATTTGCCAGTGCTTTGTCATAAATAGTTTGGCTTTCTTCTGGTTCCCTGGTGTCAGGTGTGTCAAATGGTCAGCAAACTGTTGTAGGAACTCTTTACTGGGCCATGTCTCCTTCACCGATGTCTGGTACTCTTCTTCGCAATTGATGACGGTCTCGACTGGCTCGAAACAAGTTATCTTTTGACCATTGGCAATTCTGATGTCGTTGTTGGACAAATTCAGGACTCTAATTGGTATATCTCGTCCAGTTTTAACTATTGCCCGTCCAACTAAGTAGTCATGAGCTAAGTGTACGTGCTCCACCATTCCAACGCAACTCCCAGGATTGCTTGCTAGCTGCCCATGAATAATCTGTTCCGTTCGACCAGGAATTCTGGCTGAGGATTTTGCTACAATTTTTATGGAGGTAGCTGAACTGTTGACGGGCCGTGTCAAAACAAATTCCTCATTTAGGAACTGAAGAACATCATTTCTCGGGTCGAACATAAATCCATGCTGGCTGATTAGGTCCATACCCCGTATGAAATCGTCCTTAATATCAGCTACCAGGACCCTATGCCGGATCATTTTGTCCCCTATCTGTAGCACGACATCTGCCTCACTCGTATTGACATGGACTCGCCGGTGACTCTTCTGAGCTGGATGTTATTGGTAACTGGCCGAATCTCTGATGCTCTCAAAACCCTGGACTTGGCAATGGACACAGCGGCGCTGTCGATGGTGATGGTAATTGCTCGGCCATTGATGGTGCCAATGATGACTAGGCTGCTGCTGTCTCGGCAAAATCCCCGTATGGATTCGCTCACTTATGCTGACTGGCTGACGGTCCCTGGACATGTGGCTGTTCTGTTGGTTACCCCTGGTCGGTGATCGTTCTGGTATCAGTTCTCTGTGACTGTTCTAATAGTTTGTTCATACCAGCCAATAGTCCTTGAAATGGTGATTCTGGCTCTTCCTGGTTGGAGGAAACTGCTCGGACCCTCGGCTTGGACATGATCATGACGGCCTCTATTTCCAAAGCCCGAAGTAGAGCTCATTACTCTTCTTGACGCCACTCAGTTTTAAATTTCTTTGTACTTCCACATCTCTGATGCCATTTATGAAACTCTGTATGGCCAACTGGTCTTTCGTTTCCTCTGGCAGGTCTGGGTAGGACAAGTGTACCTACTAACCGTCTAATCTCTTCTTCGAATTCTTAGAGATTTTCACCGGATTTTTGTGTTTTTCCACTGAGTTGGACTTGGTATACCTGGCTCAAGGATTGATTGTCATATCTCTTGTCCAGAATGGCGATGTTTTTGTTAAAATTGCCTTGTTCATCGACTGGAATACTTTGGAGGAGTTCTAAGGCCGGACCTCTTAAGGAAATTACAACAGAGGTAGATTTTTCTTGGTTATCCCATCCATTAGCTACAGCCACTGCTTCAAATTGCCGTTTATACATGGACCAAGATGAACTGCCATCAAATGTGGGTGGTTTACTAACGGAACCTTTGGTACTCATGGTGTTCTGGTGTTTTCCTCGCTGTAAGTCCTGCTATATTTTTTAAATTTCTGTTTCTACCTTGTTTTGGATGACATTTATTTTATCTTGAACTGTATTTTGAATAGAACTGATTTCAAATTTTACCTGGCTTTGGATGGAATCGAGGTCATCAACTTTGGTTTCAAAAGAATCCACGGTATTTTTTATTGTCTTAATGTTGTCACTGATCTCTTTTATGTCTGACTCAACTATTTGCATTCTTTCATTAACTGTTTCATTAACTTGTGCGACTATTTGCATTAATTGTTCAAATTGCAGTTGTCTTGCCTTGTTTTTCTTCAAATATTTTAAATTCATTTTGTCTTGTCAATTCAGTTTGATCTTGTTTTTCTACAAATTTCGAGAATAATCCTTTCATTAAATTTTGTTGTTTTCCTTCCATGGCAGTGACAAGATTTTGTTGTTCGCTTTTCATCGTAGTGACAAGATTTTCTAATTCCATTTTACGTTTTTCATCAAAAGATTTTACTAACCTTCCAGAATCTGGGCTATTTTTTCGTCTAGTCCCTCAGTAACCTGCTTGACTATTTTTTTTCGTAGTATTGTCGGGTTTCAGTAAATGAAATTACGATTTTAACTGCACTTAATTCTGCACTTCTGGTCACCAAATTTGTTATATACTCCGTGGGTTCAATTAAAATTTAAAAACTAATTTTTACTTTCACTTTCTAGAAACTTTTATTTACATTAACTGTACACAACAGCTGATTCGAATATCACAAATATAATACCACATAAGCTCTTCGTCGCACTAACTAACTCTGCGATAATGGGCTGCTCCTTTTAAAATCAGCATCGAAAACTCTCGTACAATCCAGTATCAATTCTACAGCTGCCGAGCCATTTCGAGATCAATTTTTATGTCCTAAAAGCGATCGATGTCGTACTGGAATGAAACCAGCGCCGGCTTAGGTAAGTTTCGCAACAATATATTACACGATGGGTTAGAAATAATTTTAATTTTATATTTTCCATTTAATGCTGTAATTTGTCCCCCAAAATTAATATTAGGAGTTTTCCTTATTTTTGCCAGTAAAGTTCAGGTGAGGTCCTATATTTAATTTTTTGAAATTTTTGCGTCTTATAATTTCGTCGAAAATGTTAGTATTTTTTAAATAATTTATTTTAAAAATATGAAAAAAATATGTTTGTATTGACCATAATGTGCCCTTTGATTTGATATATTACATGATCCGTTAGAAACAGTTTGAATTTTATATTTTTTATTTAATTCTGTAATTTTCTCCCCAAAAATAAATATTAGAGGTTTCTCCTTAATTTTCCGGTAAAATTCAGGTGAGGCTCCATATCTCTACTTTTTTTCAAAATTTTACGACTTATGGTTTCGGAGATAAGGGGGGGAACGGTCGATTTTTTTAGTTTTCCCCCCCAGAAGTATCCCTAACATCAAAATTTCTTCATTTACGATATGTACTCCTAATCGGGTCACCAAACTATATACTGATACCAATTTTAGGAGAAAATGGCTGTGTTGTGAAAGTATACTCTATATACAGAACCCTAAAAACAATCCAGCGCCATATTACTCAACGTTTCACACTTATTGGACAGGGTCGTATCTTTAAACTTCGAGTAGTCTTCCTCCAAATGAGTACAGCAAACCTTATCAACAACAGATATTACAGGATTAAACAAAACAAACACTTCACTGATTACAGACCTATGAGAGCAGGAATCCCTCAAAGTGCAGTATTGTCATCAACTTTACACAACCTTTACACAGCTGACATTCCCATCAAGACCGTACACACACAAACGCTCGTACCTGTCGACGGTCCTGACATTATTGCCACGTAAGTGTGTTAGGAACTAGGAACCTTCAAAGAATCATTGAGGAACTTAGTAGCTGGATGGAAAAAAGACCAATTAGCATACATCCCAGTCATGCCCTCCATTTTACTTCCAAAACTTCGAAGCCAAACTATCGGTCACGGCTAGCCAACAGACAGTTAGAATGGTAGGACACGGCCATGTACCTAGGGTTTATGCTCGACAAAAATCTGAACAGGAAACACATACGGAGTATTTGCGAAAAAGAGGCAAAACAGCATTTATACAAGTTTACCCATTCCTATCCCGCAAAAGTAACCAGACAATAGGTCATAAATTCAGTCTCAACAAACATATGATTAGGCTAACGATATCATATGCTACTACTTGGTTTGTAAAACTAACATTACCAAACCAGAAACTTTTCAAAGTAAAATTTAAAAAATGGTTACCAATTCTTAATGGTTTGCACGAAAAAAAAATATATTTTAGAAATTCTAAAATTTACCACCTTTAGAGAACATATCTGATCGTTATGTAAGCAATCGATCTCAAGGAGTTGAATACCACCCAAACGAGATGCTCAAGAGGTATCTACAATATGATCCTATCAACGAAAGGTGAGGACAAGATTCACCTTAATTGACTGAACCCTACCATCCTTGTAAGGAACATTCCATAATCCAAAGACTGACCCTATAATCCAATAAACATGTTCAGAGAGAGGACATTCTCTTGTGGGAAGCGCAAATGATGAAACTTACCGACGAAAAATAATATATATTATATACAGGGTGTTCCAACATGGAATATTTCCCAAAATACTCATTATTTTATATTTGGCCATACTACTACTAAATGTCTTAGCTTCTTTCCATAGTTGCTTCAGTGTAAGTTCGTTATTTTTCTTAGTAGAAAAAATTATTGTTCTTAATGTTCAGACTAATCATTGTGCCGGAGAAACTGCTCGTAATTTCAAGCATTCAGAAAGACTCATTGGTTATAAATACATTACTAAAGTGTGGAGAAAATTCAACGAAACGGGTTCCGTTATGAACAAGAAATGCGAGCCAAGAAGTATCGATAACGTTGAAGTAGTAGTATTAAGATATGTAATCATGGGCGTACTCAGGAGGGGGGCAGCTCCCCCCCCTAGGCCTGAAAAACCTGCCATGAGCTATTAAATTTCTGATTTGTTCCTCTCTAGCACAAATTTTTTTCCAATTTGCCCCCTCTAGGACATTTTTTTTGCTAATTTTGCCCGTTCCTAAACCAAAAGCTGGGTACGCCCTTGGTTGTAATCGAACCCAAAAATCTTTAAGACAAATTGCTTTAACATCAGATGTTCACAAAATTCTCAAATGTAATAAATGTCATCCCTACAAGATCAGACAGCTCCAAGAATTAAATGACAACTTTGCAGAAGAATAGAATGCTCTGAAACATGGTCCGGATATATCAACATCAATGCCAATTTTTTGTACAATACTTTAATACTTACGTTTCTGACGAAGCTTGTTTTCATTTAAATGTTGAGGTAAATCGTCATAACTGCCGATAACATCAAACCACAGTTATTTATAGAGACTCATACTTAGCGATCTCTAAAGCTAAATGTGTGGGTAGGAATTTCATAGATGGCACTTTAAATGGAAATTTAGATTTACTTGCAAACGCTATAGATCCAAGAATATCGGACATTTTGGAGGAAGATAATCGTCTAGTAGAAGACGAACTTGTTTTTTAGCACATTATGTCTTGCCAGTTAGAGAGTTTATGTATAATCAATTTCCTGGTAGCAAGGTCGCCAAATATGACACCCTGGGTTTTTTCTTTGGGAGAATTTAATGACTCAGGTGTATTCTACTCCTCCAGAGTCATTGGGTGATCTGAGACATCGTATAGATGAAGAATGTGACTCCAGATGAAGCACGACTATTTCGAAAATTTGTATAATAAAATGATTTAAAATTCATTGTCAGTTTCATTTTCCTTGTCGTGGTAGCAAAAAGTCTTTAAGAATTCCTTTTTAAAAAAGCATTGAAAACGAAGTGTCAGTTATGGTTTCCAATTTAAAAAAACGAGCAGCGAGCTGTGGGTTGATGAAGGTACAATTTAATTAACGGTTAGTATGGCCAAATATATCATCCTTCGAAAATCTATTGATCTGTTTTTGCGATTTTCAAAATAATGAGTATTTTGTGGAATATCCAAAGTGGCTCGTTCTTGGGACACATTGTATATTGCGTACAAAAGAATGACACCTCGAAGAAAGTTTTCAATAAAACATTTTGTTAATATGCAAATGTAATACGTACTAGCATTTCAAATTTTAACAGGAAGCATAAACCAGGTTAATGCTCGTAGTCTAATTGGTAAACTGTAATCATATAATTCAATAACAATTTCTGAAAACCTTAAATGAGAAGTACTTGAGACCAGCGAACGTTGGCTTACTAATAAATAAAATAACTCTTTATCTAAGCACACAATATGTAAATTCATCTGCTTTTTAAATTGCCAAAGATTGTTACTTTTACACGCATTTTCTGAACTCTACACATATGTTGTTTACGACACATCATATTTTGCCTACAAATCCCTATTTAAATTTTAATTTTCTAGATATTTTGTGAAATAGATAGGCATTAGAATAAATAATAAGGAGAGAATTTCTCGTAAGCCCAGAAAATAACACGAACAGGAGGTCAACTGCGACGTAGGCGACGTCCTCACCAAAAGAACGGCCTACAGAAAACCAACCATGTGGTGTGTGGGTCCATTTATGGTAGAAGTAAACATTATGAGGGGCTCACCTGACTACACCGTGGGCCGATGTATAAAAATGAGAACGTACTGTGTAATCGACAGCAGGCGCCTTCTTTGTCCTATATTATGTCAAGACTGCTTTTATTGCTTCATCTCGACTGTACAATAAACTTGTTGTGAATATTGTTTTGTGATTGCTATTAAAATAACAAATTGTCGCCTTTCCGCTTATGTTACTTAAGAAAAGGTTTATGGGAATTTCGCATTATTTGTGGTCACTTTTGGTTTTTATGAAGAGGATGTTTGTTTCATGTATAATAAAGTATGTTTAACTATTGTACTAGAAGTAACATTACAATTATTATCTAATATATGGTATCTACATTATGTGAACTACGGCATGGAGTATAAAATCATGTGAGTTTTAAAGGAAACATATTTGAAAGTTACTTATGTTTCTATATGCTCATATATGCACTCTTGCCATTAGAAAATCATTACGATCACAAATATTGGGGTAAAATTTAGCAAGTGGCAATTTTCAGAGATACTGGATCAAACCTGGCGTCTTTCAGTTATATAAATTACAAAACTACTCGATTAAATGGGTTGTCTCATGATAACAACATTTTATATTGTTTTGTCTATATAGCCACAATTTAGACGATCAAGTAGAGTATTATAAGTCGGCCATAGCCCATTCGAAGCACGGTTCAGAAAGGAGAAAAGTACTGGTAAGGTCGTAGTGGCGTCTAAAAAATTCTACGTAAGGCTGACTAACTGATTAACCTTCTGTTAGCTCTACCCGCAAATCCAATTACAAAAGGGATCAACGTGAGGGCGAGAATCCAACGCTTCCTAACTTGACCTTTCGGCTAAGGGTAAACGGCTTCTTCATAAATCTTCCTGGCCCCCTAAAGACGGTTGGTTAGAGCGATGGGCTTGTTCCTCATTCTCGGAACAATCATGGCAATAAAATGAATAAGCCTGGGATATCTACTGGACTAAATTCAAGACAACATAGAAAGAAAAAGGGTAAATGAATTTTGTATGTTGGAACGTACAAGGAATACGAACAGAGGATACTGAAGTCTTCAAAGAAGAATCAAACGACGTGGACAACTTAGTCCTACTGAGACAAAGAAGAGAGATTGAAACGAAATAAAGGGATAATCACAATGAAATCAAAACTACAATGTCAAGACCTGTTAATAATAGGTATAAAATGAAGAGGAACCTACAGAAACACCAGAAGAAATGTATAATATTCTTCAAATGTATTTACATGAAGCGACATAATGGGAAAGGAACATAGAAATGGATAGAAGTGAAAAAGTAATGATAAACTTAATTGGATAAGAAATGTGGGAAAACTATTTACTAACAGAATCAAGAAAAGAATTCAATTCAACTTTTGTCTGTGGAATTCTTTCATTTCCCCAGATATAGTATTCTAAAACTTAACGGTGATATTTTAACATATGCCATGTCTCAGTGTTATAGCTCTCACAGGAAGACTGTATGGCAGAGCACTAAGCGATCAGATAGAAAGTCATTTTGAAGATTGGAAGAAGGAGAGTGGATTCAGGCCAGGAAGATCAGTAGTTTGAAGACGCGAGATGTAAGACCGACATCTAGGATTTTCAAGAGAATCAGTACACAGAGGTTCCGAATCTGGAGCCGTTCCGTGTAATTGCTGTTCTCCCTTAACTCCTAGGACAGAATGTCACGATAAAATTTTCAGGTTACTTCACCTGTCAGAGATATTGAATACTCTCTTCGAGGTGTCATTCCTTTGTACGCAAGACAATATATATATGCATAAGTGTTCGAGAGGACATTCAATTGTGGGAAGCGCAACTGATGAAGGTTCCCGACCAGAAACAATATATATTATATTTATATATAATATATATTGTCTTGCGTACAAAGGAATGACACCTCGAAGAGAGTAAGATCAGTAGTGATAATTTGTTTTATCTGACGAAGAAATCGCTAAAATATGAAAGTCAATTATATATAGTATTTATAGATTTAAGTCCTATAATAGTGAACCGGTAAATAAACTGTAAGAATCTTTGACAAACAAGTCCACCCAAAGTACACAAATGCATTGAATAAACTTTTACCAACGAAACATCAATTTGGTCAAGATGGGATGTGAACACTAAAACTACTTTGAAGTTAATAAGGGTTATGTTCTGATTCTGAACGCTTCTGCCCTTTTACTCCCTTGTATAACTCGTATTGTCCATCGGTTATTTTACACATTTGGCATGCCCAATTAAATAACAAATAGAATAGTTTTGATTGCACCTGATATTCCAATAAAACCTCTGATAGTTTTTGTTAGGGATTTTGTATCGAATAGTTATTCCCAACATTGGATTTTCTTGATGTTGTTTAGTCGTTGTCAGTGTCTATGTGTACGTAATGACGTATTGGAAGACTATTCTATGATTATTTCATGATTGATTTAACAATGAAAAAGACTTGGCAATTGTAAATTTGTCCATCGTATTATTCACACGAGAAAACCGGATTATGTTTGGGAAAAATAGTTTATGCTAATCAAATTCACAATAGACCTACAAGATTCAGCAACCTTTTATATGTCCCTAGACATTTATCAGCCATGTTTCAGCGGTCTTTCTCATTTAACGCAGTTAAAATGTATAATAAAATTATTCTGGAAAATTTAGATGATACCACTTTACTTGGTTTTCAAAAGAAAATTAAAAAGTTCTTGTTTAACGACACTTTTGTTTTTAAATAGTCTTAATGTAGTTTGTCAATGTCAATACTTTCCTCCATACTGTTCAATTGCCACAATTACCTACTTTGGTAATAAATATTTTGTGAAGAAGCTTGTTTTGTTTAGAGTTGAGTGGAAGATTAGCCATAGGCTAAACTCCGCCTTTTGTTTTGCTATGTATGTGTATACTGTATAGATTTATGTATGTGCATGCTGTATAGATATATGTATTACATAGATTAAACAATAAAGACGCTTTATTATTATTATTATTTGATTGGCCTATTCAATGCAGATGTCATTTCCAATACATTTGCACCGACTTACTTGTGCCGTGTTTCTGTTGTCTTTTTTATGGAATCGCTTGATATCAGATTTGTCTTATAATGTGTGTCGAAATATTTATTTCTATTTTCAAGGCGTCTACTATAAGTTCTACATCGTACTTTGTGTTCCTGTCATATTGTCTGTTATTAGGACAATGTCGTCGGCGAGGAAAATAAGGTTTAAATTTTTTCCATCTATATTAATAATACGCCCAATTTATTTTGTTTAGAATGTTTGTAACATAATGAACTTTTTTTCCATTCGTGAGCAATCCGCCTATAGTGGATTATCCATGTGAGAAACATCGATTTTCCAAAATCAGTCTACGGTACTAGCAATTAATTATCCACGTGATCACCGGAATTGCACTTAGGTTGAAATCAGCCTGCAGTTATTTCAAGTTTCCAGCATTACTTCCCGATGTTCTCCAAAAAAAATATGTTCCAATAATTTGGGTCAACAATCTTAAAAAATACACCAGTCAATAGAGATTTTTAGGTGACATAAAATGGTTTAAAAGTTATAATTAACATAATTTTAAGAGCAAACTCGTATAAGTAAATTATTTGGCATTAAAAACCTCCAAAATATGGATGTTTTCTTTCTTCTTTTTCAATATATTGATTTTTCCAGCGACTGTTT
Organism: Octodonta nipae; assembly: GCA_034190945.1. NCBI lineage: Eukaryota > Metazoa > Arthropoda > Insecta > Coleoptera > Chrysomelidae > Octodonta > Octodonta nipae. Next base: position 177,224,477 of record CM067216.1, read on the forward strand.
TTATAACTTGGTTGTATTAAAACTTTAATCTTCATCCTAATGATATCTTACAACGTGGTAGATATTGCAGAATTACAATTCAAATCATTTGTAAGATATATTTTGCAGGAAGTATCATATTAACGACGATTGTTCAATAGAGATGCAAGCCATACTTTGAAGGCTTATAAAATGCACTTCACTTTGTATGTCTTACTTTTCTCCAGATGTCTTGACAGTGAAAAAAAGGAATTGAATTAATAACACTGAACATTTAATAACAGGGAACCATTAAACTAATAAACTAATGGAAAATAGACCAATATAAGAAGATAATAGATATTTTGCCTGTTCGTTGGGGTTTACTCTCCTCAAAATTTTTTCCTATAACAGATGAATATTTAAAATCGTATTTGGAGAACAAAGTGTAGTAAGGCAATTTCGTAAAATTGCCCGGATTATTGGCTGTTCCTACAGAAATTCTTCCTCACAGTTATTCTGAGAGAGATGTCTTAAAATGATCAACCAGTATTCCTATATATAAATAGTGTATTGAATATTGTGTTATACTTATCTGTTTGGAGACGTTTCAACTCCGACTATGGAGTCGTTGCCAATCGTTTTGTTGAGTATTTCGAGATTTTTTTCAAAAAATGTTCGCTCCGATGTGGATTTTGTTGTTTGTAAAAAAAATTGACAGTGACAATTTGTCATTTGCCGATCACTTGATACTGAGGGTACCATTTTTTTGCTCTTCTAGCAATAGATCTCTCCAGCCCAAATGAAGGTCGATTGAAGGGTCCCCGATTTCCGTGTTGTTTATCATCCTACAGCTGACCTCTTTAAGTTTTCTCTTTTTAATTTTTTTCTCTTTCAACAAGTACTTTGTTTTATCCCAATCTATCCTATGGCTGTCGGTGCTGGTTAATACATGGTTGGAAATTTTGATGTGTCCACATGTCTTCTTAGAATGTTATATTGGTGTTCTTTTTTCCTTGGATAATAGATAGTTAAATAAAAATCTAATAAACTCCGGAGAAAAAAAAATACAATACACTTAACCATAATTTTCATCTTGTGCCCTCAACTCAAGAAAATCCTAGATCCGTCTATGTATTTAGAATTTCCCGGCATTATATCGAAAAGAAATATAAATTGAAGTGGAATTAATGAACTTCCAAAACATCTTTAGTATCTTCCGATGGGACTAGCCTGGTTAACACGGTGGGCTACTCAAAATATCCGTCTAAATTATTGAAATTACCATTCTTCAAAAACTGCTTATTCGACGGTATCCAACGTGAGCCTATATAAACTTAAGCTCTTATTTTGATGATGGTTAGTGTACAAGAGAGAGTTATTAATTTTGAAAAAAACAAATCCACGTTTACCAGTTTTTCTGAGTTTTCTCGGTGAAAAATGATTCATTCAGGACGTACCTGCAACCGCTCATTAAAAAATATTTCCGATTCTCCACAACTTTTCCATTCAAGACATTATGATTCCTTTACATTATATAAGCAAAAAAAAAGAAATACATATTTTTGCCGGTTTTTATTATTAAATAAAATAGGTTACTTATGCGAATTTGTTGTTAAAATCTTACCAGTTACCTACTGTCTATACCTGATACTATAGTAGTGGAAAAAATTAAAGGATCAAAAAATAATTGCAAATTTTTTGACGTTTTTCAATTAGCTGTATTTCCCTTGAAAATGGTCGCCCTGGAGTTAAAAAAAAGGATATTAAAGCTTGAAGTTTCTAGTTTTGAGATCTTATGAGAAAAAAAAAATTCAAGCAACGTGTACCGCTCAATCCTAACGAATACCATAACAAAAAAAAATTCAATTATTTTTTGGTTTTCTTTTTTGGTGTACGAACTTTTTTTCTTTTCAATCAACCACTACATGGATAGAATAATTTGTTCATTCAGCTTTAAATTTCTGTTTTGCAAAGTTCAATACGAGCACTTCTCGCTGAGATATCGAACTTTGAGTGGAAAAGGATCTTTTTGTCTTTAACCATCAATACCTCAGCAACCCCCGATCGCACATGAAAATTAAGTAAGGTGTTGTAATCTTGAATAAATTTCCCACAGAAATCAGCTACGGTTTTTTTTTAAAGTTTTTATTTTTTTATTCTTTACATTAATTTGAAAAATCTAGGTAAAAAGCACGTTTGATGGCTTTTGGGATCACCAGCCGCTAAATTGAAAATATCGAGAAAACCAGTAATGTTAAGTGTGCCTTTTACAGTTCAATATGCCAACAAAAACCCCACAATGTTTCGTATAAATCCATCGAGCCGTTTTTTTGTTTTCTTCGATCGAATTTTTGAATACCTTGAAAAGTTGATTTTGATTTTAAATGATCATAACTTTAACAAAATGCAAAAAACTATATTTTTTCTGTTTCTTATACAATATAATTCATAAATCTGTTTAAGATTGTAGGAAAATTGAAAATTGAAAAAAAATTTTTTGGAAAATTTGGAAATTTTTTTTTTTTTTAACAAATTATTCTTCTTTTTTTAATGACCCAAAGCGTACCCCGTGAAGGTTGCCCGATCGGATTTACGCTTCTTTTGTGTGCGTTTGTGTATTTGAGTGTTTGTGTGTATGTGTATGTATGTTCGTCTGCCTGTTCGTCAGGTATATTAATAACGGGTATTGCCACCCCTGTTCTCAATAACGGCTGCTAAGCGTTCAGTCATATTGATGCAGCGAGCAATCTGAGGTTGAGGGATGGTGTTCCAAATTTGCAGAAGTGCACGCTCTAATGTGGCCAAGTTCTGCACATTTGGATACTCACTGCGCAAACGACGACCCATTATGTCCCAAACATGCTTGATCGGATTGAGGTCTGGACTCATTGGTGGATGCCGCAGCAAAATGATGTCATGGCGTTCCAAAAAGCGTCTGGTGATGTTGGCTGTGTGTGGGCGTGCGTTATCTTGCATTAGAATAAACTCCCTCTGACGTTGCCGTCTACGCAGTACAATTGGTCTCAAAATTTGGTCAATATAGCGCTGAGCTGTTAAGTTATCGCGCATAATCACCAGAGGTGTTCTCCAATCTCGCGAAACGCCGCCCCAGACCATGACTGACCCACCACCATAGGCGACAGTCGGACGAACAAAGTCCTGGCGAAAACGTTCACCACGACGGCGCCAAACAAGCGGACGTCGGTCGCTCCCATGTAAGTTGAACCTGGATTCGTCAGTGAATAAAACATTTCTCCATTGTCTCAATGTCCAAGCCCGATGTGCGTTGGCATACGCTAAATGTTCTCGGCGATGTCTCGCTGTCAACATGGGTACACGATTAGGATGTCGTGCATTTAACCCATTTTCGCGAAGACGGTTGATGACTGTACGGGAAGAAATGTTTCGTACTTGGTGTCGCTGTTGTACCCGATTTGCAAAATTTCTCGCCACAATGTTCGCACTGATGAAAGGCTCACGTCGAACGTGTCGGACAACTGCTCGATCATCTCGAGCAGTCGTGACACGATGGCGTCCTTGTCCAGTACGACGAATGTATTGGTTCGTCTCCCGGTATCGTGCTATCATCGTGCATACATTCGAGATACGACGGATTGACTAACACCCATCCGGATGGCAACATCACGTTGACTGCAACCTTCTTCGAGCAGAGTAATCAAACGAGCAACCTCTAGCTCTGATAAATACCTTCTAACCATGATCGGAAAGCAACTTGTTTTTTTTTGCAAATTTATGAAATTTTTTGTAACGCAGGAGTGGTTTTGAAAAAACGTGTTTTTTAGCGTTTTAAGAGTTCACGAAAACTAACGATAATAAATTTCTGAAAAGCGTCTAGATCGAGTTCAAAATTCTATTGGGTATATCAACTTTGTTTTAAATTTAATTAAAATTTTAATTCAGTTGAAGTTTAAAAATCAAGAAAATCAATGGACTGCAATAACAGAATCGTGTTATAAATTTTTTGGAGTCATTAAAAAAAATTTCAAATTTCTTCCATTTTTTTTGGGTCATTAAAAAAGAATACAAATTTGTTAAATTTTTTTTTTTAATTCTCCAAAATTTTTTTTTCCAATTTCTCTTTTGTTTTCCCATAATCTTAAACAGATTTATAAATGATATTGTATAAGAAACAGAAAAAATATAGTTTTTTGCATTTTGCTAAAGTTATGATCATTTAAAATCAAAATCATCAACTTTTCAAGGTTTTCAAAAATTCGATCGAAGAAAACAAAAAAACAGCTCGATGGATTTAAACGAAACTTTGTACGGTTTTTGTTAGCATATTGAACTGTAAAAGGCACACTTAACATTACTGGTTTTCTTGATATTTCCAATTTAGCGCCTGATGATCCCAAAAGCCAACAAAAGTGCTTATTTTCTTGATTTTTCAAATTAATGTAAAAAATAAAAAAAATCTTTTTTTCCAAAAAACCGTTGCTGATTTTTATGGAGTGTCCGTTCAAGATTTCAGAACCTTTCTTACTCTTCTTGTGCGATCAACGGTTGCTGAGATATTGATGGTTAAACACAAAAAGATCCTTTTCCATTTAAAGTTCGATATCTTAGCGACAACTGGTCGTATTGAACTTTTCAAAAAAACAATTTAAAGCTGAATAAACAACTTATCCGATCATAGAGTGATTTATTTCGAAAAAATTTTACATATTCATAGACCAAAACAGAACATAGAAAAAATTTTGAAAAAAAAATTCTTATGGTATTCGTTAGGATTGAGCGATACACGTTTGCTTGAAAAAAATTTTCATCATCAGGTCTCAAAACCAGAAACTTCAAGCTTTAAAATACTTTTTTTTAAAGTCCGGTACGACCATTTTCAGGCGAAAACCAGACACTTGAATAACGTCAAAAAATTTGGAATTATTTTTTGATCCTTTAATTTTTTCCACTAGTGTATAAGAGTAAGAAGTACGCTTACCCTCTAAGTTTGTAATAATTGTTTTGAAATACTGTGTATTAATGGTATTTATTCCAATAAAACATAACATGTACCTATATTTAAAGTTGTTGATGACGTAGCTCCGTAGGTAGTTTATTACCAACACTCCATTTATAGGTGACTTATGTATTTACCTGTTAAAGCATGCAGTCACAAGTCACATAAAGTTAAATATTGTCAAGTTTATGTATAGGAATGATAACACTTTCTTGAAATTCTACTTTTAAGATTTTGTCCACCTATTTACACTTGAATTGGGGAATACACGTTACAGTCAATGAATAATCCTTGTTTGTTGTTGTATTTTTAACATACTAATGAAAATAAAATAGATAGGAATATCATTAAATTATCTAGTAGCGTGGGTGTGTTGAGTCATACTTAACAAGCATTCGTGTCTTTGGTTTTTGATTTATCAAACGAGTAAGTTATGTTTTATACATAATAATTTTATTAAACGTAAAAGTCTTACTCAAATTTAAAAATAGGGGATCAGACAATAATTAGAACATGTCTAAAATGTGTTTAGAAAGAAAGTTCCAAACACTTAACAACTACTCAACGAGTTTTGAGAAATAATATTTTATATTTTTAAAATAATAAATAAAATGTTTATCATCTGTTCCTCAAACACTAGTCCCAATGCAATACGTCATTTGTCATTTAGTTTTTGCTTTGTTAAATTTTGTTAGGGTGTAAATTCAAATGCGAACAATGTGCCTTAAGATAGATGAAAATGTTGTCAGCACTTTTTAATGGTTAATTGTGTATCTTCTTCCTCTATCAGGGGCGAATCCAGAGACCAGCTTCATGGGGGGCGATCTTGTGTGTTGGAGAGGGCGTTCTCTTATGTCAGAGGAGGCGATTTCGGACGAAATGAACTTACGTTGGAGAGAAGTTCTCTATAGCTTTGGATACATTGTATTTCCTTTAAACCTACAGAAATTACTTTATTTTAAGCTTTCAGATATAATATTTTTCTCAGTTTAGTATCAAACTGATTAACCTTGAAGCTCTCGGAGTGGGCGATTGCGCGCACCGGCTCCTCTAGATCAGCCGCTGTCCTCTATAGGGCGTTCAGATGGACAATTACCTACTACAGAATCACTACCTTGTAGTAAGATTCCACTATTTTATCACATTCAGCTGTTATTAAACGATCCATATTGCAACATTTCAAACCTTCAACTAAACCAAACTAATCTATAGATAAACCTTTCAATTTTTGTTTTGACAATTAAAAACAAAATCTCAACAAGCTGTAACTCCGTTTGTATTGGTTCTACTGAAACCATAAACCCAACATTTTTTTATTTTTTTATAAGCTACATTTTTGATCCTGATGATTTTTTTCTTAACTTGCATATTTTTAAAGTTATTTACGAAAAAACGCAAGAAAACATGTTTTTTTTGTTGAAAAATCTCACTTGCGATTAACTCGAAAAAAATTGACTTTCAGAAAAAAATTTGCGGAACAAAAGTTCCTTAAAATTAGTTATTTTATCCATTCCCGGCCTTTTTTATATAATATTTTTCACCCCCGAGAAGGGAGAAAAAAGCAACCCCCGGCACAGGGTCAACATTGAAGCAGAGGGTAAGTAGTACTCAAATCCAGTTTTTTAGGAAAATCGGTGCTGCTTGGACAAATTACCCTGGAATATGGTCATTGGCTGGACTATTGAGTGCATAAACAACTAGTACGCTTGTTAGTATGGTTCTTCAGTTTACGAGTGAACTTTTCACTAGGATTTATTTTAATTTATTGCTTTTCATTCAGTTAACTAAGTTTATGGCGAATGGAAAAATTGCTCCAAGGCACTTTTTAAATAGCATATATGTCGGGCGATTAGTTCTTCTTGGATTTGTGAGCGAATTCGGAAAACTATCGATATATACCGATCTTTGATGGTGCCTCAGATTTCAGAATATAAAATTTAATTACTTTTATTCATGCACTGTGAATTCTTGAGGAGATAATTTACGTCGAAGTGGTTAAGAATTTTGGTACGAAATTTTCACTCACAACATTTACCCTTTATATCTAATTTCTTGCACGCAGTGATGATCCGAGGGGGGGTCATAACCCCTGACTTCCTTCCCCCAAAACGGAAACGTCAACTCTCGCAAAATAAAACAATTACGAAAATGAATCGATAATAGTTATTAATAAAACATTTAAAAAATATATATAACCGACTTCCACCTATAACTAAAAACCTGAAAAGAATTATAACAAAATACAACTGTAGCAAAAAAATAACACATGCAATGTTGTTAGGTACCTAACGAGAAAGTAAAAAATGTAAACATTAAAGCTCATTCTGTACAAATTAATTACCTACCAATCTAGTATATTTTTGAAGTCGGTGCCAAGCAACAATCAAGTTTGATGAAGTAGTAGATAAGTACGCAATATAGGATTTTAGATTTGCTTGGCACCGACTTCAAAAATATACTAGATTGGTAGGTAATTAATTTGTACAGAATGAGCACCTTTTAATGTTTACATTTTTTACTTTCTCGGTAGGTATCTAACAACATTGATTGTGTTATTTATTTGCTAGAGTTGTATTTTGTTATAATTCTTTTCAGCTTTTTAGTTATAGGTGGAAGTCGGTTATACTTTTTTAAATGTTTTATTAACAACTTTTCAGGTAGTTTTCATTCTTTATTTTTTATTTTATATGTATAACCTTAATAGACAGGACCAGGTAACATCGAAAGCCCCAACATTACACAATGATACATTTTCATTTAAATTGACAGGTAAATGTTTACGAACAAAATGTGCTACTACGCGTTGACTTAATAAGCCCAAAATATATTTATGCCTTATGGCCCACGCCATGTAACCTTTTTTCAACTTTTTTTGAAAACTATGTATAACTATAGATAATTCCACTCCACCCTATGTACCAACCATCCTGTACATACGACTGTCTACGGACAAGCATAAATTTGTTAGCTGCCTTCTGTAAATTATAGGAGGGAGTAGAATCCATCCCATATTTACGGAGTCAAATCCGTCCTATATTTCAACCATCGTATATAACTCATTGTGGGCTACCCCATAAATTATTTCATTTTTAACATTTTATATTATCGCCCTGTGTAACATTAATTCCTCTCCACACTTTGTGCAACTTCTTATGGGCTATAAAATAAATAATTTTTTAATCATACTGTTTAAATATAATTCAACTCCAGCATATATTTCAACCATCCTGTATATGATTTGTTTACGTCCACTTCATATAACAGTTTTTTAATCTCCCTATATAATTTTAATTCCACATTTTTTCCAACATTTTTATACCACCAATCGTCCACTCCACCCTATATTCCAACCATCCTGTAGATACGGCTGCCTATGGACCACTATCATTCTACTCCGACCTATATTTGAATTTTTATATAAATGCAACTCCTTCATCACTATAATTTGTAATTTTGATTGCTATAACTAAACATCCTTTGTATAAACGCACTAAATAGCATTTTAGAGTTTGACATGTGTTGTCACTGAATTTTCTATTAGGCCGGGAGAATGTGACAACCAAAAGCACCGTCTTCCCAAAATGGAAAAAATTGCATTTAAATAGGTATTTGCCTGGTATACAAACAAAACGAGCTTGGCACTCATTGATTTAAGGAGCGGAAAACACTATGGTTAACAACTACCTACATGCTTGAGATGTACATAGAAAATTTTCAAATTCGCAATTAAAACTTCCAGTGCCTACAATTCCCGCACCATTACGTTGGAATTAAAATATTTATGTTATGTTATGTCATTTCGATGAAATTTTTTGCAAAACTGTAAGTTGCACGTTGCAAGTATATGAGATCACCTAGAGATCTTCCTTAATAGATTAAACGTTATAAAACTATACACATCCATAAGGAGTTTTCGAAACATCCACCAATATGTTAGGGATATTGGTCGATTTCCATGCACTCATGTGTTCATTCACAAATTTCATCACTTTACCAATAGAATTCTTTTCCCAAATTTGAAGTTTCACCAATCCGGATATATACTCTATTAAACAAGACCATATTCATTCGAAACGGTTCATCACAGGAGAAGAAATCAGGTAACATACATACAAAAAAAAAATTCGCGACTATTGATAACCTCCTCTTTTTGGAAGTCTGTTGAAAATAATTTTGACTGCGACCTCTCCTGCATGCTTGAATGGTGAAAATTTTTAATACTATAACGATCAATTCATGTATTTAGTTTAATTGAATGAATTAATATTTTGCAACGTGATATTTTTTGCCAATTGGTTCTGGACGTGTTTCTTTAAAACTTCAAAAATATAGAAATCTTAAGACATATTTGCATATGTGATTCACACGGAGAATTCAACCTCATCTTCACTATTCGCTGTTTAATACATTTTCAAGGCGTTGGTTTATTTTTGCAAGTTCATTTTCAGCGTTTAGATGAGAAAACGAATCCTAAACTTCAGGTTAATTATCTCAATCATTGTGATCTTAATTTGCTGTTCGTTGAACAAAAGTGTTATTCTGTAATAATTCAATTATTTGTATTGTCTCTTTCATTTCCCAGGGTCGAACAAATTACTTTGTGGGCAGATCAAGTTGTTTGAAAATCAGCTACCGCCTTATTTGGGATTGCAAATAATCTGTGCAAAGATCTTTGTGTAGGATGAAAAGGATGGAATTAGTTTTTTAATTAGATAAAAATATATCATGTGAAATTCAGCGATAGGTGTAACAGGAGACAGAAGTATCTATTACAAAATTAGTAACGTTCAAGGTGACTGCACCATGCTTCAGCTGTAACATTATAATCATTCTTCTCAGATATTATTTCAAGGTGATGAAGTTTCGAAAAAAAAAACAATAAAAAGTCCCGAATTAATAATTAAAACTTTACATATCAAAATTACTATCAGCTGTTTCATTTACTATCAACCCTCCAATACCGTCTGGTGCCCCTCCAGCCAAAAATTTCGAATGAAGAGGGGCATTTGCTAATCTATTTAACAGTATAAATTTTGAAATGAAATGTCCCTTACTGATGAAAACACGTTTTCCACAAAATCCAAAATATTAAATTAAAAGTTTTCAGCATTATACGTCACCTTTCGAAGTCTCCTAAGATCTTGTTGCTTTATCAGATTAATATACCCCTAAACACTCTATACAGATAACATTTCGAAATTATTTATACAGATGTACTTAATGTATAAAATATATAAACGCATTTGAGGAGTCCGTAAACAGTAAAGTGTCAGAGCATTTGTGATTTGCAATAATTTGCTAATTTTTTTGAGAATAGGTTTTGTGGTGTTCTATTCATTTTCTGAATGATATTGCAAACTGTCCCATATAGATTTTTGAACGATATCCACGGGTAATTTATATATTCATGATTTATTTTCCTTATTTATTTTATTTTATTTTTTTTGTAGACATAATCTGTTTACTTAAAGAGTTGTCGGCGTTGAACATTTTATTTTATTTGTCCTAAAGAAGAAAGAAATGCCATTACCCCCAAAAAAATCCACATATTTGTACAGGGTATATATTCATAGTTTCAAGTCATTTTTCGTAATTCATCATATAAAGTCTGTGTAGCAATGACAAAACCATTTTCGACTATACACCGTGTTTCGAAAATGAGTTACATACTAAAGTTGTTTTCAAATGGAACAGCCTGTATTTAATGTTATTTTACTGTGAGAAATTTTCTATCATTTTCTCAGACAAGTTTCAAATAATATACAAATTAAAAAACTACCACATAAAATTTAAGGGTTATCAAATAAAAAGTGTATTGGGTGGATATTAACTGAACTAAAGTACTATAAGATTCAATTCCCCCTAACTGTTATTTGAAATGGAGCACTGTACATCTGACAACACTGAATTAAGCAATTTTTCAATACCCTTCGATCGATCGAGGGTATCATGTCCCTATCTCTAAAAGTTTCTTCATTAGAAATGGCTCGGCATACCATCCTGTTGTATACTCATTCTTTCTATTTTCTGCCAGAAACAGGAGCAGATCTAAACTAGAGTTTACAAGGGCGGTCTTATGCTTCTGGGAGGTGGAGCGTTCTCAAACTATACTTACTCAAATAGAGGCTTCTCTATGATTTTAGACCATAGTTCTTCCTGAGCTATGACATTAAAAATTAGTCGATCTGATTGAATCTATAGAAATCACTTTCTTTCAAGCTCTTACAGTTAAGATTCCCTCATTTTAATTTTAAACTCACTAACTTTTGAGGTGATGGACGTGAGGGAGCGCTCAGTGCCGTGTTTTATCCTGTTTCACCTTGACTTTGAATTTTATGTGCATGTTCAATAACTAATTCAGTTACTAAGAATTCATTATTACTGTAACATATTTTACTCCCCTTACTACTCCTACTACTGCTTTCAGGAAGGATCCAAAACCACAGAATTCGCCCACCCTGAAACTCTTTTCTGATCCACCTCCGAATGCTTTGTGTGAATAGCTGCGTTGTAAATATTGTTTGCTTAAACTCTAACTGATAATAACCAATTCTAGCCATATTTGCCAACACTACGAAATCTTTACAAGTGCTCTCAATAATTATAAAACAAGACATAATGAACAAAAGTGACATTTTTAGATATTTCCCTTTCTTCTGTTATTTCAGCTAAAACCGGTTTGTAGATATTTTAATATGTTTCAGATGAAAAACACATATAACCGAATACTAACTAAAAAATATTACCGACGTCTATAGAACTAAAATAAATTTTAAATACATCTCAAATGTCACAAAAAGTTCCGACTTTACTTTTTTATTAAAAACTGGTGGAATAGTAAATCGTGACATGTATTTGACTCGAGGGCTACTTGTTGGTATAAAATAAAATTATTATTGTTCAGTTATTTTTTTAGGGGTAGTTATTATCCCGTCGGGGTTGAAAGGACAGGAGAATAATTTCATTCAAAAAGTGTAATGTATTTCATAAATAAAAATTGACTTGTTTCAGGATTTTTCCTTTACATAATTACGTAGTAAATAAATTATCCGTTGCTTTAGGAGCTCATTGCATAAAGTCTATTCGATGACACAAAGAAAGATGGTTTCCTTTCAGAATCATTCACAAATGAGTCTGAAATCATAAGAAGCAAGGTGGAAACGCAACCAAACTTCTAAAATCCAATAAAAGTGCTTGGCCTGATTAAATATATCCGTTCAGAAAATAGTCGCCTTTTTTAACTCTCAACAAGTTTTAGGATACACGAAGCACTCCTCAAACCTGACTCGAATCCATCTTTATTCGATCACCGAAAAAAAAAAAAATCTCGAAAATGGCACGACGTTAGACAGATTAGTCCAATGATTCTTAACAGAATCTTTAAAAAGTGTGAAGCAGGCTTAACTAACGATCGGTTTGGTTTTTGATCAATGATCTAGAATCTACAAAACCTTTCGACATCATCAATCATGCAATATTAATTTAGATAATATAAAATATTGAATTCCATGACAAAGACCTAAAATTTATAAAAAAATCTGCATTGGCAATAGATGGCAAGAATTAAAGTTAAAAACACCCTCTCTAAAAAATATCGATACACAAAGGAGTTTGAAAGGACTATGTGCTGTCGCCACTTTTATATAACCTGCATTCTGAAGCGATATTTAAGAACATGACACCATTACTAAAATAATGACCAATTCAAGATCACAAACATTCCTTTGCCCATTACATCCAGTGTATAGGCTGCCGAATTAACAACAAGCTGGACCCAGAACAATATATTAAGAATAGAATAGAATAGGCAAGAACTTCATTTATACGACTGAAAGGACTTTTATGTAACCCTCACCTTAAAATCATGGACGCTTACGACCTCTGTCATGATTCGATTAGAAGTATTTGAAACCTGGATCTATAGGAGAATCATGATAATTCCGTGGACTGATCATGTCACAAACACAGCAGCATTAAAAACCCTGAATAAAGGTAGAGAGTTGGTAGCGTATCTTCAGCATTTTGATTGTGGAAGATGGGAGAAAAATAGATTGACATTTCATTGTGAGGGCAACAAAAATTGAATAGTTCAAATTTAATACATTAATAGGTACGCCTCTACTAGAGCGTTACTGCATACAATAAAAAGTCTGTAAAATATTCTGAGAAGTAATAAATACTACCTATGAGTAGCAGAAAGCAGAGAAGTTTACTTAAGTAATCTCTAATGTTCATTAAATGGAGGAAGCACTGTTTACTGTTAAACGTTGGTATTCCAAAAATCGTGTTTAATAAAGCATAAAGTTAGTTTTGTTAGAAACAAGGAGTTTTATTTAAAATAGGAGAGTTAGTTAACAAATTTTGAATCGTTTTATAGTGTAATTAATTTATTTGGCACCCCGTGTTTTCTGTCTTTCACTTGTAAAATTCGGTGTCTAAAATCACACTCCACAATTTCACTACATATATTTTGTCTTTAATGTTCAATTATATGCATATGTAATTTCGAAAAGATTGTTGAGAACGGAGTCTTGAAAACAGAACAAACTATAGTAAGGCAATTTCGTAAAATTGCCCGGATTATTGGCTGTCCGTAGAAATTCTTCCTCACAGTTATACTGAGAGAAAGAGATGTCTACTAAATGATCAACCAGTATTCCTGTATATAAATAGTGTTTTGTATTTTGAGTGATACTTATCTGTGTTTGGAGACGTTTCAACTCCAACTCTGGAATCGTTTGTCAATCGTGTTTATATTATAATTCGAGGTTTTTTCTAAAATTTTTGTTTTGCTGCTGATTTTCTTGTTTGTCAAAGAATATGTAAGTACACAACACTTTATCATTAAAAAATATGGGCAAAGGAGGTCATAATTTAGAATTCTATTTGAAACCCAGCAGTTTATTAAAAATATAGGGATTCGCTAAATTTTAAGAATCCCTCGCTGAGATATTAAAGTTCTCTAGCTACTCAGTTGGCAGTTGCCAACATATTCACACTTAAAATTAATTAAAGCAATCAATTTATCATACTTACTGTTTAAGCAATTTATAAACCACAAACAATGGTTAGTCTAGAAATTCCCACTATTTTAGTAGGTTATGTGTGTTTAAGATTCTTTGTGTATTTGATGTAAAACAGTTAAAAATAGGAGTTAGCAATGCATTAAAAAAATCACAATGATCTTTGTGTAAAAACTTTCACTAATTCAATGAGGAAAGTTATGTTTATATTAAGAACAAGAATTCATAAAAACAAGTAAAATTATCACAAAAAAAAACACTTTTATTGATTTACATACTTACTCCAAATTGTTAATCTCCTGTATGAAATTTCAACTAACAACAACATAATGTCCGTAAAAATATTATTCTTTAAAAACCATCAAAGAAAATTGATGTGGATCAATCCAACCCAAAGAGAAATTTCATTTTCGATGAAAAACAAATAGTACAGGAGCTTAGATTTCCACAATATTGTTATAAAATTTATCCCCTGCATTTCTTACTAAAAAAAATCCCAGGTCTCAGAGTTAAATTGCAATTTGGAAGATCTACTTAACGGACAATATCGATCTTGAGTCTAATTAATCTCAAACTATAAGCTATCATTTGGAGGCAGATTAATGTTCTAGATTTTTTTTGTTAATTTTTTTAACAACAGTCATTTTGTAACAGTTTTTCTGACTTCTTTCTATGAAAAATCCTTCGAGTAATATTCCTTTTATGAATAATAATATTATTCCTTTTATGAACACTCATTTTGAAGTATTTCTGATTCTCTACACATTTTCCATTGATAACATTGTGAAGGCCGCATCGCTTTTGACAAAGCAAAAAACGAAAAAAATCGATATTTTTGAGGTTTTTAATATACAAATAATTCACCTCTATGGCTTATAACTTATTATTTAAGTGATGGCGTAAGTGCTTTTCTGTTGAATTTTATGTTAATTAAAAATCTCTATTAACTGGTGTAATTTAATCTTAGTAAATATTACAATAGTGAATTAGGTACAAATCCAGACACGAGCTTCCGGGTGGGCGATTTTATGCTTCAAGGGGGGGGATCCTATACTAAACTATATCTAACCTAAATATAATTTTAAACACAGATTTCTTGGACTGCTACATTAAAAATAGTCGTTCTGAGGTCTAAACCCGTAGAAATGAGCTTCTTCTAGGCTCTTAGAGCCCCCGGAGGGGCGATCGCTACCCCCCCCCCCTTGAATCCGCTAATGAAAACAAGGTGGTTTATTATTAAAGCAGTTTAAATTGGAATACATTGGAAAAATAACGAATGGTGAATTCAAAAAACCCTGCAGATTAACAAACGAGGCGATGGCAATACGTAACTAAAGTAAAATAACTCTGTTGTACCATGACTACCTTTCCAAGAAGTCATTCAAATCAGATAACCAAGAAAAATATTAACTATGGAAATCTGAAACAGGTATGATATTTAATAAAAATATAGGTGGAGTTAAATTAAATTCTAGAGTATTTCCATATTCACATAGAAATTGGCATGCTTTGTAATTACATAAGGGATGGAAATATGGGGTATTGTTTAAAAAAATAATAAATTCCGTCTTTCTAATTTTGTCTGCGAAAGAAAATTATAAAATACATTAAGTTACTGCAGTAAAGTCCGTGGGTTCAATTTAAAATTATAAAACTAATATTCACTTTCACTTTTCTAGAAACTTTTATTTACATCGAATATACAACAGCTGATTCAAATATCACAACAATTTTACATATAAGCTCTTCACTCCACCCACTGAACTCGCGATCGTGGCCTGCTTCCTTTATAAAACCAGCATAGAAAATTCTCGCAAAAATCATCCGATTGTTGTCGTACTGAAATGAAACAGGGTCGGCTTTGGGTAAATTTCGTAACACTACCAATAGTCCCACCTGTATTAAAAATTTATATTTGTAATGAATTTGTTTATTTTTTGCGTTGGTAGAAAATGGAATATTTTTGTACAATTTTTTAGCATCAGTTTTCAAACTTTTCATTCGCACCGAAAAATAAAACATGGACTTTACTTATGCTTTTTTGCAAATTGATCTCTGTTTTCATCTTTCGACTATTACAAACCCTGTGAAAAATTGTATTTACTGGCGTATAATTGATAATCACTGAAAAACATACATTTTATGTGCAAATGAAAGTTTATTCTCTACATCATGAATCGGGCTGCCGAGAAGGATCCGTATTTTTAATTGGTACAAAGAACAGACAACGAGTTAATAGGTATCCGACATAGGTATAAACTCGATGAGAAATGCTAGAGTTATAAAAGGCAGGAACAATTGTATTTTATCTTAAAAGTAAATGATTTTCAAAACTGGCTTTAAACAAAATTTTGCAAGTCCTTATATTTACAATTCCCTTTTTATTTTAATTTTACAAATTATTAATAACAATGGCACAATAATTATAGTCATTAATCGGAAACTACCTTGTTTTCAACAATATTTTTACTAGTGCAATGTAGGCAGCTATAATGTAAATCAATAATTGTACTGAAAATGATAAAATGACTGTTCATAAAACGGTAACATAAAATAAATTCATATAAAGAGCACTGGTCATAATATTATTTTTATGATTTGCTAAATATATCATCACACGGTGAGATCATCTGTCTTTCAAGTTACGGCAAATATATCGTTAAGAATTGTTAAAAAGAAAATAGTCATCGTAAATGCAATGTTTAACAATACATAAATTGGGTACAGTTATTTAGAAAATGGAAATTATCATTAACTGCAAATGGATATTACACCAATATCTGCTGATTCTAATATTATTTATTTTAGCTTTTAAAACTATGTAATTATTATTACTTAAAAAAACTGACAGACAGACAACGCGTAGCCTAAACCGTAAGTATAAAAGAAAGGAAATTTTATTTATTTAAAACGTACCTGTAAAAGATTTTTGAAAATTCACTAACGGTGTTAAATAATTAACGAAAGTTTATCAGAAATTCAACAATTTTTAAGTTAGATGTTTGAAAATTGTTGTATGAGGGTTTTTGGATATTCATCCTTTAGATTACAGTTTGTACGGGAAGTCAGTACTGAAATTTCTGACCTAAAATTCCTATTAAACATACATTATGACCAATTTAAAGATTTATTTATCTAAAGTAAAATATCAACCTGAAAATAAATATAAATAAAAAAAGAATGGGATATTTATCCCATCAGACAATAAACAAGTTAGTATCCAAAGTGAGTTTGCCACAGAATCTAATTACCAAAAAGGTGGTACACTCTCGCTTGTTTTCAGAGCTTTATTAAGCTTCAAGCATCTTTGAAATCTTGTAACTAATTTTTAATAGATCTTTGTCGGCTATTACAATAGAATAAACACATATATGGAGCTACATATGTTGAAAGTGTTAGTGTAGACGGTCAATGTAATTTTAAAAATTAATCATCTGTAAAAAAATTTACTCCTTCAATTAAACATGTGCGACAAAAAAAATTTAATCGCACTATAATACAAATTAGTACCTAAAATTCTTTTCTAGAAAAGATATTATGTACGTTAGATAGAAGTAATCCTTTCTTCGAAATCGTACAGCAGTAAATCAGTTCAGTAGAGAGTGAAGCAGTGGATAAATTGATATTCGTTTGACTCAACTTATCGAACTGTAGATATGGTACAGTAGTTTGTGAAATTTAGTTGTAAATTTATAAGGAAACAAAGAAGATTAATTTTTTGTGTAAAACGGTTGTTTAAACCCTCTAACTTCTAAGCAATTTGGTTTTAGAAGTGAGAATGGTAGAAATTGAAATTATTTTTTTTAATAATTAAATTGAAATTGTAAAAGGTTCACTCTGTAGTCTCGAAAATAAGGTCATATTTAACATATATTCAATTCAAAGCAAAGTACAATGTGAATTTAGCACTATGAAGTGGAAATGATGATTAAAATCACCCAACACCTCTTGCAAAGAACACCAGAACACAGTAACACCAAAAATTC
Source organism: Octodonta nipae (assembly GCA_034190945.1). NCBI lineage: Eukaryota > Metazoa > Arthropoda > Insecta > Coleoptera > Chrysomelidae > Octodonta > Octodonta nipae. The sequence goes on from CM067216.1 coordinate 177,242,422, forward strand.
CTCCATGAAACCACCCATTTTGGGTTATAGTTCGTCTTGGTCTATGTAGACAATTTGAAGCAGTACTACAGTTGGAGAAGATACCCATGAAAATTCTACATTTCTAGCAATTTCTTTAAGGGCGTTCGAACTTCTCCAATGAATTCCAGTGGGTAAACATGGTAACTTCGAGAAGACTATATTAATATTAGATAAGGATTATGACTTATGATGAGTCAACAAAAATTCGAAGCACCCATTAGCCGTTTAACTTAGTAAGCGTATGCAGATGTACGAGTGGACGTTAAAACTAAAAAAAAATTACTAAGTGTATTTATTTGAGACCTTGAAGTTCTACGAAATCTGAGACTTGTGGAATAAAGAATAGTAATGAAGCTGTGCGACGTTCTTTGGAAGTAGCAGTTATTTTGAACATGTCCAAACCAAAGGAACAAGAAGTTTCCACCAGTCAGGCATAAACAGAGTCATCCCTTCAGGAAGTGCTGTCCGAAATAAATAAAATAATTGAGATAAGACCGAAACAAATACTGTAAATATTATCATTGTAAACGTTCAAAGCATTTCCAATGTGACTGCAGAGTTAGACTACCATACGGATTACTGGTCAGAGTTGACCTATGCAACCATATTACTACCAGGAACCGTTAGTCCATTTAAGGGGCGGCGAACACTAACTTACACTCTGCCAGCCCTCAAGACAGTAAACATCCGAGAGATTTGTATACAGGTCATCTGAACATGAATAAGAATAAGGTTTAAATTCTCTAACGATATTACTGGGTAAATTACTTCGAAGACGTCGTGGTACCGAAAATGTGACATCTGTGCATCCAGTATCTCATTAATGCACTTCAGTAAAATCATTTGATTGTTCGAATAAAAATTTACTTTTTCGTTAGGTTCTTTTTTGAATTCTGTTTTTGTTTTATGCAGTTGTTTTTCAATTTTTAGTGATGTAAAGGCTTAATTGGATGCAGTTTTCAAGTATAATTAACTTTTCCGGTATTGCCAAAAATGAGGTAGGTATTATATTTATTATTTTGACCAATCCCATTTTCTGTTGACCAGAAAAGAGTAAGTAACTTTTTTATTTAACTCTTTATATGTATTAAGAAAGTTTTGAGAACGATTCCAATTTGGTGGACCATTTTATTCCAGACGATTTGAAAATCTTCAACTTTTTTATGTGTGTTAGTTTCGAACATTTCGATTCAATTCCAACAACATTTATATATAATTGGAATAATTACATAAATATTTGTTATACATTTTTTGGTTGATCTCAATTTTAGATACTGTGACGGGAATTCCTCCGATTATTCATGGAATCGGCTTTCATCCGAGATTTCGGGAATCCGAAATGTTCGGCTGGCGCATTACACATTACATATAATATCCAAAAAAATGTATGAATTAGATGTTGCTGTTTTAGTTCAATGCTGGTTCAATACAAGTACATAATTGACGAAGGACCTTTAGCGGAACAATCAATAAAACAGTTGCCGTCGCGTAAATGAATCACCAAATAAAAGTTAATCACTGACCTTTTACGTGGAAGCTCTGCAGGTATAAAGTTAAGTCCGAAGAAGTGTCAACTGTTCCAAGAAGAGGTACAATATCTTGGGCAAGTGGTTTCCGCAGAAGGAGTAGCTTTGATAAACAGAAAATCAAATGCGTCCAAGGTGGCCGATACCAGCTAAGATGTTTCCTGAGGTTATGCACGTACTATCGTCGGTATGTAGCGTGATTTGCCAATATCGCCAAGCCACTCACTAGACTCACAGAGGGGATGGTGCAGTACCATTGGGACGAGGAATGTCAGCGATCATTCGAGACACTGAAAAGAGCATTGATCAGTGGCCCCATTTTAAGTTATCCTTTACCAGCTGGGAACTTCGTCTTGGATACCGACGCAAAGCAATATGGCTGTCCTGTGCTGTGCTTTCGCAGATCCAAGACGGTCAGGAGAAAGTCATCGGCTATTTCAGCAGGACCTTGAGCAAGCCAGAACTTTTGGCTGTGGTAAAGGAGGTGGAACATTTCTAGAAGTACCTCCATCGTAAAAGATTCTTCCTGAGGACTGATCACGCAGCACGGAAGTGGCTCCTGCATTTTAAAAATCCCGAAGGGTAAGTGGAAAGGTGGATTGAGAGGTTGCAAGAATTTGACTGCGAGACTGAACATCGCGCTGGAACAAGCCATAGGAATTCTGCTGCCTTATCGAAGAGACCATGCCCTGATGATTGCAAACATTGTCAGCGAGCTGAAGAAAAAGCGGCTGTTCTCTGTAGAACTACTGCCGTCGATGACCATTGGTAGAGATCCAGAATGACCCGACATTAGATCCGGAGTTAAAAGAGGTTGTCCGGTGGAAGGAAGAAGGCCCCAAACCTAAGTGGCAAGAGATTTCTCGATACTCACCAACCATAAAAGTCATACTGAGCTCAGTGGAACTCCCTCATCCTGGTGAATGTAGTTCTGAAGAGGGCAGGGACAGAAAACAGATTGTAATCCCGAGAAATAGGAGGCCAGAGGTTTTGCGAGAACTACATGACGGTACGACAGGAGGACATCTGGGAGTGACGAAAAGCCTGGGGAAGTTAAGAGAACGCTTCTATTGGATAAACTGCCACGCCGATGTCAAGGACTGGTGCCGGAAATGTACGGGTGTGCAGCAAGTAATGGGCCCCAAAAGCGAGCAAAAGCTCCCATGAAGCAATATAACGTCGGCAGGCCATTTCCTGAATCTGACTCTGGAAATAGTACTGGGACCAGTATCTTTACTTGTTTCTAATGGCATAACGTTCGTCTGTGCACGAGTCCATGGGTCAGACACAGTGTTATTATGAGACAAGCTTTACAACTACCAAGCGATTTGACGACATCCCCCAACGAGTCCGGTTAAATATCGAGAATGCCAGTGCCGTATGCAGAAAGCATACGACATCAAAGCCGAAGGAAGCTCCTCGAGGAAAACCAAAGGTGGTACATTTCAACAGGTTAGCCCCTTATGCCGGAAGTCATGACGGCGACGTTGAGCAAGCCCAAGTCCGCAGCATCCACCCACCTGATGAAGACATGACCTCCGAACAGTTTATGTCACTGTATTCGGATGGGCAGAACACGACGTGACCAGAGAGAAACCCCGAGACCTGTTTGAGGTGTCCATAGAATATGCCCTGACTCATTGTGTGGGTCGAGATTTCCGGATATCCATAGGAATAATCAAGGTGTTTGCCAAGAAGTACGGCCAGTTCTAGAAGCTAAGGGAGCAAGATCCAGTGGTGGGGAAGGTCCTTCATCTCGAAGATAAACAACGAGTGGGTACCAGAAACTTATTTGATAACGAAAACATTCTCGCAGGACAAGCCAGCATATAACGATCTTTGGAAGACTCTGGTAGAATTGAGGACTGTGATGATGGAGAAGAACCTGATGAAATTGGCAGTCAAAAAGATGAAATTGGCAGTCAAAAAATGACCTATGGGTTGGATGGTGGAAACTATCTTTCGATTCAGTGGCATCGAGATCCTTTTATGCTGTCTCAATATTCGCAGCCGAGATTCGAAGACCGTTGACTGTTACTTCCACCAAACTTCCCGTTGTCGAAGTGGAAAGTCCTGCAAATATCGCCACACCAGGAAGGATTCTGGGACGTTCCGGGACGAAATCGTCTTAAGAAGGGGGCAATCTGACGAGAATTCCTTCGATAATTCGTTGAAGCGGCATTCCTTCGACATTTCTGGGAATCCGAAATATTGTTAGTCTGGCTCATCGAGGTCTGCGGCTTGCTTTGTTGTATTTCTCGAGGAATTTGGTCTATTCCCGGCGGCACTTTGACGTTTTGGAGAACTCCGAGAAGAAATATATGAATACGGAGAGCTGAGGAAGCATTCATTCAGTATTCGACTGCCTTATAGTTAAGTAGAGATAAATTGTAAAAATAAATTGTGTTAAAGTACTGGAAATAAATTAAAGTAAGTTGGACTGTGTTTATACATAAATCCAAGAACTGAACTGTACCCGATTGTGAAAATTACAACATTACAATACCTATTAACAAAAAAAAGTTACTTCACTTGTAAGCAAAATTTATAACCTCGTATACAGTTAAAAAAGTTACATGATATGAAGAATAACTCTTCCTCTAAATATTATTCTTAAGAAAGTTTACTGTTTGAATCCAACTTATGAAGACACACTGCATATTAAGACCAGCTAAGAACCTCTATCTTGAAGTTGATTAACTGACATTTATTTTTATGTAATTCCAATTTATTTTTAACTTATTTCACCCCAGGTTCAGAACAGAATTATGTCTTTGTTTTTAATATTGACGCCTCCACAAAATAGTATACTTTTGTGAAGTTGAAAGTGTGTTAAAAAGATTTTTTCGATTTTCTAAATAATGGTACAAGCTATGCCCTTGAAAAACAATATGGGACCACTTAGGGATTCCCATTAACAGAATTCAATTTAAACTATCCAAACTCCATCAGTCGGTTTCAAGTTATCGGTGAACACGTGAACAGACATAAAAAATAGATACAGCTGAATTGAGAACCTCCTTCTTGTGAAGTCGGTTAAAAAAAATACTTTGAAATGTATGAATTACTACAAACAAAAGACAGTTGGTTTGAAAGATTACAATTGTAAATTTTGCCAGTGAATAATAGCAAACATAATTATCAGCGCGCACTTAAAAGTAAGGAAAACAAATGTTTATAAATTGCGGAACAGATCATAACACACATGTAACTCAATTTATGTCAAGAATCTAGTCAAACGTGCTAAATGGTTGTATTGTTTGATTTGTTAAGAATTCTTCGCCGTTGTTCTAACAGCGCCTTATCAGGTCTAGTAATCTGTAAAGGTTATTCATATTTAAAGATATATTTACAACAAAATTGCTCATAATTATTACTTCGGTTAAACCTGCATAACTTCAGGTAATTGAAATCGATTTAATTCGTTCTGGTTTGTTTCAAAAACGAAGAGTAGGAATAATTAATATAAATTAAACTACAGTTTAACATTACACATAACATATATTTAATTAAATGCTGTTTTTAAGTTTGCCTAAGACATCTGGTTGAAATTTCAATAGTGAAAAGCAGTTATTAAAATATGAGGTTATAAAGCTACTTATTCGTTTAATAAAAACATTCATAATTGTATTTTAGACTACAGTCTCCTAGTTCTTTTTTGTTATGTTGTTTGCAATTATCCTTCAACGCAATGATAATCTAATGCTATTACTGTATTTTTATTATATGTCCTGAATATGTGGCTATACATCAATTTATCATCCACGTTGCTCCAACGGTTAATTTTTATGCTACTAATAAGTGTCATTCCGAAATTAATCATCTATAGCAAAAACCACGTCTCCGAAATAGACAACTGCTAACAAAAATTATTTTTTGGACCGACGATTGATGGTGAAAAAAGTACCGAAATGTTCCAATCCCTTTCAAAAAACCTAGAATGTACGTTAGAGTTTATAACCTAAGAAAAGTAGTAGCAAAATATTTATTGTGAGTCTGTGAGAAAAGAATATTTATATTTGTTCTCAATTAATTGTTTTGAATCCACAGAAAATTCGTGTAACTATCTAAATGAAAAAAAAAATCAAAATATGCTATTTTTACAAAGTTATCAAAATTATATTAAAGACAAAAGCACATGATAACCTGACCAAATTTGACTGGACTTTCATAGGTAGGGAATTATTATAAGAAGTAAGGGTCTAAACCTTTACATGAAATAATAAATGTAAAAACACATTTTTGCACCCAAACACCAAAACTTTATTTTAAACACTCAACGCCGTTTCAACAACTCTGTTGTTATCAAATACCAAACTGTTTGGTTTACTCCTTGACGAAAAATAGGGGCATCGAAACAATTTTTTTTATATTAAGTTATGTAGATTAAGGGAAAAATATTTAGAATGTCATCTGCCACTATTTTAGGGTTGAAAATGATCTTTTTTCTTTTGTTTGCTGTACGTCTCAAAGACAAATACAGATACATGTGCTTTTAAAAAAGGGTTCTAATATAGATTAGAAAAATATTTATTGGAAAGCGATCCTCCCAAAAGTATAGGTGAAAAATAGGGGGTGAGCGGGTGAAATCGTAAAAAATGCCCAAAAATATATAGAAACAATTTCGTTATCATTTCCCACTGTGGGGATCGTTTATCGTTATCATTTATAGGAATAAAAATGGAGGTATGACAGTGAAAAACAAAATAATCCTTGTTGAATCCCGTAAATGAATTCGCAGTCAATTATTTTGAACATTTTTGGACAACGTTTAGTCAGATCCTTAATTTTTGATTTTTTCCATTTTAAGGACTTATTGTTTAAGAAAAAAGTGCTAAATGATTAAAAGCAATGCATTATATTCAAACTTTATTTTTTTATGATCCGACATCCTTTGGGTACCTATTAACAAAAAGGTATATAATTATTGTTTTCACGAGAGAAAATTATTTTATTGAATTTTATGAGAGATCAGAATGAACCAGACAAATAACGAAATCATTTTTAGAATCGTGTCAGCGCCTAATGAATCACTAACGATGTTTTTTGGCTATTTTTCACATTTTCTTCCGCTTTTCACCATTTTCCCGTTTATTTTGGGGAAGATAGCTTTACAATAAATATTTTTCCAATCTGTATTAACAACCCTACAAGTAAAATAAAATATGTGTATAAATATGTTTATTTGTCTTTGAGATATACCATAAATCAAAGAAAAAATCGAATTTTGAAAGGTGCATCATTTCACTCCTCATTTCCACCACTATAATAGTGGATGTTGACACTTTAAATAATTTTCCTTTAATATACATAACCTAAGGTTCAATTTAAACAATTTGTTCAAATGCGATTTGGCCCCCAAAATTAACATTAGAGTTATCTTACTAATAAACTTTCAGTGAAACCTTTTATAATCTACTCTATGAATTTTCGCCTCTGTAGATTGGAAGATAAAAGCGAAAATAGTTCAAGTTTTAAATAATATTAAATCTTTTAAACAAATTATTTAAAAATATAATATATTTGCAATTCACATAATGATGTTTTTATTTGATATATTTCATGATCCGAATGAAAATTTAATTTTTATTTTCCATTTAATTCTATAATTTGTCCCCAAAATTACTATTGGGGTTTTCTACTATTTTTTTTTATAAATTTCAAGCAAGCCCCGGTACCCCTAATTATTTTCAAAATTTTAGGTAGTATGGTTTCGGAAATAAAGCGGGAAATGAACATTTTTTATATATTTTTTTTTAATATCCTGTGAACAATTAATTTTAAAAATATGTAAAATATACATTTGTATTCCTCATAAAGAGCCCGTCCCTTTGATGTACTGCATAATCCGTTAAAAACATATATTTTTTTTATTTTCTGTTTAATTCTATAATTTGTCCCCCAAAATTATTAATATTAGGGGTTTCTACTTATTTTCCGGTAAAATTCATGTGAGGCCCTATATCTATAAATTTTCAAAATTTTACTTCTTATCGTTTGGGAAATTAGTTTTCACCCCAGAAGTGCCCCTAAAATCATTGTTCATTTACGATATGTACTCCTGACCTGGTCACCCAACTATACACTCATATCAAATTTCATTCTTTTCCGTCCAGTAGTTTAGGAGAAAATTACTGTGATGTGAAAGAGGTGGAACCCCGGAGTGATATTATAAGGGTATCCGTATATTGTATATACGGAACTCTAAAAACAGATTGTTTGGTTATCTCTATTTTTCGTCTAGATATTAGATTTCCCTTAAAAATGCCATTTGACCCATATTGCAGCGTCGGCTATTCCACTGCTGTCCTACTCCTCCTGTGCGGCTGCATTTATAATCCATCCCAGTTGCTGTCGAGGACTTCCCCAATCGTGAAGACTAGGAAAACATTTTTTTCGTTAAATAACTTCAAATTAAAAGTTGCAACAATTTTATCATTTGTAATATAGTCTGTTTTTAAAGTATTAATGTTATTTTTTTAATCAATAAATATTTTGCATTCTGATACTTGAGAGCAATTTTTTCAACGTTCTTATCCTTATTCAGCACCTCTGAAATATTATGAAAAATATATAAATTGTGTAAACCATTGTTATAACAGTAATAAATAAGTATAGAATAAAAGTGCACGTATTTATGTCTTAAACACTGAATTTCTTCTTAGATTAATTAACAGATACTGGGTCGGCAGTGCAGTAGATAATATTCGCGCAAAATTTAGAAATACATCCCTGGCTGTTTTTCCTGTTTCCAATATCAAATATAGAATTATCAAGTATCCGTTAACTATTTTCAGCAATAGCAATGGATTTACATTGTTCATTGCTATGCCATTAAACAAACGCGCTATTGTTTCTTATTATTGCAGCGTTATTTTTTTTCGTAAATCAATTTAACTTCTATACGAATCTAGTAAGTACCCACTAACTTAATATCCAAACAAGCCACTCAACGTAACCACCATAATATCCTCGTAAAGCATTAAATCATTCATTCAGCTTTTAAAACCGAGACTTGAATATGCGGGATCGTCATCGGTAATACCCTCTTTGGTCAACTTGACTTCAGATGAAATTTTATACAGAAACAGTATTATTATATTCTGAAGAAATATACACGGGCCTTAAATGGTAAATGCGCAGTACGCGAACTACGCATTCTTAGCTTTATTGCAAGATGAACGGGCATGCGCCTCTGGGAACTGTTATTCCACACAGTTGGTAAGCGATCTTCGGTTGGATATCTGTGTTTTAGTTCAGTTTGATTGCGAGGTCGAGTGTATGTGTTTAGTTGATCGTTTTTGCCGTACATGTTCATAAATAAACAATTTTGTAAGTTTTTCGTGTAAGTCGAAAACATGTGCGACCAAAATCAACAAGCCTCCACGCAGAGCATCGCAGACTATCTGGCCCAATTACTGAAGGATAGAAAACAATTAGCTGCTTTCCCCAATGTATTTATACACGTTGAGCGACTTCTTGACGAAGGTAAGCTATCCAAAAGTGTCTTTATTGAGGCAGAGATGCGTTCCCGATTAAGGTTTCATTTTACACCGCCGCATTTTTCAGTTTTTAGCACTTTAATGAACATGTGATATTGTTGTGACGTACTCGGTTAATGTAAACGATTGTTTTCTCTACCCGGCTCCGATTGCTTACTTTCAGCATAAACAAAACAGTCAGGCTGAGTATTAATAGAGGTTATACTTGTTTTGCGAATTCCATTGCGCGGTAGGCGTGGTTTTCTTTTCACGGTACATTGCTCAGCATCGGTATGTAGTAAAGATCTTGTGCAGAGACGTCGAAAAAAAAAAAAATGAAATGAGGTTACCTAAGATTTGACAACAGATCTTCATAACACAATTGTTGTGTATTGTGTTATTCATAACTTCATAACCAGTTCGATTTTGTGATCAAAAAAGTTTGCTAAAGCAATTAGAGGATGTTATTATTATTACCAATGTGTCATTTGCCATTTTTAGAACCAGAATGACAACGAAATGATGTCATTTTATGAACGTTTTAGATTTTCAAAACCTTGTGGGCATTCAAACAAAATCTCGACCTCTTCTGGGCAATTTATTATATTAAGAATCGACACACTTGAATTCTTTCTCACCTTCCTCTTCATTGGCGTATCATTGTTTACATGCTAGGGGTCATACAATATTTTACATATTTTGTACGGCTAAAAACAATCGATTGAAGTCCTTAGAGAATAAATTAAACTTACCGGTATATATTTAATTACGTATAAAATTTGCTTACTGAGAAAATTTTCCAGTGATTTTACTCCGCAATGATGTCTCCAAAAACACCAAAAACATTTTGTATAATTGAGTTGAAGACTCGTTACTTTATCCCGCTTTATAGAATTTTTTAAGGAAAAACGACTAAAGTAAAAATGTTGAAAATAGCCGAATTATTCGGGTTAATTAACCACTTTCATAAATGTTATCATAAGAAACACTCAAACTGCATAAATAAAATAATAATAAAACAGTCTGAGATAACATAGCTAGACTACTCAGTACTCATTAAACTTTCCTAACAAGATCATCATTATCAATTTTTGTAACTTCGATTTAACTTTTAGTAACAAACAAATGTAAAATTAATATTGGGAGATAAACACTTGCATGTTTAAAACGACCGTTTATGACACAAAAATTGATCAAAACACAATTACAACGATTAAATTGATTACAAATGATGAGATGTAGCTGAATAAATACGTTGTGAATAATTCAAATGTATAGTTATTTTAATATGTTTGATGTTATTTCGTGTTCAACGTTTAGAGTAAGAACACAATATATTGGTATAGAAATATATTTAAAAATTAGCTTAAATATAAATTGTGAAGATGAAAGAAGTATTCGTGCCAGTTAACTGCTTTCGTAATTGTTGATTATCTTGATAAATGAACAATACCTACGCAAATAAGACACTAATAAAACCATTTGAGATAACATAGACTAGACAGATCTCACTAAGATTACGTGTAAACATCATCAATTTTTGTCAAAACCTCTCAGAGGGATTTATTTTCAAAATTTGACCACATAATAGATTAAATTAAGGTATGATTAAAAGTAGTTTACTTAGTTGTACTTGCACAAAATAAATATTAATATTATTATTAAAATATTTAGTAATAAAAATATTAACTTACTGTCCAGAAAGCCGAATAATTATGTTTCCATTTTGTAAATTAAATATCAAAAGAATAAATCAATAAATGTCTGAAAGTTTTACAAATCTGATAATCTTTTGCTAAAATCCTAATATTCCTAATGCTGTTTACCAAAAGCATATTTAATAATAACAGTATGACAGTATGAGTGTTTTACTGTTAAAGGGAAAAATTTCTCTCAAATTTTGCCTTTTCACATCATTTTTCAATATAAAAAAGGTGATTATGAGGAAAATGTTCCAGGATTATATAGTACATATTTTGAAAGTACTATCCGAGGGGCGTTTATTACGGAATAAAAACATTTTTTATGGAATAAACAGATGAAAACTTTTCCTTTGTTAGGTATTATTTAAATTTATTTTAACAAATAAACTTACTTGTCCTAAATAATGTCTTTCTAAAGGATTAATAATCAAATTATCTTAACCAGTATTTTAAGATTATTATATGGTAATATCTTATAACAAGGTAGAGGTATATCTAGCTATGAATAAGCCCCGTAATGACCAATTCATCTTCGTCCATCTGACATGTGACCTCAGCATAAATAACTATATCTCTATGATTGCTGGATACTTGATGAACAAATATTCACTGATTTTATATGCTTTAACAAATTCATATTCAGAATCAACTTCATTCAGGAAACGATTTTTACTTCTGGGATCAGTTTCTGGTTTATATCTGTTTGTATTAAACTTGAATTGTGCCAAGTCCTCTCAATTTTGGGGTAGTTTTCTTATACGTCACCAAACAATGCCTTCTTGATAACTTATTTTTTGGTATTTGTTGCATCCAATATTCTTAGCTTCTTTTGACTGAGTAGATATGATTCTTTAATTTGTTTTCTCTTATTTTCTTGGCATTTCTTTTCCTTTACTCAAACATTTGCCATAGAGGTTCTGTGCCGTGACAAACCTTTGAAAGCATGAAGAGTTTCCTTGAAAATTCTTTTTTATCTCGATCGTTAGATCATTAGCACAATATTTCTACTATGTGTTTGGCAGTTCTGTGTTCCTGTGGTGTTATGTGAATTCTTCTGGTGACGTTCATATCTCAGTCATTATGATTTTTTTATTTCCTTATATATCTTTCCTTTTTTTATTTAATAATATTCCTTATCTCGTTAAATTCTTGTCTTCAAGGTGGAAGCACCAATGACTGCATTTTCTAGCGTCGTTTACATGCGTGATTTAGTGGTTCTTTTAACACATGTTAAAATTTAGCTTGATAATGATCTCCATAATTATTAAGAAAATAGGTTGGAAGGGATCATTATGGGATTAGACATACCAGGGCCTCTATTTTGTCAGGTAGAATAGATAATCCAGTTGCGATGTGAAGCTTTTATAATTTAACGTAATCGAAAATAAGGAACTCCAGTTTTCATTTGTTAGAGAAAGACCTACTTTTACTGTCTCACCTTTCTTATTTCTTAGTTTTAAAAGAATTTCGTGCAAATAAATTCTTCTCTTTGCAACATAAATTGTCAGGATGGCAATTAAGTAGTGGGATTTAACGATAATGAGCAACGTAGTTCTTAATTAATCAATACAAATATGGTTATTCCTTAGAAAAATATTTTTGATCAAATTGAAAAACATATATTCAACTTGTTGAATGTCACAAACCGTTTTATTTGATTATCTGATTGTACGCCTATGGCGGAATGATAAAATGAATGTAACGAAGCGCAACAGGTTGTCTGGCCGGGTTTGCTAGGACAGGTATAATTTTCATTTGCCGTAGATAAACCCTACGAATACTTTGATGGAATACACACACCAATGAGAGATATTGAATTTAAACATTTGTTAAATTTGACTTGTTATCTAACCAATTAATGGTACTTTATCAGTTTTCGTCTAATCACTGATAGTTATTGATATGTGATGTATTTCATTCGCTACAGTAAGGTTTTAAGAGTGGTTAACGGAAACTCGCCACGTCTTGGGCTTGGAGAACGCACGAACGATTTAAATTCACCCTTGGAAACACACTGAGTAATTAAATCTATTAAAAACTACGTATCATTAAATCGGTCATTGTTATAAGAACTGTTGTTCTGTGATGTGGGCTTAGTTACCCTCGTAGACTTTTATAATTATATAACGCCATCCATTTTGACAATATTTCCCTGATATTACTCACAAAATTTTATAATAAGGTTTCTAAACTAGTTTTGATTCCGTAAATTATCTTTGTGTATGGATTGCTACCTCAAAGGTGACTAAAAATAAATAGATTTTCATAACGAGCCTTTTAATTGAAATGTATATAATCCTAATGGATAATTAATTCCAATAAAATTAGTGTTCGATTTTTTTCCTCTTGTCCAGTGAAGCTATATTTTATCGTTATTATTAATTTATTGGTTATGTCAAGAGATTTCATCAATCATTCTCTACCAACGATGTATTACTCACTCACATATTATTCATTTTCTATGGAATAATTTATAATTAAAGGTTTGGGTTGTTATAAACGACAACGTTTTTTTATTTATTGGAAATTTAGCATATCGCATAGTCTGCAATGATGAATGTAGAAGTTCTAATAGTTTTAACATCATTTTGATCCTGCAGATTTTCTTCATTACCTAGACAACTATTCCCGGTAAATATATTCGAATATTTTATTTTTCGGTATAAATAAAAATAAAACGGATAGAACTATAGAAAAAAATGTTTGATAGAAGTACAACTTGTAAAGAAGGAACATTACCACGGATAAATTATATTGTCGAAAGTTGTTGCTTCTCTGTCTTCCACAGTTCTCATGATTATTCTACTGCCATATTTGTAAGGTCCTGGATTTGGTCTATTTGCTATCCACTTTCCTCTGGATCACTATTTTCTCCATCCCATCCTTACCTTACCTGAACGAAATTGAATTGAATTGTCGGAAGCAGTCTGTCATAATCGCGAATATTCAATTCCCTACGTATTTAGATGTTTGTTCTTTGCCCTTTCAAGGGGATCCTCAACATAATTCCAAACGCTCCTATTCTCGTGCGAAATGCAGCATTTAGCATGCAAGATTGAGACCCATAGGTTGTGATACAGAATATTAGCTCTTTAAGAAGCCTTACCTAGGTCATTTCCGGATATTACGTTCTTTTCATATTTTAACTAGTCTGTCAAAGGCGCCTTTTGCCCTCCCAAATCTTTTTTGTTTTCTGGCACTGATCATCTTTTTAGCACCAAGATAAATAATTTATAATTCGTGAATTATTCAAAGTGGTATTGGTATTTTCACGTCAAAATCGTTTAAAACTCGCTTTCTAGACTGTCTGTTTATTCGTTACAAATTGTGCAGTCGATGTTAAAGTAAAAAGTAAATAATTTCCCAGTGAAATGGTGGCTTGAGAGTTTACACGTGGATCGAACTATAGCAAGTATGTTGGAAGAAGGAATGAAATCTTCGACAGGTTCAGTCCTCTTGAAGCGTTTTTCGTGCAGTTTAAAATAAGAATTTTTTTGCTTGTTTCCCTGAAAGTCAGATGTCGAATCTCCGGTCACAAATAAAAATTAGTTTAATGAATGAAATAATTAAATTTTTTAGGTCACGTTTTTACAATGGACTAAAACCTATGAGATACTTGCTTTTAGTTAGTCACAAACGGATATATAACCCTATACAGAATGTCCAGAGAGGTAGAAATATTTTTAATAGCAGTGAAAATACCTTTAAGATATAAAATCGAAAACGTGAATAGCATTACCTATTGCACGTGTTCCACGAAATGATTTTAATGGCAGATGTTCTAATCATTAGAAAATATTTTATATTTCTCCACATCATGAGGAAAAAACTATTTGTCAACTACAAAATCTTAATAGGCTTTAGGTTTCTCCCACATACATAAGATAATTTAAAAATCAATAGCATCACTTTTGACACTTTACAGTTTAACAATTTAAGTTAAACATTGATAATTTCAAATTTTATTCGGTTATTTTGTTGTTACATAGTCCGTGGGTTTTGAATAAATAACATTTTTACATCGAAAATAAATGTGTTTATTATCATCAAAATAACTCACAATACTTTGATCCTATTTACATCAACAACGATGACTAATATCGAAACAGATGATCATATTTTCGGCAATCCCCTTTTTTTCGGCATAGTTTATGTGAATGGTTTTTATAGTTTGGTATTGCGTTTGTCACATGGATTTCTACTTCACCTAACCTAACTATAATACGTTTAATTTTGTTTAAATAAAATTAAACCTCTTGAAATGTTTACATATTTAAAACCTTTGCAGTTGTGTATGTGCAGATTTTTTCAGAACATTTTTCTAGGTTTCATCCTGAATCGAAAGAGCTTCAGCTTCAATTGCCACTTCCTGAAGATTTTGATTAGACCAAGTCCTTAAAGTGATGAACTAACTTTCCCTGTCGTCAATTAGAACAAATGGCAAAAGTGAATGTTGACGAGATAAAACTGTCATATTTTATGTATCCAGTCCAGTAGTTTTAATTGAGTACAGATGATATTTCATCGTAAACTATCATTAATTTATCATTGTACTTAGGAAAATACCTTGCGGGTATTCATTTTTATGAATAATTATGGCGCAGTTTCTTTGTCGGTTCTCATGACGAAGTTGTCAAGGTGTTGGCTGATAAATCGTTTGGTACTATTAAACTTTTCCGAGCTACCTTAAGGTAGTTATTACTATTACACATTTTGATTGATCCACCTAGCAACAATTTCTTAGATAAACGCTCTATCGTCATATAAGTGGTATTTTTAAGCTATTCTGTCAAAGGAATGTCACGCTTGTCACGTTTTGTAGCTGATTTGGTATCTCAGTAACAAAATAATGTGGTTTTGTTTATTTAAAAACTCCCAACTATAGAATGTATCAATATTTCTGAAACAGTGTTGATGATGACATTTTTTGTTGGAAAAATTATCCTATTTCCCAGACTATACCGGCCCGTGTACTCCTGTTATTAGTTGATACGATAGTAAAGTTTACTTTGAAGCTGAACGGTCTAAATCCGTAAATAACTTCCAACCTTCGTTCCTTTGTGAAGATCAAAGATTTTTCGAATACATTGGCAATGACATTAAAACTAATTGAATGTATTATATAACAATATATTTTAAGTTGTTGTCATCAGTCATAACTATAAAAAGTATTTAAGATCTTAATTTGTCATCCATCACCGGTATAAATAATTCGTAAATCACCATACTTTTAACACCGAGAATATTTTAACAGAGACGTAACAAATTGTTGAAAAATTGTAAATAGAACAACAGAAAATAATTACATAAGATTATTAAACATATTATTTATCTCTTTGCTGTTATAATACGCAGATAATAACTATCCAAGATTATAAAATGAAAGTTATTATTAATGTACAATGTTGCTTTTTAGATGTTTATGGACAGGCACTAAGAATAGTTGGATCTATCGAACTGTACCATTAAAGCAAGAAATCTTAAGAGCTTGCAGTTTATATATTTATTTCAATAAATAAACAAATAAATAAAACATTTAAAAAAAAATATAACCGACTTCTACCTATAACTGAAAAGCTAAAAATAATTATATCAAAATACAACTCTAGCAAATAAATAACACATTCAATGTTGTAAGGTACCTACCCAAGAAGTAAAAAATGTAAACATTAAAAGGTGCTCATTCTGTACAAATTAATTACCTACCAATCTAGTATATTTTTGAAGTCGGTGCCAAGCAACAATCAAGTTTGATGAATTAGTAGATAAGTACGCAATGAAGCATTTTAGATTTGCTTGGCACCGACTTCAAACATACTAGATTGGTAGGTAATTAATTTGTACAGAATGAGCACCTTTTAATATTTACATTTTTTACTTCCTGGGTAGGTACCTTACAACATTGAATGTGTTATTTATAAGCTAGAGTTGTATTTTGATATAATTATTTTTAGCTTTTTAGTTATAGGTAGAAGTCGGTTATATTTTTTTTAAAAATGTTTTATTTTCAACTTTTTAGTTTTTTTGAACTCAGGTAGTTTTCATTTTTTATTTTGTATGTATAACCTTAATAGACAGAACCAGGTAACATCGAAAGCCTCAACATTACACAATGATACTTTCTCATTTAATTGACAGGTAAATCTTTACGAACAAAATGTACTAGTACGCGTTGACTTAATAAGCCCAAAATATATTTATGCCTTATGGACTACGCCAAGTAACCTTTTTTCAACTTTTTTTGACAACCCTGTATAACTAGATAATTTCAGTCCAACCTATGTACCAACCATCCTGTACATACGAC
The DNA here is from genome assembly GCA_034190945.1 of Octodonta nipae. NCBI lineage: Eukaryota > Metazoa > Arthropoda > Insecta > Coleoptera > Chrysomelidae > Octodonta > Octodonta nipae. Next base: position 177,259,460 of record CM067216.1, read on the forward strand.
TGCTCACGGACAAGCATACATTTGTTAGCTGCCTTCTGTAAACTATAGGACGGAGTAGAATCCATCCTATATTTACGGAGTCAAATCCGCCCTATATTTCAACCATAGTATATAACTCCTTGTGGGCTACCCCATAAATTATTTCCTTTTTAACATTTTATGTTATCGCCCTGTGTAACATTAATTCCTCTCCACACTATATGCAACTTCTTATGGGCTATAAAAGAAATAACTTTTTAATCACACAGTATAAATATAATTCAACTCCAGCATATATTTCAACCATCCTGTATATGATTTGCTTATGTCCACATCATATAACAGTATTTTAATCACCCTCTATAATTTTAATTTCAAATTTTTTTCAACATTTTTATATCACCAAACGTCCAGTCCACCCTATATTCCAACCATCCTGTATATAACGCTGCCTACGGTCCACTATCATTCTAGTTCGTCCTATATTTCAATTTTCATATAAATGCAACTCATTCTGCCACTTTACTTTGTGATTTTGTTTGCTATAACTAAACACCCTGTCTATAGGCCACCAAGTACCAGTTTAAAGTTTGACATGTGTTGTCACTGAATTTTCTATTAGGCCGGGAGAATGTGCGAACCAAAAGTACCGTCTTTGCAAAATGGAAAAATTTGCATTTAAATAGGTATTTACCTGGTATACAAACAAAACGAGCTTGGTACTCATTGATTTAAGGAACCGAAAATACTATGCTTTACTACCTATATGCTTGAGATGTACATAGAAAATTTTTCAAATTCGCAATTAAAACTTCCAGTGCCTAAAATTACCGCACTATTACGTTGAAATTAAAATATTTATCAGGAAATGTCTGTTATGTCATTTCGATGAAATTTTTGATAATAATTTTGGAATTTTCGGCGATTATCTGCAAAACTGCAAGTTGCACGTCGCAGAAAAGTATATGGGATCACCTAAGGATCTTCCTTAATAGATTAAACGTTAAAAAACTATACATATCCATAAGGAGTTATCGAAAAATCGACTAAAATATTAGGGATATTGGTCGATTTCCATGCACGCATGTGTTCATTCACAAATTTTATCACTTTACCAATAGAGTTCTTTTCCAAAATTTGAAGTTTCACCAATCCGGATATATACTCTATTAAACAAGACCATATTCATTCAAAACGGTGCACCACAGGAGAAGAAATCAGGTAACATACATACAAAAAAAAAGCGAAAAAATACGCGACGAATTGATAACCTCCTCCTTTTTGGAAGTCGGTTAATAAATAGGGTATATTCACCACTAATTATTAATTAATGTTATACCAAAATATTGAAAATAGCTATAATTTAAGTGGGGAATTTATTTATTCGGATTTGGGCTATAAGTTTTGGAAATAACATTTTTTAAGTTTAATTAATCTAATAGAATTTTTTTTCTTAAAATTTCGGCAACTTATCCATTTATGGATTAAAATAGAGCAAGAAATTGACGAATATTCGAGGAAATTGCATTTATTGAGATCAAGTTGCATTGCTACAATTGGAACAGTAATGAGGATTAATTGTAACATATAATAATAAAAACTAACAACTAAAAATGCAATAAAACTGATCATCTAAAAATATTTAAATATTTTGAAACAAATAATTCAAATGTGCAAAACTTGCGTATTCTTTGGAACAGGTGGGCTGAGCCCATTTGTAAAAGTATCATCATTGTAACCATTTTCCCTCCTGTATTGATGTTATAAGTTCCATATCATACAATAGAAGAGTTCATTTCCATCTCCTATTTTTTGTAGTTTCTTTTTTCACTTTTGGAGAGACTAAATTACTTATTTGTGGGTCATTTTTTCTTCATTCTTTATTTTCCTCTAACTCTATTTTCTAGTATATCTGTGAGTATTGCACTTTTTTGCTTAGATATCCCAGTCTTAGATTTCACTTTAAGTGGTACCGTTGGAAGAGGTACGAGATATGAACGAAGGAAAGTCCTACATAGCAAGTTATGAACACTGAGGATTAGTGCTGGTTGAACAAACGTTAATCCAAAATCTCATGCAATGTTGAAGGTGACGTACTGTTCATCAGTTCTGTACATAAACTCTCTTATGAGTTCGCGGATCAGTTGATGAATAACACCAGCCCGAACACAATCAATTTTTGTTATATGACCATATGCCAAGTGGTGTCTCAGTGAAAGAAATAGCTTCTTTAGAATGTGCATTCATTGTCTTGCAAGTGTTTCTCACTTTCGGACAATGCAACTATATTCTATAATTATTGGATTTATTTGGAACAATGTAAACCTATTTCTTTTGTGATATAATCTCGTCTGAACTACAATTTTGTAATATTCAAAATTTTATGCAATTATAGCTTACTCTGAAAACTTGAATTAACCCACAAGTTTTCTATTAAAAGATAATGGAAAGAAGGCATAGTGCTTTTTATAATCTTATTCGAATGGCTGCCAGATGGAAATAAATCTAGCATTTTTAGATTTTAGTGAGTCCTTATGTTTATTCTTAAAACACGTTTGCTTTTACAGTATTTTATTTTAACTGCTTCTAACATAAACGCCACATTTAGAAAGTTTTCTTAAACTTTTGATTTATGATTATGAGTGTCCATAAGGGAAGTGTTTGTATTTGATGAGATAGAAAAGTTCGTGTTCTCTTCATTTCCCAATATAATAATTTTATTTCGACATACTATTATCAGCATTTACATTCCAAAATTATTTGTATTGAGAAATTTTTCATTGCGAATAACTGAAATGTTTCAAATAAAATTTTCTTACCATTCGGTATTCTCAGCCGTTATTTATACTGCAGCGGTTCCGTTGTAGGTGCATAATTTTTATAATTTATTTAGAGTTATTTTTACTTCCACTTGAATATAGAATTTAACAAGGCTATAAACAATTTTTTGTTCAATGTTCTGCAATTTTTGGGGATAAATCATAGTTCAAGACTGAAAATACTGTATCTCATAAACAAAACAATGTAGAAGTAATTATAAATTGCAGTTGCATAAAATAATATTCTGCATTGAGAACAGCTCTAGTTTTATTATTTACTATTTACTTCACTATTTATCTAGAGGTGGCCACTTTTTATTACAATGAGGTAGTTTATTGTATGTTCAACCTTTCTTAAGTCATATATAAAGGGTGTTCCAATTTGAGATTAATTTGCCGCCACTTATATTTTTAGTACTAGAATTTCATATGTTATTTGACAGATGACAAGTAGGAATATTCTCGTTATTAAAAATGGAGAGACATACTATTGAGCAACGCGTGTTTATTATTAAAAATTATTTTAAATCCGGTGAAAGTTGTGCAGAAGTTGGAAGAAAATTTCGTACAGAATATGGAAGAGAAAATTGTCCGAAAATTTGTGGAAACTGGTTCAATAAAAGATGAAAAAAGCAAAACATATCATCGTAGTGGACATTCAGAAGAAAATATTGCAGCTGTTACTGGTAGTGTTGTTGAACAACCAAAAACATCAATTCGTCATCGTGCACAGCAATTGATCATTCCAAAAACCACTTTATTCAGAATTTTGCACAAAGATCTTCATTTAAAGGTTTACAAGATTCAGATACAACAGAAACTTGAAAATGTGAATTTTTTCAACAAAATCATCTTCAGCAATGAAGTCATTTTGAATTGGATGGATTTGTTAACAAGCAAAATTGTCGAATCGGGTGAAGCAAATCCACGAGAAATAATGGAAAGACCGATGCATCCACAAAAAGTAACTGTTTGGTGTGGTTTTTGGGCTGGTGGAATGATTGGTCCATACTTTTTTGAAGATGACAATTGAAATGCTGTTACTGTGAATGGTGATCGATATCGAACGATGATTACTAACTGTTTGTGGGATGAATTGGAGCATATTGTTGTGCAGAATATCTAGTTCCAACAGGACGGTGCAACATGTCATTCAGCAGCAGAAACAATCAAGCTTTTGAAACAGAAATTTGGTAATGGAATAATTGCTCGAAGAGGACCAATCTTGCGGTCTAACACCTCTAGATTTTTTCCTATGGAGCTATTTGAAAGAAAAGGTCTATGCCAACGTTCCACAATAAATTGATGACGTAAAGGAGAACATTATTGACTGTTTTCAAGTAATTGAACCGCAGTTATGCCAGAGAGTTATCGAAAATTTTGGCAAAAGATTAGAAGCTTGTCGTACAGCAGCAGGTGGTTACTTACAAGATGTTTTCCATTACTAAACCGAAACAATTGTACTACCATTTGAAATAAAAGATTTGATAATTCTCAAATAATTTGTGTAATTTTTTTAAAAATTAACCTCAAATTGGAACACCCTTCATATGGTATTATTTTTAAATAGAATGTTAAACACACTTCCGTAACTATAAAATTTCGTGTAGCAAAACGTTTAAAATCAGCGTCCTAAGTACCGTCTGTTGTTAATCAAACTGAGACATAGTATACATCTCAGTTTGGTTTTAAAATTTGGTGGTTAAACTATGTTAAGAGTATTTATAATTACATATATATTATGTACTCTTAAGACTAAAACAAGCCTGACTATTTTCTTCTTTAGTACTCAACATTACCCAGGAGAAAATACTGTCGTAATTAATGGAATAATACATTAATAAACCAATATTTGATTCATTTTCATTAAGCGATAAGTACTGACTGCGACATGAATTTTTTAATAATTAATGGAATAATATATTAATAAACCAATATTTGATTCATTTTCATTAAGCGTTAACTTAGTTTCGATGCATTGTTTTATTCCTATTACAACACCCTCAAATTACAAAAGATCGGTAATGTGGAATTTCAGACCAGTAGTACATTGTCAGTCTTGTTTTAGTAAATAATAACAAACGATGGACTCATTACACTTCCCTGAGGAACACCGTATTCTCTATCAAATTACCTAGTAAATTATAGTTATATGTTTGTTCGTTTATGCCTGTTGCCAATAATTCCAATGTTTTGAAAAAAATTCCTTACATCTCGCAGTTGATTGTCCGAATACTATATTCGCGGATAATTTTTCAAACCGTTGGAATTATTGGTAAGGTTCGTATATGAACAAACCTAACGTTTTCACAAGTAGATTTCTATAACTTAGGAATGATCTATTCTGTATTTTTCTAATTTGTATACCAGTATTTTTTGATCTACAGAATCATAAAATCATGTCCTCTTGTATACAGGGTGATTGACACTCAAAGTATTGGAATTTTGAGGAAAATTCGATACCCTATTATTACACATGACAACTTCATGCATTTTTGAGAACAAATTTCGATAATGTGAACAAATTTCGTGATAATGTTTATAAGTTCGTGCCCGGATATTTGTGATATATTAACTTTTATTTATATATTAATATTTATTTATTGTAATCAGTTGAGATAAACCTTTAAAATTAAACAGCGCCATACGATTTTTTTGAGTAAAAACTATACAGAAAAACTAACTTATCTGCTTATATAAGTGCGGCGCTAGTTTACTCAAAATCTATTAATTTAACATTACATTCATTAAGTAACGTGCGATTCAAGCAGTATTAAATTCAATATAATCGGAATATTAGATATTTTCTGCGGTAAAATACACCCTATATTTTAAGTTAGACCTCTAGCATTACATTGGGGAAAAAACCTTCACTTCCTTCCAGTAGATTTTGCGTGAAGCCTGTACAAACATAGACAGACAAAAATTCTAAATACTGTTATTTTGGCTTCTGTTGCTCTAATAAAGATAACCCCTTCTTAGTTTTTCTATACCGTACAGACATAGGGAATTTATTATTTGTATAAATTTATGTGACGATAGAATAAGTACTGAACTGTTGAATATAAACTTAATTTTATGCATTTTTAAATTGAACGGTGAAATTCATTGTGTCAAACTTATTTTTATCTGAACATTAGTAATGACATAAAATGCATAATACTTATTTGAAATATGCACCCTTTCACCATAAAATAGTTTAAACAGCTTGAAGATTGCAGTAATAATTATTGTTGTCAGACAACAAATTACAGAGTAATTTTAGCACTTTTTTAATGTATGTGTAGTCACTTTACAATCAGGTTTGTTCTAAGACTTTCTATTTCTTACATACCTGTTATTAAAATAGTTGGCTTTTTGTGAGATTGCAGAATATCTGTAAATTAGCACCTCTTATAATTGTTTAAACTGAAGTTGAGATTGTTCTACATTTAATGATCACAGTACTTAAAAAGCCACGCAGTCACCTTGTATTTAATGTAGCGAATAACTTTGGATAAACAAACTCATTTAAAAGTAGAGTTCTTTACATTTTAAAAGTATTATATGCACTCACTGCATCTTTTGTTAGATAAATGGGCCTTCGTGAATTTCTTTCGTTAAATTCTATTTAGCAAAATGATACTTTTTTAATAATCAATATTCCTCTCCAAAAATCTTGTTATGAATCAATACCAATATTATTTATAAGTACAGGGTAATCTCTGGTACTTCTGATTCTAAATATTTTTCGCTAATAAAATATAGTGTTCTTTTAAAATAAGTGTTTAGTTCGAAATCTGAATATTTTTTAATTAATTTTGAAAAATAAGCGCTGTTTAACTATTCTGTCGTCGTGCGCCGTTAAGAAATATTAATAATCAGTAATTCTATAAAAGTCAACGGCAAAATGCATCTAGCTTTTATATTGCAGCCACGAATAGTTTTATATTCCTTATGTGTATAATATTCGTATAAGAATACTAGTTGACTCGTCAGACTTTTTCTGCCCTTTTCGGCTGTCAGTTTATAAATATAGAATTCATTATTACTTTAGCACATGTATTTTATCCTACCGTAGATATGAATCAGGGACTCAACAGAACAAATATATTGTGTATGTCTTTCAGAAGTTACGAGATAACTAACAGACGCACCTACATTTATATTTTGACATTATTAGACACTAACACATATTTACAAAAATCTTTTCTTTCTTTTTTGGTTTCGGTTGGGTGATGATGAGAATTAATTAATTAGTTCATTCTCATCACCACCCAGCCCAACTACAAGCCGTCGTCAAGACTTTAGTAACCAGATCACAAAGACTAGCTGACCAGAATAACATCAAACAGGAAATCCGAAATATACAAAGAGCCCTAAAGTCAAAACCGAGACAAACAGACGAGGAGCATGAGACACCAATAACCAAGGCTTATTTACCGTATGTCAAGGGGACCACGGACAGTATTGCAAGAATTCTACGGAGACACAATCTCGATACTATTTTCAATACAGACAGAAAAATAAGCACGGTGTTGAAGACTCCGAAGACGAGGATCCCTTTAGAACAACAGGGAGTGTACGAGATTCCATGTGCAGACTGTCATAAAACCTATGTGGAGCAAACTAATAGAAGAATTCAAGTTAGACGTGATGAACACCAGAACGCTGTAAGAAAGCAGGAGAAAAACAACATCCATTGCGGAACACAATGGATGTTGTTTTTTCCACGATGTCACACCGAATAGACTTTGAGAACACCAGAGTACTGGCAAAGATAGAACACCCGAAATCAAGACTCGTAAGAGAGGCAATTGAAATAGCGAAGAGGCCTCACAGTCTAAACGCACGCGATGAAATTCAGAACTTATGGAATTGTTGGAAAATTCTATTAAACAGCGTACCGGCCCGGACCCGTCCAATAACAACTCAACCGGAAATAACAAATCAGCAGGCTGGAGCCGTGCCCACTGAGCGCCCAGGGCCAATCACACGCAGCCGTTCACGGTGCCAACCAATAGGCGCCGAGCCGCGACTATTTAACAGCGCGAGCGCTTCTGAAAATCTTAGTATCCGAGTAACTAGAAGCGAAAGCAGAAGGCTGCCAGAATTATGCGAACCGACCTGAAGAGGGCAGATGTGACTCTGCCGAAACGTCGTCATTTTACCATCGATCGCGGCAGGGATCAGTTTTCAACTACGCGGATGAATTCCCGGAAACCACCTAAAGCATATATATATATATATATATATATATGCAACGGGGTGACAATATAAAATCACAATATTTTCAACATTTCATTATCCATTGAACGCAATACAATATATTGTTTCTAGGCGAGAATCTTTATCAGTTGCGCTTTCATCAACTGATTAAAACCTCGAGCAATTATTTAATTATTTATTTATTCAGTTGAATAAAGTGTAACTGATGAGGGTTGTCAACTAGAAACAAATTATAGTATCTTAATTGCTTTGGATGGTTTTAGTAAACCTATGATTTTTTTGTTAGATTTTTATCCTAGTAATCTAAGGGAGACGTGGCATCGTTTTAAACTCGTAGATGTCGATATTCAGTTGGTGTTAAATTATTAAATTCAGCCGAAACCAGTCAGTAAGCTATTAAATAAAATGCAAGGAATCTAAAACTATTAACCACCTAACGTTCATAAATAATCTGAAAATGTTAACTATTAACCTCTTTGTATTTGTATAATCGTGATGGCATTTTTATTTGAGATTAAATCCTGTTATAAATCATTGAGGATTAACCAGACACACCTCCACAGGTTCGTTTTAAGTCGTTACTGGAGAAGTATCTCAAAATCTAAACTCATTATGTCAAACTTATTGTCTATAAATACAGAGACGTGTTTTATCTTTACAAATCTTGGAAACCGTTCAAAGTGAATTAATGAGACGTAGAAGTTTGGCTTTTGATATGTTATATTCTGTAATTAGTTCATTGGTCTTCAGATAGAATCCAGAAAGTTAAAAACTACATGTTTTGACGTGACGTATTTGCGACAGTAATATTTTCGTACAAATTTAAAAAACAGAATTAATAACATGAAAGTAAATACAAATCAAACCTACAGGAAAGGACGAAGTAAAAGTATGAAGGAAATTCCTATAATTAACCTCGATAGATAAAAAGTTGCATAGTCTTCCAAGAAGTAATATAATTAAATTGTGCGAGATGAAAATACTGCGTTGAGTTAGAGAGCTAGATGTCAGTGAACCTGCTACAGGAAAATATTTGGTTTGTGGGAAATCGCACAACAAAATGGAAATTAGACATGTAACCATGAAAGTTCACCTCAAACTTTCATATTTTAAATCTTAAGTTGACTTCTAGTTTCGAAATGAAACTGTTGATCGTAATAAGAATTATTGAGAAAATACCTTTCTATAATTCACACTGTTCTACATGATTTTATCTGAATTTATCTCGTTTGTTAGTGAATTTATTTACTTTATAATGGCGTATTAAGGTTCGAATATGTACTGAGTCACTAAAGAATTGTGTTAATAAAATTTGAGCTTCAATTTCACTAAATATGCTGCCCATGGAGAAATATTTAAAAATAATCCTACAAATTGTGCTTTAGGTATTGTTTTCGAAGTTCTAAGGTTTCGTTTATTAGATTATTTCTAACATATATTACAATCTTTTATTGAATGCTCTGATCTATTTTTAAGGTAGAAATGACAGGTCTTAATTATTTATAATTTAGGTATAGCAGATCCGCTTTAAATTGTCGTTATATAATACATACTAACCTAAATATTCACTAAAAGAATGCTGCATCATATCCGTATACATCAATTACGCCTATTTCAGACATTTCAGTCTAGTCTCAGTTTTTCAATTACGCCCATTTCACACATTTTAGTCTAGTCTCAGTTTTTTTTGTCTTGTAGTCTAATATACTTCCAAATTGCGTTTATTAAGTCTTCCTTTAGTGGAAACTAACGTTATGCCTGATTTGTTTTCATTCATGCTAAATTGGTGAGTTCGGTTAAATCAAACGCATTGTTTATATTCTCTTATTTTAGTCATGGTTATTTTTATCTGATAGGCGTTAGTTGAGATAATATATATAATAAAGCATACACTTCTGTATGCGTATCTACTAATTTCTCAGTTATCTGTGTATGTAGATATTATCTTGCAAGTTCATACAATTTTGAAAGATACGTGGTTTTCTTAACTCATTTTAAAACTAATTTTAATAAAATAATATTTCAAGACCAATAATTTCAGTAGCCATCATATGCATACATATTATTACTTGGAACTTTTCATCTTCTTGTTTACAACCAGAGATCGTGAAGATAGTGTACAAATGCTTGCCTACAGTTTTGATATTTCGCAGAAATATCTGCAGTCTGTGACAGAAAAATAAGACAAAACCGATTTGCCTAGTATCTTTTCTACTCAAGTAGTAGAAATAAAACTTTAGGTTTAACTAGGAATGCACTGGTTATCTAAATATACCTACATTGGTGCAGGCGAAACAGTTCAGTGCCTCTTTCTTCTGTCAATCTAATCTGTCTGTCAATCTAATTTAATTTCATTTTTTAAATTTAATTATTAAATAGTAGTGACTTCTAATTACATTGTGAGTTTTTTACTGTAGTTTGCCTTGAAAAATAAAATTGAATGAATGTAACATGATATATATTGAACGAGCATCTAATAATTGCTAATTCTGTTCAAATAAAAAAGATATTTTGCTGTTCTGGGATTTTGTTTAAAAGCGCCTAATATTCAAAAGTTCCAAAAACACTAAACAGTGCAAATTATTGGGATTAATTTTTTACGATGTGTTTGGTAATTAATGTAAATTTTATTATAACGCCTTAACGTATGTTCAAAACTAACACTTTGGGTTAATTGCTACGAAATTATTTTCATCCACCACATGATTCTTATGATAACTGTCGTTTAACACCGATTGGGTGTAGAAGGGCCTATATTTTGTGTTTTAAAAATTTTAGACTTGATAGTAAGGGGCATTGTCGATTTTCGAATATTTTCTTCATTTTTTAGTTTTATAATGTAACCGTAATTATTTGTCCTGAAAGTTAAATTTTCAAATAATTTTGGAAGAAAATTGTATAGGGAGTAAAAAGAAAAATCGATTAACTGCGAAATGCATCCTGAGCTACTTTGAACGGTATACCCACAGGAAAGATTAGTATGGGACGCCACTAGAAATATCCATTGTAACATCATTTTATGGTATATTATTGCAGGTGTGATTTATTTCGAGTATCAAAATTATATCTAGTTAAATAATCTTGAAATTTAGCAAGTCAACATAATTTTTAATCCCTACCTACAACTTTAGACCAGAAATTTCCAAAACGTGTGCCATGTGCATTAACCATAGATGTGCAAAACTTTATATCCTATCCTTGTATCGTATGTATGACTATAATTATCATATTCTACTTTTCTATTTGTTCATATAAGGCAGTATGATAATTAATTGGACAAATCAGGCTACTATGTTCCAATATTCTGAGAAAAATTCAAACACTGAAATAACTTGTGTTATGTAGTAACAGTATTAGCAATTGGTATGTGCAGTTCGTGATTTCAACTGAAAACTTTCCAGTTTAATATAGTCTTCAAATTAAAACAGGATATTACCTAATGATTTCATTATTATTTGACAAGTGATATAAGCAAACTTAATAATAACAAACAAAATTTCAAGAGGCTTGCTGTTTTTATCTAATATATCACCGCCTAAGGGCATGTATGTACAGAGATAAATACTTCTCAAAGTATATTATTTTCTTGTATTTTTCACGTTTAAATCCTAGTCACGATAGAACGATTCAGAAATTTGTCTTTCTCATTATCTCGATTTTATAATGACAATTATTTACACATTATTTGACTAAGCAAAAGGTCAAGCCAGAGCTTGACGCTCCCATCACTGTATTTGCTCAGAACACAACTATCGAAGTCATCTCGCCAATGGAAAAAAGTGTACTAAATTATTTTGCATCCAAACGACATCTAATTCCTTAGCCTTGGCTGGTAAGCTCGTTAAAATTTTATAATGAACCATGAGTCATACCAATCGTTTGTTTATGTATGAAACAATATTGCTTATGTAAATGTTGCAGCAAATTATGCCGACATCTGAATATCTTATTAGAAGTGATGTGTCGTTGATGGCTTGACCAAACAAATTTCACAGTAATCTTTTTGTTTTTTTTTTTTCATCATTTGACGTTTTCGTTTGTAATTTTGGAAGTGTTTAGTCTAAAATTCAGTAACAATAAAACCATTCATTTGTTGTACGGCAAAGGACATTTTTTTAGTAAATGTATTTTTTTTATTATGATCCTCGCCAAATTTAAAAATATAAAGGGAATAAAATATTATTTTGTCATAAGTTCCTGCCGTGATTGCTATTTTTATTCTGAGACTATACTGTTTCAGGTTAATTCAATCCAATTATTTTTGTTTTCCGAGTACGTTGACCTATAGTAAATGACAAATCGTGTTAATATTGGTAAATATCTGATATGAGGGAGCCGAGGGAGGGCTTTTTGGAATCCGAATGACGTGTGTTAAAGTTTCATTCCTGCATATTTACATTTTCAAAAGTTAATAAAAATTATGGTTTATTGTAAATAACTAGAAACTATTAGAATTCAAATTAATTTTAAAACGATAAAAATATTGCTAAAAGTAAATTATTTGCCTCCACCTATTTACCTTAAATCTATGAGATTCAAATTTCGCGTTTAACCTATATAATCGAATTCTAATTTTGGAGGTTATTTTAGGGAGGAAAAAAAAAGATATCAATCGAAAATCATAAAGTTAATTTGGGGAACAAAGTAAAAAATTAATAAAAAGCAAATACCTATATCATGTGGTATATCAAATTAAAGTGTCATGAGAGCTACAAATATTATTTTTATAAATCTATTTATAAGATATTCATGTAAGTAGTCGACAGTTATAGTCTTAATTTACAGAAATATTTAAACGGAAATCCTAGTACTAATTTTAAGGGAACAACCCAGAAAACTTACCTAGATTGTAAGAAATCTGGAAGACGGTACAAGTTGTATCCCACCAAAGTCTTGATTTGCCCTATGAATCTTTGAGGTGATCTTCCACGTGGGCGTTTTCCTTCCACCTTTCCCATGACAACCATTGCGACATCTCTCCCAAGCAATATGGCCAAAATATCTAAGTATCTTAGCTCTGTTCATGTGATTCTCAGTAGCCGTTAGTATTACAAGTGATTGCTGTCGCCGTCCATATTTTTGTTAGTTGAAGTTGTTTGCTGTGGCAAATGTACGCCTATTTTTTTCTTCATAGTCTCCGAATTTGTTACAATCCAGTTACAATCAATATGTTAAACATGCGGTTTGTTATTATGGAGGACGTCAATACTCATCTTGGTTTACTACTTTTTCAACTCTAAAGTCATATTCTTTACTAACCGTGCAAAGTTTGTCCACAATTTCTTGTAGATCGTGTTTATTGGCATAGATGACTGCCGTATAATCCATGTACTTTTTTAATGTTTTTCCCTCCCGTAGATATACCATCATTCCAGTCATCTATAATAGATCCCATTATATATTCAATGTAAATGATGAACAAAATTGGTGTGATGCATCTTTGTCTAAGTCTAGCTTTAGTTTTAAAATGCTGAGGGCTTTGATGTCTGTGGTATTATTGTTATATAATTGTTTACTTAAATTGACAAGTTGGGGTGGGGCGCCCTTCTTCAGGAGAACAGTACCTTAACTATACAGTATCAAAAGCTTCAGAATAGTCTGTAAAGCAGAAGTACATCTTAATGTTAATTCTCCGGATTTTTCTATGATATGGCGGAGGTTTAGAATCTGTTTTCTGGTGCCTTTACCAGGGATGAATCCTTTTTGTTCCTGTTTTATGCATGGAGAAGGAGAAATTACTTGAGGTTTACTAGCATGAGGGATTAAGGCAATTGTCTACATTCGAATGGTGACACTTTTTTATGAATTGGTATGGAAACTGAATTACTGCAATCATCAGGCGACTTACCTGTGGTCCGTATATGTTTACAGAGTAAGTGCCTAGTGTCCGCTCTTTTTCGATTGTAATGCCGTTAGTTCTTAAAGTTCTGTAGCTCTTGGCCCCCTCGACTTCTAGTTTCAGTATGATAGGTTCTTATTCGAAGTTTATATCATTTAAGATCGTGGTAGTTTCGACACCATTAAAGAGCCAGGAACCATATTTCTTCCTAACGTCTGCAATATACGTTATAGGACTGTCATTTTATTGTGCACAGGAACAGAACTATTAAATCAAGAACAGAAAGAATAGATATTCCGAAATCTAATATTATTAATAGAATTTCGTAAGGACTCATGGTCTGATGATGGGGGCATTCCAGTTTCCAAGTTTTTCTTCTTATATTTTTTACCGCCGGCAATATGATTTCACGTTTAATCACCATTTCATCGTATAGTGCTAAAAATAACTTTACTTGCTAAATGAATCCTTTAAATACTTCGTTAATGATATTGTTAAAATTAAATTTAAAGAAGTACGTGTAATGTACTTGAGGTAATATTTGGATAGGCAACCTAGCGGATATATGCATTCCTCAATAACTAATCGTTTAAAAATCAATTTTAATTTAAAAATCAGGTGGACGTAGCAATGGCGCGGTGGAGTCTTAAACGATTACAAGTAAATTGTAGTAATTTGTAAACATTTTTTGAAATAAATTGTTAAATTGTAATGGTAGGAATAATTCTTACCGAAAGCTATATCATGTAAACAGTAAAAATGAGACCTGATGTGTCATTTTAACTCATTGTCATTGTAAGAGCATTTATTCTGATTTTAAAAACATTGCATTGTGTTGGAATATTATATTAAATGTCAGTAAAGTTTTATAAACGGAAGACGTTTTTCCAGAAAAAAACTTCTGTATAATAAGGTAATTAATAGCGGAGAAATAAAAAGGCAAAAAAAAAAACATTTGTTTTTAATGAGGGCTAAGTTCATTTTAAACTTTACATTGCACACATCTACATAGTTTAGGAAAATCACCAAGAGATTGAGCGTAATTTCATACGTTGGGCCAGGAATAACTTTTCAGGTCGAGAAAAACGACTTCCAAGAATAAATTTGTTTACACTGTACCGTATCCGCCAAGTTTGCGGGTGTATTTTTATCGAGATAAAAGGGATTGGGAAAATTGTTTCTAAACTGATAAGAATATTACATTGTTTAGATAGATTTAATTAGATATCTTTGCTTATGTATTTGTCAACAAATCGGTAACGGTACATAATAAGTAGTGATTCGTAACCAACAGTTATTATTTATGCAATTTTATCTCAATACTAGATAAATATGTGGAATAAACAAAATTTAGATACACAAGTGTAATATTAACACTACAAAGTACACCAGCTACACCAGTAAAAGAATACAAAACTCCTGTATTTTCTTATGCATTGTGTTTATCCTCTCCACACGTTGGGATGTGTTTCGTGCCACATGCATGAAATTCCGAGCCCTATCATCCAATCACAATTATCCCCATTTCGGCTAATTAATAGTGGAGTGGGTACATATGGTCAGATTTGAAGGTCAATAAGAAAATGGGATTTTCGTCCCGTATTAATATATAGCTAGTCTATATCTATAATTCAATAGCAAAAAAGGTGAACAAAATAAAATATAGCTTTATCGCTATTGATTAACTCAAATTCACATTGGATGCAGGAGAATTGCATTAAATACCCAGAGAAACCCCGAATTTAGATAACAGAATTATAGGGCCACATCTTCTTCGGGGAACCTGAATAGTCCCTTGGCAGTTAGAATTCATAAGCACCTTAAGCTTGTGCGCCATTGTTTTGGGATACGGTTCTCCCATTTAGGTGGCAAACTTTAGATGTCTAACATACCGATTCATTGGCACAGGTCAACAACTCAAAAAAGAAGATGGTTAGAGCTGAAGCTAATCAACACTTTTTATGGTCGTTGGAACATTTAGATATAATTAACTGATTATTGCCAACAATTTACTACATATGGCTGTATTTTTCGAATTTATAAACTTTAAAATGAGCATAAATAAATGCTGAAATATATCTTTCCATACAATATATTAATGATATTGTTCACATTATAAAAATACAATTACTTTAACGTGGTAAGATAGATCATTGTCCAAAAGAGGTATGCCTGTCTTATATTTTTATTTGATAAATTATGGATGACTAAACTATCCATCATACTTATACTGATATTTCTTTTATACCTCAAGTAAAAAATGTCGCTCAGAAGATAGTGAATGTATTGCTGTATACCAAATAAATTGGAATATTGTGGTTACTGTATGAAAGCACCCTTTCACACAGACTTTGGGTAACACATACAAGTACTATCCAAGTATTAATGTTTGTTTATGGTGAATTTAATTAGTCCGCACACGTTTTTTTTTTCTCGAAAGAATAAACTTTTGGTGTAGCAAAACAATTTAGTTCTACACAATTTAGAAGTTACTGTCATAGCTGTAGCAGATTCGGCAGTTTATCTATGTTTCTTAAAATGCATTTAATTTAATTCGGTCCATAATGAAACTAATATTATATAAACATTATATATCTTTGCACAAATATAATATTTGTATTTATATTATAAATTGTTGCCTGTTATGTTTCTATAACGTAACACACCTTACGTGAAAAATATCCAAGTATTGATAATAAACCTAAAGACAGGATATTGTCTGTTATGCTTTACTAAATATTGACAGACTATATTATGCAAATCCGGGAAACACAAAATTTATTTATATCTGAAGGATCGTAAACGCTTGTAAACGAACAAATTGTCAATTTTGCCAAATATTTATGGTGTTTATCACAAGTGTAGTGCAGACATGCTAAAAACAGTGAACAATTTACATTTAGAGTAAAATATTTATTGGTTTTGTAGACGCAGTTACGCAGTTTATATAGTGTCCATTTTTATTTTTGGCTCAATTACAACTGCTAATTGTACTAAAGCAGTCCACGTGGAATACCCTAACCTATTTATGTATTTAAGCTTTATATTAAAAATTTTAAGCAATGTGTTCAGACAACATAACTATCTAGACTCTCGACGCATCAAAAATCCATTCTAGTACGAATAGTTTCTAGGTAACGTTATTTCTGCTTATTTTGCTTAATTGAGGTAATTTTACTTTGAAAGACATCCTATTTCTTTGGTTGCAGAATTAATCATTGTTCAGTAGATTGAACCTAATTTACTAGAATTATTCCAAAACTAAGGCCCGTTCAGTCGTAAAACAATTGACTCATGTTTTAATTGATGTTAATATTTTACGCGATATCTACTTTTTCACATCTGTATACTTTCTGTGACCCTGTTTTAGCTCCTTTAACTCTTCTGTCGCCTGATAATTGAGCCAGATTGCAATAAGAGAAAATTGACTGTTGGTGCAAGGTCGGAGGGTGATGAAAAAGTTCTCAACGAAAATCTT
Source organism: Octodonta nipae (assembly GCA_034190945.1). Lineage (NCBI taxonomy): Eukaryota > Metazoa > Arthropoda > Insecta > Coleoptera > Chrysomelidae > Octodonta > Octodonta nipae. The sequence continues at coordinate 177,276,783 of CM067216.1, forward strand.
GAATCTCCTCGATTTTTGCGCTGCATCGATTTTGGATTGTACGTTTGGTTAGCATTTCACAGTATATGTCAACTGTAATTCTTGACCCAGGGTCCATGAAATTATTCAAAAGAACGCTCCTTCTTGTTCTAAAAAAACGGTAGCCATCATTTTTTCGGTTCTAGAATAGATTAGGCTTCGGTGTATTTGAACGGCACCGCTGCATTAATCCAAGTCCAAGTCGCGTCGTCCGTAATAACGTGGGAATACAAATCTACTGCATTCTGTCTAAAACTCGTCGACTATGAGTTATTTCCTCATTATGTGGTCAACCCCCCCAACAACTCTTCTGTTCATGATGACTATTTGTAAGTCCATTTTCAAACTCTTGGCACCATGTTCGAACATTTTTGACACTCAACATTTCACGATAAACTAGGCATAACTCCGGATGAATTTCAACAACGATGACCATTTTGCCAACAAAAATCTAATCACACCACATACTTCACCACTGCTAAATTCACAATTATTTCGGCTATTGCAACCTGCTCTTATCGTTAAACAAATGACTGCTGAATCAAAACAACAACCGCAGTAATTGCCTCAAGAATTGATAGATGGCGTTGTATGCGTGACATATTATACAGCGCTACTATCAATTAAATATTGGTCACAGTAATAAAAATTGGGTGATAAGGACAAACCTGAATTATAAGGAATATGTAATCAGAGAGCGAACACGCCTATTCTCATTTACATTGTATTCAGCTTTTGTGACTTTTTAGAAATTTGGAGGTGTTCTCGGGCTTACAGCACCTGTAGGATATCTATACGTTATTCGGGTGATTAATCTGAAGGCCCGTTTCCATTGCTATTTCATATATTCGTTTCTCGATTCTAAATATTGCGTTCCGTTTTAACAACTCATTATTTTCTTATCCGCATTCGCTATACCGACGATTAAAATTTTATCCAAAAAAATTTACGCTTAATTTGTATTTTTGTTTGTGATTGTATGCGTCAATAAATAGATTTTAATTATTTAATTACCAAAAAGAGGAAGCAAGGAAACAAGAATTAGTCTCGTACCATACGTATTGACAAAGAAACATTTATAACAAAATATTATAAAAGCCCAGTACAAAAAGGATTTAGTAATTTACTATTTGCAAATCTGTTACCTACCAAAATCAAAAATAAGTAATTGAATGCAAATGTTTAATAAATGCAATGGTTTCGGACATAGAAATCGAATTCCTAGGAGCAGTTCGACAGTCGACGAAAAAATAGATCAAGATTTAACAGCGAATAAATGATGCCTTGAATAAAATAGTATTGTCATGAAAAAATATATAATGAAATGAATTAACGCAGCATAAATGGTATGTAAAAAGCACTTAAGGGTAAAAAGAAAATTGGATTAGTGAAAAACGAGGACACAAAAATTATTATTGGAGGTGATATATAATAAACAAACATTTGAATTTGAACCTTATAATATGAATCCAAATAAAATAGAAAGGCACAAAAAATAACTACTTCAGATAGAAGATTTGGTTATGATATGATGGAAAACTATAGAGGTGAATATTATAGACAATAATTTATAATTAAAATTTATATTTCTTTTATTATATATTTTACGTTAAAGAAAAATATAGGTAATCAAGATGGAATATGTCTTTGTAGAATCCAATTTGAAATATTCAAATTGATTGAACCGTTTTAGAGCAATTAGTGAACTGCAGTCCGTTGATAACTGTTTTTCCGATTATCTGGAAAACGATAAATCTCACGTTGTACAAAATTGTATGGTAATTTAAATCATTAAAATTGCTTAAGTCGTTTTTGAGTAACCGCTGACCATACATAAGAAAAGATGCCGACGAATTGATAACCTCCTCCTTTTTTGGAAGCCTGGTAAAAAGCGTCTAGTACTGTGCTTTGCAAGACAAAATACAACTCTTAGAAGACTTAGAGAATTAGGGAGTAGGGAGCCTCAGGTCTGTATGATTTTATCTAGGAATATATATTTCAAATGATTTGTTAAAATAGTGTTGTTATACTTATTTACCACAATTTGTTGGTAACATGTGCTTTCACAAGAGCAGTATTTTTTAAAATAAAGACTTGATTTTAAACTAGTAATTTTCTTTTATTTTTTGTTTCAAGTTTTTTCACATCAAGTAAATGAGTATATGAATTATTATAACTTGTTACACATCCATTATTTACAAATCAGCTGCTTCGGAATATCCTCTCATTATAAAAAGAAAGAACTAAATATTCAGTTAGTTTTAAGGTTATTAAAAGTTCTCTAAGTTCTCATATTGCAAACGCCTTTCACCATGTTCGTCGCAGTTATAAATATTGACCGTGGTCTGAAACAGCGGATGTTGACAACTGTTATTAAAAATGTGTCGATGTAATCTGAGAGTATTGGCAATAGGACAAATTTTATAAATTATTCTTGACATCTATATTTTACTTAAATTACCACGTTCAAGTTGTATTGTAAATTCATCATTGTAGGCACATACTAACTGAAAACTTAGCAACCCAACATCTTGTTCATATCTATCCTTTCTATTAATACTCTATTCTTAAAGGAAATATACAATGGTTTATTTTCAGTCATGCTTCTATCAGCTTTCGGTATGTGTAGTAATTTTAGACATTTTCTTAGCATTGGTATCAATGGGCATAATAAATTCCGGGAAATCGGGTGTTGCACGTTTTATGGCTTTGATATTCGTTTTATATAATTTTTATATAGTATTTATATTTCCTTCAACACATTTGGAATATTTCATTCATTTTAAGCTCTAAATAATTCGTTAGTGGGAATCAAATTGGAAAAATAACTGACGAAATTTATGTTTTAACGCATTTTTAAATAAGGTAAACATTATCAACATCCTGTTTTGTAAAATTGAGGAAAGGGTCATTTATCTATGTCGTGTAAGTTATTTATACACTTTTGGTTTTTCAAGGTGTTTTTTTTTGCTTTTGTTCAGAAATGGTTTCATTTGGCGTTTCTCGATTGAAATGTATGTTTGTATGGCTGATTTGATTTTTCAAAATGACAATTTGAAAGCTCCACTATACTTAAAAAAATACATGCCGAATTGATAACCTCTTGCGGCATTGTTGTTGTGATAACTCATAGATATTCTACATGAATGTTTCTGCTTCCCTTGATGTATTGCCGAAAAGGTCATTGTGAACTTTTTTCGCGATGCTATTCTGGCAGAAATTTTATTAACCTTTACTCATTAATAACGTACATGTTATATCCGAAATATTTGAGCTGAAACGTCAAAAAATCGATTCTAAAACGACAATTTTTCTACTCCGAAACAATAGTTCAAAATTCAAAGCAATAAATTCGTTTATTTCTGCGAGAAAAGTCAATTTATTTTTAATTAACTAAATCCCAATTGTAATAATTGTATTCATTTCCCTTATTCACTTTTTAACAAACTGCCATATTTGGGAATTTCCACCCTAGGTGATTTTAATCTGCCTAACTTTCAATTAGGTTCAGTTGATAAAAGTCTTTTGATGCAGCAATTTTTGAGCCTATATGAATTGCAACAGCTGAACTCAATTTAGTAGAAATGATCAGAAGGAAAAAACCACCTACCTAAAAGGAGAGGTACGGCAAGCTTATCAGATGTCAATGAGTACAGGGTATTGAGGTGTGATATCAATAAACAGATCAGAGTAGATTTTGTAAATTATTAAAAAATAATTGACTATAATATCAATAGGGATCCCTGTACCTTCTGTACATTCCCATGATTGTAGTGTTCCATGGAGGATAACTTCAACTAACGTTATATGGACCTATCAACAAGGCATTGCATATTGTTTTGCACAATATTTTCATTCTGTTTTTGAACGAAGTATGCTCGACCAGCCTGCTCGTTATTGTAAGGGGGGTTTTAGTTTTCCTGAAATAGATGACATTCTTTCCAGCATGAAAATTTGAAGGTACAAAAAAACAACTGAGTACTAGGAGAGAGACCCAGGCTGGTATTTTTATATAACATTGTAAATAGCGGAACATAACCAAATTGTGGCTTGATCAATAGCGTTAAGTTTAAGGTTCCCAAAATTAGCTTAAGACTGCTCTCATCCAATCTCTTCTACATGAACAACGGAAGCCCTTCTCCTTTTACTTATATACTCAGTGTTTGCAATGATATGCCCATGAACATCGGTCCTGAACTGTATAACATCAAATTTAGTGAGCTTAGGCTCATATTACTGCTGTATCTGGATGCAAACCTTTTATGATATTGACATATCTGTGATATTGTCAAATACTTTTGTGTTTAATCCTTCACATCTCATTACCTACTTGGTGTTTGTAAAGAAAATATATAAATAAACTACTGTGACTATGCTTAAAATAACGATGTGCAGTCATAAAACTGGAACTAAAACATCTTGACTTCCAAGCAACGGTGTTATTTCGATTTTTAAAATTTTTATACCTGTTCCAGACTATTGTCAAGTGTCAAAAGAATGTAGTCGTCACTGGAACATTTTTCTCACGGTGTTGAGAACGTAATTATACAAAACTTTTGACATGACCTGCTCATATTTATTCAATTGCCCCATAAAATTCATGTCTGCTAATACTGAAGAAAATGTATACCAGTGTTAGCCATCGTATTAGTCATATCCACTATAAATATTTCAAAAGGTTTCCTTCATTACGAAATTGTTATATTCTATATTATGTGTTTTTAACACTAATTATTTACTTTTTATTTAGATGTAAAAATCACTTCAGTAGTATTTTAAATCAGTGATTCACTTTTCTATCATTCCATGTATCTACTTAAACTGATTTAAAACAATACTTTGTAATTGGATTTGTGACCGGGTTACTTAACCAAAAAATATGTAAGGTGATCAAAAAATTTAAAAAACAATACATACTTTATTGTCCTGGAATGTAAGCTAAGTGCAGTATTTTTATTAAAGCCTTACCATGGATTTGTATTCCACAGTTTGTAGCTTTACAAAATTCCAAAGGCTCGGAATAGGTAATTCATTTGCTAGATTTTTAAATTTAATTTCTTTCATCATTGAATGTTTATAAATCGTACAACTGCATTTAGTAATTATTTTACATGAAAAGATATAAATGAAACGAAAAGTCGTTGATTGTGAAAAATAAAGGTTTGGCGTTAGGATACAAAGCTTTGTGTTTATTTACCTTATACAGAAGGAACGGGTACACCGACATTTTGGATACTTTTAAGATTTTATAGTCAGTACCAACTGATATGGATACCTCCTACCGAGACTACTTTCATACTATCATCTCTGCACGAAGGGTCCTAATCGAGGGAAAAACTGAATTTGCCAAAAAAGATGTTTTACTCCAATTTCTTACCTCTGCCATTATTCATTGTATTCAGCAACAACACTTTTCAACCCCCTATATTATCTTGATTTGCTTACTTGTTTTAATGCCGATCAAAAAAAAAATGTCTCCATTATTCGTACAGTTCAAAACGAGTTGTTCCATAATGATAATGTATTCTTTCGTTTGTCCGCTTCCACTTATAGCAACCTGGATTTCTTCTTGTTCACAAAATTTTGAACCAGCTGAAGTGATAACCGAAACAAATGCCTATTTTGAAAATGATGTGCCATTATCTACATTATATTTCGTTATGTACTTTAAAACATTTGATCTGAGTTAACAAAAGTCTAAGAATAAGAAGCCTTTCTTCTTTAGCATATTTTGGAAAAATTTCTGAAATATTAGGTGTTACAAAAACGGTATAGAATTGCAAGGGCATTGTTGAAAAGTAAAATTTCTAGTATCCAATCGATTTTCCATTGCAAATTTTCTTTTTGTCGTTAGAAGTTTTATTTACTTGGATGTTTCATTTAATATTAGATATACAGGGTGTTCCTAAATTGGAGGTACAAACGAAAAGGGGAGATTCCTTGAATAGTTTTAGGAAGAAAAAGTCCCATAAACATGGGTCCGCAAACGTTTCGTTTTCAAGATACAGAGTATAAAAGTTTGAATTTTTTCTCATAGTATCTGCACTTCACAAGATATTCAAATGAAATTTGGCATAGATATTACAATTAAGAGTTTACACCTTGTGACATGCCAATTTCGATTGCAAATCTACAGGGTGATATTTTTTCGGGAACACTGTCCACTGTTGTCGTTCAGAACTTTTTTTTGGTGAGCCACTGGTACTTTCAAAAATTGTAAAGAAAAGCTTTGTTGTTATACCAAACTTTATGTTCTCTTGTAGTTTTGTCGTATCTACTACCGGTCTCGAGAAAAAAATTTTAAATGATTTTCTTGAAATCCTCAGAAAATTCCGAATTGTCATAGAAATCTAGTTACCTACCTAGTAGGTTGTGGAGAATGAATAAATTTATTGTTAGTTTTGACAAATCTAATTAAACTCCTGTGTTTTGAAAATTAAAGATGGTTGCATTTTGATATTAAAACATGCCGAATGGTAATTCAAGAGAAGCTAAGCGTCTTTACATGGAACGCTATCCCAATAGAGTGATGCCTGGTCATCGGATGTTCTCTAATATTCACAGGCGTCTTTCAGAAACTGGACCTTTTTCTGCGAAAAATATTAATGCAGGTAGACCACGAAGTGTGAGAACACCACGACTCGAAGAGGCAGTGCTGAACGAAATAGGATAACATCCAGGAACCAGTACAAGAAAAATTAGTGTTACCTTAAATACAAGTCATCAAGTTGTTTGGCGGATCTTGCGGGATTCTTTGCTCTATCCTTATCACATTCAGAGGGTGCAGGCGCTCTTGCCTCGAGATTGTCATCCAAGGATTATTTTTTGTCAGTGGTACCTCAACAGACTATTGAACAATCCTCATTTTGATTGCCAAATCCTATTCACTGATGAAGCCTGTTTCTCAAGGACTTCAATCATAAATTTTCATAATGAACACATATGGGCTGAGGAGAAACCACATGAAATTGCAGAAGCTTATTTTCAAAAGGAATTTTCATTAAATGTGTGGGGTGGTAATATTGGCAATTATTTGATTGGTCCTTTCTTCTTGCCAGGGCGACTTACTGGTCAATCATACAGACATTTTTTAGAGATCGATTTGCCCTTGTTATTGGATGATATACCTCTTATGATGTGACGTGAAATGTGGTTCATGCACGACGGTGCTCCTGCTCATTTTTCACTTTTGGCTAGGGAGTATTTGAACGAAAATTGTGTAAACAGGTGGATTGGACGAGGTGGACATCAGCCATGGCCCGCCAGATCCCCAGATTTAAATAGTTTAGATTTCTTTCTATGGGGCCATCTGAAATCTCTAGTGTACATAACGCCAGTGAATACCGTAGACGAACTGAGAAATCGTATAATAGGCGCGTTTGATACAATTAGGAATACTCCAGGAGTGTTTGAAAGAGTTCGATCATCTATGAGAAGAAGAACAGAAGCTTGTATAAGGGTTGGGGGAGGACATTTTTAACAAACGCTGTAGTTTAGTTCCTTTGTTGTTATTTAGTTTTTTTTTATTATGATTATGACCAGTTTATCGAATCTTTAAGAATCATTGCTAGTTTAATAATTCAAAATTTTTTCTCGAAATCGGTAGTAGATACGACAAAACTACAAGAGAACATAAAGTTTGCTATAACAACAAAGCTTTTCTTTACGATTTTTGGAAGTACCAGTGGCTCACCAAAAAAAAGTTCTGAAGGACAACAGTGGACAGTGTTCCGAAAAAATATCACCCTGTAGATTTGCAATCGAAATTGGCATGTCACAAGGTGTAAACTCTTAATTGTAATATCTGTGCCAAATTTCATTTGAATATCTTGTGAAGTGCAGATACTATGAGAAAAAAATTGAAACTTTAACACTCTGTATCTTGAAAACGAAACGTTTGCGGACCCATGTTTCTAGGGGCTTTTTCTTCCTAAAACTATTCAAGGAATCTCCCCTTTTCGTTTGTACCTCCAATTTAGGAACACCCTGTATATCTTACAGTTTATTTATAGGTCAATTTTAGTCTTGAGATAAATAATTGCCCTGAAAGTACACAAAATTGCTTTACTTCTTATAGAATTTCAGCAAAAATAATTAAAACATTGTTTGAATGTGTATAGTTTGTATCGTTAGGAATTTATACTGTATTTCCTCGATAACTTCAACCTGTTTCGCGTTATCATTTTGCTGTGGTCAAGTTTGTGAAGTCCGTGTCTCGCTAATTTATTATGTATGATCGGGCAAGGCGCGTCCACATAAGTGGGACAGTTGACTTGTAGAAAGTTCCTATACAAACTGAAAACAATTATGATATTCATGATAATTCTAGATCATTTCAGTTTTCTCGTTTTGTAATTAATTCACTGCATACGTATTGACTGCTATTAATTGTGTCTTGAGCATAGTAGTGTATAGGTAAATCGGAATTTATTAGTACATATATCGTTTTACACCTGACACCTGATATAATAATATCGTTTATATTCTTATGTAATTTGTGTGTAAGAATTGTACTTTATACTTCGTGAAATGTTCAAGTTGAAGTAAAATTCATGATGAGATGCGATTGCTATATGCAAATGTGGTAGTTGGAAAGTCGGCAATTTTGATTTCCTTTAAAAAAAGTGATGTTCTACACGTAGAGAAACTATACGCTGATCTAAATATGCCGAACCACGTCGTTTTCACACTCACTGATACTATAGAGTACTTTTACTGCATAGGTTATTTATTTTTTATTTATTAGTTTTAATGCCCAACAGCTTCCTAAGTACAGAGCATTATATTCAATATAGTACAGTAATATTAAAACACCTGATATTATAACAAAGAAAAATATACAATTAAAATACATAACTATGTAAACTTTATAGGAATTACGATTTAATTAACGTTAAATACAAAATATAACGAGACATTTGTTTCTTTAGTTTAGTTGGGTCGGGACGATCGGCACTAAAGGGAGGCAGTGTTACGGAAAGTTATAACCCAGGGGGGACCCTATATATACAAACTAGATGTCACTGTCGCCAAATAGTAACGGACAGTTCGGGAAAACTCACTGATTTCTAGGTAATGGCATAGAGCAGTCTAGAAAACACAAGAACGTCAAATAGTATATAAAGAAGTGTTCCGAGACGCAGAGTTAGTTCAGTTGAGTGACAAATTTAGTTCAGTTTTAGTTTGATAGTAAACGTCAGATTGCAGTTTGAATTTATTAGTTGTATTGTATTTTGAATTTCAAAGTTGTGTTCGTCTTTGAATAAAGTCTTCATTAATTGGACGACCAATCTGTAATTTGAAACCCATATATTCTCAGTCAGTGCCTAATATGATTTGCTACCTAAAAGTTTAAACTGAAATAAAATGAAAAGTATATAAATAGTAAAATAATAATTTAATGTCAAATAATTTGTGTTTACAATTGCTTACTCTAACAATATTTTGGGCCCACAAGAATGAAAGCTATAGCTTGTGTAGCTTATACTTGAATCCTGCAGACGAGCCAATTCAGGTTGAAGGAAAATCAAACATTTTAAATTTTAGTTGAGGTTACATCTAAAAGTTTTGACTTTAAAGAATTGGAGGATGTTATTTATAAACCTTAAGTTTTTCCAATTGTTTTAAGTATACCGTTTAACTTGTTAAAATTGTAATTAATTTTCAAACAATGTTTCGCATGTGAGAAATCTCAGTAGTTTTTCTTAGACATCTGAGATGTTCTAATTCTACCCATATGAAAGGAACTATAAGATGAATATATATCAAAAAACATTACCTGGCGTCTATAGACCTGACAATTGTATAAATTTGAACCAACTACAGCAAAAAGTTGATCAGTACTACTACTCTAGTCCTTTCTAAAATTTATCTATTTTTCAGTTAGTTGTGATCTGTAATTTTCATATTTTTGTTTGTGTGTTGCTATATATCTTGCTTCAAAATAATTTTTTAAATTGTAAACGGTTTAGAACGCATGACAAATTACGGCTTTCACAATCAAACTATGTTATTTGACCATAGAGTAATGGGTTTAAAACTAATTATTAATGGTTTAACATACAAATTTGTGATCTAGAATTACAAGAGCCAGCATATAGCATGACACTGAAGAATTATTTAACCTTCTGGTGATTATTTATTTCCTCTGTTTGCTTCACTCGATCGTGAAATTTATTCACCCTCAGATTATTATATTATAATAAGTAGACATTCAGATATATTGTATATTTTTTATTTTATTGTATGATTGTTTGATGCTCGGTACTGTAGTTAATGTTTTACATCAAATGTAGGTAGGTAGGTCGCTAAAATATTCTTTAAAGTCAATAAAATATATTTTTTAAAGTCATCAAGAGCAGTTCCGATTTTGAAGTTAGTGACTATTAGAGGAGTCAACATGCAATCTTAGGATCCCTTCAAAGAAACTCAAATTTTGTTGATACTTTTGTATTTTTTTCTTGTTTCAAACCAGATACATTTGAATAAAAGTCAGTATCACCAAAATCAAATTAATCGAGTGATGGGAAAATAATTTTTGCTAATTTTCAAACAATTAACATTTTTGCCAAAATTAATTTGAAAGCTAAGTTGTTACTTAGAAGTAACAAGCCAGCTTTTCGTTTTGTCCTTTTATTTTTTTAGGGTAATAATTAGATATTAGATTCCTAGTAAAGTTTGAAATCTAACGTAACTATAATCTTTATGAAGCATTTTTAACTCGATAATTAAAGAAATGTAGACTTTGAAGGTTTCTAAATTCCTATGATGGAACAATAGTTTTTGGATTTTTCCAATGACTACTAATATAAATGGACCTGCGGCCTGATTACATTAAAATGGGTTGAAAGATATTCGGAAAATAGTAAACAGCCGCTTACCTATGCCAAAATTGCCAAACTTCATTCCATTGTAATCACTAAGACGTAAATGAAGGTATGTACGCATTGACTGAACCTCTGAAGGGCGCTACTTTACTCCGTTTATGTCCAGCAGGCAACAGCGCAAGTTTGGTTATTTACATTCTGAATTGAGGTTAACTTCGTAAATTATATTTTTTAATGTGTTTTGGTGTTGAAACTTGTTTGAAATCAGTGATTATTTTGTTTAAGTGAAAAAAACAATAATAAAGTGTTATTACAGTGTTTTACATGCAGGAAAACGGCATTTTTGTTTGCCGAATTATCTTCTCATCGCTAAGTGTCAGATCATAAACGTGTTAACTAAGTTTTACAAAAGATCATTTAAGCAGTAAATAAAACTACATTTTACGTGAATAAATAAATGTTTTGATAATTACAGTTACATATTAGTAATTAAGCTACTAATTGTTTTTGTTATTGTGCACCACTTTTAATGGATTTTAATATATTTATATTTGTGCATTAGGACGTAGTTCTATTATTTTGAATCTGAACAACATGACTTCATTTAATGTAGTTGGACGCTACTGTTGGAGCCGGAATATTTGTAAACAAATATATCTGTGTCTCCTTCTATTTTTGTCTCATGTTTCAACCCATTTTTCGTTTAGTCGTATATGAGAGTGCCGAGTCCATTTATATTAGTAGTCATTGGATTTTTCCGATAGCCTTAAAATTGAGGTGAAAATCGCAGAGGTTTCCAGACAGTGTTGTATGATTTTTTTCTATATTTTCACCGCAAATTATTTAAAAACTATTGGTTTATCAAGAATACCTCTTATTTCATTTTTTGCTTGTCATGTCTTCCGACTGCCTGGGTTATTTGAACTAAAAAAAATTCCACTTGCTAGAAGGGGGACGCATCGAGCCCTAGGGTCTATCGCCGCTGTGAAAGATTTCTGATTTTAAACAATACAAAATAACAAAATTTTGACAATATATCATCAAAATTTGAGCTGGTTTTGAAGACACATTTACTTATACGATTCATTAACATATTAATCCTTCAATATTCTACCTAGGGGTGCTTTGAAGAATTTTTTTAAGTAACAACAACTCTATTAGTACCTTTAATTATTATTGATCTAGTAGTATATAGCTCAAATTTTAACACAATTTACTTTCAGCTTCTTAATAGCTAAAATGATAGACACTTCCTGGAAAAAATGCAATTATTAAAATTTTAAAGCTAGAATAAATTATATTCTGTAGAACCACAGTGTGAATAATTCGACTGGTTTCAATCAATAATGACGGCCGGAAAACCACAGGATATCATTTGTGTTGTAAGATGACCAATAATAATTAGAAAATTCATATATTTCAGGGCCCTATTCGGAAAAAATGAATTATTATAAAGATATGGGCGAACATAAAGTAACGCTTTAATCTTTTGAAATAGTGGTTGAGTAGGTCGATATTTATTTTCATGAGTTAATAGTTAATCAATAATATAATCATAACGGAAAATAGAGTTATAAAATGTTTATTATTAGCTGTCAGTTTTGTTTAAATACATAATGAACACAAAAGTAATATAAATCAAAACGTATTTTGAGTTACATTCAAGAAATATTTAATTGGAAATTACTTGTAATATGATGTTGGGAAAACCATTATTAATAATGTTACATTAAATGATGTGAGGAAATTTTAATTTATTTAATTGTTTATATTATTCGTAGGATACCTATTTAAAAATAACTATTAGTGGCGAAAATTTTCTTAAATATCAAAATCACCGTAAATGTGATTAATGTTTTGTAAGTACTTCAACCATTTATGTATTAGACAATCCGTTCAGAAAATAACTTGGAATATGTTTTTTATTTTTACAACATTAAGTGTCAATGCATTCGCTATGAATTCATTTTAATACATTTTCGAAATCTCTTAAGATGAATAAATAAATAAAATGAAATTTGTCTACTAATTCCTATTTATTTTTTTAAATTACAGATTTGATCATTTATGTCACAAATGAAATAAGAAATTAAATTTTAAAAACTCCAGAAGGATTTTTTTTTAAATCATCATTGCATATTACCTCAGAAAAATAAATTCCAATTGTTCTATGTGTTGAAACGGCATGTCAGCTGAAACCATCATTTCTGCAATTAAATAGTCAATTTTAATTGTCTTGGTCTTCTGTTAACCGACATTTTAACTTTTCCTATCAGTTAAAAAAATCTTTATTATATATTGTTATTACATATAATTGTACGCCGCTAAACTAGGAATCCTTCTAGAAATTAATCATTTGCAATAAAAACTAGTGCTCTGAATAAACAAATGGGTATTAAAAACCAATTCTTTTGAACGCACAATTCTGTTGGAAAAAAAATTGTATACGTTAGCAAGACAGGATCACTACGGGAAAGATCTAGAGTAACTGGGATAGTATTTGAACGCCGACATACAGCAAGAGCGAAGTTCACTAGATAGTGATAGTAGAACAGCTGATAAAGTGTGAAAGTTCATCGACCTTTTAAAAAGTAAACATTTATTGTGAATTTGTGAGTAAATAAAGACGATTATTTTTTGTGTAAAATTTGTTTGAGCCCACGTGGATCGTTTGAATATATATACAGGGTGTAAATAGTAAGAGTGCCTATGTTTTAGGTGGAAATGGTACACAACAAATCAAGCAAAAATTCTTATAATAGTTTGGTCTATAGGGCTTAATGACCCAGTTACGGCCATGTTAAGTAGTATGCTACTGCGAAATAAATAAATAGATAAAACATTATGAAATAAAATATTAATATGTGGAAGAAACATTAATAACTGGGGAAATTCTCTTAGCATTAAGTAAAATGGTAATGACTTGGTGCAAGAAACTTCAAACGATCTGTTGACTGTTGAGTACCTATTTCAAATCAGTTCATATTATTATTTATGTAGGGCGCGTACTTACACGATATAAAAATTCAACAATTATCAAGACAGATATTCAAAAGGCACAACAAAAAACTGCACCAAACTGCATGACTTTATTCAATTATTGGACAGAAAATCTCACTATATATAAACACCTCATGACAATTAACTGCAAGCAAGCGTAAAGCGTTATTGCATCTCCTTCTGTCTAATTTCGGTCGAGTTATAATTGAGTTTGAAGACTCAAAAAACTGTTTCTCAGTATTAGATCGATGTGTGAAGCCATGTAATAATTTTGAAAGCAAAATTGTGTTGCGGACTGAAAAATGGATGTGATTTGTTTTTATCTGAACTTTCACTGAATGTATTTTTTGCTAATTTTATCTAATTATTCTTAAATCATTAAAACAAAGATAAGTATTGCTTATTAATTTTAATTTATGATGCTGCCAAAATTGCCGCGTTTTTATCTTTCAAATTTATATTAAATGCAACTTAATATAATATGAGTTTCGTCTATTACTTTAATTTGAAAATGCAAAAATATTTCTTAATATTCTGAAATATCACGGATGTTTCATCATATTTTGAATATCATGCATGTCCTTTTCAATCATTTATACCCACTAGCTTCGTTTATATGTCAGTTGAATTTTTTATTAATCTGAGGGCGTTAATTTATAAATATACCGTAATTTATGCGTTATTATACGAAATGACAGTAAGTAAGCAATGGATATGTGATTCAAATGCTAAACATTAATGACATGGCCTTCCGTTATCCTCCTCTTCTACACCAAGAACGTCATTATTTGAACCTGAATAAAAATTCAGCAGTTGACGGTGTTGATTTTCCTGAATAATTTCCGTGACGTTATGAGTGATAAGCAGCCCGTGACTTCCTACAATTGTATAAATAATCTTGGCCGAAAAAGATGATATTATGCAGCGTTTTACATAATAATAAATTAATTCACACCATCTTAACTGGTTTATTTCCACAATTCATTTAATAATAAATTGTACTTTGCTGGTTTACTTGATATAGTAACACTGATTTTTGGCTCAATATATAAATTGTTTCAATATATATTTTTTTGGGTAGCAGCTGTCGCTTTGATAAAATTCATTCCTTCCGAGTAATGTGACTATTGAATTTCCATTAATTCCGAACAATGTATTTAAAAGAAACAACAATTAGAACTAAAAAAAAGGATGTTGTTTTTATAGTATGGTGTATTCATAGACCATTTTTTAAATGATTACTTCTTCACTGTGAACAGTATACTGAACAAAAAAATATCTCGTAATCTCGGCTTTAAAATGGGAAAAAAGTTTAATTTTCGTTATTTGTAGTTTGGGTACTCTTTGCATGTTAGCTATTAGCATCTTTAATGTTTTTTATTTCAATCATTTGGAGAATAAATGAAGCATATTTTCTCTGCATTTCTTTGCAGTTAACCCAACGTCTGTGTGCGCTTATGATCACTAACAATGAAATGGTTATTGCTTTAAACCGTTTCTCGTTAACTAAAGCCAGAGAAAGCCAATTTTTGTTTTGGTGAGAGAAGTTGTCGGTAAATACAATAAAAGAACCGAAACAGCTTCTATACCGCTACACATTTGGCTCAGTTTTTAGTTCATAAATGCGTTTAATCTTGTCCATCTGTCAGTCAATGTACTCCGAGATTATAGTACCAAATTTCCACGATGAAATGCAGATTTGTTACAGGCATTAAACATTCTAACAGCAATAAATGCATTGGATTTGTTTTCATATTTACCACGGGCATCTTTTGTAGGAATAATTGCTCTACTAGTCTTCACCTTGACAATATGGTCGAGTCTTACTTGGTAATTTATTAGTCTATGATAGGACTAAATTTTTGCATTGCTTTACAAACTCCGCAAATGTTGCCAACTTAAAGAATAATAATAATCAATAATTACATCTTCCTACTTAGTATTCAATCAACGCCCGAATACCTAGTCTCATAATATTGGTTAATTTAGAAAATAGGTGTTGTATATAAATCACATAAACATTGGTTAACAAAAAAAAAACAATCTCTCCTTTTCCATATATTAGAAATCACATCACAGTCTAATCGTCCATTTAATCTGGTTTAAAAGATACAGACACATGCAGCATTAGGTACAAACAGTCTTCTCTCCTTGCAGCGACACGCCCTTTGAAGGTTTCCCAAGTATTTTCCTGGTAATGTTTTAATGTTAATACATTTGATTTCAATTCTCTTGGATTTTTAACAATTGGAGTTGTCGTTGACAGCTTTACACTGATAACTCAAAGTAAACTTTACTTTGTCATTCTAACTGCTTAGAGATGTTTCTTGTTGTTGATGGATATTATTTTGAGCATGCCAGTATGAACGTCCTTTCTAAGAATTACCAGCAGCATGTACACTAAGTGAGTTTATAGTATCCTAGTGTATTGGTTTGACCTTGGATAACATCGGTTTAGTTTTTTTTTTAATTCCATTTGCGGGTCGTGTCTTGTACAAGATGTCAGCCGATCATTGTTGACTGTGCCTCCTCGTTCCAATTGAAAAAACAGCGTCCACCTGCTTCCGAACCCATTTGTCTTGGACAACTATTTTATTAATGCCAGAAGCTATAGCTCCAGAGGTGCTTTCTGGTTTCTTTATTGAGAGCTGTAGGTTTGATATTTTTTACAGGTAACTGATAGACCAATGTCTTCTTATCTTGTTTACGATATTTTGAGAGATCTAAGTTACACCGACAACTCTGACCTTTTTAGGGTTCCGTATATACAGTATACGCATACCCTTATAATATCACTCTGGATTTCTGCCTCTGTCACATCACAGCAATTTTCTCCTAAATTACTGGACGGAAGAGGTTGAAATTTGGTATGAAGGTATAGTTTGGTGACTGGATCAGGAGCACATATCGCAAAAGAAGAAATTTTGATTTAAGGGGTACTTCTGGGGGGAAAAACTAAAAAATCGACCGTTCCCCCCCCTGATCTCCGAAACTACTGAACCTAAAATTTTGAAAAAAAAAAGAAGAAAATATAGAACGTTGCCCGAACTTTACAGGAAAAATAAGGAGAAACCATTAATATTAAATTTGGGGGGCAAATTATAGAATTAAATAAACATTTAAAAATAAAAAAAAATTCAAACTCATCATGTAATATATCAAATGAAAGGTCTCATTCTGAGGAACACAAATATATTTTTTTCATATTTAAATAAAAATTAATTAAAAAGATATTAAAGAAAATATACCAAAATTTACCCATTCCCCCCACCTTATCTCCGAAACTATAAAACGTAAAGTTTTGAAAAAAAAATACTTTTATAGGTTCTGACCTGAAGTTTACTGGAAAAATAATGAGAAACATCTACTTTTCATTTTGGGGGGCAAATTACAGAATTAAATGGAAAATATAAAATTAAAATTGTTTCTAACCCATCATGTAATATATCAAATGAAAGGTCTCATTCTGAGGAACACAAATATATTTTTTTCATATTTAAAAAAAAAATTAATCAAAAAGATATTATAGAAAATATACCAAAATTTACCCATTCCCCCCCCTTATCTCCGAAACTATAAAACGTAAAGTTTTGAAAAAAAATACTTTCATAGGTTCTGACCTGAAGTTTACTGGAAAAATAAGGAGAAACATCTAGTTTTCATTTTGGGGGGCAAATTACAGAATTAAATGGAAAATGTAAAATTAAAATTGTTTCTAACCCATCATGTTATATATCAGATGAAAGGGCTCATTACGACGAAAATAAACATATTTTTTTCATATTTTTAAAATAAATAAATTAAAAGATATTAACAAAAACATAAAAAAAATGACCCATTCCCCCCCTTATCTCCGAAACCATAAGCTGGAAAATTTTGAAAGAAAATTGAGTTATAGCCCCTCACCTGAACTTTACTGGAAAATTAAGGAGAAATCCCTAATATTTAATTTGGGGGGCAAATTATAGAATTAAATGGAAAATATAAAATTAAAATTATTTCTAACCCATCATGTTATATATCAAATAAAAGGGCTCATTATGACGAAAACAAATATATTTTTTTCATATTTTTAAAATAAATTAATTAAAAGTTATTAACAAAAATATAAAAAATTTTACCCATTCCCCCCCTTATCTCCGAAACCATAAGCTGTAAAATTTTGAAAAAAAAATAGGTATAGCGCCTCACCTGAACTTTACTGGAAAAATAAGGAGAAACCCCTAATATTCATTTTGGGGGACAAATTATAGAATTAAATGGAAAATAAAAAATTAAACTTGTTTCTAACGTATCATGTAATATATCAAATCACAGGGCTCATTATGACTAATACAAATATATTTTTTTATTTTTTTTTAATAAATATTTTAAAATATATTTAAAAAAATATTAAAAAAATACCCATTCCCCCCTTTATTCCCCAAAATATAGGACCTATTTTTTTTTATTTACAGGAAAAATACGAAGAAATCTTTAATATTAATAATGGGGGGGCAATTTATAGAAATAAACGGAAAATAAAAAATATTTTTTAACGTGTTATGCGTGTCATATCAAATGAAGGGGCTCGTTATGAGAAATACAAATATATATTTTTAAAATTAATTGTTTACAAATTATTAACATAAATATATAAAAAATTCTCATTTCTCGCTTTATTTCCGGAACCATACTACCTAAAATTTTGAAAATAATTAGGGGTACTGGGGCTCACTTGAAATTTATAAGAAAAATTATTAGAAAACCTCCATGGTAATTTTAGGGACAAATAATACAATTAAATGGAAAATAAAAATTCAGTTTTCAATCGAATCATGTAATATATCAAATAAAAGACTCATTATGTGAATTACAAATATATCATATTTTTAAATCATTTGTTTAGCAAAGATATTAAACATCGACTTAATTCCCATTTTAGAAACTATACTATTTAAATTTTGAAAATATATTTTATTTGTATTTTTAAATAATTTGAATAACAGATTTAATAATTTATAATTTAAAACTTGACCTATTGTGCCCTTTATCTTCCAATCTATAGAGCCTCAAAATTTAGACAATAGATTATAAAAGGCTTCCCTGAAAGTTTACTAGTAAAATAAAACTCTAATGTTAATTTTTGGGGGCCAAATTAGAAAACTAAATACAGCGAATCTTGAAGGTGGTACGGATCCCTTACAATGCGAGTCCAACTCGCACTTGACCAAATTATTTCATAAACAGATTTGTGACACCTAAATGTTTCTTGTTGCTTTTCAGTTGCCTATTTTCTACCTCAAACTGCATTAACTTTTTAGCGTATAGCTTCTTAGGGCTGATAATTCGCCACAATTCATTTCACTACATCATATATTGTGCCAATCAATTAGTTACTCCTTGCGTGAATTTGATGGAGTTTATACACCAAATAAATTAAAGTTTAAAAATCATTAACCTATTGTCACTTGTAACACTGAAACTCACCGGACTTCATCATCTCTATCCTGTACTTCTACTGAGCCAATTACTATTCTTTTATCAATCATAACTGTAACGTCCTCTAGCGAAAGTGTCGTGATGGTCGAAGTCTTTAATTTTTTTTTCGGTGTTGCTTTTATACGATAAGGAACTTCGTGCTAAATAGTTAGCAGCTTCAGTACCTCTACAATATTATTAACTTCACGCTAATTACCCAGTAAGTAAACAAACGATATATCGAATTTTTAATTAGTATGTTAGTGCCTAATCTGCCGTAAT
Source organism: Octodonta nipae (assembly GCA_034190945.1). NCBI lineage: Eukaryota > Metazoa > Arthropoda > Insecta > Coleoptera > Chrysomelidae > Octodonta > Octodonta nipae. The sequence goes on from CM067216.1 coordinate 177,296,369, forward strand.
ATTCTTTTGGACTTATATAAACTCGTTGCCTCATATCTTAGATAGTAATGCATTATTTATAGTTTTATATTATTTTAAGTTGATACTTTGACAAGAAGAATTAATATCAACTGATCCATACTCGTTAGAAACATTTTCAATTAATTTGCCTTTCTCTGCAAACTTTTTTCACGCCATAACAATGGAGACTGCAACTAATCCGCTGCCGAAGATTTCATCATTTGTTTTTGTTTTTTTCCCCTTGCGAAACGTAATACTACTTATTCAATTTAACATGGTGTTCTTCAGTATCAATTGAAATAAACTGCAGAGGATTGGAAACTTCAGATACGCTTGATCTAAACTCTTAACTTTTTGTAGATTCTCACTGCAAATGTCCAATTATCTAATTAAGATGTTATCCAACCAATTACGGGGTATTGTTTTTGAAATGACAGTAAATAGATGTTATCTTCGGGTAATTGAGGAATTAAGATACTTGTAATTACTATAATTAAAAATTATTTGCCGGGTGGATAGAAAAAACGAAATTTAATGTGTCTCCTGATTGAAACTATCTATTCAAGTGATATTGACTAATGTGACCCGGAAACTGAAGGAATGGTTACACTTCGTAATTTATCAGAACGTACAAAACTATAATTAAATTAAAGTTGTTTTTCATGTGTGGACTCACATAGGATGCCTGTCGAGATGCTTTAACAGTTTGACTTATTTTATAACGGAAACATAAAATGTAAATTTAGTGCAGTCAATTAGGAAGTGAACCGTGCATATTGGGTAGATTGCGAATTTTATCTTTCGTTGAATAGAAGATAAAAAAATAAATTTAAAACTGAATTGTTGAGGTCAGGGATGTTTTCACATGGCCTCCATATTGAAAATACGGGCGCAGTTCAATCTATCAATATTTTCTGTCCATTCTAGCGAAAGCTTTTTAATCCTCACTTATACATCCATTTTATATAGACCAGCCTCCGCTTTTAATACAGCTAATGTTTTGCGATTACGATTGATATTGAATATTCGACTTTTAATTTACATGAGATTGTTGACACAGCTTATAACGAATACGTAAAATATATATATAATACAATAATGGAATAATCTCTGAGACTTATTTTTTGGAAAACCTCTCGAGAATTTCAGTTTTTCAAATACAAGTAGACTCACTGACACAGATATCGTAACACCCAGAAGGAGATGTTTAAATTTAATATTGTTTTGGTAAAACATATATGCTATAGTAAGGAGTAAATTGTTAAAATTTAAATAAAAAATACCAAGGAGTATAAGGTGGTATGTTTCTGTATTTCAGGACTTAGAACCTCCAAAGTCCGTGGGGGCTGGAGTAAATTTCCGAGGCTTCTTTAAAAACGTTATATGGGTGAAAGATCGGCGGATCTGGGCGGCCATGGCAATAAATTCACAAAAGTCTTAAAAAAGTTTCAACCTACTCGAGCAACATGAGGTCGAGCATTATCTTGCTGAAATATTGGATCCATGAGCCGATATTTCTGTCATTTTAATTTATATTTTTACAATTATAATTTACATTTTGACATTATTTTAGATAGATTCTTTTGTATTATTGTAATTATACTGATTAAGGTTATAGGATTCTCATGTTTGTTTAGATAGGTTTTGACACATAAGAACAGCTTAGCTGCTCATAAAATTGTAAACCCTACAGCCGGGTAACAGGATGACTGAAATGTCTTTTATATATATATATTTTTTATACTTGCTGAAGATGACGTTGCGCTGTCAAGTTGCCTCGAACAAAGACTAAAGGTGACCTACTTCCATGTGCAATAGCACCGCATACCATAACGCCTACTTTTCGGTGTACATTCGCTCAAAATCAAATTGAGATTGACGTCTTTCTCCTCTGCGTCGTCTATCCCTTCTTCTGCCATCATGTCCACTCAAGCAGAATTGAGATTCATCTGAGAAGATGACCTAATGCCATTCCTCATTCCAATGTTATCGTTTTCTGCACCACTGTAGTCGTTGTCGTCGATTTTCAGCGGTCAGAGGTAGCACAAAATGGCGTCGATAATGCTGTAGTCCAATACCTTATACTGCATTAAACCCTTCGGACACTTTCAAGATGGCCTTGTTCTCCTAACCACTCACCAGCCAAATTTCGAGTTGTCGAAAATCGATTTCTAAAGGCTATAAGTCTTAGATGTCGATCTTGAACTTCATTTGTGCTCATTCGACGTTGTCCGTTCTCCTATTTTGGGTATTATTAAACCACCCTTGACACCTCATAACAGTAGTTGGATTTCTGTTTGTCGAAATGAAAAACCCACCTCCAGTTAACCAATAGTTCGACCTCCTTCTAATTCACTTAGATGGCGATTTTAACATTACTAAACATCGATTTTAATTGCTAAAGAAAGTTTACATGACATTTCTTTGTCGTGAGTATACTTATGTGTTGTTTTTCATTTTTCAATTCTACATCTATTCTACATATATCATGTCCTATTACCTAAACTTAAAATTTATAGAAAATTTTGCATATTAATAAGTAATAAATAAGATTTTATTTCAAAACTTCTATAGTTTTAAAAAGGGACGATTTACCCATTGCAAAACTTAATTTTGGCAGTTTTCCAATATTTCCCGATATATTAAAGTCCACTTTCAATATCAGCTAACCCCATAAAGGGAGGTCAAACGGAGCAAGATCTGGAGACCCATCTGGGAAATATTGTGAAGGTAAGCTTGCACTATAGGCGAATTGTGTGGTGGGGAAGCTCCCCTCTGTGGGAAACGAATCTAATCTGCTGGTATATTTGTGTCCTCCCCATTTTACGACCAAAATTATTTTGAAATAAAGAAATCTTATTATTTATTGATATATTCAATCGTAAATAATTGTCTATAAAAGTCGATGGGGGTTAAAGCTCTGTGGGGTCACATGTTAATTTTAAGACAAAAACCGAAATTTATTTGTGAACAGACAATATTAGTAACTCGATTTATATTTAAAAGATTTATGTATGATTTTTAATTGAAGTGGATTTGGATTATTATAATTCGAGAAGTTACCTTTGTTTCTTGGAGTAACACTAATTTAATTTTCGGTACCTGAGAACACAAATTTTAAACTTTTCTGTACAACTAAAAAGAAAATTCCAGAATGCAATACCAAGTACATGTAATAATTTGGTGTTAATATAAACCGACGCGATGACAGCTCTCGCCTATCTACAGCATGGACTTCCGTAATTGCCAGATTAAACAAAGCAGACACGCCCACCTACACGCCAACCAATCACAACACAGCCCCTTCATCACGTGACATCCCCTTCTAACCCACCGCCAACTATAAATAAAAGAAGCAGAGCAGACTCAAATTCAGTTCAGTTACCTAGTGACTCTAGTGTGTGTATATATATATATATATGTATCCTGTTTTTAGTATTGATGTCATTCGCATCGTAACGATTATGTTTCTCTGGAGCAAAACAAAATACTGCCGATTTCATTGTTAAATATCATATTTTATTATTGCATATTGCATCGTGTAATCAATTTGTTAAACGCTTGTAAGAATAACGGTGAAATCCCCTAGGGATACGATCAATGTAATAATAAATATTTTGTTCATATGTTAAGAGAATAGTCGTGAAGCAAATTTATTTAAATACAAGTATAATAACTAGTTAATCATGTTATAATCTCACAGTATCATATAATGAACTAATCATGCAATATACGGCGCTTCTGTCAAATCGTTATCAATATTTATTAATATTTAGTACTACTTGCAGATGAATGATTATTTATCGTGAATGTTATATATTATTACATAATTTTAGTTGTTTAATAAATAGCAACCTTTTTTTAAATTGGGTTGAGGTAAATTAAATAGATATACTGTCTGAATTTACGAGAAAATATGACATTTCTATGATAACTCTTTCAATATTGTGTGTTATTTTTTGTGGTATTTGTAAATGATTTGGAAGTAATTGTACGATATATTAAAGATTTATTAATGTTTATGTATTTGCTATACATTTTCTATACAACAAAAACCAATTAAAATAAAGAAGCTGTTACTTTTTATCATTGCTTATTTCAGATTAGTTGAAAAGCTTACTTCGTTACAAATCTAACAACTAATATGTTTATGTCATCTATTGGGGATGAATAATCTACTTTTCTTTAATTTTCTAAAAATGGGCATTCTTCTGACCATTGATATTTTTTAATATTATTACTTTCTTTGTTTTTGGTACCAACCACTGATTCTAAAAAAATCGGGTATTTTTCTAGTGCATTTGTTTGTAACCAGATTATATTGTATTCAGAAAATGTAGGTATTTTATTCTATATTCAAGTCCATACCAGCTAAATATTTGTATGACAATGACATTACGTGCACTTCACATAAAATATAAAATATTTTTAATTTTTGATTCCCTGTACTCCCATTGCATTGCTACCTTAGGTGCATTCAAAAAATTACTATTTAACCAAAATATTACATATGTAAAGTAGAAATGACTGGTGAAAATCTTAAAAGGCAAATATTAAGCATAATTAGTTGTTCATAGGATGTAAGGATTAAATTGTAACACAAGATGTAAATTTTGTAGAATAGATCAAAACGTGTAGAGAACTAACCAAAAGGAGGCCAACCAACAGGATTGGATTAATTTTGCTGCTAGCAGTCACTAATATTTATGCACGATTTGCATGTAATTTGACGGCAGTTTTACAAACAATGGGGCGTTCAGTCATCTTGTTCGTTTTCGTTTTAGAAACTTTCTGAATTTGCCTCGTACATTAGATTAGAATATATCTACTATCTGACTGATAGAAAGTATGAGAAGAAAGTGCGAAAATAGTTGTATTATGCAGAACTTGAACTTATGTAAACTTTGAGCGAAAATAAATATATGCACTTAGTTTTAAATACTTTATCATTTTCATTACGTGATTATTGATAAAACTCATAACGTTAATATCCTTAATGGCAATAGTAGTGTCATCTTAAAAAAGACATAAATTTCAACGTTTTCTATTACTGTTTTCGATAATTACATTTTAACGGAAATTATTTTAATGTTCTTGGCCTATTAATACATACTGCAAAAATTCGTATACACGAAATAAAATAATTGGAACTGTACATAAAACGGTATATCAAAAAAATTGATTTTATTGTAATTAAACGTGATCACGTTGATATGTTTATGACAGTAGTCAGTATTAAAATTCCGACTAAATTATACAATTATTGGAAATAAAAATAATTTGTTGTGTAAATTGCTTTGATATTTATTATATTTCCACTCTTACGATTGTATTTAAAGTTAAGCGGAATTATTTCTATAAAAATATTTTTTATTGTCATTTTTCACGTTCATCACTTTATCTCCAGAAATAATAGGTATTGGATCTATCATTGATAATAACGAACATATAGACAAAAATGCTCAAGAAACAGAAGACAAGGGAAAATGCATTAAAGGCAAAGGAATAATAATTAAAAAAAAATACATTAATCAACAAACGAATTTACAGCAATATTCATTTAAACCAATTGTTAAAAATGTCATCCAGGAGCCCCTTCGCAATAAGTAAACCTATGCACACATTCTACTTGTACACATCTTATTCGATCCAGTGGGCTGGTTTCATATGTTTATGATTTCTTTCGACTTATTTATTTTTGTCTTAATAAAATATAATTATTTCAAATATCAAATATTTTTACACCCGAATTCTAAATTATTTTTCCAATATAATTGTGGGTGATCCACTTTTATGTGTGGTTATATGCTAATATCGATAAATAAACATCCGAGGATAACGCTTAATCCCACATCCTTCAAAATTTTCCCATTTTTAAATGCCAGGATCCCTGCACCTGTTCCGTCTTTAACATGCACACTTTCTATAAATTTGAGTGTTTCTGCCATTTGGTTGAAGGTATGAAACTTTCCAATGAATTACGATGGTAGCTCTGATGTCTCAGTGCGATTGTTTTGTCTCGTTATTTTGGAATTAAAATGAAATTAATCCAAAGCAAATTGAAATATTTTGATTAAATAGTTGTTGTCTTATGTTAGCCTAAAATGTATGTTACAGTGTCGTCTCATTTGATCCATTCGACATTAAAGCGTCCGCACCTTGTTACTCAAGGTTCAGTACTGTTATTTATTATCTTTATAACCATATTGTTACTGAATTTGCATGTAAAGCGCTTATGCGTATACAGGATTGGAGGTTAAATCATGTCACTCCCAATGTAAAATAATTTATTCAATTTCATTCATTTAAACCAGACAGTTGGTCTGTTTCTCAAGTAATTTTGACAGAAGATTCAAAATATGTATTACAGCAATCATGACATCATCTCTAGGTAATATTTGCATTTTTTACACTTACACAAAGTTAGTTTAGAATTTATAGTTGCATCCCTGTCTAAGTAATCAATTAGCATTATGCCGTTTTAATTCAGGCATGTAATAATGCAGCCAGGGTTTCCAATACCCAAAACTTGGGCAGTAGTATTGTCTACTCTAATTATCCTGCTTTGAAAAGAAATAGACTTATTGTTTATATATATGTACATATATATATATATATATATATATATATATATATATATATATATGTTCCCTGTTACCTCAACAGTAATCGTCTTAAGATAATCTGAAGCATGACTTATTTCAGTTATCCTCTGTAACCAGTTTTTTATGTATTAGTTCTCCTTGTCTTTATTGCTGTTTCTACAACTTTGCTGTAAATATCCCAACAAAATCAAACTGACTAGACAAAGTACATTATAAGAGTTGAAATTTCCCTAATATTAATTAAAAACCTCTATTTCTGACGGATTCAGCCTTTAAATAAAATGTTTTTGATTATATTGATTTCCTCAGTGATATATATCACAATTTATGGACTATGAAATTGTAGACATTACTAACTTTTTTCTTTGTTGCAGGTAAATATGAAGAAAAAAGTAAATCTCCAGCGAAAGCAAGTATACATTTTTTTGTAATTGAGGAATAAATGAAAAACCAGTAACTACATAACTGAAAATAATAGAAAAATAAACTTTTTATCGTTACTCCTTTGCAAAATTAGCTTTCGTCTCATTCAAATTTCAATTAACTTATATAACCCTTTAGACAGAAATAGATAATTGGGTGTCATTCAGATACTTTATGGTTCTATTTATTTCAACATATTATGAAGACAATATATAGAGGTGTGGCTCTGTTTTTGATTACCTACACAATGATATATGTTGAATTGTTTATGGTGCAACATAAATACTTCCAGGGTGTGTACTTGGAAAACCCTCTATTTTAATGTGCGCCCAGTGTTTCATTAAATCCCCTTTCTTTAAATAATTAATTTAATATTTCAACACAGAAAGATAAAAAGTAGGCTTACTTAATTTGGGAGAATCGATAATTCTTTATTAAAATAGGTAAACAAAACAAAACTTCCACAATCTGATACAGTTGTAATATTTTACTTGTGACAAAGTTTTGATGTTAGTACCAATCACATTAGTAATTCTGACAAGTTTAATAGGTAGGAATAAAGAATGTTAATATTAAGTTACTTGTTTCTATATATACAATTGAAATATTATAGTTTTTATTATCATAATATGTCTATTATGTCACATCATCCATTTCATAAACCGAATTCGGACTTAGTCTATAATGTATTGCTATTTAATTACGCAAAAAGAAAATTTATTGCTCCAACCTTTTCCGAAAATCTGCTACATTAGCCATACCCATAACTCCGGCTCTAATAAAGATATCGAGATGTTTCTTGTGCCAGAATTAATTGCTCTTCAGCTATGTAACAAGTAAATTTATTGCTCCTACCCCTTCCGAAAAACTTTGGCTAATGTGACATAAGACTTATGCTAGGGGTAGAAGCAATAAGTTTACTTGTGACCTTGTTGAAGAGCAATTAATTAGCAATTAATTCTGGCACAAGAAACATCCCGATATCTTTATTATGTGTGTGGCTAATGTAGCATAAGTCTTATGCCACATTAGCCAAGGTTTTTCGGAAGGGGTAGGAGCAATAAATTTACTTGTTACGTAGCTGAAGGGCAATTAATTAGCAATTAATTCTGGCACAAGAAACATCCCGATATCTTTATTAGATCCGGAGTTATGGGTATGGCTAATGTAGCATAGGTCTTATGCCACATTAGCCATGGAATTTCGGAAGAGGTAGGAGCAATAAATTTACTTGTGACGTAGTTGAAGAGCAATTAATTAGCAATTAATTCTGATACAAGAAACATCCCGATATCTTTATTAAATCCGGAGTTATGAGTTTGGCTAATGTGGCATAAGACTTAATTTTATAAGAAACAGAGTTGTGGAGAAATCGGAGAAGTAGATGTAATGACCAAAATTGTTCACTCATATTGACAAATTTATTGCTTTGAGTTTTGACCGTCTGGCGGCGGCGGCACTGTCAGTTGTTTGGCGTTGACATTATGGTCATAAATAATGAATTTTTATTATATTTGATTTAATGAATGAACCAATATTATTAATTAATATTAGCATTCTGCACTGAAGGTCGTCTGTAGCTGCTAAACAAAACAAAAATGAAAAAAATTGGTTGAGAGACAGAGGAGAAATGGTATCTAATCGTTGTCTTTGCCTATTTATATATAGATTTCATTTTCATTAATCTCTTTTTAATAAAGATTTTATTCTCAAATACTTTCGAATTTATTTTGTTGTAATATCGTTGCTTTTGTTCCTATACTTATGTTATATACACGTTGATTTCAACGTTGAATAATGTATTGATATAACGTGTTATACTCTTTAATAGAAAAATTTCATATACGATAAAAATATTCTCATATGGGAAATCATACGTTTTCATTCCAGCCATGCCTGCAATCATATTGTATTTTCGCACCTTGCATATCAGTTCTGTCGTGGATATTTACGGTGTGGTAAATAATTTCATTCTATATCAGACACATTTATGACAATAATGAATCGGTTGATGTTATAAAGAGGACCACTAGAAATGTTGCATTCCAGCATTACTTTTGAAAAGCGCTAATAAAACTTAGTTTATTTTTTGAGAATGCGTCCACTTGTGTTAACTTCTTATACTAACTACTTTTTTAGGGGCTCAGATATCAAATGAGACTAAAACATTCTTGGTAAATTTTGGAATCTTAAGAACTGTCGTGATTATTGTGATCGGAACCCCATATTTAATTTGCTAGTACTGACAAAGCCGACACTTTGATAATAATAAAAGCAGTGCAATGAATAAACTTTTGAAAAAACGAAAACAGATGACTCATACTTAATTGAGAATGGTGCCCCTCCTCAATCCGACATAAATCCATTTCATGAAACTTAACAAAGTACCGACTTAAAGATATTAAATATAAATTTTCTTGATAGATTGTTGAAACATCATATTTATAGAAGTAACGGAATTATGAGGACATATAAAGTTTATAGCTCAAGTAAGTGTATTAGAGTTTATTATAACTTTTTACATAATTCTTTGTTTTATAACTTGGAAAACTTTTGTAGGTCGCTCAGCACGATGTATGATTTTAAAATATTTATGAATACAAAACTTAAAATGATAATACAATAAAATAGGTAAAGATACATTCAAGACACATACTTTTGCAATAAATGTATCATTGAAATAGTCCTACTCATGCATTTTGGGGCGATCTCTTAAATGGTCTGATTTTCGTTGTTTTTGCATGTTTTCCGCTATTCGATTACTCTTTTTGGATATACACTCAGGATATATCTTTTATTCTGTAAAATATTTCCTAGATTTAAATATGCTTGATTACCGTCCTCATGGGCAGATCCAAAAGTGCAGCAACCACCTTAAGAGCCCCCAAAAAACAAGGAAATCATAAGTTCAAGAACCTAGAAAAAATTAACTTCTATACTTCAAACCATAGAGCGATTTTAAGAATATATAAGGTGTGTTCAAAAACATTTACATCCTGCTCTGTTAAATTTAGTGCAAAGTTCCCCTTCCTAAATTGTTGCTTGGGTTCGGTACTGTCTAAGTCTAAGGTTTATAGCTCTATTTAGTCACTGTAAATGGTGAATCGAAACTATTGAACATCGCTGGGAAAAGTATATCTAACTAAAAGAGTACTATATAGAAAAATTAAGTATTTTTCCCAATTTTTGTTGTTTTCTTTGTAAAGTCGAGAAACGTTTATATATAAATTTTCTTATAGTCTGTATATTTTATAAATGTTTATTTGAGCTGTAAAACCAAAAACTGAAGACACTGTGGTACCTGTAGGAATTTACTTAAAGTTTCTATATCCTAAGGTCAATCCTTTATTTCAATACTCGATGCATGTTTCAACAATGAACCAAGATTTTAGTGTTTTTCATTATAATTGTTAATGAATTTTTCACAGGGAATTAATTCAATATTTAAATGTTACTCTCCAGATAAAAAACACTATTTTTTATCTTCTCATTTGATAAATATGGATGCAGTTTCAAATGGTGGTTCTTTGAAATAGTCCTTCTCCATGATGTTATCCGGAAGATCATTGGAATTGTTTTTTTTATTGTTCGAATCCTCACCATGGCAGTTCTTAACCCTGAAGTTCATGTCGTTTCAAGATGCTTAACCCCAAGAAGTTATTTCTAGTTTCGTCTATATAACCAGGGGACCTGAAGTCTTATAATTAATTCAATGTCACACATAAATGCAATAATAATATTATTTATCATAAATTGACGAAATAATGAATTATTTTGAGGAATTAAAATATAGTTTTATTCAATCATTTTCGCCTAAAACGCAATACGTGGATTAGGCATAATTAACACGCAAGAAATAATTTTTCTTTTCGGTACATTCGTTAATAAGAATTTCATGAACATTGTATTACTACATTTAAGTGTTTAAAGTCTTGTTTCTTGCACACCTATGTTTAAATGGGATGAGCATTTCGACACAACGGATGTTGCAAATAGTTTCTGCATCACCAGATTTTTCGGACGATTATTTTAAATCACCTGGATTTAAAATGTCATAATGATTTAGCGTCTCGGTGTTTGTCATATATATTTAGAAGGTTAAAGAGTTTACGAGTACAAAAATACTTGTATGACTATTTAAAATTATTCCCAATATTCATGAAAGTATTAGAACATATATGTTTAAACTTACTAACTCAGGTATCCAACAATTTATGTTTCATTTCTTTCTCATTTACGACAAAAAAAAACTGCAGGATATCAAGCTACCTTATTGGTTTCATAAAATTAATAATTAGTAATTATCGTTATAAATAGTTTGCAAATGAAACTTGTGGAGGCAAGCAAATTTTGTGATTACTCTAGTGGGTTTTCTATCGCCAATATATTCTTTTGCATTTCATGTATTCTCAGGCAACCTATGCTTCTTCCTGTACATTTGTATTTGTATTTCTTTCTTCATTCTGTTTAATTATCCGTGCCATTTATTCCTTCGTTCATTGATTCTTTTGTTCAAATGGAATATTGTCAACTCGATTTTAATATATTCATATTCTGTTCTCTCAGTTCGGGATAAACATTTTACTCTCCCTAACAGCTTCATAGCTTCATTTTTTTGTGTGTTCTAAGTTGTACTTCTGTTTTTGTTGTGATTTACGTTTCTTTTTCATAACTGATTGTTTCTTTTTCATAACTGATTGTTTTATTTATTGAATTGGAAAGTTAATTTCTTTATAATCCCAAATTGTTGCTATAACGTAGGATACGTTGCATGCAATGCAATTCATCTGAAATTGTTCTCCTGTTCTAATAAGATTGACGTGGTTTAAAGCTATATTTGATCTGATGCATAATTTTCCCGAGAATGCCTTAACTTTTGTTTTCTTCAAATATATATATATATATATATATATATATATATATATATATATATATATATATATATATATATATATATATATATATATATATCTTGCTTAAATACTGTACTTAGTTTACCATTCTTACCATTCTTTGATAGTCATCTTCTTTTTTCCATAACCGACACCAGATAGTCTGGCGTCTGAGTTAAGTAAGATGTTTTATTGAATACGGTCCCCATTATTAATTTGTGTCTATCATATCTCCATAATTTTATCGTTGGCAGTGTAGTATTACATCTCTGTTTACAATAACATTTCCTATGATTTTCGATGATAATTTATATGCTTCATACTTCCTTTTCTAACTTCTATTTGGTCATCAATTATGATATATTTCGTTTATATTTTGTAGGCCATATCCCATAAGTTTATTGCTGTGTTGTTACTGTAATAATGATTCTTTCCTTTCTTAAAGACTCATATATTTTTAGCGCAATGCTACTCCCTGGGGATCTTTGTTTCTTTTCAACAAATATTTTAAAATTAGGAGTCAATGAATAGAAGCCTAATTTTAAATCATCGAGATTTCCACAGTTTTGCGTATATGCCATTTAAACGGCGTGGTGTTCGTTTTTGCAGCTGCAGGTGCTTTCGTCAAGTCGTTTAAATCAGTATCACCTTAATCTTCCATATCTTCTTCATTGACTTTAATCTTATACGTCTTCCTTAAACAAGTTGTTGATAGAGCTTTTCTCTCGCACTTTTTTTCTCTATTTCTATTTTTTATTCTCTCTAGGTTTGTTTAAATCGTTAAAATGTATTTTTTTCTTATACTCTTTGCGTTTCTTGAAGCTTTTTTATTTTCTATAATTTTCATTTACAACTTTTTTGAATGTTTGTCTTAGGTTTGACCACCCCGGCCCAAACTCCTTCTGTAAATATTTGTCATTTCATTAAACTTGCTGGTCGATTATAGAGATATAACCCATTTAGGTTCATGGATATACTTTTTACTAAAAAAGCAATTGCTAATTGTGAGATTTTTATACATACCAAAATCTCTTAAGTGCATTCATTTTTATTTAATGTTTCATCCTCCAAGGTTTTTACTATGTTTCCTTTTTGTTTGTTGACGATTCTTGCATTAAACCAAAAATATTGTGAAAAGCAAATAAGGTCTAGCTGCATTTTCGGGAAATCGCCTGACGTATTAGTTGCTTTCTTACAGAACAACTTTTGCATAGGAATGACAAAAAATCGAGAAATTATCACAAAATTATGAACCATTAGCAATTTTATATTCGGAAGAGAATTGTGGACAAAATTAATATGATACTCACTGAAAAATGAGAATAATAGAGGTGGAAGAAGAGCTAAACCAATATTGATAGCTTGTAAAATAAACTGGAACATATAAGAGCAATTGTAACAGATTAATTCGTAGAATATAGAAAATAATTATCATTTGCCAAGTTTTGAGATTTAATCAGCGATTTTGAAAAATGTAACCTTATAATATTCTAACGTAAAAATGAAACTTCACGAATGTCGTGACATTTTAGAGCGATACAATTTGCTCTGTATTAGTATCCATGTATAAATAGTAAAAGATTAAATAAAACGCTTCAATGTTTTCAGTACCACTTGGTACTAATTAGATATTAGCATTAGGAAATCCTATTTTGACGTCGGTAGCATCTTTTCAAGAATAGCTCTGTGAAACTTCCAGTCGCTATAGGACATAATTGTTACGTATAGTCTGTCAAAAGAACCACAATAACGCTCAAATAAATTACGGTGAATTTTGACTATCAGACGCTAGTGAGCGATAATCGACGGTTATTCACGTGTGGGTGGTGACATGCTTTATATTTTAATTGATCTCATGAAGAATTTCATGTGTGTTAAATCGGGTGATTTCATTGACCACTCTATATATCCTTTTAAATCAGTCGACGATTTGGGAAAACTCCATCTCTAGCTTGAATTTCATAGGGGTATGGTGTCACATCCATTTTAAAACCTAATATTATCACTAGAGCTCAAGCTCGTTTTCATTCGAAAACATTACTTTAAGGTCGTAATTATTTTCAATATATGTATTTGACTAAATAATGTTAACATATGATGTTTTTGTTATTAGTTGATTTTTAAATGCTGGATAAGTTACAATAAGAAGGTGTTTACAGAAAGCTGCTTGGATCTGGTTGGTAAATGCACCTTGAGTAAATCTTCATGCAATATGTGTAAGCTTCAGTGTGTGCGCCAATTTTCAGAACAACACGTTGTCGATAAGAACGAAAAGAAATAACAAACACCTCACCGGGATGTTCAATAGTAACAGTGGCTCTGGCGGAAAATAACAGTTTCATTCATGTTTTCCATAAATTGATAACATGAACTCCATCACTTCTACGTTTGTAGATATATTGCTCCATTTGAAAATCAGTATTTGTAACATCGTCCTCTCGGAGACTAAGTTTTTCCATACCTCTCGACATTTTATGGAGTAAGGATAATCGTTAGTCAATGCCATTGGATTCACTTCTCCGTGAGACATTCTGCATTGGAAGACTTTACGATCATTCAAAAGACTTGAAAGAGCTAAATGCCTGTGAATGAAATGAATTATTGTTGTTAACGAAATAAGTTGTGAATGAAAATTGTTCTTCTGTGACAGAAACGCTGTACTCAACTTTTAATCATCAGGTAGACTTAACAGTTGACCACTTTTAGATTAATCTTTCACTTGTTACTTCAAATTTATGACAACTTTTTATCGTAATGAGTTATATATATATATATATATATATATATATATATATATATATATATCCAGTTTCATTCTATCGCCTATCTAATTATCACAACTAATGTTTTACCTGAAATTATATTTTAGGCAAAAACAGTAAACACAGTTCCAAATAATGTAAATATTGGAAGAAGATAATTTTTAATGTTTAAAGAACTTGTTATAAAACTTCCTAATTTAACAGCACACATGACGTTATCTTAAATAATTATGCTTGAGGTTATCAGTTGAATTTTTAACAATATGGTGCAAATTAGTCAGTGTTAAAATATCTTTATAATTACGTTTAAAGTTATACCGACTGATGTTCATTGTAGAGGCAATAAATTTTACGTAGAAAAATTAACAATAAGCCAAAGTCAACCTGCGGTAGCAATTTTGATTTTCAAATTGTAAAAAGATTCTAGTTATTTTGTTCAGCTAAATTTGCTTATCAACCAAGTAAATTTTATAGTTGGTTTATATCAATACAAATGTTTGTATATGACCTTAAGCAATTTAATATAATTGTAAATATTCTCGATCTATGATTACTACTCTATAATTGTTTATAAAGCAAGTATTAATTTTTAGTTAACATGGACAGTTCCGAAAAGTGCAGGTACTAATTTGAAGACTTCTCAAAATTTTCATTTGTTCCTTACCGCAGCAATAGTGTTGCTAGTTAGATAAATAGGTAAATAATGATTTATTATTTCTCTTTCACAAAATTTTATAAGTGAATAAACCGTAATTTTCCGGGCTGTTTTCTATGGTCTACTTTTTCCAAAATACTGGGTGGTTTCTTCATTGGTTTTTCTGGTATATAGCTCTGTTATTCTACTTTTTGTGATACGCATTAGATTTATCACCATATCAAGACATTTAGGGCTTCTACGACTAACATTTAAAGCAAAACCTTTTCTTTGTCGTCGACTACTGCACATACATTCTTTGAGCGAGCCCAGGATCTGGATTCGCCCTTCAGATTACTGGGACACTTCCAGCTCCCTGGCCATCCACCCCCTAAGAATTAACTCAGGTCCTCACGCTAATGCAGTTTTCCTTCTGCATAATCCCTGTCTTCTTGTTGGGATAGCCTGGCTTTGGTTTGTTTTCGTTGTTTTAACTTATTTGTAGTACAGCAACTGTGTTATTTGTTGTTCGTCGCTCATTCTTTGCTATGATATATAGCGTGTTCTACCCTTCTGTGGGCGTTGTCTTCGTTTATTTGGTGGCTGTGTGTACTTCTTGTCTTCTCTTTACTTGGTACAGTTGCCCCTCCCCGAGCTCCTTTGCTGTCGCCTAAAAAATAGAATATTATGTACTTCATTTTATATTCACCTGTGTTCTACCTCTGGAGTTCTTCATCTTCTTCTCCTTCGCTAAAGCAGAGCTGGTTCTTAGGCCGTTTGTATCTGTCAATAAATCTGAGGTCATAGTCGATTAGCTATCGTAGGTGAATGTTTGGATGTTGTTCCAGTTTGGCGTGAATCTCTCATTTCTGCAAGCACTGGTTGGTGTCGTAAATCATTGAAAATCACTGTGTTACAAACGAATCAGGGTGCGTCTACTGCGAGGCGTAGGCATAGGTTCTCCTGCCTTTTAATGGCCTACCTGTTGCCCTTGCTGATGTGTCCCCATACTATTGAACCGTACGTCAGCATTGACAAGATCACTGCCTTGATGACAGTCCCAGCTTGCTTCCTCTTCCTATTGGGGATAAAGTCTTGCACGGGCAGCTCGGACTTTGTTACGATACTCTTGGACATGCTTCGTGAAAGTGAACCCCCTGTCGATGATGACTCCAAGGTATTTGATTCCGTTCTTCCATGGAATTTGTCTGTCTTTGACGGTTAGGTTGGGCAATTAAATTTTATGAATTTATGTAAGACCAGCCAATCATCCAAATCCTAAAAATGGATTTAATAAATTGACTCAGTTAACCTATTTTTGTATAATACAGTTGACCGAAATGATATCGTAGGTTAATGGACACGTTATGTGAATTTGGTAGTTTTATCTTTGTCCTGTTTTAGTTTACATACCGTGATGTCTTGTTTGTTACTTCTAACTGATATCATTTGTATCACCACATTTTCTACCTCTTTTGTAGCTTATGTTATTAACTACAGTTTCTGTATTTCGATTTTTTTTTTGCTTCCGTATTTTCAAGCGCCAGAATGCTACACTCAAATATTATAGACTGTCAGCTGGTGACAGATTTTGATCCATTTTCTTGCTTCTGCCTCGAAGGGGAAAATTGTTAAATACAACGAGGGGAAATTTGCGTGTGAACCTCTTAGCTAACATAGGAAAACCTCTTTTTCTTTCCATTTTCCGAAATGTCATGTTGACTAAATGAATTCTATGATGCAGTCACGCTTCAAAATACGAGAGGCATAAGTTTCGCATGTGGTCACAGGGTTGAAATACGGACATGATCTTCTAAGGAAACATAACAATATGGCCAAGATTGTCTCTCTTCTCCCAAGCTGAATAATGAAAGTAAAAAAATTGTCTTAAGGTTTGCGAATGGCTAAGTAAAAATAAAAAACAGAAAATATGAAAACTTGAATGATTCCTGTCTTAATCTTACTTGGCACACTTTATGCGACAAAATGGTGGACCAAAATCTGTCAACAGCTATTTACACACTTTCTTATTTTGACCTGCTTCTGATAACAAGATTACTTGCGCCCAACCACATGCTTTTATGGAGACTCTAGATGTCTTGTATTCTTTCTTTATGCTATTATATTCTATGGCAACTTTATCTTCACTAAAGTAGTGAAGATCTGTGAGAACTTTCTTCATATCCATTTTAGATAAAATCCATTTTGTTTTTGTACAAATTTATGGTTTTATTTCTTTTGTAATGAATGTATTCTCTAATATTATGCTTTGTTTTAAAAACATCTATGTTAGTTTTCTTGATGATTGATGTGCCTAACTTCGTACTTTCTTATTCATGTTTTGGAACCAGATATAAGTGCATTTTTTAAATTTTACTATTACTAAACGTATATACAAGATAAAAAATTACAAAAATTACAGGATATTTTTTTGTTTATTTCTTTCCTTTTGTAAATTACATGATTTGATCATTTAAAAAGTTTCTATCACCTACTTAATTGACATGAGAAAAACACGTATGTTCAATTCCTATATAACAGCATTTGTTTAACAAATTATAAATTCCCTTATTCAGTAAACAATGAGTCATCGATTGTAAATTTTTCTGTCTCCATATTTGGAGCCAACAGATCCAATGAGGTATCCTACATAATGTTCGTGTGTAGGAGACAAATTTGGTTGCATACCATAAAGGAATTTTTGGTTGAACAAAAACGGCAAAAAAAATCTAGTTTTTGTTAAGTTCAATTTATGATTTTGGTATTAAAAAGATTTATATATTAATGGATTTGTTTTGTAGCAGTTTTAAAACAACCAAATCTATTTAATCGTGCACGATTCAGTATCCTTTACGATTTACCAATACAAAATGTTCAAAGAATCGAGTTTCTAGCAATATTGTATTTATTGCAAAATAACTTTGCATTTATTAGAAAATGAAAACAAGATCAATGGTTAATTATTTTACATGTAGGTCTTGGCATAAGACGGCCAAGATTGTTTATTTCTTAGGGGATAGAATCCGTTATTTATTTTTAACCAAACTTAAAACATTAGGTTATCACTTCGTCGGAATCTTTTTATATATGCTCATTTTGTTTTTTATATGAGAATATTTTTTAATCTTCTAATGTATACTTTTATATTTTGACCGATATAAAAATAAAACATCATACAAAATTTTTATAATAGTTTATTTTACTAACATTTAAGTGTTTTCTTAAAATTCGGGTTTTTGACTATTGATAAGTTATAACCCTCAAGTGGAAAAATTAATGATTTCATTCTGTTTAAATCATAAGATGTATATTTTATTCGGGTCTATATATTTAATAATTTGATACAATTGTCCTACTTGTATAGTAATTACTACGAAATGAAGATAATTATCATTAAGATATTTACTAGTAAATAAAGCAATCTATGTAACTAAATCTTTGTTTTTGTGTATTGTCCATTAGGGATGTTATGGAGCTCCGTAACCGTAACCGAAACTATCGGATATCCGAAATAAAAATCTATCCGAAACCGTAACCGAATCTGATATAAAAGTTTCGAATAATTTCGGATAAAGTCAGATTTTTATCGAAATGAGACACTTTACAAGACTGTTCGAAATTCGAACCCGACAAACGATTGACAAACCATTCTCGAAGTGAGCGCTGAAGAATTACCGTTTACAATAACGGGTTGTGTCCGGTTGTTCATCAGTTATTTATGGCGTTGGAACAAACCTTATTTATGCCTGGTTTTGGTCCGGCCGAGCTGGTACAGTAGCTGCGTCCCTTGCATTGTTGAAAGTTTTAATATTTCTATTGCAACCGTAATCCATATTAGTGAGTGGTCCATTCTTCTGATATTCTAATTCCTTGAGAAATCGACTTTCCGGTGATAAAGCTGCAAAGTTGCTTTTTGTTAAGTATAATTTACCGTTGTTCAGTTTTGACTATTTTAAATTTAAAAAATTTACAAAATTGGACCTCGTAAATATTATAAAACCGTTTCTTTTCTAACAATCACTAATTAAGAAGAAAATTATGGCTTATTTCAAAGATGGTAGTATGCACCAATTCCAATGTAATTTACTTTTTGTATCTACTATTTAATACAGAGTAACGCTCTTACAATACAGATTAATAGGATGCTGACTTTCATTATATCAACTATTTTTGTCTTCTTATAAACCCAGAATTAGTTGAGATCTTTATTACATGGTAGGAACTAATATCCTTATTTTGTTTATTATAATTTGAAGACTGATTTTTTTATTATCTGATTGTAGCACCAAATAATCTAGAAATAAAGTAAAATCCTCGCCTTGTTTTTATTTGTATTTTCCTTTCTCAATTCAAAATAAACCAATATCCGTAACTGAAACTATCCGAAACTATCGGATAATCCGAAATAATTTGATATCCGTAACCGTAACTGAAACCGATATAAATTTATTCTTATATCCATATCCGTATCCATATCCGAAATTATAATTAAATTATATATCTGCCAAAAAACAAAGGACAATAAATCAAATTGTGCTTTACATTTATTTTAGGAAATTTACATGTACGACTAATTTAACCGATTTTTAGTACTACTATTGGACATTTAAAATTCCGTTATTAAGAGATCAGTCAGTATTTATGTCGGTAAGAAATTATTATGTAATAGATTTCCTTTGTAGATTATTTGTTTAAAAGTTGGTATACAACTGATAAAAGTTGATGACTTTCAACTGATTAAAGAAAAATACGAAAAGACCATATCTCTTTGTATATCAGTGACCATTTCTTTGTAAAAAATTCTGCATTATTAAGTTTTTATTTAGGCGAACATCTAACGTAAAAGAGGCTCTTTCGTAATAATTTGTGGATTATTCACACCCATGTATTACCGTCATTTTCTACTTCATAAGTAGTCAACTTCCACTTTTGAACATGTAGCCCTTATCCATCTTAGAGCCTTAGAGGGTCATTTTCTACTTCATAAGTAGTCAACTTCCACTTTTGAACATTTAGCCCTATCCATCTTAGAGCCTTAAAGGGGTTGTAGCCAATTAATAGTCCCTACATTAACTATCCCTGATTGTAAGGATAAAATTTTATAAACTTTTTGTCCTTACCCCGTATTTGGGAGATATATTACATGAACAAATGGACATTGAAGGTGACACCAAGTAGGTAAACAGTTTTTCATAATTCAGTATGACTCATATTTATACAGTATACTGCATACTAGCTGTAATAAACAATAAAATTACAATAAAAAGATCACTTGTCATAAAATAATCGATAGTTGTATAACATCATAATCATTCAGTTGCAAATCGGCACTTATATGACTTCAATCAATGTGAAATAATAAAGAAGCGTACCTAATGAGCACAATCAAAAGAGAATAAACCGAACTAACGAGTTTTTACTATCTGATGCAGTGCAGTTTATCTTTATAATAATCAGAAAGATGATATAGTTCTTGCCAACGAATGAAGGATAGAACATAAAGCAGAAAACACTTTAAATGAGGCGTGCTAACGTTGCCAAGTTATTCCCTCAAGCGAACCAATTTACTGGCATTACCTATAGAAATTTATTATTTTGTTAGTTTGTTTTGGATGATATATCTCGTAAATTCATCATTCACCGGTTTTATGTACAGACTCTAGGATAGATAAATGTTTAAAAAAAGTCATTAAAATTTATTTTGTTGGATTAAATTATAAACTATTAATTATTTACTACCGTTGCTGCATTTAGCTAAATTGTTCAGATTTTTTTCAAGGTTGTATTTGTGGGCAAACCAAAAGGTATTAATTATCCTTTCATAAAATGTGATAGTAAATAGGTATCTTAGATCTATTAACTAGAATCCTACAAATTAAAGATTCATTGAAAAAAGTATTGTATTTATCGTCTGAACAAGAAATGTTAACACCAATTTAAAATGGTTCAAATTTCCTCATACTTTTACAGCAATATTATCCAATGCTAATTATGAGTAATTAAAACTAGACTTTATATCCCAAGCAACCTGAACTTCAACTCTAGCCTTTGAAAGGTATAGATTTAGCAAACTTTTCCATCAATTCCTAAATCTGTTCAGTAGAGGAAAGATCACCAAAAAGAACAACACTTGCATAGGAAACGTTAAAAAGTTGATGTGCTTGCATTGGGGTTGCGCATTAAAATTTCGTGTGATCCCCAGAGTCTCTTACACTTAGTTTTTTTGCACTACATGAAATATTCTTGATTTGCGAACTGGTTTTTCATGGCCAAGTGTCTCTTCTAGAAGAAAAATTTCCTAAAATAGGATAGGATAATATCAGGAACACTTATGCTACTTTAATGAACATCACGAGGAAGTCCTTGGAGTAAATGATATTAAGAAGCGGTTCATCCATGCATTTTGTATAATACTTATATATTTCTCATTGACTCTCTGCAGAACGAGCCGAATATTTGGAGAAAACGAAAACTGCTATAAATAAACGAAATAAACGTTTTGAATAAATACTTAACTACAATCATCAATGGAAGATCCCAATCGTACAGTTTGCTCAGATCTCTTCTCGCAAATGTCCATGGTTTCATCAACGTCGCCATCTTTTCGTGCGTCTACTACTTCTTTTTTCTTGTTTTGGGAATCTTCCGGGATCCATACCCGCATGTCCGTACCACCTAAGCCGTTTTCATCTACTGTATCCAGTACATTTGGCGATATTCCTTTTTGTTCCTAATCCTGAATTTTGTTTGTAATTCCACATATTCTGCTCCAGTACCACATTACCTTTTTGTTTTATTTGTCGTTCTTGTTAGCATGTTTTGGGTCTGTAAGTGGTAGTGCTTTCTACTATTGATTTATATATTCTTATAATTGTGTTTTTTTATTTGTTTGTTCCATGTATTGAGTTGACTTTCATGGTGGCTGCTCCTACTTGGACGATTCTTCTCCTAATGTTTGCGTCGCATGTTCCATCTTCCCTATTTATTACTCTATTACTATATGTACATTTTAGACCGTTCTCACTTCAAATGTATGTCCTCTTTTTGGCCTCTTCCTTGTCTCGGGGAGTTGTTCAAATATTTTAATTTCACATTTTTATACAGCTTGTCATATTAGATAGAATATAAGGATTCTCAGCATCTATATTTTATTTCATTAATGTTAATTTTAAATATGTAAATCAGTATTTGTAGCCCCTGCCACCACTTTTAATCCTTGTGAGTGTTTTCGGTATTTCATTTACTCAGAAAGTGATCCCAGCTTGATTGAGTGAGGTCCTCTATAAACCCACTTATCTTCAGTTTTTAACCTCGTGTTTCCTTTAGCTACAACATAATCGATTTTAAATTTCCTTTGAGTGAGTCCATTATTTATAGATCATACTTGCATACTGCTTGCATCGTTCAAATAATCTCTCTCTATTCTCGTTAGTCACTTCTTCCTCATAAGGCTCTACTATCTGATGATTCTAACATCATCCTGTTTTAACGTTCCTGTGTCCTAATGTTCTTTCTGTCCATTTATTTTTCTAATTATTTGCTAACTTATTCACTTGTAGTAGCTTATACTCCTATTACTATTATCTCATATCGTCCTTTGGATTGTGTCCACATTACTGTATAGTAATGTTGTTTATACTATCCAGAACTTCTTTTTGTCTCTGTCATATCGTTCTAATGTTCCAGATTCCGAAATTTACTGTACTTTTTCGGCTTCTTCGTTGTTTCATCCTCCTCGTCTTCGAGAGGTTTTGTTAGGATTTTTTGCAGTTAACCTTTTTAACAGAGAATGTGCTCAATCGCATTGCTCCAAGCCTCCTCATTTTAGTTGGTTTGGGATTGGCAGCAATACTATCAAGCTACTCAACAAACTCAGTTTGTTAATGGTAGAAAATGATTCGCATAACTAAAAGATTGGAAGGGGTACTGAATTCAGAAATTTTGGAAAAATTCTGACTAAAGATATAGATTTACAAAAAATATTTTGTATAAGTATAAAATAAAAGAAGTAAAAATTATCCCAAAAATTCCATTATAACTATATCCGACAAGAGTTCTCACAGACCCATCAAATCTGATGATATTCTGAAAAAATATTCAAAAAGTTAGCAAAAAGCATCACGAAATTCCAAATAATGTACATATGTATGTATGTATGTGTTTTAAAACGGGTGAAATAAATGAAACATTAGAACCTTCTTCAAAACCACACAGTTTTCACTCTAGGGATATATTTCACCATATAGGAAACAGCGTCATCTGTAAATGTTAATTGTTTTGGGTAAAATTAGTGCCATTAAGTTGCATAGAAAATCTATACAGTATGTAAATATTTAGAGTACGGTACTAGGTTATTGTAGTATATACATATACGTCCTTAAAAAAATGCAATAGTCTGAATAAACATACTTGCCCAATACAGGGTGTTTCAGGAAGAATAATAAATATTTTAGGAGGTGCTAGTGGGTACAAATTTTCAAGAACACTGTAAATGTGTGGGTTGGTTTGATAGTCAATCAGTTGATTGGGGCTGTTGTGTTGCTGCATTTCTTACAGAACCCCGTTATCTAAACTTTCTAGACAATGGAAGTTTCAGCATTATTGTAAGCGATTCATTTCTAACGTTCCTCGTAAGATAGATAGAGCGGTAAATATGGTCACGTTTCTGGGCCACCAAGTTCTCCTAACCTTACCCTTTTGTGATTTTTGTCCGTGGGGATGGTCTACAAAGTCTACAAAGAAAAGCGTAAACACAAGTGCCGATATTGTTGATGGTAGAATATTTGCAATTAAACATCCAATTTGGCTTTGGTTTGAACTACATTCTAACAGCTATATGTCTGTACATCTATACTACCACCTAAAATATTTACTATTCTTTCTGAAATACGCTGTATAGTAGACACTATGCCATTATTTTTCACGAAGAACTAGAGGTAAATTATCGATAATGACTAAATAGATGAAAATAACAAGCCACCAGGTTCAGTATACCAGAAGAATATGAAACGATGGTAATAAACGAGGTAGACCTAGGTACCGTTTGCTAGTTTATAACAAAGAAAGAGTTGTCATCATAGAGCTTAAAGAAATAAGAAGAGGTGCATACAACTTCCGTATGTTAAAAATGCCATAATAAAGGCATTTTTGAATATTTTAATAAACAATGCGTCCTTAGTTAGGCATTGCCCACTTGGATGGACATTAATATTTTGATTTTCTCTTCAAATTGTTACAACAACAATTTAGAAAAATACTTTAAAGGCGAGATCTTACTTGACAAATATTTTTGAAAATTAAAATTTGAAAACATATAATAAAACATAATTTTCATTTTTTACAGGTAAGCACATTTCTCAACCAATTTGCTGATATTTATTATGGGTAAGTTTATTTTGAATTGGAAAGTTTTTATGTGATAATGTATTCATAAATCAGTAATTATGTACAGAGCAGAATTGAAACGATACATAATTACCATTAATCAACTAAAAATTCCTAAAGAACTGTCTGAAGGGCTGTATAAGGAATCATAAGTAAGAATTATTTTGATTCGAAGAGAAATCGAATAATATATAAAAATCTGAAAACAGGCGTGTATGACAGCTTATTTGTTTTTTATTTCGTTTGCAAGATCTAGTCATATACGCTTGCCACGTATTGCCTTCTTATTATGACGAATCAATGCCGTATTTGGTGTGTGAGATAATTACAATAAAGAATTGGCCACTGCAAAAACAGTAATTGTTGGTAAAAACCGAAGATATATAATAATCTGTTCGAATTGGTTGCATTGAGGTTACATAATTATTAATATTTATGGATTCCATAAAAATTCAGAAATATAGCCGTTGAATAAATGAATAAAAATATGAGAAATTATATTATTTGCTGGGTTGTAGGATTTTTTAAAGGTATTTAAACACATGACTCTAAAAATAATATATTAAGGTATAAATTAACAGGTAAAATAATGAATACAATTTCCTAGTTATATTAAAGTGCTCGTCGCTATTAAATATAAGTTAAAATATTTTGTCGGTTAGTTAGTTAGTCAAAAATACGATTCCTCTCTGAAGAATGCAGGTGGAATTATCGGTACAACAGAAACAGTAACCAGGCGAATTTGTAATATTTAAAGATCTATCAGTTTTTGTCGATTTTGTTTTATTTCTTATTTTATACTTGTATAGTATCTGTCTGAGTACACATAAACGCTTGTCATTTTTCTGTGTCAGCATTACATCACCTGGAGCCCGAAATGTTTACTTTTCTTGATGGCGGAACATTGTTATAGACTTTCTATTTTCAAAATCAACTTCAAAAAGTCAATTAATCAATGAATTGACAACTCTAAAAAGAAGTCAAGCGAACTCATATTTTTGCAAAATAAGGAACAGAAATGTCACACAACACAGATAAGTAACTTACAATATCATTCAATCATGTTATACAGGAAAACTAATAAATAGGTAAATCCATAGACCTACTTTCTCTCATTTAGTTCTGCGTGGGAGTTTTTTTCTCTGAGAAGGTAACTACTGTTCCGGGCAATTTTCACAAATTGTCCCCACTACACTGTGATGAGAGAAAACCCCAAACGAACAATAATGAAAATAGCTATTTACCTCCTCAGTCATTCAGAAACTACTTAAAATACTATGGGGATTCTTCACCATCAATTTAAGTGGTTATGAAGTGGTTTACTGAGTTCCGCTGTGGTCGTTCCAGCACAAGTGACGCCGCACGTTCAGGTTTTAGAAAAAAGGGTCGTCACGCAAGATGTCATCGACGAAATCGGTGGCCTGATATTGGAAGCATCTCTACTGAGCAGGAACATCACATGTTACATACATATTTGGACCGCATTTGGCGAAGAAACAGTCACAATGGCAAATATCGCTAAATTTACGGTGTGCCATCCCGCTCCGCATATTGTCCAGATGTAGTCCCCTGCGACTATTTCTTGTTTGCAAACCTGAAGAAATGGCTGCGCGGTAAGAGAATTGGGTCGATTGAAGAAGTCATTAATGAAACAAACGCCTATTTTGAGTTCTAACAATTTGAGGAAACATTATAAGGAATAATAAAATGGTAAAACACTGTATCGAATTAAAAAAATTCTTTCAAAAACTCAAGGACTTGTCAATCTATACTCGTATCTGATATGGATGCATTGTCAATTTGTACAATAACGTTTCTTTCTGTCTTGGACGGTTTGACAACCATTGCGTTTCCCAGTATTTACGAATATCTAACCAATCAGCACACTTTGATTTTTTATAGCTTGCCTATCACAGAGGGCTTAATATTTACACTACGTACTGTGGAAAATTATTATTATTTGTGAGAAAAAAAATTTCGAGGAAGAAATTATATAATACTTTGATATCCAGGATTAACCTGGGAAAGCTCTCTCAAAATCAGTCCAATCGTTTCGAAAATTATGCTGAACAAAGAGACGCCGTTTTTTTTAATAGAGGTTTTGATGTTAATACAATGATAGTCACCAAATGAATAAAATCAGTCATTTAGAAATCACAGACAATTATAGACATAGATTACCGCCAATAATTCTTTTATAGAAATGGTTCGTTAAAATGTAAAAATCATTAAAAGTTATATTTCAAATTCTTATTATTTCCACTATCTGTTATATAAATTATTAATTTATTGTTTAGAACAGAGTATTTTTATAAAAGTGATCAAATCGTTTTAGGCTACTATTACAGCATTGATATCATGGTCTAAGATTTATTTTTAAGTGTTAATTTCCAATGTAAAGAAAAAGGACGGGCACGCAATGTTGATGAGATCATCAGCAATAATATGAACAAATAACTTCACTATTTCAGAAAATTAAAACATTACACTTCTATTTGACATTACGAATTCAGAACTTGCCATTCATTGTACTTGCTCTTGTCGCTATTGTCCGTATAGCAGAGTGTATGGGCACGTACAAAGCGCTGTACAAACCTATACGTTGTTATTTGGGTCAACAGTATTTAGTTACCTCGTTATTTCTATGTCATTGGCAATAATGTCTTGTGTATCTGATAACTGATTAGAAATGATTAGAGAGTTAATTATCAACATTTCATTAGTTCATTTCTAATTGAAGATGCGAATCCGAAGGTGTTATAGAATTTGTGCTGTATCATCAAGAACGATTCAGTGTTTTCTTTTATTGTATTTATTTGACCACTAAAGTTGACAAGATTCTTTGTATTTATTTTATTATTTTACATGTTAATTCTTAAGGTGCAAACTCTAATGGACCCCAAACTAAGACACTGGAGTCTCAGTTGTTAGATGTAAATGAGAGTTCATTTTAATATTAAGACGCTCTTGAAAAGTTGGCGAATTTAGTTCAAGTTTAAATTGATATGACTTTTCAATTTCATTGCTCATTCCTAAGATTGAATTTTTTCATTATAGAAGTTGCTTAATATATATTTTATATTGTTACGAGAATTCACCCGACAGCTGGTGCAATCGGCCATCAACCAATTCGTGGAAGGGACATTATTCCGATAATTCTGGGAATCCGAAATGTTTGTCTCTCAACAGGCCGACCGCTGCCGTTAATGGGAATTCCCTTAAATAAATCCAAGAACTGAACAGAACACGTGTGTGAAAATAAAAACATTACAATATTAATAGCATTAATAGCAAAAAGTAATGTTGAAAACAAGTATAAAATCAATTGATAGAAGTCCAACAGTCACTATCATATTATTCTAAATCGGGTACATCTGTCATTGAATTTAACCACAAATCCGTAAATTTCGTTAAAATTGAGGAGTTTTCCCGAACTGAATAAATTATAAATTCACAACAGCATACAAATTGCAAAACGTTTGCAAGTCAAACAATTGATAACTTATTGGTTATGCATCGAGTATTATATAATGATTTTTTGTGTATATAGTTGCCTAATCAAGCAGGGTGATTAATAAGATCTGACGTATCTGCCACTGAATTTTGTAATATTTAAAATTCTCATGGAAACATGCTGAACTCCTTCGAAAGCGAGGAGATTTCAGCTGAATCACATCTGCTCTGTTCTGGTCTGTTCTATTTATTTATTTGATCCTGAAACCGACTTCATGTTATTGGCCCAGATAGTTTGTTTTTTGTTATAAAAATTTACTCACAGTTATAGCTTTACTGTAACAAACTGAACTTTAACGCCAAGAAGGAAGTCTCGAGTGCAGAGGTTCTGTAATAATCCAAAGTCTAGTGATTTTGAGAACAGATT
This sequence comes from Octodonta nipae, assembly GCA_034190945.1. NCBI lineage: Eukaryota > Metazoa > Arthropoda > Insecta > Coleoptera > Chrysomelidae > Octodonta > Octodonta nipae. The sequence goes on from CM067216.1 coordinate 177,324,949, forward strand.
GGCACAAAAGTAGATCTGTCAATTTGAAAATTTGTCCGAAGAAAAATCTAATATCTACGAAGGTGGCTATCAAGTTTAGAAAAATGCCATCGACTCTAAGGTATACAGGAAGAACAGCGCCTAGTCCATCGATTGGCACTTTTATAGACCACTTTACTATGAGTCAAACTGTTATGACTTCGGAGTCAGTAGTTCCGATTTTAAGTTCCCCGGTACTCCTGGAAATAGACTTTATTGTTTGGGTAGGTAGATTCGTTTTCCAATAAAACCATATATTCCCCCCTTATGTTAAACAATATTCATGTTACATTTTAACATGCATGTTGTTTAACATATGAAAGATACTTCATAAGGGGGATTCTTTCTTAAGACAACAAAATTCCCAATTTTCAACATTACATTTTTGGCTGAAGTTAAAGTGAACACATCCGGTTCAAGTGTTGGCACTACTGACAGAGTGAGAATGAGACAATCTAAATGAACCTTGCGGTGCCTTGAGACATTATTTAATGTCCGATTTGAGTGCAAACTTAATAAGATACTTTCTATTATTTATTAGACCTATAAACTTAAAATTATTAAAATAATGCTATAAATGTGTTTACCTTTTTTGTCGTTTTAATTTGTTAATATAAGTTAATCACACTAATGCGTTGAAAGTAAGCATTCCACAATACTAATTCATCTTAAATGTATCGTTGTATTGTTGCACCGGTATCGATTTAAAAATTCCCGTTATATTGTTTAAGAAAAACTGATGTGGATGCCTAAATTATTGTATGTATTAACAATTGCTTATATGGGACACACGTCAGATTTATTTTAAATATCACCCTCTGCACATTCGTAATCTGAAATTTATATCATGTGGGTCATGCATCTGGTAATAAAAAAACTTCGTTAATGATATATAAATTCTTTAAGATCGCCATATGGTGATCTAATAAACCGTAAAGAGTAGGCGAGGTTTGAGTAATTCGTAGTAAGGACTGCAGAAACAATTTTCCAGTTACACTAATTGCGTGACAACTGTGAAAATTCTTTAAGTTCACTTAAAGGTATCAAATTTGACACACTGCGTGCCTAACTAATTCGTAATGCTAATTAAAGGTTTCATTGACGACTTGATTTTATGCACATGAAAGAACAATTATAAGTGAAATGAAGTTCTGTATGATATATACTGGGTGGGCGATATTTATAACTCGACTGACTCGCATTTCCAGAACGTTAGATTTGACCCATATATACCATATTATGTCAATTTAAGAATAAAGCATTTCAGGCTTCAGCAACGTCTTTATTATTAAAACTCATTATGAAATAAATCCTTGAGGAAAGTTTGAAGTCTAAACAATACATTTTGGGCATGTTGGAAGTATTAAAAAGAACGACAAAAATGTGTTTGTGCTCCTAATATTCAGCCACCAACAATCACCGACAGACATCGTTCACAACAATTAGATTGCATAATGTCATCACTGAAGAAAGGATTTAGATTTAAAAGGCTACACAATTGGATTGACCCAGGAACTTCCATTAAAATAACAACCGCATATTATGACTTAATAAGAATATGATAATGTTTGGTAAACAGTTCATAGTGAGCAGTGCAGTCCATTTTGATTAAAGTGATTCGTGAATCAACAGAAATGCGGAATTTTGGGTATTTCAAATTTTTATGATATTCAGGAATGTCCCTTCCTTTGGGAATTATTGGGTCAACAAATAGTTGGATGGCGACAATTTGTAAGATCATTAAGACGGGACAAAAGCATACAGCAAGGGTTACTTGGCAAACATTGAAATAGATGTGTGTTGAACTCTTTTTAACGATCCTTCCCTCCAGGGGACGGCCAGATCATGAAATTCTCTTCGAGGTGTCATTCTTTTGTACGCAAGGCAATATATATGATATATATTGTTTCTGGTCGGAAAATCCTAGATGTCAGTCTTACATCTCGCATCTACAAGCTTCTAACTTTATTGGGGATACATTGGAAACTGGTAAAAAAACATGAAAACTTCAAAAGAAAGTGTTCCTAAGTCAGCTATGGGTGGACATTTCTTTCCTGCAGGTCAGGGTCGTATACAGAGAAGGGAGCGATGATAGTAAAACGAAGTAATTTTGCATTCAAGGGCTTAAAATAAATTATTTGTGTGCATTTAAACCGAAAATCGACAATTTTTAATACAACAGCTCAATAAAAACAATGTAAGTATTCGAAATCTTAGAGAAACCCTAAGTTGGGGAAACTTAGGTAATTTTCGAGATCGCGTCCGCTGCCAGTCTCGATCCGCGCCCTGTACAGATCCGTTTCGGGGAATCAATGTAGGTTAATTAAAAACAAAAATATTTACATGCAGTATATGTCATAACATATTTATAAAAAGTGGTAGGTAGTTACAAATTCCCAAAAAAATTACTAGTCGTTGTCGCAGTTCTTAAAAGTTCCCTGAAAAAAATTTGAAATTATAAATAACCACTTTGTAACAAATCTCAAAAGATGGTACGAACCCTTACTATGCCAGTCCAACTCTTGATCAATTTTTTTGTTGTTATATGATAAAAAATATATTAAACATGTTTTAACACACTACTAAAAACGAAACTATTAAAAGTTATACAATAAAATGCATGTTCTTACTGCTCCCCAAAATTTTCTGACAAGTTTGAAACTAAATTATTTTAATAAGCATTGTATAAATATTGGCAAAATTATTGATATTTACACCTTTTACAAAAATGTTCACCGATTGATGCTTTTTACTGCATTTTAATTCTACGTATACAAATACCTACCAATGGTAGATACCTAGCACATCACGCTTTTTTACAATATACTAATTTCTTTTTCAATCACTTTATTCTTATTTGAGACTTATTAAAAAGCATTTAATTGCATTTAGTTAGTGAACGCTGCAAAATATCAATAGTTCAAAATGATCGCCTACGTTTTACTTCGGTTTGCTACTAAAGCGTGTTTTTTGAGTTTTTTCAAAATCATAATTGTTCATTTCGATAAAGAAACCCTGATTTGATAATTCTGGTCAGGACATTAGAACAAACTGATCAAATTATTGTATTGTAATCCTTAATATCGTCAGATTCAGACATTTGGACGTCGCCGAAAATTACGTTGAAAGGTTGGGTTAATTCATAGACATTTACACAGCTCAAGCAAATAAAGTGTTGAAAATAAGGCATTGTACTTTTCTGACATACGAGCATTTAAAAAATTGTTTCAGATAATATTAAAATGTTCACTGTTTCCTTTCACATATCGACCGAAGCCCTATATAATAATAAACAAAAGATTATTTATGTTATAAAACAATATAATGTAGTACACTTTTATGCTTTCCTTTATTATCAACAAAAATCATTTTGTTTTGAAAAATAAACTGTGCTATAGGAGTGATTAAAATCATTGATTTTGTAAATTAACAATGATGTTTACCTCGGGCAGATGCACTGCAACTAACACACGCTACAATTAAAGTCCAAATTTCCGTCGACTTGTGTATATCATAAATTGTGTAATGCTTGCCAAAATGATGTGTTCATTTCCCAGAAATACATAAAATGATGACCCGTTTGTATCTTAACATTCTCATTTGAATGGAATGAGTCAGATGGAAAATAAGAGAAAATACAGTAACGTGTGCAAACTAAGGCGAACGATTTTCACAAGTCATCATTGGATTATTAGTATAGTATTGCAGAATAGATCAGAAAAACTCGTATTAACCAAGAAACAAATAGCATATCTGTTATTAATAGCTTAAGATGCAATTTAAATTGAACTACGTAATAGTTTATTTTGATTTTCTATTGAATGTTTAATTTTCATATTTTTTAAACTGTCAAGATGAATTATATACGCTCACCTGCCCTCATCATGTTTTGAAAGTGTCTGCAGGATTTTTTTGAATTCATAGTGGCACTAAAAAATTATATGCAATTACTGAATTCTTTAATGGTTGTACATTTTTGAAAAATAAGCGAGTGAAGGGTATCAAAACGTAGAATAAAACAAATGTCGTATTTATTAATTTGAGTATGTATTATCAAAAAACAAAGTTTTATTCACAAACTGTTGTACTAAAAAGTTGACCGTCACGAAAAGCTCGGCAGATGGGATACATTCAGTTTAATATAAGAACTATAATATAATTAATAAAAACCAATAAAGAAAATTTGGAGTAAGAAAAAAGATGAGTACCTCACTGGCATGATTTGCTGCGAATTAAATGTACCTTGGTTATTAGTTTCAACTATAATATAGCTTATTTCGTGCGTTGTTAGTGTAGTAAAAAGTGAAATGAAATTTTATTAGCTTAATTATTTACACAAATGGAAACCATACACATACATACATAGAGAAGTTAAAACACAGGGATGTATATGTTACGGTAAATGTACACTCTTGGGAAATGTACAGTTTTACCGTAAATTGTGTACATTTCCCAAAAAGTTAGGTATATGTGAACTGAAAATAATGTATATCTACATTTGCCGGCAAAGGTGTACTCTTACCTTCATGTTTTAAGAAAAGTTAGAATACAAATAAATTAAAAATGTTGTTGCAGTAAAAAAAAATATTTAAATAAACATAATACAAAAGGCTTTAATAACGAAAATTATTTTAACAAACAAAACATACTTTTCTTTGCATATCTATTATATAATATGTCGTAAGTTACCAAACAAATAATAATAATAACATACTTTTCTTTATTTTAACAATTAAATTTTATAAAACAATAAAGTAACGTATAGGAATTTCATATGAAAAAAGTTTTATTTATTTGAGCAAGAATTGCCATTGTGGCACTTGCAATTACATAATATTCCAGCATTTTTACAACTGCATTTTTTTGAGAAACATGTTGCTTTACAGATTCATCTATTAAAACCTTTTCCACCAGTAAGGGACTGTATTCCTATAATTTCTCTTACCTATTTCTCAACATCTTGAGGAACATCTCCGTTTGATATAAACTTTTGTTCGCAAATGGCGAATTCATGCCTAGAATAAGATTGTTTTAAAACTCCCTGTTTAGTACCTAATTTATTTAATTTTTTTATCATCATCTCTAGGCAAAACAACGTAAATCAAATTTTTTGCATCCGTTTTACCACGATCAACGTCTGGAATGGAAACTTTAACATTGTCACCAATCACAGCAGCAGGAAATTTTTCTTTCGATTTCGTATTTTGTATGCTCACATTTACCGACAAAAACGACATGGTCATTGTGAATTCAATGTACATTTCCCTTATTTGAAATTGTAAATGTTAGTTAAATGTACATTACCCAAACGAGGAGGCAAATGTGCACATTTACCGGAAAATGTACATTTGCCGCAATATCTACTTTTACCGTAACATATATATCTCACGTTTTCCACGCATGCGCAGAAAATAAACCACTTGTTAATATCAATAAGCACGATTCTAACCTCACTTGAACAAATAACATAAATAATATGTAATATGTTAGTACTAGTAAATAGTATTAACATAAATACCATTAAATGGTAATAAAATGGAAAATAACATAATATATTAATTAACAAATAATTTACTAACATTTGGTTTGAAACGGTGAATTGTGTTTCATAAAGCAATCGTTGTGCACCCATATTAGACATTTTATTGGAACCTGTACTTCCATCATTATTGACTTTTGTTTCTTTTTGATCTCCCGATCTTCACTGTCACTCATATTTCGATTAAATAATAATATCACTGATTCAGTGTTTTTAAAGTACTTTAAACACAATAATATTAGTATAGTATTGTTTTTAAAGTTTTTCAAGGCGTACATACAAGCTGTAAACGTGTTAAGTATACTCTAGTCCGATAGCAATAGTACACAGCAGGGGGTGGAAACTCAGATAGGGAAAAGTGGTTCTGATTTTTGAGACCTCTGGCCCATTATCAGCACACCTTAAGCTTCCCCAAATCTCCTTGTGAGGGCGCCATGATAGGCGCAAATTGCGTGATTTGTGGCGTGATTGTTTACATGATGTCCGCCATTGTCTGTGAACGTAGTGGCCATTAATCGCTTATAAGTTGTCTGGAGTATATAAAATAAGGAATATCACACTAGTAAAATCATTTCAATATACAGAATAGATAATGGCTACTCAGAATTGTTGAATTCGTAGTTGTTTTAATAGGTCTAAATGGTAATGATTTATGATATTTTTTTACCTTAATTTAATGATTGTTTTTTAGGTATTATTTTGCAAAAACCACAAAATGCCAGGCAATATGGGCTCAAGATATAATCAGTGAAGAGCTGTTTATTGCAAATCTAAACAGTTAGGTAATCTGTGAAATGCATTTTGAAATGGAATACATTGGAAGGAATGGCAAATTACTAAGATTGTTTGTCCAAATTTACAAGGTATGCTCATGTTTTTATCTTATGCTGTCACTTGTTTTACATATATTGCCTTATTTTAGGTTACACAAGAAAAGCAGGAGACAATTTTGTACACCTAGACTACAGAAAAACATGCTAGTGATTATGTTGAGGAAAGACAATGAATATTGTTACACTTTTATAACAATCATGTTATGATTTTGTAGAAGCTCTTGAGAATCAGGAAAACTAGGAATATACCATATCAAGTAGCATCCAAACCTCCCAAGTTTAGTTTGCCACATGAGAATGTTGAAAGTAGGAAGACACTTTTCAGTATGTAAATTGAAGAGGATTGCTTGCCTGAACCTGCCGATGAGTAATTTTTATCAAGAAATTTAAACATACAAAAGGGTAAGCATTTTTATAGAGGTTGTTTCATATATCACAATATTTCAATGAGTTTATATATGATGCAAGCAATTTGTTGTATATAATTAGAGTCGTTGGCATGCACATGTTTTATAAATTGATCTTTTTGTGAACAAAACGTGAAAATATTAAATTTAGGGATTGATTCACAATTTTATTACTTGAGAGGAAACAATGTTATTAATCAGTTAAACTTTCTGTTGATTACTCAAGAAAATAGATGTGTACTTAGAAAACACATAACAGACTGATTAGGTTAGTTCTAAACATGTGTTACTCATAAAATATTTCTTTATATATTACATTTAATGTTTATAACCTATTGGTATTCTTTGAAAGTAGTATAACTATTTATTGATATCTGTATAGTATATATATTCTAAAATTTACACACTGGTTTTAATAATGTGTCTTTGTATGTATTATATTAAATTGTATGTTTGATTTTTTATAAATAAAAAAATAAATTTCAATTACTACTTTTATTTCTAAAGTACAGACATCTAGTGGTACTTTTTTGAAACGAGGATTATGGGTAATGAAGATTCCTTTTATTTTTTTGGTAAAACTAATCATAGATTCCTATACTGGTTTTATTTCCAAGAAAAGAGTAGGCAACAACGGTTTCTGTACCATAGTAGAGTTTTGCTGACAATCGTAACGGCGCTAGTCGTAATTTTTTGAGCACAATTATAACCATTGAGTTTCCCATCTATTCTCTTTGTATGATCTGTGGTACACAGCTTATACAGAAAAGTAACGTATCGTGTTGTATACCGGGACAAACACATACAAGGTTGTCCTGGTCGATAGGATTTGATAACATGCCCCCTGCTGTGGCGGTAAACCAGCTGATTTTACGGGCAAGGCGCGCCAATAGATGTTTCACATCAAAAACAAAAAAATAATAATAATATTTAGTGCATTAAGATAAATAGTATCGTTTTAGGTGAACGATTTTGGTCACAAATTAAAGGCCTCAAACTTTTAAGAAAACACTGTTTTGATGTTCTATGTTAAATTTTATACAGTATGTACTATCTGCGTAAATTATTCATAACATTACGTATACGTAGAACCTAAAAGAGAATAACAGTTTGAGACTTTATTTTGCTAACACATTAGATGCCTCAAGCTCTTAATTAGAAAGAACCTCTTTAAAGTTGTTACAATTTGAAAGTACATACCTACTTAAAAGTTACTCATTACGTTCTTGTTTCAGTAGGCACTATATTTTTTGTTAAATAAAGGAATGTATTATATGGCATAAGGGATTTTGACAGTATTGACCCACATTAAAAATGTGTAGAAAAATACAAAACACTACAGAAATACGCAGGATCTCCTAAACAACATTCCAACAACTACATTCATCGACCAGAAGGTATTGCATAGAAATTTCGTTAAAAAAATAAGAGGCATTCAGGTCATTGAAGCTATATAATATAATACCTTTCTAATCTATAAGGCTGTACTGAGAAGGGCCCCGATTCTTGAAACCATTTGACGGCTCTACCACTCGAATAATTACGTATGTCGTTTGAAAAGTGACATAATTGACGTTTAATATATGGGTCAAACTTTATTTATGTCAATTTTCATACGCCTTACCTCGAAAGTATAGTGTAGAGTTGAATGGCTTCGAGAATCGGAGCCTAGAAATCTTTCAGTATGCTTTTCTAGTATATTGCTGACGTTCAATATAAAGAAGGACCTGTGACTTAACTAATTTATTCTATATAAAAATCTTTAAATAGTTAGTAATAAGTTCTATGCCATCATTCATAAATGTCATTGCAAAATTAACACTAATTTGAAATTGAACGCATGTAAATTTGAAATAGAAGTTATTGGATATAACAGGAATCCGGGGACTAAAAACTTGCTTACCCCATTAGCACTATAGCTAACAAAATTAACCAAACCACAAAATAAATTCCATAATTATAAACAGAAGCAATAGTGAAAGTTTCGATTCCAAGTGGTAATATGTGTACATGTACTGTAACATATCTTTATTATCAAAGTTAAAACTATACTAATAGTCCTAGTTTTTACTCAATAATTCCCTACTATTCATAAGTCCACTTCGTCCTGTAGTAGTTCCCCCCTGGGTCTCCTGGTCTTGTATTTGTAGTGGGTTCCAGTGGACTTCCATCCTTGATATTGCTTTCTTTGTCACTTTGATTATGTCTCCCTTTATTGTTTTTATTTTCAGATCTCTTCTCATTTGTTTGTTCCTCATGTAACATGGTGCGTCCCTTATTCATTTTAGTGCCCTGTGCTGAATCCTTTCTAGTTTTTTGATATGTTGGTCCGGTGCTTGACGCCATATGCTTGCTCCGGATGTTATTGGTCTTACTAAAGATGCGTAGATCATCTTTTTGGTCCTTAGGTGCAGTCTGCTCCTCTGTCCTATTATCGCGCTGTCTTGGTTTTTCTGGCACTGTCCTTGATGTGTTTCTTCCAGGTGAGTCTCCAATCTGTGTGGAATCCTAGATATCATACGTCAACCTTCCAGTTCCTGTATTACTCGTATCCTTATGCAGTTTCGTAAAACAAAACTCATCCACGATTTAGTTAAATATTTGTAGTGACATCTGTTATCACGTTTATGAATTGACAAACAACTACTCTACTACTACTACTATAAAAAAATAAATGGTACTACAATTTTCCACTATCATCCAATTCGTTAAACTTGCATTTTTGCGCTTTTGTTTATTTTTCTTTTTGATATTTGCTCGCGGTAAAAATTATCGTGTACATTAATACAGGTACTGAAGTACTTCCACACAAAATTTAATCGAAATACATCTACTAGTTTTTCTGTGTTCAAACAAAAACTCCAAAAATTGGTGTTTTTTATTCACAATGCCCACCACCAAAATTAAAAAAAAAATACATCCTTTAATATATGTATAGATTTATACTAGATTTTAAGATTTAATTTAGTAATAATTTAATACATTTTCGTTTTACTAACTTTTTTTTCAATTCATTCGGCCAAAAAACTAAATCGTCTAAATGATTCATTAAAATATTTACATTTCAGGCTATCGCTACTAAACTAAACAACTGGTCAACATTTCTAGGTGGCTTGCGTGCATGGGTTGTATGTTTCTATTGGAAGCACAAATAATATTTAATTTTTGACCCATTGAAATTTCAAATAATATTATATTCAGAAAGTTGTCATTATGTGAGAAGATTTCATTAGTACCACCCACATTCACAGACGCCAAGCGAAGAAATAACTAGTTGAGACAGGTTCAAAGCGCCTAAAAACATATCTAATATAATACTTTTCTTTGATAAAAACTGGATTCTATGGTAATATGAAAAATGTTAAGGTGAATGACAATAAACAAAAGAAACAAAAAAGCGATATGGTGTCTAAATATACGAGGATCATTCAAAAAACTGTTACTTGTTTTTGCTGAAATTGACATTGTATACAGTCATGTAGTAGACTAAATATTTAATTTTATTAAATCGGGATGATAAAAAGTATATCTGGTTACATAATTCCTTTAAAGCTGATACACAAAAACATCAGTTAGGTTGTTTTGTCCACGAGGATTTCTAGTTGAAACGGAGATTGATATATTTATTTCTTTACTTGTGTAATTTCTCCTACTCAAAACTTCTGTAAATATATTTCGAAAAAAGGATTCAGATAAAAATTGTATGGTTTCATGTCAGTTTTTCTATTCCATTCATATTTTGGCTTAAAATTACCCTAAAATTATTTATTTTGAGACACAGAAATATCTCGAGTGGATTCCATTATTTGGATAAAAGTTTCAAATACAAGTTGTATGCATTCAAGTTGGCCCGCAAACTTCCGGTTTGGACAGGATATGGCCATTTTACACGAAGTTGTTTTTTTTTTAATGGGATTTAGGTAGAAAAATTAAAGACAAATACTTTTTGTTCTTGGCCGTTTTTCGGTTTCATTCATATTTTGGATGCTCTGAGTTGTTTTTCAATTATCTTTCAAAATCCACGGTAAAAATTGGACATTTCCAGTTAAAAAAAAACTTGTAACTTTACAACTTTTATGTGATTTTTTCCGAACTAATGAAATCCACTCGAGAAATTTCCTTATCTCAAAGTAAAACACTTGTAACCATTTATGGCTAATTTTTGTGTAAAATATCAATCGAATGGACAAACTTACAAGTACAAATTTTCGGCTTTGAATTTATATTTATTTTCTTTTAGTTTTTTTATGTTTTAAAATTGTCCTATTGCTACAAAGTATTCTTGGATGTCATATGTTCCTTGTTAATTTATATATTTGTAATTTAATAACATGTGAAAACTTTATTTTTCATTTTTATACTTTCCCAAAATTTATTTGAATTGTTCAAGTACTGTTTTATGTATGGATTTCAACCTACTATCGGTTCACCATGTGACAGTGACAGGTCTTGTCTCTAGATGATCAATTCTTACTTAAACTATCAGTTGTTAAACTCTCTTATCTTGATTAGAAAATAAATTATAATTATTACTGAATATTCCAATTCTACATTCATCACAAATATATGTTACTTTCTTATTAGGTTGATGTGATCCAATTCTCTCTATCTAAGAATGTTTTAAGTTTTTTGTTTTTTCTTTTATTACTTTCCATCCTTACGGATTTAAGTTTACTCAACTCTTTCTTCAAATTTGTTTGATAATAGCTAAAATTATTTAAAAACACAATGTTTTAATATTAAGTCTATTTATTCACGGGAGTCTAATCCATCCAAATATAGGCAATAGTCCATTGTAATCTATTTGTAAATAATAGCCGGCAGTGGTTACTTCATTACAGTTCGCATCCTCGTTGTTGATAAATGTTCCTAACTGATATCACTAGAAATATGACGTTTTGGCATAGTTAACTCCCATCTCTTCAGATCTATTTGCTTTGTTCCCCGATCCGCCTGCTTGCGCTTCAGATTACATGATAGAAGCTCTCGCACATACATATTGAATAAAGCAGGCCATTTATTGCTCTTAAAGCATGTACAATTCCTGGAGCTAGTAGAATAAACAAGCCGTAAGAAACGCAACAATGGCACCTCGCCTTCCAACCACATGGAAATTTACAACAGTCATTCTAAATTAACAGATATAAGCACTACCATCGAATTTACCACACAATCCTATCCTTAACTTTCAGTCCTATCCAACCGTCTTCAACTGAAACTTCGGTAATGGGTAGTTCGAGACCTCGAGTTCAATCTAGAATTTGCAGGTCATTCATTTGTTTCTGTTTTCAGTTCTTCGTTTTTGTTTTTGAGAATGACCCCTAAGCACGAGTTCTAACGTAACCTAGTCCAGATAATTATTATAAAATGGAAGTGTCTCAGAACAATATTCTTCGTCAGCTTCATTATCTTGCGGTTTTTTCATCCATTTTTTTCTATTACATGTTACAAGGATTGTGAGCCATACCTTAACATAGTGCCTCATAGCGGGTTGTACGAATAGCGACCGTCTACACCTTTTTTAGCTAATGTCTTCTCTGGGATTCAATCCCGAACCTTTCGAATAAAAATCCCAACAGAAATCACAAATATATTATAGCATATTTATTTTAACGAAAATTTCAAGAATAAATACACAGATGTATTTTTTCAAATCGTTCTTAAATAGACCATTCACTATTAGAGATTCTCAGTATTGTAACGATAGCACATTGTCAGATTGTCATGAGTCATCATTCACAGGGTAGCTGAAATATTGATTTTAGAGCTGTTGCCAAAATTGTTGCAATTGTCTCATAAAATTTTGCATTTTATTACCAACACGTACTTACTTGCCAGGAGTACACTTGCAATGCATTTTAAATTATAGCTAAAAAGTCTAGTTGTAACTGAATAATGTTAATATTTTTACATTTAACTCGTTTATCCCCACATTATATTATTATTAAACTGAAGAAAGTATTGTTTTATAATAAATTTATTGACATTTTTATTGTAACTTAATTTGAGGGTCGACCTTTGAGAAACTGGAAACACCTTTGATACAAGTTACTTTTATGTTTTACGAGGACCGTCATCGTTCTGTCGACTCTTCTTTCTTCCACACTTCTTTTTTATAACAAATTGTGCATCTCACCAAATATTCAAGAAATTACGCAAAAATAATTCATTCGGCGGTTGACAACGACTCCAGATTTGTAGTTGAAACGTATGCGAAACATAAGTTCAAGTAAGATTTGGTTTGCGGAAAACAAATCTGACTTTAAATGCGTTATATAAACGTTATCACTATAAGGCGATCATGTAGACGCACAAAGCTTACCGTATAAGGTCTATCACTTTACAAACTACAACATTAATATTAATTATTGTATTGTGAATTTTGAGTACGCCACTGAGGCTACTAAGAAGTATCAGTACGTCACTTTCATCACACAGGAAACGTATCACGTAACCTCAATGTGTTATACGGTGCTGCCGGTACCACTGAGTACTCAGAGCACGTCGCCAAGACAATACAAGCATTTCTACTTAACTGTAAAAACGCATCTGGTCGAATCGATCGGCATTTGCTCTTCATAAATCGCGAAATCAGATTTTTAAAATGAACCAGTCGATTTTTAAGGTTCATTGCTTGAAAATCAAAACAAAAATCTGCATTCAAAAATGCATTATGGATATTTTGTCCGACGTGTAAGGCGCAGATGGTGGCATGGCGTTCGATTTCTCACACACCTACTTCAATGTGTGGGTCGTCTACTTGTCTTCTATATATTTTTATTATTTGTGTAACCAGGGCTGGGTCAACCTGGAAATGCAATAACGAAATTAATAAACATTTTATTGATGAGAAATTTGTATGCCTAATAATAGTTTGACCTGGGAACATATTCAGTATGTTTTCCAGGGGGGATTTACGGATAAATAAATACATTTAAAAAAAACAAAAAATTAATCAAAAAGCATGAAATAATTTTTTGCTACAATAATTAAATACTTTTTATGAAGTCAGTGCCAAGCTGAAGTAAAAGTTATTTTATGAAGTACATTTATAAGTTGTTCAACTTCGCTGGCACCGACTTCAAATTTTTTTTAATCGTTTTTGTTTTTTATGTTTTTATTTTACCATTTTTAGTTTCTATTGGATGCTTAAATCTAATTAACTTTTTCGGTAATAAATAAGGATTCTTTCATTTATTATCTACCAACCGCGTATTGAATAGAATAATCTGTTTTCTAAAAGAAAATGATATGTTTCTATCTTAGATTCACTATATTGCAAATATCATCATTCTTTAGGTCTGTTAATTATACTGACATTCATTTAATATCGGAATCTTATAATAAATCGTTATACAGTTTTAATTGATATAGCATAATAGGACGTAATTTTCAATTCTAATTAACTTTGATAATAATTTGAGTTATTATCAAAAATAAAGGTACTTAACTTTAAACAAAATTTATATTCTTTATCAAATCTAGTACACAAATTGGAAAAGTGAAATAAAAATCTATTATACAATTTTTAGTGATGAGGCATAATTAGATGCATTTTATAATTCTTATTAGGCCTGTTTGATTAGAATTTTATATATTATGAAATAAAAAGGTATTTTACTTTTAAGCAAAATTGTTGGCAAACCTCGTATACAGTTGATAAAGTCACATGTAATAATTACAGTATACCATTCCGACCATGCAAATATTTTTACGAAGAATAAACTTTTTCTCTATATAATATTCATAAGAATGTTTTCCGTTTGAATTCAACTTAGGAAGACACACTGTATATAGAAACCAGCTGAGAACCTCCACCTTGAAGTTGATTAACTGACATTTATTTTGATTTAAGAACGTTTTCCGTTCGAATTCCATTTATGAAGACACACTGTATGGTTTATATAGAAACCAACTGAGAACCTCCACCTTGTAGTTGGTTAACTGACATTTATTTCGATTTATTTCCAATCAAATTTCAATTTATTACAATTTTTAATAATACAGCACAATTGGATGCAATTTCTAATTCTAACGAACTCTGATTACAATTTGAGTTATTATAAAAAAATAAACGTACCTCACTTTTAAACAAAATTTAGATATTTTTTGAAACCTAGTATATAATTGGGAAAATTACAGAAATACTTAATATACATTTTTTAGTGCAATGGCATAAGTAGATGCAGTTTTAAATTTTAATTACTTCTATTTGATAACAATTTTAGATTTTAACAAAAATGAAGATACTTTCACTTCTAATCAAAATTCCTCTTTTGATGACAAATCCCGGCTACAGTTAAAAAAGTGACATGGAATGATTACTGTTTACGTTTTAGATCATGCAAATCTGTTTATGAAGAATAACTTTTTCTCTTAAAACTATTAAAAAATATGTATAGTTTGATTTATGAATACACACTGTATATACATATTAACTGACATTTATTTTGATTATTTCAATTTATTTAAAATTTACCCCAAGTTCCGAACAGTTTTAATTTTAAAACGAGCGACTCCACCAAATTTTACTGTATAAGAGTTGTTAAAAAGTTTTTTCTCAATTTTCTAAGAAACGGTATGTTATTGAAAAAATATGGACCCACTTCGGGAAATCCGGGAACAAATCCAATTTCTTTTCAATTTATCTCATGTTCCGAATAAACAATTTTTTATATTTTTAATCCGGCCATAACATAGTGTATAAGAAAATCGGTAAATTTTTTCCCCAGAAACTGTACAAGATATGTTAATGAAGAAACTATGGGACCACTTTGCGATCCTCCGGAACAGGAGGAACGGTCGAAATTACTTGAGCCGGTTGTGAGTAATCGGTGAATAAACATAAAAAAAACAAATGTACATACAGACGAATTGAGAACCTCCTACTTTTTGAAGTCGGTTAAAAGTAGGATTGTAAGATCAATAAATGTTTAAAGTAACAATTGTCCGCCGTAAAGTAGTTGATCGGAATATTTCGTTGTTATTCAATTCTTTTGGCTCAATAAAGACTTTCAAAGGGTTTATTCTATGGAACGGTGTAAGATTAGAAGGTGGACTGACTAGTATCGAAAGCTGAGAAATTAATGAGAATTACATTTAACAACCACCGATGGCGCCATCATAACACGTGTACCAATTATTTGTTTTAAAGATTTAATAAAGTGGAAAATATCGTAAGAATTAAATCTGGCTTAGTTTCTTAGATACATATATATTATTAAAATGATGCTTTAAATTTACACAATTTTTATAATACAACTCTAATAGCTCAGGCCATCTGGAAACGAGGGATTGTTCAAAGATAAAGAGAAGAAGAAAGGTAACTTGACTTCAACACAGTAATGAAAAATCATAAAGCCAGACCATATAGATTGTTCTTGTTTTTAAAAACTTAAACTGCTATAAAGAAAAATAAAATAAAGGATTTTTTTGTTTACAGTATATGGTACAATTATGTGTGACAATGTAGTTTATGATGAACAAAAGTACCAGCAGACCTGGTAATGGTAATGACCTTGAATGGTACACATGCTACGCAGCGCCATCTAGTGGTTTAAATCCTCAATAAGGGAACGGGTTTTTGGTATTGAGGGGATAGGAAGTCGGTCCACCTTCTAATCTTACACTCTGAACATAGTTGAATTATAAACAATCAATATGTAAAAGCAACGGCAACTTTGTTTTAATAACAAGCATGCGAATAGATAGGATATTATAATAATAAAAAACTACAAATGAAATAGCATTGTGAGGCTGCACTGATCATAGTCCGTAGAAGGCATTGTTTGACAGCGGGACTCTCGCTGGACACTATACAGTGGATTCTGGAACAACATCTTCCACAAGAATTGCACGAAGACGATAATGATCACCATTTACAATATTCTGAAATAGTGTTTCAACTAATTATAGTTAATCCGAACTGTATTTTTTACTTTTGGTTCTCAGAAGAATATTCATGCTTTCTGTACGGCGCTTTCAATCGACATGATTACCGTTACTGATCCGACAAGAATCCAGTAAACTATTATGAGGTTAATACTCAATCAACATTCTCAAAAATTAAATGTCTGGATTAATATGTTTCATGTTCATATAATAGAATCATTTTACATGTCGACAAATTTAAATGGAGATATTTTTGATACTTACCTAGTCTTACTACGCAAATTCTACAAAAAATAATATTAATTATTCCAGAATGATGGAGCTCCTCCCCATTTAACATTATCTCTATGGCAGTTCTTGGGTGCCTTATAGATTGATTGGGAGTATGGGTGTTATTTAATGTCCTGCATGTTCACCCGATGTACATCCTCGTGATTTTTGTGGGGATATCTGAAATCCCAGACCGAATCGTTAACAAAAGTTGTTACATACCTGCAGGATTAATGAATGCCAACAAATTAAAACGTCCGTTAACACTTTGAATAGTTGCTGTGTGGAGGTTAATGCACGGGACATTTTCAACATGGCTGAACTGTTTTCGATAGGCCACCCTATATAACCTTAGACATTACGATTATTTGTAATGATCGAGAATTGAATGAGTGATCAGTTACGCGTATATTTAAATCGCCTAAAATTGTGGTCGTAACATCTCATCTGGTGCCATTGACGTCAATACCATGTTTTATAAAAGAACAGTAGTTTTAACTCGTGACCTACAAACTGGTATAACCGGAGGTAGATAAAATGACGACCCTTTTGAATGTAAATATTTACCAAACAATGTAATAATTCTGATCTAAATATTATTTGTTATTATATTGCTATGCGAAATACACAATGTGTTAATTTAAAAGTTTCCGAAACTCTTCTAAACACTTGAAAAAATGCTCCTTCTTGAGCAGTGGTAGACATTAGGATTCTTTTAAATTTTGCTTTTATTGGGCTATTTTTGGGGTAGTGGCAAATATTTTTAACATTTTTTAACTCTTTTGCTTGTATTTAAGTTTTTATTTGAAGTGCTATTGGGCGTTGAGCCTTTTGAAAAACTATTTTTTTAATTAATGATGGTTTTAAACATTCATTTCATGAACATAGATAAACTTTTTTTTCCTTTAATGATAATACAAGAGTATATTACAAGTTGACAATTCGATTTGTGGTTTATTGCACACATTACATCATGTTTTGGCTTCCAACTATGTGTACTAATCAACATCCTATTTTTAAGACACCTAGAGCAATTACAAAAACTAGAGACAGTTATTGATGCATCTACACCTAGTTTCGTGGTTCTTCTATAACAGTGATCAAAACTGTATTCGGTGTACTTATAATTGGTTTCAACTGATACAATTTATCGGCATGGGTGTACCCAACTTAGATTAGCTTGGAGACGACAAATAAGCAGCTTTTGCCTTTGTTAGAAGGGGACATCAAACATTTCCTGTTAAAACAACAGAAAGAAATGTACCTTTGTTATATTATGTACTAATTATAATAAATAACTGTACTTTTAAGTTTTGTTGAAATAAAGAAGAGACTCAAATGAACTTTGGAAAAATATCTGTAGATGATTGGCAGTTTTCAAAAACATACTTATCTGTTAATTTCCTGCTCATTGCTCCTTGTAACTTTCTCTCTGCAAGTATCCCGATTCAAGCAAACGAGCATCATGCGCGGCGGGTTGTATAACCGCAATATTGAAATAGTGGAAATGTTTTTTAAAATATATTAGCTATTTGTTTTCGTTTTAAATCATAGTAAGTTATATTCTGACATTGCATATTTGCAGTGAGGATTCGGTAAATAGAAACTGCAGAAAGTATGTGTACCTAATACAAATTCAAATTTAGAAAAGTAAGTAAATAAAATTGTATATCTTGTTATGAGTACTTACTGTTTACTTAGGTGCAATATGATT
Organism: Octodonta nipae; assembly: GCA_034190945.1. Lineage (NCBI taxonomy): Eukaryota > Metazoa > Arthropoda > Insecta > Coleoptera > Chrysomelidae > Octodonta > Octodonta nipae. Next base: position 177,343,621 of record CM067216.1, read on the forward strand.
CGAGTGTTTACCATTATTAATGTGCACTACATAGAAACAATATAAAATCATAAGAGTATCGAAAGAAAAATTAATTGAGAAACAACTTTTCATATTATTTCTTGAAAGGAACTTCGTGTCCCACAGCACCTCTCTTTTGTTTTTTGTTATTGGTGTCATTTTTTTAAATTTATTATTAAAATTAATAATAATATAATAATGTTAATGCGTATTTATTCACACAACAATCTCATAGTTATTCACAACACACTATAGAAAATAGAAACTTAAAATGTATATTTGTAAAATGGCAAAGGTTCTAAAAAATGATTAAAATCTGTTAACCTCGTGCATGGAGATTACAAAAATTACATATTAATATTAGAACATAAAACACGACATTTAAGGACCGCCGGTCAACACTATTAACTATTAAGAGTCTCTTGGTTTATATAATAAATAAATTATAGTAAATAAACAAATGTAACTTACGATTAATATACAATATCTGCACAAATTTAAATTGGAGACTTGTCATACGTCAAAAGTGAGAACAGCACAAAAAAGTTCAAGTTAATGGATGTTAGCGACAAGGATGACAAACCTTTAAGGGGGTTACACTGAAAAGTGTGCAGCTAAGAACATTAAAGAGCAAGTGCTAGAAGTAACCAGAATGACGCTATTGTTAAAAAGAGTATGTTGTGAATAACAAAATATATAGTTATAAAATTATGAATTAAATCACACATTAGGAATTATACTCGAATCGTAACAAAATAGTGAAATATTTTAATTTTCCTGATTTTTATGCCCATAACTAAGAATGTCACAAAGAAAGAGAAACAGAGGCGGGAAGTCTATTACTTCGTTAGAAGCTTTCGCTTCTGTCGTTAAGTCTAGAATGTCTGCCACTCTTTTGTGTTCATGTCTTATCCGGGTCTGTATTTATTGCACTTCGCTGTTAGACTGGTATACTAAGGATACCTCACCACCTTTTAGCATTGTTATAATTTACGTAAATCTAATAGGTATTTTAGATTTTCTTGGGAATAATACCACATCAGAGTTCAAACTTGTGTATATTTTAAAACCAAACATTTCAAAATCCTGTCGGATTTCGTTTTCAATGGATATAAATTTATAAAGTACCATTGAAATATATGACAATTATTTTGACAAATATGTTTACGATACTATGGAAAAAATTTTGATTTTAAATATACAGGGTACACAAGAAATTCCAAAGATCATTATAAATCAAAAAAATTTTTTCAAGTTGGAAGAACTTGAAAAATTGTCTTCAGAATTTATTTGTGGCGTTCCTAGGGACGACTTTCTTTTTAAGATAGTGCATTTGCCAAAAAATGCGATCAAAGAATTCTGATAATTCAGTGATCCCATTAAAGTCATAAGGGAAAACCTAGGAAAAACCTCATGAACTATCCCGATATAGGGTTGTTCAAAAGGATATGCCCATTGTTAATTTCATCTTTAATTATCGGCAACCAGACATGACTGAAATCTACGGAAGTAGAAGCAATGCAGTCGTTTTCATTTAATAGAATTAAGGCAGATTCTTTTAATTTTCGTTTTGTGCAGTGTTCTTCTTTGTGTAATATTGTTGTGTTTTGAAATTGTATTTTATGGCCTTGTTCCCAAGCATGTTCACAAATTTTTGATTTTTCGAACTGACGTTTCGTTATGTAATTTTGATGTTCATTTATTCGAACATTAAGAGGTCTAGAGGTTTCTCCAATATAAAACTTATTACATTCACAAGGAATCTTATAAATGCAATTTTTTGAGTTTTGCGTAGCGTTTTTTCGTTTTGTTTTTGTTATAATAGATTTAAGCGTATTTGTTGTTTTAAATGTAGTTTTGATGTTAAATTTATTGCCTACTCTTCTCAATCTCTCTGACAGGCCCTGTATATATGGTATTGTTGTTGTTATAATGTGGTTTTCCTGGTTGTCAGTATTATTAGGTGAAGTCTGGTGTTGGTTGTCAGTTGTTTTGTGCTCAATTTTATTTAACTCTTTGTTAATAAATTTTTGAGGGTAATTGTTTGCAGTTAGAACATTTTGTATAAATGATTTTTCTTTGTTGAATTTAGTAGTATCTGAGCAGTTAGTCTTTGCTCTGTCATATAAAGATTTAATAACACCTCTTTTTACCGTATTTGGATGGTTCGAGTTAAAATTGAGATATCTGTTAGTGTGATAATTAAAGATGAAATTAACAATGGGCATATCCTTTTGAACAACCCTATATCGGGATAGTTCATGAGGTTTTTCCTAGGTTTTCCCTTATGACGTTAATGGGATCACTGAATTATCAGAATTCTTTGATCGCATTTTTTGGCAAATGCACTATCTTAAAAAGAAAGTCGTCCCTAGGAACGCCACAAATAAATTCTGAAGACAATTTTTCAAGTTCTTCCAACTTGAAAAAAATTTTTTGATTTATAATGATCTTTGGAATTTCTTGTGTACCCTGTATATTTAAAATCAAAAATTTTTCCATAGTATCGTAAACATATTTGTCAAAATAATTGTCATATATTTCAATTGTACTTTATAAATTTATATCCATTGAAAACGAAATCCGACAGGATTTTGAAACGTTTGGTTTTAAAATATACACAAGTGTTTGAACTCTGATGTGGTATTATTCCCAAGAAAATCTAAAATAAACTAGAAGATGCCACAAATAACATTCAGAAAACTAATAGGTATATTTTTAAATTTTCTAGTTTTCTAGATTTTTGTATATTTCGTAAATATATTTGAAGCAAATGATTTTAAAGATATCAAAAAAATATATTTGTATCTCACTACCGAACTCTTTCATATAATATATTACGTTATGCACTTGAACATATTTATATTTATTTTAATTTTATGCTTTTCCCCCAAAATTAACATTAGGATTTTCATTGCATTTTTCCTGTAAACCCTATATTCTACATATTAAAAAAGTGGTTCAATTATTTTAGAGATAAGGGGGGGCGGTTGATTTTTGTAAAATTATCCCCCAGATGTACCCGCGAAAATCCGAATTCTTTGAGTTACCCTATGTACCCCTGAACAAGTCACCCAGCTCTGCACTGATACCAAATTTCAATCATTCCCTCCAGCAGTTTCAAAGAGAATAGGCTGTGACAGACGGACATACACAAAATTGATTTTTATAAGGGTTTCGTTCAACATTCAGAACCGTAAAAATGTTTATAATTTCAAGGTAACGAAGTCAACAGCTTATTTATTGCCTTATTATTCCGACGTAGGTATGCAATTATCGTAAAGAACACCATCGATGGTTAGGTGTATGGATATTTTAAAAAGAATCATCGAAGTCAAACATCGTTTACATGCATGTGTAATTCGTATAATTTGAAATAGATATCAGTATGTGCCACAAAAATGCATTAACGCACGAGCTAAGTGCGCCGGGTAAAATCCAAAAAAATGGATGGTCTCAGATCTCAAATATCAGTCAATAGCAACCATCAATGTTTTTTTGACACAAACATGGATATTTTCATTTGCATTCCTACCCTAGCTGCTTATATCGATTTTTAATTTTCTATATATAAATTACTTATGCTTATATAATTTCAGAATGATTGAGGAGGGAAAGATCTACATTGATAATCGAAAATTAAACTGTAGTATGGGCATTTTGTGGAAATTGAACGGAGAATTAATAGCATTCTTCATTTTGTACATATTTACTTACGTACATAGGTTTTCGCGAAACCGATATAGTATCATAATATATATAATAATATAATATATTGTTATCTGCAATAAAATATATTTTTTATCTGTAGATTTTTTTACCATACAATTACTATGCCGTAGATAAAACTTTTTAGTCACGCGTTTAGTTCACACAACTGTTGGTAGCATACATATTCTCTTGTCTACCTATTCAATATCGAAGTAGCAATCTTAAATGGTATAGTAATAAACCATTGTCATGTCAAATCAATTGGCCCCGAAAGGATTGTAGGCAATCATTTCCCTACCTATAGGAATATACTTTGATTTAATGAGAATTAATATATGGCAATAAGAATGCGCTAGCCATTTGTTAAACCTTTTCTGGTCAAGGTTCTTTACATTTTCTGGATGTTCCCACAAATAACATATTTTCTTACAAATTCGCAACCTAGTGACCATATTTAAATAAAGAATAGCTATAGAACATTATTTATGCAAATTGTTTCGATAGTTAGCCTTTAGAGCCTAAAAAGGAAATCTCTGAACCTAATATAGAAAGAAAAGTTAAGGAAATGTATCATCAAGTGAAGTAGTTCTAACCATTTGAAGTAGTTGAAATGTGTGCCATTAAATTTAATTAGAAAGTCATGTTTAACAAATAGTATTTTATATACAGGGTGTTTTGTAGAAGGTTTGCCAAATGTAGGGGGCAAATAGGTGGGCTCATGTGCTATATTATGTCGCCCATATAACTTTTTTTTATTTAATTTTTTTCTTAAATTATAGATTTTTTTATTTCAACTTTTGTAACTGACTTTCTCACTGTAAAGTCACCAAATCTAACCTCTGATGTTTGTTTGCTTTTCTGCAATCTATATTTGATGCAAACATTTGGGTGAAAAAATGATTGAGTCCACAAATGGTGAGGTTCTATAAAAAAGTCAGAAAACAACAAAAAATCTTTAAGTTAAACACTTTATCACATTACAAAAAACATAAGGACATCTAGAACTTCGAATGCACACAAAAACTTCTATAATTCGGCCTCTTACCATCGATATACCACATGTATTGGAAAGTATCAATTACAACTGCAAACTAAAGCATCAACAAGTTGCAATAATTTGTTATAAATTTTGTTCAAACTGGCTTCCACCGCTGCGGATGCAAGCATGACATCTTTTTCTGCCTGCTATAGTTGTAGTCTCATCCCGCATTGTTTCAAACTCAGCATTCATTCTTTCTCTTTACTGCTCCTTGGTGTCTGTCTCTATCTCGTAAAAGACCCGAATTTTTAATGAGCGATTTACCGATCTTATTAGATGAAGTCTATACTCTGTTCTCCAGTATCCGCAGGCCTGATTTCTTTTATTTTTTGTTATAGAAGCGGGCCAAGCAACTCATTTGCGAGATAGAAATAGAAACCAAGGAGCAGTTAAGAGAACGAATAAGTTTTGCCTTTTGAAACGACTTAGGGGACTATGAGGTTCAGAAAATGATGTCGCGCTTGCATCCGTAGCAGTAGAAGTCAGATTGAACAAAATTTATAACAAATTATTGCAACTTGTATGATTTATTTTTTGTGGTTCTAACCTTGTAAGGTACAATCTTAAATTTTATTATTATACTAATTACTTTTCTATACAGTGGAGCAAACAAATATCATAGATTAGATTTAAGTGTATTTAGTGAAATTACAGTGAAAAATAAATAAGTTACAAAAGTTGATATGAAAAAGTCTGTAATTAAGAAACAAAAAATTAAATTGAAAAAAAAAAACCGTAAGCTATCCAGATGTTATATGGGCTACATAATATACTTTATTGCAGACACTTACTTCATTCTCTATTTTTTTGTTGCTTAACACTTATGTCATTTGATTATTAAGGGTATTATATACCCTTGTTGAGTTATTTACTCTATATTCCAATTCAGTATCCATTTTTCCGTCATCTGTTTCCTAGATGTTCAAAAGTCACAGCGTTATTAAGAAAATATTTAATATTGTGTTTAATTGTAATTGGAAAATATTTTATTGCTATGTCATTTTTAAAAATCTAATACAGGTTTCTTTTTTTGCAGGTATGCAGACGAGTAAATAATTTGGCAAGTAATTGACAGTGTCAACAGTAATGTATAAAAACAGTCATAGAATTTAAACTAATTCCTTAGGCATTACATTAAAATTGTGAACTCTGAAACGATCTAAAATACGTGTTTATGGTTAAAGGATTAGTCTACGTAGGAAAGATTTGGTGATTCTGTCTCGCTTTTCCGTAATTTTATCTCAAGAGTGTCTATTTTCGTTATCCAGAAATGCGTTCAGTATGCTCGAGAACTTAATAGCGCCTTCTGTAGATTCGAACTTGCGCCTAAGAATGCATCTGGTAATTGTTAAGAGTCTCAATCAGTAGCGTACAAAGTGAGATTGGGTTTCATATTAACGCTAAAAGTTAAATCCCAAACAATAAAGTTTTAGTAAGTTCTTTATGCATAACTCAAGGGACTGGCTAAACATGATTAATTACTGCTTGTTTCTGGTCTAGCGGTTTCAACACAAGTTGGTGTAGATAAAGTAATTTTTTCAATACAGTTAGCACTGCAAAGTCTGTGTTGATTCAAAAGTGCCTTCCTGTTAATGATAATGCAAACACTAAAATCGTAAAAAGTACCGGTAATAAGATAACTCTATAGATGTGTGGAGTAGTAGTTTTATTTTAAAGCAGTTTTGTTTGAAGAATACTTTAAATTTACAATAATATTTATTGAATATGCAAAGCATGCAGTAACTTTGAGATTATTACCATTATTCTTATTGTGTCTGTTCTTTGGGGTGTTCTCTCCTCAGTTCTTTTCTGTAACAGATGCATGTATCGAATGTGTTCTTCACAGATGTTTCAACTCCAAGTCTGCAGTCGTTGGTTGTAGAATGGAATAGAATGCACAATTTTTGTATTGATCAAATAAATTTGGCGTATCCACCACAGATATTTTTACACAATACACCTATTTGTACACGGGAATCCTGGTTGATCATTTTGTACAATTTTTTTCTCTCATTGCTACTTTTATCTATCTATTAATTACGTTAGGTGTGTTTTTGTTAATTTAGACTTCAGCTTCCCCCTTGGTCATGTTTGTTAAGATGTAGTGAGACCTCCACCCTCCTCCAACACCTGTGATGTTTCCTATAAGTTTTAATTTATTTGATATGTTTATGTATTTTGCTTGACATACTAAATACTTGAGTTTAACGTTAATAAGACTACTAAACAAAAAAATATATCGGAACCATACAGGCGTTAAATGGTCAGTTTTGCTGTAGCACGTTTCAAACTCAGCAAATCGCTCTGGAAATTAGCTTCAGTTACCAACCCAAAAAACATACGATTGCTTAGTCTTATCAGTGTGTTCGAAAATGTTTTTTATTTTGTCTGCCTGTGTTATTAGTGATGTCATAAATAGGGTGCAAATATGGTTAATGCAATATTAATCCAAAATATTGTAAATGAATCTACCATTTAAGTTAATTGTCAGATGCTTCTTATTTTATCGTGACTGTTCTACTAACCAGTGAAATAGTAACCATTCGTTACAAAATACTCATTACTTCGTTAATATAGTTACTTATTCTTTATCCATACTAATCGCAGTTGCACTATTCGGTACAAGATATTATTCCGGAATATCAACACAACTACAATGATGGTTGCCGCAATGTCGTTTGGAAAACCAAAACATTTCTATAGAAATTTCATAATTACAAACTAGATAATGCGTACTACTGAATTTTTATTTTGTATAGGATCATAGATCTAGATATAGTCTATTTGGATTTTGGAGATAAGGATGAATTAGTACTCTCAAATATAGTATTATTAATCGAGCTTCGTAGGTGGTGGTATTAGTTAGTTACGTTATACTGCTTATAGGTACAATTTTTTAATGTAAGTAACATTTTCATACAGGACTGTTTCTTGACAGGCGATTTTGTTGATACAATAGGAAGATTAAAAATCAATATAATCGGTAATAAATATCTAATACTTTTAGGTCAGTTTGAAAGTAATTCCTTACCATCACGTTATTTTTGTATGTTTGTTAGTGTGCTTTGATATTAATATTGAAATAATTTCCTTTAAGGTTTCAACTTTTCTTAAAATTTTCGATTTTTCAAGCTATAATGTATCAAAACTTATTGGTTTCCATTCTTAATAATAAAACTAATTTTCATTAAGTGCTGGTGCTTTCAATTCCAAGGCTGATAGTTAATAATATTAAATACTTATAGACAGTAGACACACGTATTGTTACGGTTACTGACCTTAAATACACAATGTACTGAAAGTAACTATGCACCGAAATAACGAATATAAGTAACGAGTTCGGAAGTAACGATTAGTAGCGGCAATTTCCATTTCTAATCAGTACTAGGGTTTCTTTGCCTTGACTTCTAAGGTAATGGTGTATAATTCAGAATATTGTAAATACCTTATTCTAAATTTGCAAGTTTATTACATTTTAATTGAACCATTTGTAAAGAAAACAAATACTACTAACAACTAATAATATTAAATACTTTAGACAGTAGACAGAGGTATTGTTACGGTTACTAACCTTAAATACGCAATGTACTGAAAGTAACGATGCACCAAAGTAACAAATAGAAGTAACGAGTACCGAAAAAACGATTAGTAGCGTTAAATTCCATTTCTAATCAGTACTAGGGTTTCTTTGCCTTGACTTCTAAGGTAATCGTGTATTCTTTTTAATAATTCAGAATATTGTAAATACCTTATTCTAAATTTGCAATTTTATTACATTTTAATTGAACTGCTTGTAAAGAAACCAAATAATACTAACAACTAATAATATTGAATTAAGTAGACTGTGGAGTTTCAACTGAGTTCAGCTTAACACTTGTGATATTTTATTGTATATTATACAATATTTGATTTTTATCAAATTTCAAAAATCTTATAAAACCTATTGATCTTCTCTTTTTATATGCCTGCTTAAATGGGGTGCTATGTTTTCAGTGGTGAGTATGTATGTATGTTTATTTCTGCCATAAGTGTGAACATATAATTTAAAACAATATAATGTTTTCTGTTGAGTAACACAAGATTGTTTATAATAAATTAATAGCTGTAATCTGCGACTTCGTCCACGTGGATTACATTTTTTTTGGGAAACCCCTTTAACTAATTAAAAAATCAAAATGGAAAAAAGTTTATTTTTAATTCATTGTAATTAAATTTTCCTTGCTTTCAATAGTCAGCAAAGTTTTACTGGGCTCTGATTCTTGTAATAGTACGTTCATGTTATATTTCACTGGAGTTCCTTAACCAGCAACTACCTGTGAAAGTCCTTCAAAATCGATTTGGTTTTCGAAGATTATCCCGGTCTAACACAGAGAGTCTTAATTTGATTTTTTGTTCAATACAAATATCTATATGAAATCACAGCAGTAAATTTGAAATCACAGGAACATATATTGTTTGTTCAATTGAGTAACAGTTTTTAAATTACAATTCATTGTATTTACTTTCTACAACCTCTAACCTTAGAACCATTCACGTTCTCGAAAATCGAATATGGCAACTATAGAGATATGTGTTGCATAATCGTATGTCATCCTTCCTTTTCTATCGGCATCCTAGCAACTTAATTGTCAACTGTAGATCGTGCTCCTGCTACGTTCGCATTGCTTCTTGACTTCTTTTGGCAGTTCTCGATTGTTCTCGTGTGAGAGCGCTTTTAGCGAAGGTACAATATATTTTATTTTTATGTGTTCTTGGGAAATAACAGCACAATCGAAACAAAAAAATCTGTATATTCAAGGAAAAACCAAACGCTTCCAGGTCTATTCTGACATCGTTTTCGATGGCTTTAAACATGCATAAAAAATATAAAATGCATTTTACATATACAATATATATATTTACATTTGTCGCAATATATACACGACAGAGGTAAAACAATAGTTCCAGTTTTATCATTTAAACATATTTTAGTGATAAACCTTTCATTGACACACTCTTTGCCCAATTGTTTGGGACAATTTTCAAAAAAAGTTATTCCAGTCATGTATTATTCATATAGAATAACTAATAAAAACGATTACATTATAAAACTATTTTTAAAATACGAATACCACATCTGGCTTTAGCATCTTAGAATATAAAAAAGCATCTGGGAATTGGAAAAAGATGATTCACTTACCAAAAGATTGCCGAAACTGTCAGTTGTCCAAGCAGCAAAGACCAAGAAAAAAATTTGATTTTCATACCTTCGGCTTCGCCTTATTACATAAATTTAATTTGAAGATCTAGAAGTTTAAATAAGTAAATTAATGGTTACAGTAACTGAATTTACAATAAAAGTTGGAATTTATTTTATCACCGGTACGCCAATGTTCAAGCCAAGTCAAGAATAGATGTTATACACATGAAAACACACGTGAATAAATTGTTTATCTGCCTACACGATTTTCCTCGCGTATATTTTTTAACTATTCTAACAAATAAGCCTTAAACTTTTTGTGTTCAAAATTCAGCAATTTTTCTCTGAAGATTGATTTCAAGTGAAATATGTGGTCTTGTTTATTGACACCTCGAAGAGAGTATTTTCGACAAGTCCATACAAGAGTAGTTAATAATCAAACCAGTCATTACTTCACTCAGTAAATAAATAATTTATAGATCTTTAGCTGATTGGTTTTCGCTTCAATTACAATTTGCTGTGTTCTGCATCGAAATCAAATGAATCGCATGAGCATCTTGGATAATTCCGTTACAATAGGATGTAAAACTGAATATTTTATCATTTTTGATACATTTGATTGCACACAAATCTATGCATTACAAAACGTTGCCAGCACATTTCAATCATCATATTGAAACCATATGTGAATCTAATTATAGTCCCCATGACCGATATTGCTTTGATTCAAGTTAATGTTTGAGAACGGCATAACGTAATTACATCTACATTGCTTCGCCCTGTTCCTGATTATTCTACCAGAAAGGTTGTTCAATCTGGCGACAAATTGTCGACACTTAATTCTCCGCTTCCAGTAGAAACTGCTTTATGATATCTTATTGCATATGATTTGAAAATAAAAATAAAAAAGGTATTGTAAGATCAAAAATTAATCAAAATGTAGCGTTATTCATGCCTTTATATATTCGGTCTAAGTATCGTTTTAAAAAAAACCTACCCTTCCAAACATTTAAACTTTTGTGAATGTTATGAGTTCAATGTGTACAAATTTATTTAAACAAAATGTGACTTAGGTACAAAATTAAGGATCTCGTCTAAGCGATTGTTCATTATCTACCAGGATTTAGTTCCACTATTGGAGTTACCTTCCAAAAGGTCTTAAACAAGACTAAGTTAATATTTTCGAACTGGTATTGATATCGTAAATATTAAGAGGTCACGTCGCGAAATTGACATTGTAAACTTCTTCAGTTGCTAGAAATATCCTAGATATCGGTCTTCTTTGGCGCTGCTTTTCAAGAACGACGCAAGTTTTTTGAAACTGCTTTTATTTTCATTACAACAAGCATGCCATTCCGTCCTGTTCTTCTTTAGTGTTACTGCGACATATTGTAGGTCCAGCGTTTTCATAGTCGTCCTATTTATCGGCTTCATATTGAAAATGGTCTTTCGATGTTTTGATTACTATATGTTGCTATTTTTGTGGGAGAACTACTATTTGTAATTTGTTGAAATTCTCCACTTTGCATCATTGTCTTATGCTTGACTTCTAAGATCTTATTTTAGGTTTACCGGCTTTCCTACACTGCCTGCTATATCTCATTGGCCATAAAAATGTATCATATATAAATAATTAAATTTAAATATTCACCAATGTCAGCTTACATATACAAATATAGCGATTGTAGAACACAAATTTTCAATCAACGCAACTCATAAAAATTGCAATTTGGTTCTGTTCAATACTAAACTTATACCTGGGCGACCGAACTTTACTCGTGAATTAAAACAGTTAGTTTGAAGTTCTATTTAAACTACTTTTCTCCAGATAACATATCAATTTTATTTCATTAATTATTACCAAAAGCCTTTTAACCTACTAGAAATTATAACAATAAAATAGATTAATGCAATCGATATTACAAATATTGTTATATTGACCTGTATGTATGGTTACATAACTAAGCAGACAAAGAACGTCTGTCATTTTATTCTGATATCTATCATTAAGTTTTATAATATTGATAATCGTCAGGAATTTACATTACTTCCAAAGATTAGACCCTGACATCTCGATTTCTAGACACCTAAATCCTTAAATCCGTAAATTTGATCAAAAATGATAGTCGTTATATAAAAAATATATAATTATTCAACTAATATTATTTTTTTATTGTCGAGCAGAACATTACCATTTTTTAGGGTTTCATACATACAATATACGGATACCCTTATAATATCACTCCGGATTTATGATTCTGTCGCATCATAGCAATTTTCTCCTAAACTACTGGACGGAAGAGATTGAAATTTGGTTGGAGTGTATAGTTTGATGACCCGATTAGGAGTCCATATCGTAAAAGAAAAAATTTTGATTTTAGGGGTACTTCCGGGGGGAAAACTAAAAAAATCGACCGTTCCCCCCCCTGATCTCCGAAACTAATGAGCCTAAAATTTTGTAAAAAATATGAAACATAGAACGTTGCCCGAACTTTACAGAAAAAATAAGGAGAAACCATAAAAATTAATTTTGGGGGCAAATATAGAATTACATTAAAATTTAAAAATAAAAAAAATCAAACGCATCACGTAATACATCAAATGAAAGGTCCCATTCTGAGGAACACAAATATATTTTTTTCATATTACAAAAAAGTGAAAAAGATATTAACGAAAATATACCAAAATTTACCCATTCACCCCCCCCCCCTTATCTTCGAAACTATAGAACGTAAAGTTTTGAAAAAGTTTACTGGAAAAATAAGGAGAAACCTCTACTTTTAATGTCGGGGGGCAAATTACAGAATTAAATGGAAAATATAAAATTAAAATTGTTTCTAACGCATCATGTTATATATCAAATGAAAGGGCTCATTATGACAAAAGCAAATATATTTTTTTCATATTTTTAAATAAATTAATTAAAACATATTAAAAAAATACCCATTCCCCCTATCACCGAAACCATAAGCTGGAATTTTGGGGGGCAAATTAAAGAATTAAATGGAAAATAAAAAATTATAATTGTTTCTAACCGATCAAGCAATATATTAAAACAAAGGGCTTATTATGAGGAATACAAATTAATTATTATTTTTAAAATAAATTAATTAAAACATAATTAAAAAAATTACCCATTCTCCCCTTTATACCCCAAACTATAAGACCTAATTTTTTTTGTTTACAGGAAAAATACGAAGAAATCCCTAATATTAATATTGGGGGCAAAATTATAGAATTAAACGGAAAATAAAAAAATATTTTTTTAACGCATCATGCAATACATCAAATGAAAGTGCTCATTATGAGGAATACAAATATATTTTTTTCAAATCATACTACCTAAAATTTTGAAAATAAGTAGGGGAACTGGGGCTCACTTGAAATTTATAAGAAAAATTATTAGAAATCCCCCATAGTAATTTTAGGAACAAATTATAAAATTAAATGGAAAATAAAAATTCAATTTTCAAACGCATCATGTAATATATCAGATAAAAGGCTCATTATGTGAATTACAAAAATATCATATTTTTAAATCAATTGTTTAAAAGATATTAACAAAAATATTAAACATCGGCTTAATTCCCACTTTAGAAACTAGACTATTTATATTTTGAAAAATATATTTTATTTATATTTTTAAATAATTTGAATAACATATTTAATAATTTATAATTTAAAAATTGACCTATTTTGCCGTTTATCTTCTAATTTACAGAGCCTCAAAATTCAGACAATACATTATAAAAGGCTTCCCTGAAAGTTTATTAGTAAAATAAAATTCTAATGTCAATCTTGGGGGCCAAATTAGAAAATTAAACACATATTTGTATAAAAATCAAGCGAATCATGTAGCAGATAAAATAAAAAGTCTATGTGTGGAAAATAAAAGTGTATTTTTTTTTATAAATTTAAAACGCTTTCTCTAAAAGATATTGGGGTAAATATAAGAAATGCACTCACTTAGTATGCGAGTCCAACTGGCACTTGACCAAATTATTTATTATAATTGTTTTCAGTTTATAATTATTATAAACATATATCCGCACTACCTTTTTTCCATATTTCTGCTTTCGTTTTTACTCCAAAACCAACTTCGTCTCAAGTATTCTTCCTCTACTTCTCTATCGGTCCCTCAGCCAGGGTCAATTAGTTATTTATATAACACTGCAATTTGCGTTACTACTGACATCCAATATAAATGTGCTATACTTCATATTTTGTTCATTCGTAACCATAGAGTTAATACTTACGATTGAGTGTGTAAGGTATAGGTGCCTGTATAAGGGGAATCGTCACGCATTCCGTTACTTTTTTCTTGGGGCCTGACGTACTTACTCTACATTAAGAATTACCTTTATGTTTGTAATAACAGAAACTTCTCTTCTTCATGTTTCAACTCAGAGCTTTTACTTTTGGAGGTAGCTGGCAGAGCACAAAACGTCGTCATTTCGTCATGGATCCCGGGTGGGCTCACTTATCAGCTACGCGAAATTCTCCTGACATTTAGTACCCACGAACATATAAATAATTATAGTATCAGTCGCACTAGCTGATCGAGACCTAGAACGGCACTGCATTTTTTGAAGTTAAGTATATCAGTATTACCATTTGAGTACCTAATTTGACTAAAATTCGTCTTCTATACGGATTTTACAATCCAATTTTTTCACTCATCTTTATCGCTATTGTTTTTTTTTTGATTACAACAAAAATTTTCTATCAAACTCAGACTTAACTAAAAGTGTCAAACTTTGATCAATAATTATTATCAGCTGCAAAAAAATAAATGCAATAATCTATCAAAATGTTTATTGTGCTCATCACATTATTATGATTTATTGTACCTGTGTTTTGTTCAAAATATAGAAACGAAAACTTTTGATATATTAATAAATGTACTAAAATAACATACTCCTCCAGGATGTAACGTAATTTCTTGGCTATTTCTATTCATCCCACCTAGTTTCACACGCTGTTATGATTTACAGGATTTATCTTTGACATTTGATACAATCCAAACAAGTAACCTTTTTTTATAAACCTTAATAAATCTAATGTTATGCATAAGCAATTTGGAAGAAAAAGTTCAGTGGAGTCAAATTTTAAGATGAAAAATTCTGTTTTTAGTGTTTTAATATCAGTGTTGTTATTAAGCTCGAAAATATCAACAATTCCTCAAAGCACTAAAAAACCATAAAAATAACTAAATAAAAACATTAAAAACATATCTAGAAGTTAACGTTTGGTGTAAGATTTCCTTTAACTTTTGCCAACACGTTATTGGTTACATAATGTCATATTTTTAAACTGTGAAGTAAAAAATTGGTTCTTTTAAAATCAGTGGAATAAAATAAATATATCACCCTTTATCTGAAATGATTAGGCAGGAACCTAAATTACCTTAAACTTCTGAATTTTGACAATCTGACTGATCGTGTGTCTCAAAACTAGGGATGTGAACCGTACAATATATTGTATTTTGCTATATTTCAGGACTACGTTCTATTTACTGTTGAAGAAATATACAGCGTGTCCAAAATTTCAAGTTCCTAGTCGAAACCTAGGAGTGGACCACCTTATGTCTACCCAGGGAAAAATATTATAAATATGAATCATTTTTTAAAAAAAGATATAGGCACTTTATTGAAAAAGGTCCAAAATGAATACCATAGACTACATTTTTCAGTACTACAATTTTGAAAATATGACTGTTGAAGTGTGTTGGTAACCTAATTAACTATTTTATAAGCTGCAATCCCAAATTGACCCGCAGTGTATTTTGTTTTATCACAATAAAATATTATGTTATTTTACATTTTTTAACAGAAATTTAGGGAAATATTTTTTCAGTCAATTTTGACACCTCACTGTGTAAAAAAATATAATTAAACAACTATGGCAAGTTATTACAAAGATGGCACCACTAATGAGGTTTGCAAAATGGTATAATATTTCTGCCAGAATTCTCAAATAAAAATTCATGTGGGTACTTTTCTGAACAAGAACCAATTATCAAAGTCATCCCAAAATTCTCAACGAATTTAAAGTGAAAGTGCAAATAAACGATTATGAAAAGTTTATTATTCACACTAGAAGAAATGTTCAAACTGTTTACCACCACAATTAAAATATGCACGACATCGTCTTAAAAACGACCTTTCACCCCAGTCATTCATAACTTCGCTAACTGTGTGTGTTCAGCAGCATCCAAGATTCTTTAATGTAATTCACCAATTGTAGATATAAATTTCGAAGAAATTTTAAGTTTCCGGCAACTTCACTAAAAAAGTCCAATGGTTTAAATCAGGAGAGCGTGGTGGCTATAAAATTGGACCAAGGCGCCCGAGCCAACGGTCTGCAAGCAGGGTAACTGTCATTATAGTACCACATTGTACGTAAAATGATCTAGTAGATTTGGCAGATGGTTTTCCAGAAAATCTAGATAAATTTCACTATTCACATTCCTGGCCACTCAAAAGGTCCAATAATTCGACCAGGGAATTTGAATAGTGAAATTTATCTCGATTTTCTGAAAAACTATCTGCTACATGTTCCACTAATCATTTTTTACCATTCATTAGTTGTGGAAATGCACAGGAAAATCCTATTCAATTAACAAGTTTCTTAAAGAGAAAGCCTAGAATTTTTTCTTGAACAGAAATGTGGATATTCAATTATAAAGTCAAACAGTTTTAACACTTAGGGTCAACTTTGTTTTATCGTCCAAGAAGTGTAGGAAAATACATAGGAACAGTAACACCGGATCTGTAAAACCTGCTAGAGAAAGTTCTTGCTGTTGTAACGACCATAAAAGAATTAGTTATTGGGTTATTTCTATCTTTAAGTGGATGACCATTACATGCTACGGGCGTTCTCACTACATGAAGTTATGCGTGTGTATGTGTGGTATCTATCCTCTATTACCATTTTCGAACATAATGAATTATAACATTTTCACTATGGTTTATCGGTGCCTTCGGTGATACTATAAAGGAATCCCAAGTATATAATAACTTTTCTGATTAATGGCTATTCACCATGGCGTTTGAAAGGGTACATTTCTACAATCTTTAAACGTATTTTATTTTATCTCTAACTAATGGAACTGCTTACGTTAATAAACTGGGTTTTAAGCTACGTTTGCCATCATAATTTTATTAATTCCAATGCGAACTAATTGGTTTGCAAAATATATTAATTTATTAATACTACATAATTATTTGAGCCGCCTTCTCTTAATAAATATAATCTCAATGTGTTGCGTAAACCTGGTTTTCGAATCGCCCACAAATTCGCTTACGGAAGGAAAGTCGTGAATGAATAGCATGAATGGGCGAAATCCAAGGAAAAATCCTACGCACATCTTTGAATGAATATAAAATTTGAATCCATTCACTTAAAATTTCAATTACTCAATGAAACACAAGTTTCAGATTGGATTTGAATTTCTTAAAAGGAATTGATTACCTTGCTTATCGCTCCAATCAATGTCGATATTTAATCGTAGATAATTTAGCAGTGGCATGCCATACCCATATTATAATAAGTTGCACTAGAAATGCCTGTTAAATTGATAGCGATTAATACTACTCTCAGAGTAATGGTGATTAAATAAACAACTGATTTCACAAACTCTTTTATTCAACTATTTTGAGGATTTATTATAGTTTATTACTTAATTATTTAAACGACAATCAGTTTCAAACATAAAGTACTTAATAAAATTAAATTAAAATTGTGTATGATATTATAAACAAGAATAGCGGCAAAATTCAATAATAAAAGTAAATGAAGCTGTTCATGAAATAATAATAGACAATTGACATGATTTCTTAAAAATGTTGTATCAAATTAAAATCAAACTTACACTAAAAATGCAATAATGTAAGCAGCGTTATATGAAGCGCTCGGGGAAAATACTAATAAGCCACAATGTCAATATCGTGCAAAAATTAATTATAAAAGTTGCAAGCTATAAAAGTAAGGGTCTGAAATGTAAGAGTCAAAAATAACTGACCTCTGACAATTTAAAGATGTATTTTAACATCCTGATTACTAATTTCTCTTATTTTGCACCGACCTTAGGACTTACGAATAGTACTAATCGGAATTCTGTTCAGTGAGAGATATGAAGTCAGCAGCACTCTGACTCCATCAAAAACTGCACAATAATAACAATCCGAATTTAATTAAAATCGGCCCATAAATAAAAAGTTATAACATGAAAATAAAACTCCTTTTTTGCACAATCCTGTATGTTACAGCTTTTCACCAAATAATGCATCAATAATATAGTAAATTTTTTGAGAAATGGTCAAACAGCTTCAGATATTGTAGCAAGAACGTATTAAGCCGTAAGTATTCAATGGCATGTCGGTAGTTAAGAGGAAATAAAACACGTAGGCAGTAAATGCATTAAATAACAACTTAAGTCTTAAACTTTTTTATTAAAAAAAAAATACCTCACTCATAATTCATTGTTTCCTGACAAGCGAACGAAAATAGCTATTTTCTTTGAAAAAAAAACTTAACATGCCACTTTTTTTTTATATTGTCATTCTTTCTTTAACTGTTAACATAATTTTCTTTTTATTTTTTAAAAGGAGCCAAGGACTGCGTTTTGATATAAAACATATATATTTATTTATGAAAACGTGATTTTCTCAAAAGTATATTGTTGTGGCTTATGACTATTTTCCTTCAAGCGCTTCACATTTGCAATTAAATTCAGGTTAAAAATTGCAAAATTGATTTATAACCCAGGAAAATTGTGTTTTAAAATAAATTAAAAAAACTAAAACGAAATCAAAAACAAGAGGAAAAGCTTACAATTTTCATTAATGCGTTTTTGTTTTTTAACACCATAAACTGAAAAACTGTAGTTTTTGCCTTTTACCCAAAATCTACTATGGGCAATGTTGTAGATCATTTAAAAATATCTTCAATTTGTTGAAATCCGCTGTGTTTCACATAAACAGCATCACATTTTGTACTAATATAGAATTAAAATTTCAATTACCGGTACCTCTTTTTACTAAGAATTTTTTAGAAAGATGACGAGGGGTCTTTACAGTAACTATTCTACTTTCCAGTGTTGCTTTTTGAATAATGATGGGTTGAGATAGTATAGATTTAAAAATATGATGCATTTTCAATTAATAAGAAAGAAACAAATTATAAGAAGTAATTCATTTCAATTTAGTCTTGTCTATAAGAGCGAGAAAAATGGTAATTTCTGATCGAATTAACATCTTGTATGCCTCCACTACTTTTTTAACATTATTTTTATAAATTATGGGTGTTTTTAAAATGTTACCGCTTGAATATTTATTTTGGGCAAACAAATATTGTAAATCATTTGACATAATTTTGTTAAAAAATTGGGTTATACCACTAATGTAGCTTATAATAAACAATTTACTAAATACCACATTCAAATTATATTATAATCAGTATGATAGTGTATGTTTCAAAAAATATTTTTTCTTATCATGGTTCAATTTATGTTATACTATCAAACTAGGATACCAGATCATGTGACCTGTGCCCAAAGGGCGCCGCTAGGCAAGGAAAGGGGGGGTTCCTCCCCTCCCGACCCTCTTGTCGATCATTGGCGCTTTATTATACCTACATATGTGTATTAAATACACATTTCTATTTATATGAACAGAAAGTTTCTGATTTACTTGGATTATTTCTCTTTTGTTACATTGAGTCCAGGGCCGGATCCAATGAAGAACTTTAGATGGGGCGATGTCGTGATTGCTTCTGAGAAGGAGATCACGTACATAATGAAGGGGCTATTCTGTGATTGTAGACACATTGACTTTTCTTGGTTATTACGTTAGTCCATCTAGCGGTTTAAACACACAGAAATTATTTTCTTTTACGTTTTACATTTAAAATTTTCTCGTTTTAGTGGTTAACTCCCTGACCTGAAGGCTCTCAGAAGGGGCAATCGCCCTCTCCCCCTTAGGTCCCCTCTGATTGCAAGTTTAGGTTGGAGTAATGTATTAGCTAAAATTTTTTCTCTCTTCCTCATCTGAAGCTTTTAATATCATACTACAGTTTATTGTCTATAGTTCGTTACGTTGCTTGCTGCTGGTGGACCAGTGTCTCATAGCAAGAAGCTAACTGTTGTTCTTGTGAATTACTCAATTTGGTAAGTTTTCCGCTTCATGTGAACCTTGTACAGAATTAACGTTAATCAGAGAAATGAAACTTGAAGAATTGGACTGTTTTTAATTCTAAAATTAAGGAGGGTAATTCTTTATAAGCAGATAATTTCATTCCTTTTCATATTTTCTCAGATTACCATCTACCCAATTGACGGCGGTTTTAGGTTTTTTTCAAGCTCTAGTTCTACTTCTGTTACAGATGAAGGGATGTTATGTTTTGTATTCATACCTCCAAAATAATATGTGTTGATATGGCGCTCCATATTGTATAGTGTGCCCTCCTCAGTACAACCTTTTGTTTTTTAAAGAGTGATCTTATTGAATACAAATGTCCGATGTCATTTTGAACCTGAACTATCGTATCAAAATTGTGCAGCAAGCGGATTTTATTAAACAGTTACGAAATTATGATCGAGCCATTTCTATTTTTATCAAAGTATCTTAATTTTAGAATTATTAGTATAAAATAGTTTTTCCGGCATAATTATTAGTATTTTCATTTACTTATTCAAACGATTCACTAATATACTTTTTACACCAACTACCTGTAAGTTTACTATTGATTTTGATAGATTGTTAGCCGATCTAGTTTCTATATACACAAAACTTTACTCACATTTGTCATTAATCTAATTTCAGTTTCACACAACGTTAAATTTCTGTTTTTTTTTTCAGAAATCGCAAAGGTTCGAGCAAGTTTATTTCAAATAAATGGGGTCAAAAAGGAACCATTGATTTTACCAGAACCCGAAGGACCTGTTACTACGCTGACAGAAAAAGTATATGTGCCAGTAAAAGAACATCCAGATGTAAGTATTCAAGTTCAGAACCTAATTATATAGTTATAAAATTAATAAGTTAACGACGATTAAAATGTCTATAGAAGTATTCCTCAGCTGCACGAACTGAATTTTTGTGGCATATGATTTAACATTCCACCATATTCAGTTTTTCTTCGTTAGAATATTCTATTTTATCACGAAAACTTGTCAATATCGACTGTCAGAATTGGGCCAGTAAAACTGCAATCTTTCCCAATTTAACCATTGCTCCATCTCCGCTAGTTTCCGAGATCCCCATACTGATCATCAAAAAAAACTCACCCTGTATATCTAATTCAATAATAATAACTGATAGTTCAAATCATCCTTTATCATCTGTATCTGTATTAATAGAGAGTTATGAAAAAATATTAAATTAAGGTACATAAAATTATACATAAACTTCAAAAATAAGTTTTAACCGTCTACAATGTCTTTCAGTATTGCTTGTAAAAGTTGTTTTCTTTTACAGTTTAATTTTGTTGGACGAATTCTGGGACCACGAGGAATGACTGCCAAACAATTAGAACAAGAAACAGGATGTAAAATTATGGTTCGAGGGAAAGGATCAATGAGAGATAAAAAGAAGGTGCGCTTAAAAACTAATATTACGTGTATTCTGTTCACTGAAACTAGTGTGCAGTTCTGAATGACTAAAGATAAATTGTTTAGTTTAAATATACGCAGACAGTTCAGATGTAATTTTTACCACGATCAGTTCCTTCGTCTATTTTTACAGCGAGAATGTTGAAGTTAATCTGGCGTGAAGCCAACGCGCAGAATGATACGGCAAAGGAAAAAATAATTTCACTTTAAAAGTGTTGTTAGGTTTTAATTTTCTGTATATTTTAATTGACGTATGATTTTTAATGAGCCTCTAGAATGAGATTTACAAAGAAACTATGCACTTCACAATAAAACATCAATATTTTCGGTTGTATAACTTGAAAGAATACATTTTCAGCAAAAACAAGAAAATGCTATTATAACGGTGTAAATATGAGAAAAGACGAAATATATGTTTAGTACTTCATGTTCTTTCTGTCCATTGTTCAACATGAGAGCCCTTCTAGCAAGAAACATGCCGTACTATGGAAAATATAGACGTATATTGGATCTTAAATACTTACTTACTTTTTATTTCTAAAGACTATCTTTTGTTCAAATATGTATCTAGTATGTGAGGTTATTATGTTTTTAATATTCTTGTATAAGAATTTTCAAAAAATCTGAACACCTAATAAGAGTTGATCAAATTTAATTTAAATAAAAATGTACTTTAATCAAACCTTACAAGATAATTTCGCGTTTAACTGACACCAGAATGGAGATCGTTCACTATTTGTCTGTATATATGTTATATATTACTTGTGTTCAGTGATTACTCGAAAACGGCGTAACTGATTTGTACAGTTTAAACTGTGTTCTATTAAGAATATCTGAAAAACATGTTTTTTCTTGCTTTTTAGTTGTTATTTGTATTTTTAAGTAGGTTCTTGTATTGTGTTAAAATTTATTTTGTCATGCAAAATTTTCAAAAAACTTATTTAATAATGAGTGGCTTCACCGCAGTTTCTTATGCGTTCGGTAAAGTTAATTAATAAGTTAATTGAAATTAACTTATTAATTGTATACTGAGGAATGTATTTCCAAACTACTCGAATTTAGTCAACTAGGATGTTTCGTAGGTACTTGCTGTAAATTACCCAACCTAGTGCCAATCATATCCCACACATGTTCGACTGGTGACAAGTCTGAGCAGTTGGAAAACCATGTAAGTTATTTTCTTACAGGACACTAAATCGTCTTTATTCTCTGCGAAATAAATCACAATACGTTCCACTACTACACTTCAACGGTCGAATAACTTACTTAATCAGATGTTCTGCTACTTTGCTATGTACTGAACTTAAATCCTACTGTACGTTACCTTTTTTATACCATCATAGTCCTTCTCGATCTTTTCCGTCTGATTCTGGAAAAACCTCTTTTATGTGGCATGTTTATTGGAATGTTTTTTGTTCAATAATTAATTTCTCCAGGATTGCTTTATTAGTAAAAATTAAACTTTCTAAACTATTAATTAAATTGAAAAATACCGCTTTGATATACTTTTATTTTACCATAGTGCAACTCCTGTTTCAACCCAACCGATATAGTCTTGATGGCATATTGTTAATTGGCTATACAGCTAATACCTATTCTAAAGTATTTTATAGTAAAGGGTGTTTTTGTTAGAGGTATATAACTTTAAGTTGGCAACACTCTTTTAACAGGCGGCCATTTTGTCAGCTGTCAAGTGAGTTATGTTTAGTTTGGTTTGGCATTTCATCATGAATAGACTGACGCCTGAACAACGCTTCCAAATTGTGCAAATTTATTTTGAAATTCATGGTTCTGTTCGAAATACGTATCGCACGCACAGAGATGTCGTACAGTGCGTACAGAAGAATCCATTGCTGCTGTAGAGCGTAGCGTAGAGGAAAACCCGAATCAGTCTATCCGCCATCGTGCACAGGAATTGAATATGTGTCCATTCACTTTATGGAAGATTTTGCGGAAAGATCTTGGTTTGCGTGCTTACAAAATTCAACTCGTGCAAGAAGTGAAGCCACACGATCACCTAGCAAGACGTACATTCGGTGAATGGGCCCAAAACAAGATCGTTGATCCCGATTTTCATAAGCGAATTTTGTTTAGCGGTGAAGCTCACTTTTGGTTGAATGGATACGTCAATAAACAAAACTGCCGTATTTGGAGTGATGATAATCCTCAGGTTTATGTTGAGACACCGTTACATCCAGAAAAACTGACTGTTTGGTGTGCTTTATGGGCTGGTGGAATAATTGGTACGTACTTCTTTGAAAACGATGCTGGCCAGATCGCTATAGAGCCATGATTACTAAATTTTTCGTTCATCAATTGAACAATCATGATGCACACGAGCTGTGGTTTCAACAGGACGGGCAACAAGTCACACAGCTCGTGCCACAATTGATTTATAGAAAGAAACGTTTGGTAACCGCATAGTTTCACGTTTCGGACCCGTGAATTGGCCTCCAAGATCGTACGATTCAACGCCGTTTTATTTTCTGTGGGGATTTGGGAAGTCGCTAGTCTACGCCCGAAACGATTGACCACTTGGAGTACAACATTCGCCGCGTTATGGCCGATATACGGCCACAAATCTTGGAAAAAGTCATCGAAAATTGGACCTCCAGATTAGACTACGTCCGAGTCAGTCGTGGCGGTCATATGCCAGAAGGCATATTCAAATTATAATGCCAGAAGATTTTCTTTCGAATAAAGTAAATTTCATGTCAATTTAAAAAATATATCCTTGTTTTATTCCATTTCAAAACACTTAAAAAAAACACCCGTTAGTAACATATGTCTTTCAACAACATAATTGTGACCTGTTTAGCAATTTCATCCATTTGATATTTCAAAAGATTACATTAACTTCTGAGTGTTAATATGAAATGTAAATGACTGATCTTTCTTACATAATACTTATTTTTAATACATCTTTATTTATATTTGTGTGAGTTATGTGAACATTTCGATTTCAATAAATGAATATCTATAATTTAAATAATTAAATAATGTGTATCTTGTGGCTTACGTTTAAATTGTATTAAATTCGGATTCAACTCAAAAGTGTTGTTGACACATTTATTCTTATTACCTATTAGGTTTTCAAACTCAGAAGTCACTTGAAAAAATTGAAGAAACTTTTATAACTAAGAACAATATATGTTTAGGCAGCATACCCAGTATTGTACAGGACTGCTACTTTTATCAACTCTCTTGTTTATTTTGCTACCTTTTTGCATTCTTTACTTTATCAACAGAAATAATCATAACGAATAATTGAAGTGATACATATTTTTTGGTTGTGATTTATTAAACTTTTTACGATACATACGTAGAAAAAAAAGGAACAAACCACCAGCAAACTAAATTGGTATGGTTACTTTTAAAACATGTCTTTATATGTGAGTGTTACGAGCTTAAGGACGAAAACAAGTTGAAATAGTAGTGTTGATCGGACACTGATTTGCACAAGAAATGAGTTAAACATCTACTGCTGTTTTTAATAATTTGCTGCCTAAGGAACTCCACATTTTCAAATGGCGCTTTAAATCTCTGACACATTCTTGACTGTTTGGCGAAATCTTTAACGTTTTGATTATATAGCAAAATAATTTAGTAGACTATTTTTGACCTTAGTTAAAAGTCAGTAATTTCGAAAAGATTGTTGAGGAGGTCTTGAATTATTTAGTCTGTTCATTGGGTTTTCTCTCTAATTTTTTTCCTGCAAGAGATAAGTATTTAAAAATTGTATATGTAGAACAAAGTGTAGTAAGGCAATTTCGTAAAATTGCCCGGATTACTGGCTGTCTGTACAGAGATTCTTCCTCACAGTTATTCTGAGAGAAAGAGATGTCTACAAAATGATCAACCAGTATTCCTGTATATAAGTCGGAGACGTCTCAAAACACAGATAAGTATTACACAATATACAATACATTACTTATATACAGGAATACTGGTTGATTATTTTGTAGACATCTCTTTCTCTCAGAATAACTGTGAGGAAGAATCTCTGTACAGACAGCCAGTAATCCGGGCAATTTTACGAAATTGCCTTACTACACTTTGTTCTACATATACAATTTTTAAATACTTATCTGTTGCAGGAAAAAAAAATTTAGAGGAGAGAAAACCCAATGAACACACAAAATAATTAGTTAAAAGTCAATTTGGCCTCAATAAAATCTTAGACTGTATTATAAGATATGTTGCATCAGATATTCAATACCTAAACCAGTTCTTAGATATTAGAAGGAATTGCAAATAATATCTACCAGCTTTGAAACTATTGTATTTCATTCAAAGTTTTGAAAGGAGAATGAATGGTTTTTGGATATTTAATGGTTTGTAATTCAGAATGTTAAATTTTTTTTAATATCAGGAGGATCAAAATAGAGGCAAGCCCAACTGGGAACACCTTTCTGACGATCTTCACGTACTTCTTACAGTAGAAGACACCGAAAATAGAGCTCAGATGAAGCTACAGCGAGCTGTAGAAGAAGTCAAAAAATTATTGGTACCTGTAAGTAAACTTAAATGTATCGTTTTGATCTAAGAGCAATATTGTTTTGTAGCAAGCGGAAGGTGAAGATGAGTTGAAGAAAAGACAGTTAATGGAATTAGCAATCATTAATGGCACATACAGGGATTCAACAACTAAAGTGGCCTCAGTAGCAGGTGGGTGCATTTTCATTATTCAAACTGATTATAATTTACTGTGCTTCTTATTTGTTTATTTCTGTTTTCTTTTTGCCCAGTGTTTAACATTGAGACCAAGTTCACATTATTAAAAATAAATAAAAAATATAGTAAATTTACAAACAAGGACACCCCATACAGCATGAAATATTTCTAAAATATTTATGCAATATTTCTGGTTTGATTTGAAACATTTCAAAATATTTCTTGAAATATTTCAGCAATATTGCTATGTCCACGACAAAACCCCATTTAAAATAATTCATGAAATATTCCTGTAATATTTTATGAAATCTTTGTGTCATATTTCATGATATATTTCAAAAGATCTTTTGTTGTAGATATAAAAATAGTTTAAATGTATTTTAGTGAACTATTTAAAAATATTTATATAATATTTGATGTTTGTTTTGAAGTATTCTAAAATATGTCAGAAATCTTCGTATTTTATTTACAAAAACGTTTTGAAATATTTCATGAAATATTCTGTAATATTTCATGATATATTTCAAAAGATTTGTTTGCCGTGAGCATACGAATATTTCAGAAATATTGGAGTCAAATATTTTAAAATAGTGCTAAAATATTTGATGTCTAAAGTATCTATTGAAATTTTTTCCAAAATATTACTATATTCAAGACTAAAATTCTACTGAAATATTTCATGAAATATTGGTGTAATATTTCACGAAATGTTTCTCTAAGATTTTATGAAATATTTCAGTAGGTGTGTTGTCGTGGATATAGGAATATTGCAGAAATATTTCAGTGAAATATTTCTTCAGATATGTCATGCTGTGTGGGACATGTAAACATTTACATTTTTGGTCTTAATACAAAACTAAAAATGTATTTTTTAAGAAAAGTAAATAAACTAATATTAAAAACCAGTTTTATTTGACCTTAAGGGCCTTAACATTTTAACAATTGTTGTAATTCGGAATGTACTTTTTTTATCCGTTTTTCTATTAACTAACACTTTACTGGATTTACTAAACAAAATTTATCTGAAGGAAATTGTTACTGGACCTTTATTTTTTTAATGCAATAACATAGTTAAATTAGAAATCCAAATGATTTCTGAAGATGATAGTTTCACTAACATTTTAGTTATTCATTTAGATTAGAGGCAATAAATTTAATATAAGAATCTTTATTTTCTAAAGTAATACTTACCAGTATCAGCTGATAATCCAATTTTGTGTTTTCTTTTCAATTTTTTTAGAACCCATTTCTCATAAGTATTAAACATAAAAAAATGTTAGAGATATAATGGTAGGTAGTTGGTTCATTAATTAATTATCCATTTCTTGTGTGAGTACTTTTTCACATTTGTCTAAGAATAGGTACATGAAATAAACATAATTGAAAATTAATGTTTTAAATTTAGCAAAAGTGGTACCTCAGAATCGGTGATATTGGGGTTCCACATCAGCATCCGATTAAAAACCACTGACGAAGGTCCATTAAAGGAGAAATTAAATATTTGATTAGTAATTATTTCTCCCAGACATCTGCGCCCAGGTGGATAGTTTCTGTTATTTACAAGTAGACTTTTATTATCCATACGTTCAACATGCTTTTGTGTGTATGATTACTATTAAATATTTCTTATTGCTCCACATAGTCTTTAGTTTCTTATCTCTTTCAGAACATATATTTTACTCATAAGAATTTTTTACTTTCGACTTAAATGTGTCAGAGTTGGTTCAGTTGTTGGTTAAACTAAAAATATCCTGTCATCAATGTATATTTCTTACAAGAGCTATATCGTTTTGATTTCTAATATTTTTTTATTGTCTTCTTTCAAAACTCACCAAGGGCATAACCAACTTTTGGTTTGTGGCAAATGTTTGACCTAGGAAGGAAGCAAATCAGAAATGTCCTCTATATAAGAATTGTTTCTATTTAGCACTTCACGAAGCGCCAAGGAAGGTCCATGCTGTCCCTGACCTCCTGCCCCTGCTGCGCTACGCACATGAGACCAAATGTGTTTTCATTTGTTTCTAATAGTTTTGATACAGCCTAACATAGGTGTACTTTTTAAATAGTGACCATACTTCAGCTTTAAACAAACTTTTTCTACATTATTGAGGATTTTCTTTCCTGTATAGACAGTGTTTCATGTATTTATTCAGTTATATTTTTACTTATTATCGTAGTGATGTTCTAGTGATTAAGTAATTTTTATGTGCTTTTGATTATTTTAATTGCCAACTCAAACTTTTTACATTTTCTTCTGTTGTAAAGCAATCATCAGCTACTTGTTTTTTCAATGTTCTTTACATCTGTCATACTTGGTTCAATCTTCTTTCGTCTTTATATTTTCAATAATTTAATAATCATTTTATTAAAAATCCGTATACGGTACCGATCCATTACATATCTAGTCTTCTTCTGAGTTGACTTAAATATATTGATTTCTAATAGTTCTATGCTAAATATGAATATATCTTTTACTGAAAGAACTGTTAGTAGTTATCAACTTTCTTATAAGTTTTAACCGTGTTGTTTTTATATATTTGTTTAACGACTTTTGTAAAATGTTTTTTTCTACGTCGCAGAGCCCGATATTACATTTCAAATTTGAGGTTATATCTATTTAATGCTTTGCAAACTATAAAAGTGTTATGCTTCAGACATTTCATGTAGCTCATATTTTTGTAAAATAACAACGCTTGTGTCTCGTATACGACGCTATCCGTTCTATATATTGCTAAGATCTCCTAAGTTCTGACGCTGGCTCCTACCCAGTCAGATTAATTACCCAATATTGTACAGATGAACTAACATGTGAAGAGGATAGTCATTTAATAAGGTCTAAACGCACTCCCTTTGAATCCCAAGATAAAGAAGTTTTAGGACCGCCAGTACTCCTTTTAAATATAAGACATCCAAAGCGTACTGAGTATAGAATGCCAATCAATTCATCCTGGATGTATTAGTTATTAAGTTGCATTAATAAAACATAAGTGAATTGTTTATGTCATTTATAGAAAACTTATTTGATAGTGTTAAGATTTAATGAAAAATAGTGTTGACAAAATATAGCTACGGATCAGAAAATTGTCATGTAAAAAATATTTATATAGTTTTACAATAATTAACTAACAGTAAGAAGTAAAGCAAATTAGGTAATGAACACCTTGAATAATAATATATGGAAATTAATGCAAATCATATATATATATATATATATATATATATATATAAATATTTTTCTTTTTACCTGTAAATTCAAATAAAACTGGTTCCCTGTTAAATAATTTGAAAGACGGATATTCATTTGTTAGTAGAATTTTTGGTTCCAGCTTGTGATGAAGAATGGCGACGGTTAGCAGCTTCAGTAGAAACGCAGCGTTTGCTGTCGCCCGCCATTCCCGGATTGGCAACACCGCTTCGCACTCCAACAGCTCCTTTGGGGGCTCCCCTAATTTTATCACCCAGAATGTCAGTACCTACGACGGCCGCTTCAATACTAAACGGTTCTGCACCACCAGGATCTCTTCTGTCACCAGGGGATCCCCACGGCCTCCTGTATACTCCATATCCAGACTACACAAACTATGCGGCGCTGGCAGCCGCCTCTCCTCTGCTTACGGAATATACCACAGCGGATCATTCGGGTGGGTTGTTTGCCCGTTGATATTATATTTTTAGTTAATATGGGCCATGGTACATGTAATCACTTTGAAAGTGCTCACCAGTTTTTTTTTTGTCTTTAGGAGTGAGGAATCTACTGGTTTATGTTAGTACGGGTGGACACAACAATTAGCATACTGTAAATGTATTTGTGACGAAACTGAACAATTATTTGAATATGTTGTAATTCGGTTGTGTGAACTAAGTTCAGATTTTATATAGCATCAGGTTTTTAAGTTTTGTGTTCGATTGTGGTTTTATTCAATTAATGAAATTTTCATCATTTCAATCTAGTCTTACTGTGATGATTTTAAGGATCTGACTCGACGAGCTCTCATTTTGATGTTTGTTTAGTCTTTCTTATCAAATATGGTACAGAATTAACTAAAAATTTCAGTTTTATTAAATCCAGGTACTAACATAAGCCCATTAATAAAAACGTAACCTAGTAGGATTCCAAAATTACTATGAATTGATGTTATAGAGCATCCTTATTTATCACATACCTTCAAAAACTTTCTTACTACGTTTTGATCCATAAAAAATAATTTAAGTCTTCATTTCAAACTCTGTGCCAAACAAAAAATCAAACCCGTCAATGATAAATAACTATAGTTAAATTTTGTTTACATTTTAATTAAATCTTTTCTGTGATATTTAACCACTAAGAAAGTAATCTGATGCGTACCGTACGGTCACGATAAAGTAAAAAAGTAAACATATATACATATTTTATTTTTATCATGCCAGTCATAGAAGCTAAGTGTAGTTTTTATTTATGAACTAAAAAGAAGTAGAATTTTTATATGGGATGTAAAACGTGCCGTAATCAACCAGCAATAGTCAGTCACACATTGTTAATATTTCTTTAAGTTATATTATTGAGACTATTTCGTTAATTCAACATATAGTTTATAATGGTGTAAATATTTTTTAATTTTATACATTAAGGACGGATTGAACGTCTAAAAAATATATATTTCTATTTCAGTTATACACAAGCATTTATTTGTTACCTTAAAATATTTATTTTAATGTAAGGTCTTAGATTGCAAATTAAAAATATTATTAGGAACAAAAGTTTTACAATTAGGATGAAAGTAATTTATTGATTTTTTAAATTGTTGCATTAGCTACAAATAGTTTTCTTTAGATGTTAGATAGAAATTTTATTCGTAGGTATTTTGAAAAATCGAAAATTGCACTATATTCAGGGAAATTGAAGCAATATTTCTCGTTTCTAATAATTTATAGACTAGTAAATGATAGATGTCACAGATCATGTAATGACATTGGGCAGTTACAACTTAATGTTCTGTTAGTCTGTCATCGCGAACCCCAAATTATTTATATTTAATTCTATTGTTTTTGAGTTATACAATACTTTCACAGCAGTCCAATACTTATTCGTTAAGTCACCAAGAACTCCACAGAATTGAAATATAGATCTTCATTTATACTAACTATTGGTAAAATGAAGACATTTGATAAAATCATGTGCCCTCTTTAGATTTCTTTGCATTGTAGCCTCATCATGCATTATGTCTCTGGATTTGTTGGGAATAACACCACACTTGTAGAAAATTCTGTATATTTGTTGTCAATAAAGAAGCTTATTAACAGGCACAATATGAAAAATTTAAAATTAAAATGTTTGGTTGTATTCCCTAACGACAACTGAAGTACACTGCTGTGCTTTCCAAATAACTTATTTATTGTTACATCATAGTAATAATTACAGATCATATAAAATATTTTCAGATGATATTATTCCCGTAGAAATTCAGGCTGGTCTGCGGTTGTCAAGGATATTAAATGTGTCGTTTTCGGGTATTCGTCCATGTTGTTCATATCTAGTTCTCCTGGGATCTGCTCAAAGTTTCTAAACATTTTTCTTGTAGAATCTCTCTATTTACTTGAAGCGTTAGTAGACAGATAAGAGAATTATGCGAAAAGAACTTAGCAGGGCAAGTCCCATTTTGCTGAAAATTTGTCATATTAGCATAGATTTTAGAAATATCAATTGTTAACGCGAACGAATTTATAAAATATACTCTCGTAATAACATGATAATAGATCGTCATTATAATAACGAATCAAATGTTATAAATTAAAACAAAGAAAATGAATAATCGAATATTTCTTTTGCCAGTTTCTATCAACACTTTTTTTGTCAACAAAGGAATCCATGAGTCTGTTTTTTAAATAAACTAATGCATTTATAATACATTCTTTTAGAAAACTTTAATACCTAAGGACATTGCAATCAATTTATGGTTTCTCTAGATAATTCCTTGGAGTTCTAATGACTGTTTCTTGTGACTTACAATTGTGTTAAGTTACTACAAGCAATTCTCGGTTTTTCTCTAGGCTAAATATTTCCAATGGTCGAGACTGCAGTGTTATTTTGACATGTAAATTAAAAATGATTTGTGTATAGGTGCAGCTGCTGTTGCTGCTAAACAGCGGAGACATCTCAGTCAAATTAGGGAGCATCCGTACCAAAGAGCGGGTGCACTATCCTAATTTTGGCAAAAGGTTAGTTGATACTATTTTTTTTTATTTTTTTCAGATGAACTTCCTTTTGGCAATCAATATGGTCTATATACTATTCATGTCATATAGTATATATGCTTTTAGTTTGTTTAAGTACAGATTTATTTATACATACAAGGTGTGTTCGAAAGCATATGAAATGTTAGTAGGAAACGGATTTTATACTAGAATAGACCATTTATTATAATTGTTTTGCTACCAAAAAACTTAGTTGAACGCTTTCTTTGCAGATTCTTTCATTTATGCAATAAAAACAAAGTAAATGAAGTTTGTTGCACTAGAAAAGTGATGAATCAAAAGTTAGTGTAAATCAATTTACACGACTGTCTAAAATTCTATTTGTAAGATCAATTGTTTTCAAAAAGTGTCAATGTATACATATTGTGTTAGTATACCAGTTTAGGGATTTTCCATATATGAAAAATATCCAATTTCATTTATATTTTTTCCATTCACCATCATAAATCTAACTAAATGTGATTATATGTCATATAGCATTCATCACTCCTTTTATCTAAATTACTCAATTCAGTCCGTATTTTGTAGAGCATTCTGATAACGAACCATATGAAGAACCTAGCTATATCTTTTAATATTTGCAACCTGTTGGAGTATATTTCCACTTCACAATCTTGCATTCGATTTCGATGAAAGTCAAAGACAACAAGATCTATGAAGAGTAGATACATACCAAGTAAAATTTCAAAAATAGGCTTGGATCTACACAGGAAACTGTTTCATCTGTATGGTGTTGCAATTTTTATACAATTTACAGTTTTATTTCTTTTTTCAATGTTGTGTTTATACCAAATGGAAGCTTCTGTAAAGTAGATGTTCAAATTTGTTTGCTTTGTAAATTATTCTTGTTTTATTTAAATAATTGGACTATATTATTAAAACTTAAATTTATAATCTTCATTTAATTAAGAATTTTTTATCGATATTTTTCTTAGATATCATTTCAATCTTTCTTCCTCCACCAAAAATCCAGTTATAATATAAATCAGCCAATTGAAACTTGATTAAAATTACGTTGGAGTTCGAAAACACCCTGTATAATATAAATACACATTGTTGTCCCGTGTGTTTAAAGGTTGATAGATAAATATTAGTTATTGGAAATATTATTTGTGAATTACTTGAAATTAGTATACTTATTATTTAGAAAACCCATGCATTTATGATTTTGTTCAACCTTTACACATAAGCAGACAAATTGTGAGTGGTCTAATATTCAATGAATTTTAGCAGTTTTATCAGTATTGAATGTTGTATCTTTATATGGGTTGTGGGGAATGAATTTGGTTGCAGAACTGCTAAATATTGCATGGGAAGGAAGGATTGCGCTTATTGACAGTTTAGGTTACCACAGTTTTGCTTTTAAGGCAAATTTACGTTTCTTTTTCTCTAATTTCCTTCATTTTGTCTATAGTTTTTCATATTCTGTATATAATCAATAAGTTTTGTGTTTCTTGTATAACAGTGGATTCTCTAGAAATGGGATATGATGATATATGAATGTATTAACTCAAATTAAAAAAGTCAAATAATACTGTTTGGCGTTTTTATTTGAATTTGTATAGTGCTCAGTAACGTGATTATTATAAGTGTATTTTTGCCTGGAAGCAAATTATTAGAATAAGTTTTATTTATAGTATATGATTGTACCTCATGCAACATCACGCAAATGTGATAACTAGTCGAAATTTTTTTATACACATTTTTTATACTTTTACACATATTTTTATTTATTTTTGGTTAATTATTTTTGAACAAAAT
The DNA here is from genome assembly GCA_034190945.1 of Octodonta nipae. Taxonomy (NCBI): domain Eukaryota; kingdom Metazoa; phylum Arthropoda; class Insecta; order Coleoptera; family Chrysomelidae; genus Octodonta; species Octodonta nipae. The sequence goes on from CM067216.1 coordinate 177,377,827, forward strand.
CCTTCTTTCCAGTTTTGATTGTTGGGAAATATACATATATATATATGTGGCATTTCGAATATACGTTGATTATTCGTAGATGAACGCCCGAAGGTTTGCGTTAAAATTGTTTTTTTTTTTTTCATAGCGCAACATCTTGAGCTAGTTTTATGTAGTTTTCTATATCTTTATATATTATATTTTTTTGTATGTTGTTTTGTTGACTTGAGCCAATGTGGAACAAAATATATTTATATGAAATAAGAAAATGTTTTATTTTGGTTCTCTCCCTGGGGACGAAATATCACAATAATTTTTCAAATTTATTGTGAAAATTACCCCCAATGAATCTTTAACATGAGGATGTCATTCTTTACTACTAAATAATTAAAAATAGAGCTAACCCAAGTTTAAAAAAACGTATTTTCAGATTCCATTATGTATAATAAAAACATTAATTCCCAACTAATAATAAAATATTGTGATACTTCAGTATACCCATTAATTTAAATTTCATGTATATTAACTTGTTGATTCATATTGCATTAACGCTATCTATTCAAATAACTCTTTAATTCCACAGATTTGGCCAAGTTCCCTAATATTTTAATGAATGAATGAATACTGATAACGTATGATTGTGTTCCATACAGCACTATATTAAAATTGCATTAACCTTTTTGTACACTATAACAATTGCCTTCCCTTATTTTAATTGGAATTGTTTATTGTAAAAACAATGAAATTTTTTTCGTAAACAACATTAACCCAATTATTCTGACATATTTTTATTCCTTAGGCATTGGCAAATAATTTAACAATATTGCAACTGTACTAAAGGTAGCCATCAAATTTATCTTCTATTTGAAATTTCATTAAAAAAGTGAAATAAACTAGCTGTGTACAAATTAATTTTTCGTTGTTTTTATTTAATATCACTCACAAAATTTCTTGCACGCATTTTTTAATATAGTCTTTAATATAGAACACTTTCACTACTGCTTCTTTTAGTTATATTTTAAATTAATTGTACGTAAAATTGCCGATAGTTTCAGTGTCATATAAACAAGCTAAAAACTAGAAATTAAATTCACTTTTGTATACAATATAGTCAACATAAATAACTGTTATTTATATGACATCGAAATATCTACACAGTAATTTTAATTAATTTTTACTGTCTTTTCTATTGATCAGTTAATGACCAATAGGATAGATAGGGTGAAAGTGGCTTTATATCGGTTTTTTAATTTTGTTTAATGCTGTGAAAATGCTAGAAAAATAGCAGTAGCAAGAAATAAGCTTGATTAGTAACGTTCCAGTAATTTTGTATATTTTTTAAAACAATATCATGCATGGCCTGTCCTAAAAACAACTGAAATGGTTTTAGAAAGATAATCATTTTATGATATTTAACTAGTATCACCAACAGGAGTACCATTTATTCCTTATTTTGACTGTAATATCCCTCAGAATTAATTAATAATTTAAGCTTTCAATAAGTATCTCAACAATTTTAAGTACTAACACTTATCACTCGTTCAGTAAGTCTATTCATCTTATATTTGGTTGAAGTAGTTTCCCTAAGCAGGCATATAATTTACACTTTCAATATATATTTTTTAATTTTTAACTAATATAGCAGGAGCACGCGCAGTCAAAAATTTTGATGGAGGTCTCGCAATTTTTCAAAATTATTTTGAATATATATTTTTAATGTAATAATCATAATTTTATTTTAAATATTTGTCAGTTTACTATTAACATTTTCAGTAAGGGAGTACAATTGACCTTGAGAATAACGAAAATATTGAAAAAATTGTTGCTTAAGCACCATTTGAATGAATTTTTCCATGGATTGTCTTTGTCATTACAAACTACGGACAACTTGCTCTAAAAATTTGGTTAAAACAGACATTCAGTTATATTTTAGACAGAAACTGCAAATGCCATTCCCATTATTTTGAATCGGTAATCTGTAAGTGTAGAATTATTTTTACTAAATCAAGCTTTAATTAAAAACAGATCCAATACATTTCTAAAGCATACGTTTGTAACCTCATGAATTTAAAGCCACTTAATAATTAGTTGTGTATGTGGTAAAGCTATTGATAAAATACTAACAAACTGTTTTCTTTTCTTTTCTTGTTAACTCGGTTCGCCGGCCTTAGGCTTTGTGGAGTGCTAACAACCCTCAAGTTACACAAAACCATCTCCCTCTACGCCACTCCTCGACTAACGAAAAAATCAGAGGCGCCGGACCATGTGATGGGTAGCGGTACGTCTAACATTTACATCACTAACCTTCAGTTGATCACCACGTCATCGTGCACTGTGTACTAAATAACACATGTCTGGACTTTATTAGAAATAACCTGATAGAACAATATCCATAAATCAATAACAAATAATTTTACATAAGGCTAATCCTCAAAAATTATCGTAAAAACATTTTGTTAAAAATAAATCAGACAATAACAGCACCTTTGTAATACCTACTCGTTCAAGAATCTCAAAACAAATTAAAAGGCTACTATTATATTTTATCTCACTTAATTTTTTTGCCTGATTTATTTTTATAATGTAGTTAGAAAAGCATTTATATCTTTCAATATTTATTTATGCTCTTAGTAATTTTTAATTAATCCCTGAAGTACAAAGTGTTTTGTGAGTGCCAAGAGAGTTTAATACACACACTTTTCTGAATCAAAATGAAATTAATCAATTTAAGAAAAAAACATCTTTGAGGAAAATTTAATCTAACAAAACATTATGCCGTCTAGAATATTTTCTAGGTACTTGTTAAATTTTCCTTATTGGATCAATTATTTTTTCGATATATCAGTAATTTTATATCTAAGGTAGGTATGTTTAATATGTGACTTAATTATTATGTATAATAATAAAAATCAAGAATTTTAATCAAACTGGTATAAACTAGTTGTTAATATGCTTTTATTGTTAAGAATAGACTCAAATTAGGATCATTTTTAGGTTCAATTTCTTCTATAAATATTGTTGTTTAAAGCGCATCTTTTGTAATAATGGATTATTAATTGATTTTCATATACACCAGTAAAACCAGACACTCAATAATTTAAATAGTGTTTATGTGCTAAGTAAACAGGATTCTAGAATTGTTGTAAAATAGAGTATAGATATATTTATCTAAAAGTATTTACACAATGTATTTCTCTATTTTTTTTTCTACTCGTGCCAACTAATTTTTTGTCGCGTAAGTAGCTTCTGCAATTTTTATCGAAAATAAAAACGGACTGATTTATTTTAAATACTGAGAAGGTTGTTTGTAGGAGAAAAAATATCTGAGTGAAATGAAATCTCCGATTTCCGTCCAAGAACTGGGTATTTTATTAGTAATAATTATGAAGCAATAATAACTTAAAAAAGTTCATCAATAAATACTCTTTTAAGATCTGTTTTGGACGAGTGCAATATTATTCAAATTATATATTAAGCCAGTGCAATTTGTTAATTATTTCGGACCTTTATTTAATAAAAAAATAACATTTTTGTTGTACTTAGATAATAGGAATAATTTAACGGACGTTTCTTGTTGGAATGACTGAAAAATTGGTATTGTTTGCTGATAGATCTTTTTTTTTGATATATTTAAAATCTGAATTACCATTAGGTCATTATTCTGTAAAGGTAGCTTTATATCATTGAATAAAGTTTTATTCTTAAGTAATTTATGTGTCATATTAAAGAATATTTTAATGTTATAATGAGAAATTTCCTCGAGTCATAATTTTTAAACAATTTTGAGATTATATTGTTTAAACTATATGTGCACAAATTTAATAAATATATTAAATGTTAATACGTTTTTCATTCACAAATTTTTTTGATGACCCAAGCATTCTAGAAACAACTATTTATTTGTATATTTCCGGGTATTCACCCGCGTAATTAATAACTTTCTTCCGAAAAGTAACCAGAAGCGTGACCAGACACAACAGTGCGAACAGAACTGAAGAGGCTCGATGTTCCTTAAATGAAACGTCTTATTTACAAACGATTTCCGGAGGGATCACCTATGCTGATGAATACCTTGAAACCATACATTTCATATCCACTAAAGGTCATACTACATACTGACTATTATCAAAGTACTTGAAGAAGTAAAATTGTTTTTTGTAATAATAAACATCACCAAAACGTAATTTAGTGATTAAATTGTAATTTATGGACATAACCTTATTCCCTATAACTAATCTTAGTTAGTAGTTAAATAAACATTAAAGTCCTAAGATAACGGATCAATTCATTTTCTACATAATTATAAATGTAAATGAAAAATCCTGAAACAGCTAAATTTTAATATAGTAGTGGAAAAAATTAAAGGATCAAAAAATAATTCCAAATTTTTTGACGTTTTTCAATTAGCTGTATTTCCCTTGAAAATGGTCGCCCTGGAGTTAAAAAAAAAAAAGGATTTTAAAGCTTGAAGTTTCTAGTTTTGAGATTTTATGAGAAAAAAAATTCAAGCAACGTGTACCGCTCAATCCTAACAAATACCATAACAAAAAAAATTTCAATTTTTTTTTGTTTTCTTTTTTGGTGTACGAACTTGATTTTTTTTTCTTTTCAATCAACCACTACATGGATAGAATAATTTGTTCATTCAGCTTTAAATTTCTGTTTTGCAAAGTTCAATACGACCACTTCTCGCTGAGATATGGAACTTTGAGTGGAAAAGGATCTTTTTGTCTTTAACCAGCAATACCTCAGCAACCCCCGATCGCACATGAAAATTAAGTAAGGTGTTGTAATCTTGAATAAATTTCCCACAGAAATCAGCTACGGTTTTTTGAAAGTTTTTATTTTTTTTATTCTTTACATTAATTTGAAAAATCTAGGTAAAAAGCACGTTTGATGGCTTTTGGGATCACCAGCCGCTAAATTGAAAATATCGAGAAAACCAGTAATGTTAAGTGTGCCTTTTACAGTTCAATATGCCAACAAAAACCCCACAATGTTTCGTATAAATCCATCAAGCCGTTTTTTTGTTTTCTTCGATTGAATTTTTGAATACATTGAAAAGTTGATTTTGATTTTAAATGATCATAACTTTAACAAAATGCAAAAAACTATATTTTTTCTGTTTCTTATACAATATAATCATAAATCTGTTTAAGATTGTAGGAAAACAAAAGAGAAATTGAAAATTTTTTTTTTTTTGGAAAATTTGGAATTTTTTTTTTAACAAAATAGTATTCTTTTTTTAATGACCCAAAGCGTAGCCCGTGAAGGTTGCCCGATCGGATTTACGCTTCTTTTGTGTGCGTTTGTGTATTTGAGTGTTTGTGTGTATGTGTATGTATGTTCGTCTGCCCGTTCGTCAGGTATATTAATAACGGGTATTGCCACCCCTGTTCTCAATAACGGCTGCTAAGCGTTCAGTCATATTGATGCAGCGGGCAATCTGAGGTTGAGGGATGGTGTTCCAAATTTGCAGATGTGGACGCTCTAATGTGGCCAAGTTTTGCACATTTGGATACTCACTGCGCAAACGACGACCCATTATGTCCCAAACATGCTCGATGGGATTGAGGTCTGGACTCATTGGTGGATGCCGCAGCAAAGTAATGTCATGGCGTTCCAAAAAGCGTCTGGTGAAATGGCTGTGTGTGGGTGTGCGTTATCTTGCATTAGAATAAACTCCCTCTGACGTTGCCGTCTACGCAGTACAATTGGTCTCAAAATTTGGTCAATATAGCGCTTAGCTGTTAAGTTATCACGCATAATCACCAGAGGTGTTCCCCAATCTCGCGAAACGCCGCCCCAGACCATGACTGACCCACCACCATAGGCGACAGCACAGATCATTTCTCTATTGTATGATCTGTGACAGATCATACAATAAAGATAGATGGGTAACTCAATGTTATAAACTGTGTTCACATTTCGTCCCATGCTAGGTTAGAATATGCATAAAAAGCATCTTCAGAACTCCTTCAAGTACTAAATTTGACGTTTGTTGAATTTGACATATCACCAACTAAAAAGAAGGAATCTGCAGTTTCTGGTCCCAAATGTCACCAATAGAGGGCTGTACCATCGAATTATTTTATGCGTTCTTCGGAAATAACGCCACAATCGAAATAAAAATCTGTATATTCAAGGAAAAACCAAACGTATCTAGGTCTATTCTGACTTCGTTTTTAATAGCTTTACAGCATGTATTGAAAATATAAAATACATAATGAAAGTTTGATTAAATGTCATATATCAAACTTTCATTTTGCATATTATATTTTCAATAAATTTTAAAATCATTAAAAACGAGGTCAGAATAGACCTGGACACGTTTGATTTTTCCTTGAATACAGATGTCTGTTTCGATTGTGATGTTATTTCCTAAGAACACATAAAAATAATCAAGAATATGCCACAAATAACATTTAGAAGACAAAGTACATCAAAATAAATTAAACTAATATTGACATTAAATTTATTTATTTAGAAAAGATAAATTAACAAATACAGTTGAATGGCACTACTTATTTATGTATTAAAATGATTCATAGTTAAAACTAACAAAAACAGTATAAATATCAATATTATATGTACAGTGAGGGATGTGTTGGTAGAAACAATTACTTCATTTTATAAAAAAATGCACAAATGGTTAGAGTTTTCAATTTTTAATTTTGCTTGTGTTGTGACTGTTATAGAAAAACTAATCATATCATTATTACTTAAAACAATTTCAAATTTTCGTGTATACTTCCATAAACATTCTTTCAACATAAAAACTAATGCATGGACTGCAAAGTGCATGTGCCGATCACCATTACCAAAATCTACAATTCCAACCATATGATCTTTTGAAAAACTATAAGTAAGGCCACAACTTTAAGACACTTCATTAAATATTAGAATACAATATTTCTCTTTTTCTGTTAGTTTATCAACAATTCTATTTAAATATTGGAAGAAATGTTTATTATAGCTGCAATTAAAAGGAACAGTACTTACAAGATTACCAAGATTCTTAGGAGATGGCAAACTAAAACTTTCGATAGAAATATATAACATCACTTTGTTTATACAGAGATAATGCAAATATTTTATCATCTAATGAAAAACGTCTTCCTTTTGGTTTTAATTTTTGATTCCTCATTTGACTCAGAAAGAAATTTGTAGTTGTGCTATTATTCAAATACCTTATTTCACATTTCTTCTGATGTAATACCGGTAAACGATTTTTTGTGTTCATTTTAGTAGCCCTTCTTGCTATTCTCTTCCACTTCAATAGTTGTTTTCAAAGGTTCTGGGCATTGTGGCTATTTGCAGTTGAAGACTTCTTTCTTATCATCCACTTTGTTGGCGTCCTGTCAAATACATCAAAAGTTATAAAGTATTAGGCTAGCCGCACACTGGCAACTTTTTAGTTTCGGTGATTAAAAAATTCAGTCAAGTGGAAGTTGCCCGCTGTTGTTTCCAACGCACACTGGCAACGGAATAGTTATAGTTAACATCGGTTTTAAAATCGATTTTGTATACACTGCATGTGTTTGTGCTTCTGTTCTAAGGAAGAGAAAAATACAGAAAATATTGGCTTCATCCATTGTTTAGCACAAAGCTGATTTTAATTTTTAAATTAAATTTAATATCATATATTAAATTTTTGTTTGTGAATTAATATTGATGCATTATTTCATTTTAAATACAGTATTTATAAACTAGCACTATATCAATATATAATGTGCTAAACAAGAATTACTAATTGTTTTCTGTTTTCTACCTTTCCCGAGTTGATGCTGTTTTTCAACAAACTCTCGACACTAATCACACTTTTTTAAAGATTTTTGTCATAATATTCTTTTATTTTTGTCATATTAAGACGTTTTATAATTAAAACTCTATAAACGCTTCGATGTCTACAGATATGTTGATAAAAGCACGACGAAATTGCAACAGTAAAATCAAGAGCAACTTTTTAATCGCCAGTGTGCGGAAACAGATCTGAATATGTGCGTTCTATTTTGCAGGCAACAATTGAGTCGCCAGGAATATCGAACGTGTTGGAATTTTTTAGTTGCCACAACTAAATAATCGCCTGTGTGCGGGTTGTCATAAGAAATAAAGTGTTCTATTTTTGTGATTAAAAAGTTGCTTGACAAAAGTTGCTAGTGTGCGGCTAGCCTTAAACAATCACTAAAAAAATGCTTACCCTTGTGTACTTGTTTCTTATAATATTCTATTACTGCTACAAATTATTTAATACCTTAAAACAATGTATAAATACTCCAAGAGTGGGATTTAATACAAAATTCCTCTCGAAATAAGAAAAATTACAGAGCGATTAATGGCTTCACCTTTCACAGACAAAAATCACATTAGTAATGGCCGACAAAAACAAATAATCAAGCTTGATTCCTTGCCTTGCGTGTGCTTGCAGCGTTGCAGCTTGGTCGATAAAGAAGTTCACATTGTGTCACCTGGATATATTCAATTAACTGTCAAGAAATAGTACTTGAAGGAGTTCTGAAGGGGGCTACGTTTACAGTTCACCGACAGCTGGACCAACATTGCCTATCTGAGTTACCACCCCCTGGGCGACAGTCGGACGAACAAAGTCCTGGCGAAAACGTTCACCACGACGGCGCCAAACAAGCGGACGTCGGTCGCTCCCATGTAAGTTGAACCTGGATTCGTCAGTGAATAAAACATTTCTCCATTGTCTCAATGTCCAAGCCCGATGTGCGTTGGCATACGCTAAACGTACTCGGCGATGTCTCGCTGTCAACATGGGTACACGATTAGGATGTCGTGCTCGATCATCTCGAGCAGTCGTGACACGATGGCGTCCTTGTCAAGTACGACGAATGTATTGGTTTGTCTCCCGGTATCGTGAATACGTTCGAGATACGACGGATTGACTAACACCCATCCGGATGGCAACATCACGTTGACTGCAACCTTCTTCGAGCAGAGTAATCAAACGAGCAACCTCTAGCTCTGATAAATACCTTCTAACCATGATCGGAAAGCAACTTGTTTTTTTTTGCAAATTTATGACATTTTTTGTAACGCAGAAGGAGTGGTTTTGAAAAAACCTGTTTTAAGAGTTCACGAAAACTAACGATAATAAATTTCTGAAAAGCGTCTAGATCGAGTTCAAAATTCTATTGGGTATATCAACTTTGTTTGAAATTTAATTAAAATTTTAATTCAGTCGAAGTTTAAAAATCAAGAAAATCAATGGAATGCAATAACAGAATCGTGTTATACATTTTTTGGAGTCATTAAACAAATTTTCAAATTTCTTCCATTTTTTTTGGGTCATTAAAAAAGAATACAAATTTGTTAAATTTTTTTTTTTTAATTTTCCAAATTTTTTTTTTCCAATTTCTCTTTTGTTTTCCCATAATCTTAAACAGATTTATAAATGATACTGTATAAGAAACAGAAAAAATACAGTTTTTTGCATTTTGCTAAAGTTATGATCATTTAAAATCAAAATCATCAACTTTTCAAGGTTTTCAAAAATTCGATCGAAGAAAACAAAAAAACAGCTCGATGGATTTAAACGAAACTTTGTACGGTTTTTGTTGGCATATTGAACTGTAAAAGGCACACTTAACATTACTGGTTTTCTTGATATTTCCAATTTAGCGCCTGATGATCCCAAAAGCCAACAAAAGTGCTTATTTTCTTGATTTTTCAAATTAATGTAAAAAATAATTTTTTTTTTCTCAAAAAACCGTTGCTGATTTTTATGGAGTGTTTGTTCAAGATTTCAGAACCTTTCTTACTCTTCTTGTGCGATCAACGGTTGCTGAGATATTGATGGTTAAACACAAAAAGATCCTTTTCCATTCAAAGTTCGATATCTTAGCGACAACTGGTCGTATTGAACTTTTCAAAAAAAGAATTTAAAGCTGAATAAACAACTTATCCGATCAATAGAGTGATTTATTTCGAAAAAAATTCACATGTTTATAGACCAAAAAAGAACATATAAAAAATTTTGAAAAAAAAATTCTTATGGTATTCGTTAGGATTGAGCGATACACGTTTGCTTGAAAAAAATTTTCATCATCAGGTCTCAAAACCAGAAACTTCAAGCTTTAAAATACTATTTTTTAAAGTCCGGTACGACCATTTTCAGGCGAAAACCAGACACTTGAATAACGTCAAAAAATTTGGAATTGTTTTTTGAACCTTTAATTTTTTCCACTAGTATTAAACTATAGTTGTCAAATAAAATTATTCTCCTCCCATTCAATCCCCCGGGGATAACTACACCTAAAATGTTTTCAATGAAAATTGGTGGTGTATGATAAAGGCGTTTGAAAAGGTTTTCAATTCTCTATTCAGCAATATAGAACTTTTAGTTTTTCTGACGTTGGTAATAAGAAAAATCGATTTTCAATTGTTTTATTTGAAAAATAATTAATGATGATATCATCATCATCACATAGTAGCTTGTCTCGTCCACTGCTGGACATAAGGTTCTCTGAACTTTAACCATTTTGCTCGGTTTTGGGCATCTTGATTCCAGTTTGAAGATATCCTTTTCAAATCTTCATTTCAGATTTTGTCTTGCAATGTCACTCCCATGCATACGCGGAATAAGGCTAAAGCGGGCCCTAAGCTATTTTTCAGTACTTTGCTTTGGTAGTTTGGTTTTTAAAGCATACTGTATAGAATTCTATTTAATTATTGAATTCCAAGGATAAAATAATACATTTACAAAAATTTTCGGGCCCCAAAAATTACGGGCCCTAGGCACGTGCCCAGGCTGTAGTCCGCCCCTGCTCCCATGACTCATTGAGTTTTCCTTATACTTGTTGATATTTTACTCTCAGTATAGTTGGCCATGAAGGTCCAAAGTGAAAGCAATTGAGTGGTTGCGCACGCTTGGTCTCCTTTAAAACAGTATTTCCATCAAAATACGCAATGATTCTCCCTATTTTGCTTATTATCTTCTTGTAAACTTCGTCTTTAACGTAGCCTCAAAAGTAGTAACCGTGGGGGGTCGTGGGCGTACCGAGGGCAACTCCTGGACCTGAAAAATCTGCCTTAAAAGCTTCCCATAAACTTGCTTTCTTGTCCCGCTATGCCAGAAAAATTTCTAATATGCCACTATATAGAACTTTTTTTCTGATTTGCTCATCCCAAAACCAAAAGCTGGGTACGCCCATCGTGGGGGTTAAGTCTGGGGATCTAGGTTGCCAACAAACTGGCCATTTGTGGTAGTCCATATGTCTTACTATCAAAGTACCCTCATAAACTACAGACCCAATAGACCTTCACATAATATAATTTTTTATGCGCATGTGTTAAAGTCGGCCATATTTTCAGCACTTTAAACATATTTATAACGTGAATACTATAATTTCAATGTAATTTATTAATTTGCTTTTAGTAGTAAAATTTTAATAGTTATAATCTTGAAGTCTAACGATTTTAATTAACAAGTATATCATTTCATCAATAAAGAATTAAAAAGGATTAGTGTCATGGAATAAAAGGGAGCCATATGTACCTACAGTAAAACATTTTTAGAGAATTTATTTGCTTTATAGTTTTCCAAAGCATTGTATCGAATCTCGTTGAAAGCTTTTTAAATTAACGCAATAAAAAAACAGTTAACGTTTATCTAAAATGGGCTAACTGTGATTTATGTTTTTAAGACAATAACTAATAACTTGTTAAAAGATAAAACATTAAATGAAACCTTTTAGAATCAGATGTAAATAATCTAATTTAATTAAATATTTATATAATGAATTAAGTATTTTATTTGTCACAACACTACAGCCTCCAGTAATATGACAATTTTTGTACAGATTTTCTGACAATCTTATAACTTAACTTTCTTATATCTATAAGTCGAATGACCAACATAATTTAAATCACAAATTGTAGTATAAAGCACAATGCCTGAGAATATCAATAGTAATAATAAATTTGGAGTTTTTATTATTATTATGTTTATTTTATTAATGATCTGTATATTAATTACGTTAAACCTAATAATATGACCATTATTTTTGTCCTAACCTGTCAAATAGATAATCATTATTTTCGCTTTATGGACGAAAATACACTTTAACCACCACTGAAAATACACTTAATACAATTATTGGTGAAAAGTACCTGAAACTTTCATATTCCCGCCAGTTTAACATGGCAATCGCGCACAAAGGGTGTAAAGATCTATTATTTCATCCTAAATTGATGTTGGCTGTTTCTGGAATCAGTGAGACTTCAATTTACTTGTCACCAATAAAAATATTTTTGCTTCCAAAAAATTGCCACGTTTCTAAATAATCACTTATAAGTTCACTCAATTGGTAGTTGCAGTTCCCAATAGAGTGAAATAGCCTCTCGCCCTGACTATTGCCCTATCTTTCTATCCTTAGCACGATATTTAAGCATTACAGGCTACCTCCAGGAGGTGTATGCTTTAAAGCTACACATTAGTGAGGCAAGCTAGTGTTATAGCAGAAGCGGAAGATCAAACAAATGCCGAGAGTAAATTTTTGCAGAAGTATAAAAAAATAAAGTAAAAACAAAAACTTTATTAATTTTCTATACGAAATTATTCCTTATGACTTATGGGGATGTCATTTTGAGGGATTACATTGAATTCCATTTATCACGGACAATCTAGCGTAAGCCACTAGATCTTGCCCACTTAAAATTGATGAAATAAAATTCATTTCAGATGTTAAAATCTCGTACATTTTTGTAAGAGGTTGATTGTATACTCGTTTTTGTACAAGCAATCTCGTACGTTGGTAACCCTGGTAGCGGTTCACCAAACACTCTACCCCTTCCGTACCCGTGACCCCAGAGTAATCTGCCTAAAACGGACTTGACGTCTATGTCGTCAATCTACAAAGTTTCGATAAATTTCCGTTATAAAAATGCGGAACCAGAATCAGCTGTGAAAAAGTATGCGGAAATTCTTCAGTTGCGGAAGCAGAGTTCTCTAGGAACATTACTAAAGCACAAATCAGATTTTTAAAATTCAGTGGAGAATGTCTCCATTTACTATAGTATAAAGTTTTAATAGTTATTCTTCTGATACTCTTCACCAAATATATTCTTTTTAATAAACCTTTTTAATTTCCTTTGAAACAGAATCTTAAAAAAAGAACATCAGTCATTTGAAACTGAACAATGGAAGTGAAAACTTCTTACGAAATATACTTCCCGTCTCTCGTGAACTCCCTGTTTCTCGTTCTTTGTCAATCTTAGTAATAGATACAAATTTCAGAAGAATTAAAATAATTGTTGCAATTCAATTATTAATGTGACGTGAATTCATCTGATAATTCGTGGCAGCGAATCCGAAATGTTAGTCTGGCTCATCGAGGTCGGCGGCTTGTTTAATGAAGTTCTCGAAGAATCTAGTCCATGAAGGAAACCTCTCGGCGGCTCTTTGACATTCTGGAGAATTCCGAGAAGTAATATATAAATACGGACAGCTGACTGAAGCACTTGAAGCAGTCATTCAGTATTCGATTGCCGTATAGTAAAGATAAATTGTAAATAGTTCTGTGAATATAAATTAAAGTAGTAGAAATAAATTATAGTGAGTTCGACTGTGTTTATAAATAAATCCAAAAACTGAACTGAACCCGATTATGAAAATAAAAACATTACATTAATAACCCTAATGTGTAATTTAGTTTACTTAATTTAAATACAACTGCAAATAAACATGTAAGTAAATTTTAAATTAAAATATAAGTATAATGAGTTCACTTTATTTATAACAGATTAAATTATGGGTACATTATTTATATAGATATTCTTTAAATATCCCGACTATTTTTCAAAATAGCTGCTGCAATATATTTTAATCTAAATCTAAAACATATTAAAATGCATTAAATTAGGGGCCGATTTTAAAAGTTATAGGAATATGTCATATATGCTCATCATTAACATAATTTTATATTTAGCAATTTACATCGTACCCTCCTAACCAAGGGCCATTATGGTCACTTCTTGTGAAGTTCTGACGTATGTCAAGTCTCTAATTTAAAATATTGCAAACAGAAAATTAGATATTTATTAGAATTCATTTGACGATAAAATATTAAATTCAGTTATAGTAAACACATAAATAATTATTCGAGATACCAATCAGTTGAGCGGAGCGCAACTGATGAAGGTTCTCGACTAGAAACAAGATATTGTCTTGTGTTCACTGGATTGAAAAATCTTGAAAATATAGTATTAAAGTTTTTGCAGAAATATTCTGCAGCTTTGAGCTAACCTCCTGATCGTGTTAATATTGGAATTTTGGAAGTCCCTTAGAAAGTTTATACATTTTTTTCAATTTGAGTTAGGCTTTAATAATTTCTTAAATTTTGAAATAAGTTTATTTATCGCAGACATTGATACCTTACAATTCTGGTTATATGATTAACACTTGGATATCCATATTTTAAATGCATCATCAGGATAATAAAATATTTTTAGAAGACAAAAATTTCATTCTTTCATAATTGATTCACAATTAACAGAATCCATTTCAATGGTATCCAACATAAAAAAACACTTTCCTTCCACAGAATTTAATTCCCCTATCAATATAATTTTAATTGGTTGAAGCATATGATGAGGATATTTTCATCAAACGTGATATGAAATGGCTTCTTATAATTCATTTTGATTATTGGAAGTTTCTTGTCATTTGATTTACATTTGTGTTATGTTCAGTTTCTAGGTTCCTTACCAAAGCAGTTATTGCATCTTTAAAACTGTTTTTATATAATATTGAAGTCAATTTTAGAATATAATAGGCCCTCTTCATAACTGTGTACGCTGTGGATACTTTAACATATTTTATTATTTCCTTAGAACTATAATTTAACTTTCATCTGCATTATTTGATTCTAGTTTCATCTGGCTTTCCATTTTTTCATTAAACTAGTACAAATAAAAAGAAAAACGACACAAAAAAAACAATATACATGATACTGAAGAAATCATTTCCGACAAACCTTTGACCCCTAGCTATGACGTGATGTAGTGAGCGGTTTGCAAAGCACAGACCTAGTATACTTCGTTGAACAGGACCTTGGCGTCGTGACAAAATACTAAACCTGTAGATACTGATACTAGTGATGGGATCATTCGAATGAAAAATAATGGAATATTTACTCGAAACATTGACTGAGTGTTCATAATGAGGGACGAGGACGAGCGATACTGCATTCGAGTTATAATCCGAATGATTTGCTTGCGAATCGACAAGTGCTTTTCTGCCATTCGGCGTTCATATAGAGGCACTTTCGTTCGTTCTCGCTCTTATGCAGTCACTTGTTTACGTCTTTTATTGTACAGAAAAAATATGTAAATACTGTATTTTCAGGGTACGGTGCAATTATTATATACTGTTCATTGATTTATTGATAAAAATTCCTTTACAAATAAATTTTAAAATAAATGAATATTTAGGAGAAATTTAACAGTATAATTGGTTAAGAAGTTGAGAATAAAAGAAGCGAGAATCGTTAGAATCATAAATGTGATCCGTCATTCGAGCGATCATTATTAAAATCACTATAGTTGTAATAACCTATTTTTTTATATCATTCGACTATGCCCATTACTAGTAAATTAGCCGCCAACTGAAAACTTTGAGGAACCTCTGAATTACTTTGATAATTTTTGGCAGTTGACAGGTAGGAGAGTGACATAAAAGTAGTGATTTAAATGAATTTATTGCAAGGACTTAACATATTTTAAATAATATAAAAATACATATGCCTGAACTTCGTGGCTAAGATGTAACTTTCTGCTCTGGAACTAACAATTCTTTCCGAAGTTTCCGCTTATTTTTTGAATACCACTTAAGAAAATCTGACACCATAGGGTTAGTCTTGTCGCCAGTATTCTCTAAATATTCGTAATAAGCTAGGCGAATGATCCTTAAACAAGTGCTGCTGTGATAAGGAACTGATGTAACGGGATCTACATATTTAGCAGGGATACTGAAATTAAACAATAAATTAGAAATTCATTAATTTAATAGTTTGGTAATGATGAAAAATATTTTTATATTACGTGATTTTCAGATATTGTTTTCTTTAAATGAGTTATAGTAGTTGATCAATTTTGAAGGTACATAACTGGAAGAATCTAGACTAAAAAACTATTTAATGAATGCACGAATGTTGGTTCTAGAGGCACGATTACTAAGGGAACATTCGAGAGTGAATGCGATAGGTTATATATGTGCCGCCGTACAGTAGCAGTGGAGTCCAGTTCAATAGATAGCGAAGACGTGAATCATAGCTGTAATATTCGAAGTGTATATATAGTCTAAGAAAAGTAGTTAGTGAAATTTAGTGGGGAATTTGTGAGGAAATATTTTTTTGGTGTAAATAAATAACACGCAGTAGAAATAAAACTGACAATCAAAGATAGCAAATTCTACAGACTAGTGGTCGCCCAGTGGTCGAAATTCGACCCTATTTCATGAAATTGTAAATTGTTCACTCATATTGACAAATCTATTGAAACAAAAAGAAAATAAAAATGTAATCAAATATCGGTATTTGAAATATATTTGACAAATGAATGACCCACCAAATTTTTGGCTGGAACCGCTTCTGGCAAAATATTCGATATAATAATTGGAAGATTGTTCTTTGCAACCTAAAAGTTTTCGTCATTTGCGGTTTCAATCAAGTTCAGGAATATTAAAGACAAGAGAGGACCAACAACCCTAAAACTTAAATATTTAATACATTCACAACACCTTCGGGAAGGTTTTGGTAATAATATATTAATCAAATAATTAAATTCACATTAAAAACAAAATATTTAGTATGAAAGTTAGTGCAACGCGTCCGAAATATCAATACTGATCTACTACATTGACTATTTTACCACTGAACAATAACAACGCTTGCATGCCACTTCCAAAAGTACATGCACGAAGAATATATCTAACGATCGCTCCCTCCATATATAATTACTCAACGTTTTGAGTTTTGACCGTCTGGCGGCGGCACTGTCAGTTGTTTGGCGTTGACAGTATGGATGTAAATAATGAATTTTTATTATTTTTTATTTAATGAATGAACCAATATTATAAATTATATTAGCATTCTGGACTGAAGGTCGTCAGTAGCTACTAAACAAAACAAAAATGAAGAAAATCGGTTGAGAGACAGAGGAGAAAATGGTACCTAATCGTTTTGTCTTTGCCTATTTATACATAGATGATTTCAGGCCAATTGTGTTTTTTTTTTTCAATTTTGCAGATTGCTATTTATCTATAAAGATCAAACTTAGCCATATGTTAACTCTTACAGGAAGAATCTTTTAATGTAAACATTGTTTTTATTGTTTCCATAGGCGATCGATTTGGCGGGTTCAACAAAAATTTTAAATCAATTATTTGTCAAAATTTTAGTATTTTTTACTATCAAAATCGAAAACGGTATCCCAGATTAAAAAAGGTTCCTTTATCTCGAATCGTAAAAGAAAAATCTGTGTAAAATTTTGTTTTTTTTTTACAAAAATACACAGCCTTTGCTAAGTTTAGTAGTTGGTTCTGGCAACTGAAAAAAATCATAAACTTTGATTTATAAAATATAATCCACTTAGCGACGATTAGCTTCAGTGCTTAAATTTATTTGTTTCTGTAATGATGGTATAATTCTTTTGAATATCCGCCTACTGTTCATAAACTCAATAAATGTTTGTTGAGTTCGGCCCCAGGCTGGTCACGTGTTCGTGATTGTTCATCACATCGTAATGATTTGCAGGTAATTTATGAAAATTTAGTCACAATTCTGCTGAAGTGAGCCAGACAACAGCCATCAAGAATCGCATATTTTATCGCCAAAAGTTACGTCATTTAGTAAATTTGGTAAAATAATTTTCCCCATTTATATGATTAGGCAGATGTACAGATTTTAGTAGGTTACTTCAAACAATTCTTATACAAATATTTATGCCAAACAGTTAAACTTTTTAAATATGAAAAGGATGAAAGTTATCCTTGTACAAAATAACTACTACAGTAGTTTTTCGAAATATTTGGATGGAGCGAAGAAAGCTATCAAATACAAATTTCCAGATTTTCTTCAACTTCCAACAATGTGTTCCTCATTTATATCAGCATGACTCCCTATTTCGAAATTTGTAAGCATCATTGATCCGGTTTCACTTAACCTTAGTTGCAGGGCCGTAAAAGTGCTATGAAGATAATGTCTTTTATTCTTTATCATTAAACATTTTTAAATAAGTAATTAGCAAGTGACTAAATTATTGAGTTAAGAATTATCAGAAAAAAGGTTTAATTGAAAACCAATTGAATTTAAAATTTAAATCAATCTGACATAGAGAGATTATATACCAGTTGCTATGTTACCTGTTTTACAAAACTAACTACTAAATTTAGTAAGATTGTGCAATCTTGTAATTCTGCAAAAAACAAGAAATTTTAAATAGATTTATCTCGTTTAGGATACATTCTAGCATATCGGACACATTTGATTTAAAATGTCAATTGAACTCTTCAAATTTGATTCATATTGTTCAAAAAACTGATCATTTTTACAATAACAGATTTTTCCTGTAAGAGTTAACAGCTGACGTAAGTTTGGCCCTTCTAGATAAAAAACAATCTAAGAAATTACATTCCTTAGGAACCATTTCAGGATAAGGCAAGGTATGACAAATCAGCATGACATCATCTCTAGAATTTGCTGTCTTTGTTTGTCTGTACTATTTGCGTACAGTTTGACAGAAGGACCTCATTAACGTTCACACTTAAATATTATTTAAACTTATTAACTATATACTTACCCAGTGACAGAACATTTCAATTTCTTCGGTAACGTTGGCGGAGGTTTTACGTTATACACCTTATTAAAGACAACATTATGAGGGTCATTTAAAATTGTAATGAATGTCCTTTCACAGTATTTACTAGGTGGATCTTCATTTTCTTGCTTTGTGCTAGTTAAAAAAAAATAAAATTAGATACTTGCAATCTATTATACCAAAGACGTTACATGTCAGCTAAAATATAGGTACATTCTTTATTCAAATCATTTTTTAAGTAAAAAATCATGAAACATGTTTGGAACAGTAAATTCATTTGTAGCTCATTATCTTCTTTATTTGTAAAAATAGCTTAACGACAACTGAACATAGAATAGTACCACAGTGTGATAATTCAATAGTCCCTATTTAGTTGCAAACATGCCAAATGTATGTTTCTCTGAAACAGATATTCAGACTGTTAGTAAATATTACATTTTCAAAAAAGTTGACAGTGTTATATCAGATATTGGCACAAAACACAACAATCAACACATCGTTAATAGCATTCAACCAAAATCAGAAAAAAAATTATGAACATGATACTATATATTCCGATCTTAGAATAAATAAACATAAAGTTCTGAAAATTGCGCGTACCCTGTACCTTGTGTTTATGGTAATATATACCCTCACTTTTCTCTTAGAACATCTGTGAAGAAAAAGGAAAATCAGTAATCCAGACAATTTTTCGAAATTGACTCTTACAAGTTGGAAATACTTGTTACCAAAAAGAATGAAAACAGAAAATCCAAATGAGTACACAGAATAATTCATAAATAATAAACTGCATAAGACATTATTACAAGGCATATACAAGAATTCAGCCCCTTCGAAAACATTTATTTCAACAAACTCACCATTACAAGACATATCAGAACTTTGATTTCTTAATATAATTAAAATGTCACTGTCACATTTATTTGTGAATACAAAAAATATGAGTGTATCAACAAAAGTTCATGGAATACAGTATAACTAATAGGAATAAGATTGAAAATGACTCCAGACATGGTATTAAAATGCCTGCAAAGCAGATAAGTGTATAAAATATGCAATACATTTAAAGATGATGACTAGTTATCATAGTAGAGATTTCTTTCTCCTCAGAACACAAGGGAGGAAAACTTTTTGAAGGCAAGGGCAACCAATAGCCTCAACAATTTTTGATAATTTCCTTCAACACTTTGTCTCCATTAAAAATTCCAAATACCTATCCATTAGAGAAAATGAGTGAAGTGAAGAAATACCATTCAGCAAACAATATAATGCAAGAAAATTGTCCTACATCAGACCCATCTATAAGTTTGGGAATAAACAAATCTGGCCAAGTACAGTGAATATGAAGAGTTGAGCTTTGCATTGAAAAATACCATAGTTACTAAGCAATATTGGTTCCTTACATCCACCAATCTGTACTGGTAAGTAAACTATGTGTAACTGTCAAAGGGGGAGAACATGTAAATTTACGGGGTAAATACATATTACATTGAGATCTACATTTAATTTAATTTGTGGAAATAATGTTTAAAATTTATATTAATTAGTTTGTATATTGAATTCTCATAAAAGTAATGCTGAATGTATCAATAAATACTGATTGCCTCAGTGGAATATTTGTTAAAACTCTAACATAATTATTACTTATAATATGAGTTATTAGTAGACAGTTAATATAACATTCTAGAAAAACAAGATATGTTTTACCTTGTGTCTTGAATAACAGGCATCCTGGTTGACCTATACTGTATCATTGGCCCTGTTGAAAATCTTTTAGTTGGTCGAGTTATTTTCTTTTCATTTTCCATTTTCTGATATTTTTCTGTAAGAACCAAACCAATTATAGAATATTTATTTAATATTTACTGTTGTTTATTAAAAAAACTGTGGGTGGCGATCTTTTTAGGGTTCCGTATATACAATATACGGATACCCTTATAATATCACTCAGGATTTCTGCCTCTGTCACATCACAGCCATTTTCTCCTAAACTATTGTGCGGAAGAGGTTGAAATTTGGTATCAATGTATAGTTTGGTGACCCGATCAGGAGTACATATCGTAAAATAAATTTTTTTTATTTTAGGGGTACTTCTGGGGGGAAAAACTAAAAAAATCGACCGTTCCCCCTCCCTGATCTTCGAAACTACTGAGCCTAAAATTTTGAACAAAAATAGGAAATATAGAGCGTTGGCCGAACTTTACAGGAAAATTAAGGAGAAATCATTAATGTTAATTTTGGGGGGCAAATTATAGAATTAAATAAAAATTTAAAATTAATTTTTTTTTCAAACGCATCATGTAATATATCAAATGAAAGGTCTCATTCTGAGGAACACAAATATATTTTTTTCATATTTAAAAAATATATATTTAAAAAGATATTAACAAAAATATACCAAAATTTACCCATTCCCCCCCTTATCTCCGAAACTATAAAACGTAAAGTTTTGAAAAAAAATAGATTTATAGGTTCTGACCTGAAGTTTACTGGAAAATAAGGAGAAACCTCTACTTTTAATTTTGGGGGGCAATTACAGAATTAAATGGAAAATATAAAATTAAAATTGTTTCTAACCCATCATGTTATATATCAAATGAAAGGGCTCATTACGACGAAAACAAATATATTTTTTTCATATTTTTAAAATAAATTAATTAAAAGATATTAACAAAAATATAAAAAAATTTACCCATTCCCCCCCCTTATCTCCGAAACCAGAAGCTGGAAAATTAAAAAAAAAATGGAGGTATAGCCCCTCACCTGAACTTTACTGGAAAATTAAGGAGAAACCCCTAATATTTATTTTGGGGGGGCAAATTATAGAATTAAATGGAAAATTAAAATTAAAATTGTTTCTAACCCATCATGTTATACATCAAATGAAAGGGCTCATTACGACGAAAACAAATATATTTTTTTTCATATTTTTAAAATAAATTAATTAAAAGATATTAACAAAAATATAAAAAAATTTACCCATTCCCCCCCCTTATCTCCGAAACTATAAGCTGGAAAATTTTGAAAAAAATGGAGGTATAGCCCCTCACCTGAACTTTACTGGAAAATTAAGGAGAAACCCCTAATATTTATTTTGGGGGTGCAAATTATAGAATTAAATGGAAAATTAAAATTAAAATTGTTTCTAACCCATCATGTTACATATCAAATGAAAGGGCCCATTATGACGAAAACAAATATATTTTTTGCATATTTTTAAAATAAATTAATTAAAAGATATTAACAAAAATATTAAAAATTTTACTTATCCCCCCCTATCTCCGAAACTATAAGCTGGAAAATTTTGAAAAAACAATGGAGGTATAGCCCCTCACCTGAACTTTACTGGAAAAATAAGGAGAAACCCCTAATATTTTTTTTTGGGGGGGCAAATTATAGAATTAAATGGAAAATATAAAATTAAAATTGTTTCTAACCCATCATGTTATATATCAAATAAAAGGGCTCATGATGAAGAAAACAAATATATTTTTCCATATTTATAAAATTAATTAATTAAAAGATATTAACAAAAATATAAAAAAATTTACCCATTCCCCCCCTTATCTCCGAAACCATAAGCTGAAAAATTTTGAAAAACTGGAAGTATAGCCCCTCAACTGAATTTTACTGGAAAAATAAGAAGAAACCCCTAATATTCATTTTGGGGGGCAAATTATAGAATTAAATGGAAAATAAAATATTATAATTGTTTCTAATGGGTCATGTAATATATATCAAATCTCAGGGCTCATTATGACGAATAGGTACAAATATATTTTTTAATTTTTTTAAAATGAGTATTTTAAAAAAATTACCCATTCTCCCCGTTATTCCCCAAACTCTAAGACATCATTTTTTTTTGTTTATAGGAAAAATATGAAAAAAAATACCTAATTCTATTATTTGGCCTCCAAATAGTAGAATTAAACGGAAAATAAATTACTAGAAAACCCCCATAGTAATTTTAGGGACAAATTATACAATTAAATGGAAAATAAAGATTCAGTTTTCAAACGCATCATGTAATATATCAGATAAAAGGCTCATTATGTGAATTACAAATATATCATATTTTTAAATCATTTGTATAAAAGATATTAAAAATATTAAACATCGACTTAATTCCCACTTTAGAAACGACACTATTTAAAATTTGAAAAATACATTTTATTTATATTTTTAAATAATTTAAATAACAGATTTAATAATTTATAGTTTAAACTTTGACCTATTTTGCCCTTTTTCTTCCTATCTACAGAGCCTCAAAACTCAGACAGTAGATTATAAAGGCATTTCTGAAAGTTTATTAGTAAAATAAAACTCTAATGTTACTTTTTGGGGGCCAAATTAGAAAATTAAATACATATGCATTGTGATAAAAATCAAGCGAATCCTAAAGCAGATAAAATAAAAAGTCTATGTGTGGAAAATGAAAGTGTATATTTTTTATAAATTTAAAACGCTTCCTTTAAAAGATATAAGGGTAAGTATAAGAAAATGCACTCATTCCCTGCTGGTCTGAAACTGGAATATTCAAATCTTGAAAGTGGTACGGAACCCTAAGTATGCGAGTCCAACTCGCACTTGACCAAATTATTTAAATTTAGAAATGAAAATTTATGACTAATAGTACCATTTCAAAACTATTTATTGAGGTAGATTATCTAGTTTTTGTGATATTTATATAACTTTAGAGTTTTTAATAATTGAATCAGTGAACTAATTTTGTAAAATACACTGATATAAAAATAATTGGTACTATTCTACTTCAAACAGCCATGCCAAATGATGAAAATCACCAAAATCTTCACAGCTTCACTAACGATAACAAGATATGTTTAAGTATTGTAGCTTGTTAGTTTTTTGAAAATAGTTAAACACTTGAATAAACATTATTCTCATATTATAATTTGGCTTGTTTAAGAGACAACTGATAGTGTAAAGATGCGGATTTCATATTTTTAAATTCAGGATTAAAACAAAATGGCGGATATGTTTAAACTTCGACAAATTCAACAAACACTGGTAGTTTCTTGCGTTATCCTGTATAGCTTTAAAAGTAAAATATTGAAATTTTGAACACGTCTCAGTAAAACGAGAGGTCATGCATTAGAATTCGTAAAAATAATTAACATATGACAAAATAAAAGGGATGATTTTCAGTTACAGCGGAGATTTACTCCCCTTCCAAAGAAAGAAAGAATTGGTAGTTGGTAAATCAATAACATATTGCCATATATCAGCAAGGTCACGGATAGGATTGGGAAGCTTCTCCATAAGCACAAGGTGAAAAGTCTCCAAACCACTATCCAAAATTTCACAAGTTTTACCCTCTACAAAGGATAAACAAAATCCTCTTTCATCCAATCGGTGAAACAGGTCAATGTATAAACACCCGATTGTGAGCACAAACGTTGTTTGAAAACATCATCACGAAACGGGCCACCAAATCCTCTTCGACAGCTCCTTTGTCGTGGCCAAATCTCCGTATATTTCACCAGAAAATTCCTTGAGGCCGTTGAAATCGCCAAAAATCCCAAGAATTTCAACCGTCACAAAGGTTTTCAACTTTCGCCCATCATCAAAGCAATAAATCTCTTACATTACCTACTAATAGAATTCGAGGAACGTATTCATAATATCATCACAACCATAAAAGAATCCAAAATAATCCCATTAAGTACCTCCTACCTTTCTTTTATATGAAATTTCGGGGGGCCAATTATTATTTCTTAAAAACATCGTTGGCTATATCCAAAGTTCAGTCATTTACAATTTGTACTTCAGTGTGAGAAGTTTAATAAAGTGAAGTTTCAAAGTGTGTTGTGAGAAAAAGACTAAAGGTAAGCAACATTTGTATTTCTCATCCTTGAAAAAGCTCCATACAATTCTGGGTGAAACGTCGGAAAACTTTGTTTATATATGTTGGTTCAGATATATGTATATATAAGTTAATTCGAAAAAATTAGGCGGTCTAAATCCTGAAAAAGCAGAATCAGCTATAACTAATAATTTGTTACATTTTTCTAATTACCCATTGTTTAATTATTTGTTACTTGTTATAGTGTGGTATGCATACCTAAAGATTTCAAATTTTCAATTTCTGTAAGTTTGGCTTCTTCCAATAATTCATCCTGAGTAGGTATCCACTCTTCAGCAACATTCTTTTTAACTCTCTTCCTTTGCTCCATATCCCTAACCTTTATTCGGTATGCTGTTTCAGCGGATTTTGCAGCAGTGGACTTTCTGATTGATTTTCTTTCTAAAAATTAATTCATTAAAATAAAAAAATATTTTAAGAAGAAAATATAAAAGATGTTTATTCGATTTGTTAACATAAAAAACAATTGTGTCAAAAGTGCTGAAGTTATCAATGTTTTCAGTGTATCATTGTGTTTAACTAACACATATTTATTTTAACATATATTTCAAACAGAAGTATACAAATTCAAGTGACTTAACAACTTATATTCACTCGAGGTAGTTTGTTCCATCTAAAGATGTTGCATCTAGAACCAATCGACATGACAACTCTGAATATTTGAAAGTAAACAATTAGCAAAAATTAAAATTTCCCAACAAATTAAAATATTTGAGCAAAATGATGTGATATACGCTATTATGGAATTCGGAATTTCAGGAGTGAGTCTGATAAACCAAACTTTGAGTATGAGAAATTATATTAAAGATATTTCAATTAGAAAACACACTAAAATAAAATAGTTAAATTGTTGTATTTTTTGAATTCAGATACAATACAATTAATGAGCATGTTCTCTTCCAATTTTTCATACTATTTTAAATTCACTTTTTCATGAACACATTTCGATTTTCATTTAAAATAACATGTTTAATAACATTTTCATTTTTCTTGAGAAAATAGTTTGTAAAGACCATTATATAAGATGAAATTATTTGTTTTTTTTCAGTATGGTTTAACATAATAAATAAAGAAAACATTATTCTAACCACATTTCGTTCAGTAAAGATATCACTGCGTCTGAACACAAAAAAGTCTTAATTATACTTGTGAAGTGTTAGATACATTACTGTGAATTATTTTTATTTATTTCAAGATCTAAATGACAAACTTTATCTTCATGAATTTTCCCAGATGATACATTAATTCCTTTTTACACAAATGATTTATTAAAATACAGTTAACGGCTAAATTATGGAATGCATTTAATAAAGTTTGATTTTCTAATGCGAGGGTCTCCAAACTTTCCAGCCTTAGGGCAATACCGATTGCTCCAATAAATTCCAAAGGCAAAAGCGGAGGTAGTACCCACGGTAACTGTCTACTATGGTTAGCGGCTAACAGATGACCATTGTAGTACTTTCGAAAGCGTGGGAACAATTAAACATTCACGAATAACCTCGTTGGTTGGAGAAAGTTGTGATGTATTCCACTCACCTCGAGATAGAGTCTAAAACAGCCTGCGCACGACCGCAAGTTGGTACCTAATAAAGGCGAAGGAAGCGGTACATAATCCACTTTAAAAGACATCTTCAAACCGCTCAACGCCTATACGTTATGGTATTTTGGTTTGACTTGTATTTTTTGGGTGTGATTTACTTGTAGGGAAAATAAGCGAAAAATAAAAAGTGAGAGCAGAGCCTTCAACGATCAATGGAACTTTCAATATTTCGTGATTGAGTCATTATTAAACGAAACATATATTGGAGGTTTGTCGACAAAAAAATCGGAAACTCTAAAGTACGGATGAAATCGAAGTCTTTGTTTATAAAAGTTAATACTGAACAAGAGGCTGCAACTAGTCATTGCAAATGAAATTAAGAATTTCCCAAATCCTTTCATACTGCCATTGAAATCATACCCTCTTAACTTCAAATGGAATTGATTGATCTACAGGTTAGGGGACATCCATAAATTATTCACACGTTAAGGGGGGAGTGTGTCAACGAAATGTGCCATTGTGTGCAAAGGGCCAGGGGGGGGGGAGTCAAAAGCTTTCTAACGTCACATGTTAAAATTAGAATTTATTTGTGAACAAAGACACCCTTGTTTCAAAGACCTTGTCGCATGTGTGGCCTGTATTTTTCACCATACTCTAACCAACACAAACATAACACATAAAAAAAATAAGAGGTATTACCTATCGCAAAAATTCGTCCTCTAAGAATTGGGGTCCAAGAAATCCTCTGTTTAATGAACGATGATGATGCTATATGGATGGAAAAACAGATATTAACACAACGGATATTTCTGACATTAACATCCAAAATGAAGTGCTTTACATGCCAGTGATAAATAACATAAAGGAGTAAATTCAAAGGTTGTGAACCCTTTTATTAACATAATAAATCGTGCATCGCTTCTTAATTAGTTTTTATTAGCTGTTTTCGCGGTGTCAATTCAGGATACATCCGGAATGGATGCGTGACGAATCCCGGATCTGCTTTATGCGCAAGTGCAGTTACGTACACGTACTAGACTTCTCTGTACCACGAACAATTTCATAACTGTAATAAAACGACACTGTAGTAGTACTTAATTCGAAAAAGCAGATTTTGTATTTATATACACCGCAACTATTACTTCAAATAAACGAGGTTGTCAACACAAGACCCGAGCTAGCTAACACATATCAAACAATCCGACAAATATGAATACAATTTGTCGAAACGTTGAATGGATTACAGATCATACAAAGAAGAATGGATTCTAAATTAAACGTTTCTGTACTTTGGTATAAAGCTTCAAAGTCACAGAAATATAAAAGTGTTTTGAAAAATACTCATAATGCACATGTTCGAAATCCACATTTTTCCTCACGTCAGCGGATTCATTTCACTCGTCCTGAATCGATCCAAGATGCATCCTTTGAGCTCCGCGAACACTGAATTTCCCATTTGGTATTCGAAATTCTGTTATCACGAACGCCGTGAATTAGTGTGCGCAAGCGCTCAATCCTGGATCGATAACGGATCGTTATTTTTGTTTCTTTGGGGAATAACACCACAATAGAAATAAAACTACGTATATTGCAGGAATACCAAACGTTTCAAAGTCTATTCTGACTTCGTTGTCAGTGGCTTTATATTTATTGATGTAGATTGCAAAATGATATAAAGCCATTGACAACGAAGTCAGAATAGACTTTGAAACGTTTGGTATTCCTGCAATATACGTAGTTTTATTTCTATTATGGTGTTATTCCCCAAAGAACATAAAAATAATCAAGAATATGCCACAAACAACTTTTAGAAGACAACGGATCGTTACAGCGAAAACCGCTATTATTTATATTATTTAAATTATTTTACTTTATGTTGGTTTTATTAAAGATTTTATTAAGAAATTTATTCTATTTCTAATTATAAAGTTGAAAAATATGTGACGTCATACCAAGGTGGGGAGGGTTTAAAAAAACGTGATCAACTGGAAGAAGGGAGCAGGGGGTTTAAAATCGTACAATTAGTGTGACGTAATTTATAGATGGCCCCTTAGTAATATAATTAAGAACAAATAAAATTATATTAGTTGTAATTTTATAAGAGTTTTTCACTAGTACAAGTTGACAACGTGTATAAATTTGCTCGTTTCTGTTTGTGTCTTTTACTTGTGTGAGAATACATTCTCCAACATGAAGCCATCCAAGAATGTTTGCAGATGTGCATCTTATACCTGTTTTATTAATTGGTACAAGTAAAATTGATCCAACACAAACTATTGTCAGTGGAAAATCACTATTACATAAATCTCATTTGTTTTTTATAATCGCGGGTTTTTCACTAGTTTATATGCAATATTGAGATCAATTTCTGTAATTTCACCTAATCTAAATTTTCCGGACTCTACTCAGACCACGGTGACAATAGCAATTAACTTTATGAACAGGCAGAATATGTAAATTTTAAAAGTTTGACAATATTGCATGACTTAAGTGACGAAACTAAGAGAATTTTCTTTTGACAATATACAGGGTAGTACAAGAAAATTCTAAAAGATAATATGATTTAATTTGGAATGTGAAAGAGTTATCTTCAGAAATTTATGTAGCTTTGCTAGGTGAAACTTTGTTATAAGTATGTGCATTCGACAAAAACGCTATAAATTTTTTTGTTGATTAAGTGATTCCGTCATAAGAGAAGACTAGGAAAAACCTAATGAACTATCTGGGTTGCCATGAGCATATTTAATTTCCTCCTTAATTATCAGCAAAGAGGAACGACTGATTTGCACGAAGACAGACGGAACTTTTGTTTTGTGTTGTGTTTTTCTTCGTATGAAATAACTGAATTTATAAAATTCCTTCATACATTAGTGCCTAAAGCAAAAAAAAAACCCTGTCCATGATTTTCCAGCAGCGCCATAACTGTAAACTCCCGGATATACATTTTTTCATGAACATGTCTAGACTAGTTTGGATCTTGAAAATGGTAATACTGCTTTGTACTACACTCATTAATTATTAGAATTGGTTGTACTAGAAATAAAGTTTAAGGTGAATGTAACCTACATGAAGTTAGATGGTCAATAAACCAAAGTTAATTGTCCAAGATTCTGTTAATTGGCCAGCAAACTATCATCCCCACTACTCTTAGGAAATATCTTTTAGGTGAGTGATTAATATATTCTTTAATCTGGGTGACTCATCTGAACAGTAAAAAAAATCATGATTCAATACTGAACTAGAAAGTGCCACATGAAAATATTACTTTAATATAGTCTTGTTTTCAAATAGAGTTTATGTTAATGTATTGAAATGTATATAATAGACTGATAAATACTGGTAAGAACTTCTACTAAATAGAAGAGTCAATCCACTAATTCAGTGGAAAAGATACAATTTGTTTAACCCCGTCTCTACCGTATCAGTGCGGGATATCTGATAATGCTATAATTTCATGCCAGAACTATTAGTAAATAATTATATTGATTACTAAAAATCAACTATGTTGTTGGAGTGAAACTTTATTGCAAGATGTTTGCTCTAGGAAGTTGAGTCATTAATAATATTATTAAAAATAAACATATTGTGCAACACTGATGATATATTTGCTTACCATATTTCTCAGCATTCCTTGTACTTCTATGTTTAGGAGTGCTTGTTTCTGGCTTTGGTTTTACCTTTTCTGTGGTGTGAGTTGATACTGGTTCCTGAATGAATTTTACTCTTCAGATAAATATATAAAATGTGCAACACATACCTTATAAGCTTTGGTTACTAGTCTCCTTTTTTTAGGTCGATTTTCATCTTGTTCTGTGTCTGATATTGGCTCATCATTTTCATCAATACTAAAATCTGAATCGACTACGTCTTCTCCCTCATCTTCAGCTCTAAAAAATACAACATTATTATTTATTGTTTCATGGAATGATTAATTTAATTACTAATACTTTCAAAGTAATTAATCACATATTATTACTCAAAATTCTAATTTCATCCAACATTTAATGTTGGTTAGATTTTATAATACATTTGAATACATTTTAGGGATAACTATTTCATATAACCAGAAACCATATTTCATCGGCTATTAGGTATGTGAATCTTTTTTGACTTGATGTTTTAGAGAGTTTGAGCTTACTGTTCGGAAAAGATACCTTGCGCACGCAAAAACAAATGTTCAATGGTCATATTTCAATAAACCTTTAGGCTACAAAAATAAAAACGCTAAATTTTGAAAAAGGTAATTTTGTAAGACACTAAAAAAATATAAAAAATTTTAACGGACTTCCAGGACACATTTATAGGACAGTTTTATTGTTAAACTTTTCTGCAAAACTCTTTCAATTCCTGTGTTTGATAACTTAAAAAAAGATAAGATTTTTCGGAACAGTCTCTCCAATTTCCGTTAACGTTAAAATCTTGGGAAAAAATTACGGTAAACAAAAAAACCTCTTCAAAACACAGTCAAAACTACAGATATTTTGCAAATGTTGATTACCTTTTCCAAGACGTCTGCAAACTATTGATGATCAATAAAACACGGACAACAGCATTACACTCGAAATCTGATGAAATGGTAGAACAAATGAATAGAAGCATTAACCGCCATTTGTCAAAGGTAGTCTCTTACCACCAAAGAGACTGGGACCAGTATTTTCACTTGTTTCTAATGGTATATCGTTCGTCTGTGCACGAGTCCACGAGTCAGACCCCGGTCAGTGTTATTATGGGACAAGAATTAAGACTACCATGCGATGTGAAGTTTGAATGTCCTCCAGGAGAAGAGAGGGCAGGTGAAGACTATGTCAGCCAGTTACGTCAAAAGATGAACGACATTCACCAAGAGTCCTGTTAAATATCGAGAATGCCAGTACTCATATGAAGGAAACATGACAATAAGGCCGAAGGCGGGGAATTCCAAGTTGATGATCTAGTTTGGTTGTCGTGGATATTCGCCCAAGCTACATAGATCTTGGGAGAGGCCTTCCCAAATTGTAACGAGAATCAACGATGTTGTCCACAGAATAAGGAAGTTACCTTCAGGAAAACCAAAGGTGGTACATTTCAACAGGTTAGCTCCTTAAGCCTGAAGTCATGACGGCGAAGTTAGCAAGCCCAATCCCGCAGCATCCAACCACCCGATGAAGAGATGACCTTCGAACAGTTTATGGCATTGTACTCGGATGGGCAGAAAGTATAGCACAACGTGACCAGAGAAGAACCCCAAGACCTGTTTGAGGTGCCCGTAGAATATGCCCTGGCTCATAGTGTGGCTCGAGATCTCCGGATGTCCAGAGGAATAGCCAAGGTGTTTGCAAAGAAGTACGGCCAGTCCCAGAAGCTAAGAGAGCAAGGCCCAGTAGTAGAGAAGGTCCTTCATCTGGAACCAAATGCGTACCAGAAACATCTTCTATTTGGTAACAAAAACATTCTCCAACATATGGCGAACTTTGGAAGACTCTGGTAGAACTGAGGACTGTGATGATGGAGAAGAACCTCATGAAATTGGTGATCCCAAAGATAGCCTATCGGTTGGCTGGACTTAATTGGAAAATGGTGAGAATTATGATGGAAACTATCTTTCGATTCAGTGGCATCGACATCCTTGTATGTTGTCGTAATATTCGCAGCCCAGATTCGAAGAATGTTACTTCCACCAAACGTCCCGTTGCCGAAATGGAGAGTCCTACAAATATGGCCACACCAGGAAGGATCCTGGGTCATTCCAGGACGAAATGGCCTTAAAGAGGGGGCAATGTGATAGGAATTCATCCAATAATTCGTGGAATCGGCGTTCATCCGATATTTCGTGGAATCCGAAATGTTGTTCGTTTGCTGCATCGAGGTTGGCTGGCTGTGATGAAGTTCTCGAAAAATTATAGATCCCCAGAAGGAAATCTCTTGGCGACTCTTTGACCTTCTGGAGAATTCCGAGAAGAAATATATAAATACGGAGAGCTGATGTAAGAATCATTCTTTATCGATTGCCGTATAGTAAAGATCAGGTGTTCAAGATAAATTGTAAATAGTTCTGTGAATATAAATTGTGTTAAAGTAGTGGATATAAATTATAGGGGGTTGGACTGTGTTTTGAAATAAATCCAAGAACTGGACTGAACCCAAAGAGTAAATAAAAACATTACAATATCTTGAATTGCCATATGCCGTAAATTATATTAATAATGCTTATGAATATGGGCTTAAACGAGCGACCCTTACTTTGCCTTTCACATCTTGATAGTCGCGAATCCAGTGAGTAGGAGCAGGGAGCAGGTGCCCCTCCACAAGACTAAATAAAAATGGATAAAATCGAAAAATATGCAAATAAATAGGTAAGTAATAAACTAATATAATAAACATGTAATAACAGATAATAGATATGTAAATAATAAACTAAGATAATAAACATGTAATAAAAACTGCAGGGAAAAATATATTATAAAATTCATCATATTTTTATCTTGTGT
This sequence comes from Octodonta nipae, assembly GCA_034190945.1. Lineage (NCBI taxonomy): Eukaryota > Metazoa > Arthropoda > Insecta > Coleoptera > Chrysomelidae > Octodonta > Octodonta nipae. The sequence continues at coordinate 177,410,537 of CM067216.1, forward strand.
TGCTTTCTCAAGAATCATTTTAATGTAATATTTACTATCATTTTAAACCAATTTCCCTGCACTATAATGAAAATCCATGATAGAGAAATGGAACTTTCAAAATATATCTAGTATCCTAGTTTATATGATGAAGTGCATCTTGGACAATATCTCTATACTTACAATTCTTCAAATACTACTTTTAGGACAGTATCTATTTTGAACACATACACTTATAAACATACACTATAATTTGTATTGTTATAAAATTCATTTTACCACCAAAGAGAAAAAGTAAGAAAGCTTCTAAATTAATTGTCCCGATAAAAACAACAAGTAAACATAAAACCGGCTGAAATAATAAAAAAAGCAACAATGGCTATCCCGAAATTTCCATGTCTTGAGAAGGTTCCTGAAAACGCTCTTACAACAAGGAAATAATCATGGCCTGCAAGTATGTTCTAAATGGGCTATTTAAAGGACAAATTGAGTAGTTTAATTTAGTTTATATTTGTGTGATTGAATCAATGGAGAGTAGTGATCAGTAGTATTACTAATAGTGGTTGTAAACAGTGGATTTATTTATTAAAAATAAAGACATTGAAAGTGAATATTTGTGTAAATTTGGTTTGAACCAACAGAATCTATTGCAGTATGATGATTGATATTACAGTTTGAATTGTAAGAAAGTTATGAATTTCTGGAAATAAAAACAATTTTCTTGGTAAAATAATGCTCCAATCAGAACTTATGAACACTCATTAAGCAGGATTTCTGATCTTTACAACTATTCCATTGACATCATTATAATCCCTTCCTAATTTTTCATAATATAAGCAAAAAACAAAAATAGTAAATAATTCTGAATATTTTCATTATTCAAACTTAGTTCTGAAATGGGTTAGGGAAAACAAAATGTTTGTTAATAACCAAGAATGTTTGTTGATTCTTTTTCTTGAAGACTAGTGTAGTCATTGAAGGCTGAGGGTGATGTTCCAAGACAATTTCAAATTCAATAATCATTACAATACAATATAAGATATGTGATATCTGTTCAGTAAATTGCTACACCAACGGCAATGAATTTGAAAATGTTCAGAAACATTTCTTATAGTATTTCTACATCAAAAGAAATGATCACTCACTTATATACTTAGGGCTTGTGATATATTTTATTACCTTCTTGGTGTTTGTAAAATAAAAAAAATACAATTACAATTTTGCTTTTGAAATTGCTGTTAAATTTTATGCCCCAAAATACTGTCTATTATGGTCTACAAAATAGAGTAAGTTATAAGAACAAAAACTTAGTTAGGCTAGGTGCAAATTGAGACGCGTATAGCTTGTAACGTATAGTATTGAATAGAACAATGCAAATTGGCAACCAAGTATCGCGAGGGACGACACGCGTCTACTGTCAGTCGCGTCGCGCTGTAGTTGAGAGACAGTTTCTCGTGTTGCCCGTGTAAACAGATTGTCAAGTGTTTTGAAAAATGGTAAGATCAGACATTAATAGAGGTGGTAAGATATCAAAAATGGTGCTACAATACAAAATATACTAATTATGTAAAGACAAGATTAAATTATAAAATTATTCAGACGTTAATCATATATTTTCTGACATAATTGGCTATGAACTGTGTCTCAATATGCGGATCACCACGCGACGTGTGTGACACGTGCTGGTCGCGCCACTCATGTCATGTCACCTTACACGCGCTATACGCGTCTCAATTTGTGCCTTGCCTTAATGAATCATTTATAAAGGAAATAACTATTTCTTTATAAAAAATGACTTTTGGTCAAAATAGCTAAAATTCTATTATGATGTTCTTATGATCCCCAAGATCCACATTTTTCTATATGTACTTAAAATCTGAGAAGTCAAAGTGCTATCAGACTGGCTTTTGATAGTATGTAAATGTTGGGACTTTGGGGCGATAAGCTTTGATTTCAGTTGTTCACCTTAAAATTGTGAAATGACTGTTCAAAGACAGAGAGAGCATTCTGAAAAAAGTTGCACCATAATAAGGATTTTGTTCAAATATGTCAATAGAGAGTAAAAAGAGGATTTTGTGTACATTTTAATAATATAAATAAGCATTTGATCATGAGAACTTTTTTCTAAATACCAAAAGGACATTATACTAGAGTTTCAGCCGATTTGACTGAATGCTATTTTCCATTAGGATCCAGGATTGTCATGGGCTGGCATTTGGGCAACTTGACCCTGTTAAGGGTTGGTTTTAACAATAAACACTATAAAAGCATACAACTCAGATGCATGGTGAGGAGGACGCTTGAGTCCCTGTTTTCAGATAATGCCCAGTAACCTACACTAATTTATTATTTATATTAATATGTGGTAATATATTTTGTCTAGCTTAACTGTTAAGAACCACTGGTCTGAGTGGTATTAATTATGTTATTACAGTTTGAACGAAGTATGTATTTTGATATTCTACATAAATATTTGCAAAAACAGACTTACTGATATTCATTATCTGATTCAGTTTCTTGAAAACCCCCATAATTTTGTTTATAAAAGTCATCTTGGCACTCTTCCTCTTCATCTAGAAGTTTTGACATTCGGTTACCGGCATTTGTTCTTCGTTCCCTCTGCATTTTGTTGGTATATACCAGAGATTATCACAAACTAGCAAATCTTGTGTATAAAACTTATTAACCATAAATCCAGTTTGAACAGTGAGTGAGATTTCGAGACATAAAAAAGTTCTGCAAAATAATAACATTTGATCAACGATCGATTATCAATATAAACTTCATTTAGGTTATGTCAACTGAGAACTTGCTTACTTTGCTAATTAATTCATTGACATTATTGATTCTAATTTATTCCAGTTATTCATTTCTGTACATTAGTATTGTACAATTGTACAAAAATTACTTAATTTAAATTATTATAACAGTATAACGTATGAACAACTACCTAAACACAAAACCACACACAAAACCACAGATCATACAAAACAACACTTTTATGTTTGATCAGTGTTGCCAGTTGGCAACTGGCAGTTGTCAACAAATAATGAGATATCGCTAAATAATTATATCAACTAATTATTTAATTTGCATTAAAAACGAAAAATTTAAGTTATTTTGGAAAAAATATTTTAATAAAGAATTAACAAAATCATTTAATTATTTATAAAACAACAAATTCTTAAAACAAAATTAAAAATTTCTCTAAATAATTAGTACAGGGATTACTTCAAACAATATCTATATAAATACAATACTAAACTATTGAGTTCAAATATTTATATTGAGACACTATCCATAAAAGTATAAATCACATTCATATAAGACTAACTTAAAAAATGAACTGAATTAGAGAAATTTAAAAAATCCATAAATTGAATTTATCTGAATTGATAATAATATTATGTAGACAAATAGACACTCCGAAATTTAACGCGCATCACTTTCATTACATAACAAACAAAGAAACAACGACAAATTAATTTTGAAAAATTACACCAGTGGGTACGCTCATCTGAAGTCAAGCTTAGCTTATGGGAAATTACAGGGAATTCCCCCATTAATACCAGCGGTGTGACACCGATCAAAAGAAAACTATTAGAATCGAAAAGTGACGTCATTTCAGAAATGTTCGTACTCATAACTCGTATCATCGTAATACCGAATGACGCCCAAATGACGTCACTTTTCGATTCTACAAAAGTTTATCGGAGCCTCACGGCTGGATGTGAAAACTTTAATCAGATATATTAATGTACCTATTGCTTGCACTCAGTGGGTAAATACATTTACTCATTTCACTGCTTGCACTCTGTTATTTGTAACGGCAATGAATGGTGTTTTGGTTGAAACCGATACTTTTTAGTTACTTAATAGCAGGCATTAAATAAAAATTATTAATTCTTATGAAACAGAAGTCATGAGATTGAAGTGTAGTGGTATATCGTGAAATCTAGAGGAATTTGATTAATATCATGAGATCTCATGAAAAATTCTGAGACCTGGCCACTCTGGGTATACAAAACACAGAAATTAGAGCTCAGGACATTCATCAAGGCCATAGAGGAGATAACCAGGGCAGGATATCTCCGTGAACAAGCTTATGTTCCTCTCCATAGACAAGTAGATTCCTCTCGCACATGACGTTAACACGTGAGTGATCGTTGAATCAACGTAGTGGGTCTTTTTAAAGTTAATGATAATATTTAAATCTCTTTTAAAGCCAAATTTTTGTTTTAATATGTTAAAGTAATTAGATATACAAAGTATACAAGTAAAAACGGTTATAGGCAGTGGCGGCGCAAGACTTAAACTTAATGTGAGCAAGGTACATTTCGCGAGGCCTTCTGATCATGCAAGAAGAAAGGAATATAAAATAAAAAATCGCTTTAAATTAAGACGCGAGGCCCTTTGCAAAACCAGGCTGTGGGTGATGGCCCACGCCGCCCACGCCACCTATGGTTATAGGACATAATTTATGAAATAATTACTCACAGAACAGTAAAAGTGATTTGAAATAAATTTATTTAAAAATACTAATTATACAATGACAGGACAATTTAGTCTTTTTAGGGTTCCGTATATACAATATACGGATACCCGTATAATATCATTCCGGATTTCTGCCTCTGTCACATCACAGCAATTTTTTCCTAAACTACTGGACGAAAGAGGTTGAAATTTGGTATCAATGTATAGTTTGGTAAAAGAAAAAAAATTAAATTTGATTTTAGGGGTACTTCTGGGGGGGAAAACTAAACAAATCGACCGCCCCCCCTGATCTCCGAAACTACTGAGCCTAAAATTTTGAAAAAAATAGGAAATATAGAGCGTTGCCCGAACTTTACAGGAAAAATGAGGAGAAATGAAAGGTCTTATTCTGAGGAATACAAATACATTTTTTTCATATTTAAAAAAATATATTTAAGAAGATATTAACAAAAATATACCAAAATTTACCCATTCCCCCCCCCTATCACCGAAACTATAAAACATAAAATTTGAAAAAAATTAGAGGTATAGGTTCTGACCTGAAGTTTACTGGCAAAATAAGGAGAAACCTCAACTTTTAATTTTGGGGGGCAAATTACAGAATTAAATGGAAAATATAAAATTAAAATTGTTTCTAACCCATCATGTTATATATCAAATGAAAGGGCTCATTATGACGAAAACAAATTTATTTTTTTCATATTTTTAAAATAAATTAATTAAAAGATATTAACAAAAATATAAAAAAATTTACCCATCCCCACTATCTCCGAAACCATAAGCTGGAAAATTTAAAAAAAAATGGAGGTATAGCCCCTCACCTGAACTTTACTGGAAAAATAAGGAAAAACCCCCAATATTCATTTTGGGGGGCAAATTATAGAATTAAATGTAAAATATAAAATTAAAATTGTTTCTAACCCATCATATTATACTCGTATATCAAATGAAAGGGCTCATTATGACGAAAACAAATATATTTTTTCATATTTTTAAAATTAATGAATTAAAAGATATTAACAAAAATATAAAAAAATTACCCATCCCCACCCTATCTCCGAAACCATAAGCTGGAAAATTTTGAAAAAAATGGAGGTATAGCCCCTCACCTGAACTTTACTGGAAAAATAAGGAAAAACCGCTAATATTCATTTTGGGGGGCAAATTATAGAATTAAATGGAAAATATAAAATTAAAATTGTTTCTAACCCATCATGTGAAATATCAAATGAAAAGGCTCTTTATGGCGAAAACAAATATATTTTTTTCATATTTTTAAAATAAATTAATTAAAAGATATTAAAAAATATAAAAAAATGACCCATTGCCCCCCTTATCTACGAAACCATAGCTGAAAATTTTGGAAAAAAATGGATGTATAGCCCCTCACCTGAACTTTACTGGAAAAATAAAGAGAAAACCCTAATATTCATTTTGGGGGGCAAATTATAGAATTAAATGGAAAATAAAAAATTATAATTGTTTCTAACGGGTCTTGTAATATATCAAATCACAGGGCTCATTATGACGAATACAAATATATTTTTTTAATTCTTTTAAAATTAATATTTTAAAATATATTAAAAATATATTTTAAAAAAATTACCCATTCCCCCCGTTATTCCCCAAACTATAAGACTTTTTTATTGTTTATAGGAAAAATATGAAAAAATCCCTAATTCTATTATTTGGCCCCCAAATAATAGAATTAAACGGAAAATCAATTATTAGAAAACCCCAATTTAATTGCATAATTTGTCCCTAAATTATACAATTAAATGGAAAATAAAGATTCCATTTTCAAACGCATCATGTGAATTACAAATATATCATATTTTTAAATCATTTGTTTAAAAGATATTAACAAAAATATAGTCTTAATTCCCACTTTAGAAACTACATTATTTAAATTTTGAAAAATATATTTTAGTAATATAATGTTTTTATTTTCACACTCGGGTTCAGTTCTTGGATTTATTTAAAAACACAGTTCAACTCACCCTAATATATTTCCACTACTTTTACACAAACTGAATGCCTCCTATCGCCAGCTGTTCTTATATATATATTTATCTTGGAATTGTCTGGTACGTCCACGAACCATCGGGAAATTCATATTCTGGAAGCTTTAAGGGAAATCCCAGTAACGGCAGCGGTCCGCCTGTTGAGAGACAAACATTTCGGATTGCCAGAATTTATCGGAATAATGTCTCTTCCACGAATTGGTTGATGGCCGATTGCACCAGCTGTCGGATGAATTCTCGTAACATTGCCCCCTCCTTAAGACCATTTCGTCCCGGAATATCCTAGAATCCTTCCTGGTGTGACGATATTTGCAGGACTCTCCATTTCGACAACGGGAAGTTTGGTGGAAGTAACAGTCAACGGTCTTCGAATTTGGGCTGCGAATATTGAGGCAGCATACTAGGATGTTGATGCCACTGAACCGAAACATTGTTTCCATCACCACCCTCCAATTCAGTACATCCAACCTGCAGGCTATCTTTGGGACCGCCAATTTCATCAGATTCTTCTCCATCATCACATTCGTCAATTCTACCAGAGTCTTCCAAAGATCGCTATATGTTGGCTTGTCCTGCGAGAATGTTTTCGTTACCGAATAAAAGATGTCTCTGGTACCCACTGGTTGTTTATCTTCGAGATGAAGGACCTTCCCTACTCCTGGATCTTGCTCCCGTAGCTTCTGGAACTGGCCGTACTTTTTGGCAAATACCTTGGCTATTCCTCTGGACATCCGGAGATCTCAAGCCACACAATGAGCCAGGGCATATTCTACGGGCACCTAAAACAGGTCTCGGGGTTCCTCTCTCGTTACGTCGTGCTGCACTTTCTGCCCATCAGAGTACAGTGCCATAAACTGCTCGAAGGTCATCTCGTCATCGGGTGGTTGGATGCTGCGAACTTGGGCTTGGTCAACTTCGCTGTCATGACTTCCGGCATAAGGTGCTAACCTGTTGAAATGTACCATCTTTGGTTTTCCTCGAGGTAGTTTCTTTATTCTGTAGACAACATCGTTGATGTTCTTCACAATTTGGTAAGGCCCCTCCCAAGATCTTTGTAGCTTGGGCGAATATCCACGACGACGTTGCGGGTTATACAACCAAACAAGATCATCAGCTTGGAATTCCCCGCCCTCGGCTCTGATGTCATAGGCTTCCTTCATTCAAGCACTGGCATTCTCGATATTTAACCGGACTCGTTGGTGTATGTCGCCCATCTTTCGACGTAACTGGTTGACATAGTCTTCACCTGCATTCTCTTCTCCTGGGGGACATCCAAACTTCAAATCGCATGTTAGTTGTAACTCTCGTCCCATAATAACGCTTGCCGGGGTCTGACCCGTGGACTCGTGCACAGATGAACGATATGCCATTAGAAACAAGTTCCTCTGGACATCCGGAGATCTCGAGCCACACAACGAGCCAGGGAATATTCTATGGGAAACTCAAACAGGTGTCGGGGTTGCTCTGTGGTCACGTCGTGCTGCACTTTCTGAGTACAGTGCCATAAACTGCTCGAAGGTCATCTCGTCATCGGGTGGTTGGATGCTGCGGACTTGGGCTTGGTCAACTTCGCTGTCATGACTTCTGGCATAAGGGGCTAACCTGTTGAAATGTACGATCTTTGGTTTTCCCCGAGGTAGCTTCTTTATTCTGTAGACAACATCGTTGATTTTCTTCACAATTTGGTACGGCCCCTCCCAAGATCTCTGTAGTTTGGGTGAATTTCCACGACGACATTGCGGGTTATACAGCCAAACAAGATCATCAACTTGGAATTCTCCGCCCTCGGCTTTGATGTCGTAGGTTTCCTTCATTCGGGCACTGGCATTCTCGATGTTTAACCGGACTCGTTCATGGATGTCGTTCATTTTTTGACGTAGCTGGCTGACATAGTCTTCACCTGCGATCTCTTCTCCTGGGGGACATCCAAACTTCAAATCGCATGGTAGTCTAAATTCTCGTCCCATGATAATACTGGCCGGGGTCTGACCCGTGAACTCGTGCCCAAACGAACGATATGCCATTAGAAACAAGTGCAGATACTGGTCTCAGTCTCTTTGGTGGTCAGAGACTACCTTTGTCAAATGACGGTTAATGGTTCTATTCATCCGTTCTACCATTCCATCGGATTGCGGGTGTAATGCTGTCGTTCGTGTTTTATTGATCTTCAAGAGCTTGCATACGTCTTGGAAAAGAGTAAACTCGAAATTTCTACCTTGGTCTGATCCATTCCTTGACAAGGACATGCAACTCGAAGGCATATGCTGCGGCCCATTTACTAAAATAGTCCATCACCACCACAATATACTTCTTTCCGGAACACCAAAACTTCATGGGAGCTTTTGGACGCTTCTAAGGCCCATTACTTGACAAACAGTACATTTCCGATCCATTCAGTTTACTAGAAGCGTGACAAGGACATCAGCAACGATCTCCTATTTCTGTACAATCTGTTTTCTGTCATTTCTTTCCTCTGGAGTTTCCAGCTTGAGAAGTTTATTTTCTTGATTCGGCAACACCTTTATGGTTGGTGAGTATCATCTCCTGCCATGCTTTTCTTCCTTCCACCGCCTCTTTCAAATCTGGCCCTTTTTGGATTCCGCAGATACTATGGCGGTAAAGAGAACAGCCCCTTTTTCTTCAGAACACAAAAACGAAAATTATATTTCGAGATTTACATTTATTTTATAAACACCGTGTTTCGGCACCACAATTTCACAAAATACTAAAACTATTATTCTAACTACACCAATATATATACATATTACTTAACTAAACTAATTATACAGTAAAAAGATTTATTTCCAGAGTCGGATTCAGGAACATGGGTGATTATCCTCTACTAAATGACGTGCATAATTAGATTTATTGTCTTGTGTGGAGTCCATTCGAAAGAAGAATATATTGGATAAATTATTTGAAGTTTTATAACTTATTAATGTCTTGTTTTTCTATGATTTAACTTTATTACTTGGAGGTAAGTTAAAGTTTTGAAAAAATCTTTTTTATCAATAGGATAAATTAAATTTAGAGCGCTTCTAAGGATGAGATGGGGATCCCGTTGTTTATTACTTGCTGAAATTTAACGGCGTCAAAGGTACAAATCGCAGACATTTTTTGTTGGTAAGGATGATAAGAACTACAATATGTAGGCTTGTGATTTCAAATGTATGTTTGTTATTTATTCGGTAATTGTCACTAAATAATTAATTTCATTATTTGTTTCTATTTCAGTCGTAAATTCAATATTTGGGTGTATATTATTAATGTATTCAGCATCAACGTATCTATACCAATAAGTACATTGTTTTGATAGTGGGTGTTGAAAAATTTTTTCCTCTATATCACTCATGAATATTTCTGCTAGTAGGGGACTTAATGGGTTTCTTGACATCCATATAAAATATTATTAAATTCTTGGCAGTTTACCAATATATCTTGTTTTAATAGAATTTTCTAACAACTTCTCTATTAGCGTTCTCTCAACTTTTTTACCAAAAGAGATGAGTTTAGCCAGGAACAACGTTTTCGTTACTGTTTAGCTTGGAATTTAGTATATTTTCCATCAATAAGATATATGAAACAACTGGTCTAATAGGATGGTTTTGTTTATGTAATTTAATTAATGAATATAACTGTGGAGGACGGGGATTCTTTAATATTAGTCTATGATATGATCTCCAAAATAACAGATTTAAGCTAATATTAAAGAATCCCCGTCCTCCACAGTTATATTCATTAATTAAATTACATAAACAAAACCATCCTATTAGTTGTTTCATATATTACCGCCCCAGCTGTTAAAGTTTCTAATTTACTTATTGACCATCATGTAGAATTTAATAATATTTTATATAAAGGTTATGATGGCTTAACTATGGGAAACCCATTCAGAAATATTCATGAGTGATATAGAGGAAAAAATTTTTCAACACCCACTCGTAAATTTTGGTACCTAATAGACTGATTTTTAGAATACTTAATAATATACCTATTTCTGGAAACAAATAATGAAATTAATTATTTAGACTACAATCTGTTTTAGTAGTTCTTATCATCCTTACCAACAAAAAATGTCATTTTATAGTATGATCCTTCAATGTACTCTTAAACAGGAGTTTCTTATGATTTTTTCAAAACTTTAACTTACATGGACAAGTAATAAAGTTAAATCATTTTTAGAAAAACAAGACATTAATATCAGTTATAAAACTTCAAATAATTTATCCAGATATATTAAGAATAATAAATCTTGAGAAGTATATATCCATTTTCCAGTATGAGGAAGTTCCACTGAGCCCAGTACACCTTTATGGTTGGTGAGTATCGGGAAATCTCCTGCCACGTAGGTTTGCGATTTTCTTCCTTCCACCGGATAACCTCTTTCAAATCTGGATCTAATTTCTGGTCCTTTTGGATCTCCGCAGATTGCCAATGATCGTTGATGGCGGTAGTTCTACAGAGAACAGCCCCTTTTTCTTCAGCTCGCTGGCAATGTTTGCAATCATCAGGGCATGGTATTCTCGATAGAGCATCAGCATTCTTATGGCTTGTTCTAGCTCGATGTTCAGTCTCGAAGTCGAATTCTTGCAACCGCTCAATCCACCTTGCCACCTGTCCTTCAGGATTTTTAAACTTCAGTGCTGCATGATCAGTCCTCAGGAGGAATCTTTTACCATAGAGGTACTTGTAGAAATGTTCTACCCCCTTTACCACAGCCAGGAGTTCCCTACGAGTAACGCAGTAATTCCGTTCAGGCTTGCTCAAGGTCTTGCTGAAGTATCCGATGACTCTCTCCTGGCCCTCCTGGATCTGCAAAAGCACAGCACCAATACCGACATTGCTTGCGTCGGTATCCAATACGAAGTTTCCATCTGGCAAAGGATAACTTAATATGGGAGCACTCGTCAAAGCTCTTTTCAATGTCTCGAATGATCGCTGACATTCCTCGTCCCATTGGCACTGCACCCTCCCTTCTGTCATCCTAGTAAGTGGCTTGGCGATGTTCGCAAATCCGGCTACGTACTGACGATAGTACGTGCATAACCCCAGGAAACTTCGTAACTGGTGAATATCTTTAGGTATCGGCCATCCCTAGACAGCTTTGATTTTCTGTTTATCAACAGCTACTCCCTCTGCGGAAACCACATCTCCAAGATATTGCACCTCTTCTTGGAACAGCTGACACTTCTTCGGGCTTAACTTTAGTCCGGAACTTCGAAGTCGCCGAAACACCTCCTCCAGGTTCTTGACGTGGTCTTCAAATGATCTTCCAACCACGATAATGTCATCAAGATACACCAGGCATGTTTTCCATGAAAGCCCTTTTAGCACTGTTTCCATCAATCTTTCAAAAGTTGCTGGAGCATTACACAACCCAAACGGCATTACCGTAAATTAGTAAAGTCCTGAGCCGATGGTAAAAGCAGTCTTTTCCCGGTCTTCCTTAGCTAGTTCCACCTGCCAATACCCGCTCTTCAAGTCCAGGGTGGAAAACATCTTCGATCCCGCCAATGTATCTAGGGTATCGTCTATCTTGGTAGGGGATAGCTATCCTTCTTCGTTGCGTGATTTAGTTGCCGATAGTCCACGCAAAATCGAGTGGAACCGTCTTTCTTTTTAACCAAGACAACTGGAGAAGCCCAAGGGCTATTGGATGGTTCAATAACACCTTCTTTCTCCATTTCGTAGACTATTCTATCGGCTTCTTCTCTTTTGACTAGGGGGTGCTTTCTGGTTTGGTTTCAAATTCTTGGATGAATCGGTGATGAGTCTTTCCAGTTCCTCAGACAGCTTACCTGGTGGTAAGTGTGTGCTTCTGACTACAGAGGAAACTGTTGAACAATGGCCCAAAATTGTTCCTTTCTTTAGCACAAACGAGTAATGATTCAGGTTCATTACTCTTACTGGCACAATATCCTTGACCCGAAACAGAGTCTTCCCCAGTGCGACTCCTCTGCCTACATTTCCGTCGTTAAGTTCTAAACAAGCATCTATAATGCTTTCAGCTCTTTCCGGAACATTGACATCCTCTGCTAAGATGGCTCGCAGCATTATGTCATCCTTTCCATGAAGCACCACTTCTTCGTCATTCACTCGCAAAATTCCATCTTTGAAGATTAACTGGAATCCCTTGGAGCTCATGACATCCATTCCAACGATTACTTCGTCCTCGATGTCTGCTACTAATGCCCGATGTAGGAAGGTTGTGTTTAGAAAATATTAGAGAATGAGGCTCGGGTGGAAGAGTTAAAGCAAACAATGGTCGAAGAGTTAGTCAAAAATGAAACACGTACAGAAGAGCTAAAGCAGACAATGTTCGAAGAGTCAAACAAAAATGAAACGCGGGTAGAAGAGCTAAAGCATATAATGGAGGGTGAGATCAGCAAAATAAAAGAACAAGTAGTGACTATACAAAGGGGAGAAACTCAATCAAAAACCGTGAGCAGAAACAGTCTAGAAGTAGTGGATTCAAAAATTGGCCTCGAAGGAGCAAGACACAAAATGAAACCTCCACAATTAAATGGAAAATCGTCATGGATTAATTATAGGTGCCAATCCGAGGCTGCAGCAAAGTTAAACGGGTGGTTTCAGAGGGGAAGGCAATAGCATTAACCCTAGCCTTAAGAGGGGATGCTACAGATATTTTGCAAACCTTGAATGTCTTTGAGCAAAAAGACTACGAACAACTGGTCAAACATTTAGAACTGAGGTATGGTCAGACACATTTGGAGCACGTCTACCACTCCCAATTGAAAAATAGCCACCAGAGATCAAATGAAACCCTACAAGAGTTTGAAGCTAATATTGCCCGTCTGGTTCGCCTTGCCTATCCAGCCACACCGGAAAATGTAATAGAAAGGTTAGCAGTGCAAGCATTTTTGTATGGACTTCGGGACCCCGAAGCCAGACACGCAGAGGTCAAGCCAGAGTCCGAATCGTTGACGGAGAATCCGAACATGGCGGAAACGATGAAGCATGCTGGATACTTGTGCGAAGAAAACAGTAATAAGGGCCAACATTGTTCTAGAGACAATGATAAAACCAACAAAATGGCAACTACGAACAGCGACAGGAGAAGCAGCGAAAGTCCATGGTGAAATAGAAGTTGAAAGGACCTTGGGAAAAACAACTTTCTTACATCGGGCATTAGTGGCAGATATCGAAGACGAAGTAATCATTGGAAGGGATGTCATGAGCTCCAAGGGATTCCAGTTAAACTTCAAAGATGGAATTCTGCGAGTAAATGACGAAGAACTGCGAGCCATCTTAGCAGAGGATGTCAATGTTCCAGAAAGAGCTGAAATCATTAACCTGAATCATTACTCGGTTGTGCAAAAGAAAGGAACAACTTTGGGCCATTGTTCAACAGTTTCCTCTGTAGTTAGAAGCACACAGCATGCAGAAATCCCACCAGGTAAACTATCTGATTCATCTAAGAATTTGAAACCAAACCAGAAAGCAAAATTGAGGGGCATCGTTAGAAACTACCAGATTATCATCGATGTAGGGAATGGCAAAAGAGGACGAACTGATCTGGTGAAACATAAAATTAATACTGGGGACGCTCAACCTATTCGACAGTCGGCGAGAAGACTACCCCTAGCTAAAAGAGAAGAAGCCGACAGGATAGTCCGCGAGATGGAGGAAGAAGGTGGTTATTGAACCATCCAATAGCCCTTGGGCTTCCCCACTTGTCTTGGTTAAAAAGGACTATCGGCAATTAAACCACGCTACAAAGAAAGACAGTTATCCCCTTCCAAGATTATACGATACACTAGATACATTGGCTGGATCGAAGATGTTTTCCAACCTGGATTTGAAGAGCGGTTTTTGGCAGGTGGAACTTGCTAAAGAAGACCGAGAACAGACTGCTTTTACCATCGGCTCAGAACTATACCAATTCACGGTGATGCCGTTTGGGTTGTGTAATACTTCAGCGACGTTTGAAAGATTGATGGAAACGGTGTTAAAAGGACTCTCATGGAAAACATGCCTGGTGCATCTAGACGACATTATCGTGGTTGGAAGATCATTTGAAGACCACGTGAAGAACCTGGAGGAGGTGTTTCGGCGACTTCGAAGTTCCCGACTAAAGCTAAGCCCGAAGAAGTGTCAGCTGTTCCAAGAAGAGATGCAATATCTTGGACATGTGGTTTCCGCAGAAGGAGTAGTTGTTGATAAACAGAAAATTAAAGCTGTCCAGGAATAGCCGATACCTAAAGATATTCGCCAGTTAAGAAGTTTCCTGGGGTTATGCACCTACTATCGTCGGTACGTAGCCAAGATCGCCAAGCCACTTACTAGACTCACAGAGGGGAAGGTACAATACCAGTGGGACGAGGACTGCCAGCGATCATTCGAGACACTGAGAAGAGCTTTGACGAGTGCTCCCGTATTAAGTTATCCTATACCAGATGGAACTTCGTATTGGATACCGACGCAAGCAATGTCGGTATTGGTGCTGGCTTTCGCAAATCCAGGAGGGCCAGGAGAGAGTCATCGGATACTTCAGCAAGACCGTGAGCAAGCCTGAACGGAATTACTGCGTTACTCGCAGGAAACTCCTGGCTGTGGTAAAGGGGTAGAACATTTCTACAAGTACCTCTATGGTAAAAGATTCCTCCTGAGAACTGATCATGCAGTTTAAAAATCCTGAATGACAGGTGGCAAGGTGGATTGAGAAGTTGCAAGAATTCGACTTCGAGACTGAACATCGAGCTGGAACAAGCCATAAGAATGCTGATGCCCTATCGAGGAGACCATGCGCTGATGATTGCAAACATTCTCAGCGAGCAGAAGAAAAAGGGCTGTCCTCTGTGGAACTACCGTAATCGATAACCATTGGCAATCTGAGGAGATCCAGAAAGACCAGAAATTGGATCCGGAGTTAAAAGAAGTTATCCGGTGGAAGGAAGAAGACCGAGATTTCCCAATACTCTCCAACCATAAAGTCGTACTGGCCTCAGTGGAACTCCCTCATCATGGAAAATGGACTTCTCAAGCTCGTCCTGGAAACTCCAGAGGAGGGAAACAACAGAAAACAGATTGTAGTTCCCAGAAATAGGAGACCAGAGGTTTTACGAGAACTACATGATGGTACAACTGGAGGACATCTGGGAGTAACGAAAACCCTGGGAAAGTTGAGAGAACGCTTCTATTGGGTAAACTGCCTAGTAGACGTTGAGGAGTAGTGCCGGAAATGTACTGTTTGTGGAGCAAGTAATGGGCCTCCGAAGCGACCAAAAGCTCCCATGAAGCAATATATTCTTCTTTCGAATGGACTGCCCATGTTCCTGAATCCGACTCTGGAAATAAATACATTGTGGTGGTGATGGACTATTTTAGTAATTGGGCCGAAGCGTATGCCTTGCCGAATCAAGAAGCCTTGACCGTTGCTGATATCCTTGTCAAGGAATGGATCAGTCGTTTTGGTGTTCCCTTGGAGTTGCACTCAGACCAAGGTAGAAATTTCGAGTTTACTCTTTTCCAAGACGTATGCAAGCTCTTGAAGATCAATAAAACACGAACGACAGCATTACACCCGCAATCCGATGGAATGGTAGAACGGATGAATAGAACCATTAACCGTCATTTGACAAAGGTAGTCTCTGACCACCAAAGAGACTGGGACCAGTATCTGCACTTGTTTCTAATGGCATATCGTTCGTTTGTGCACGAGTTCAAGGGTTAGACCCCGGCCAGTATTATCATGGGACGAGAATTAAGACTAACATGCGATTTGAAGTTTAGATGTCCCCCAGGAGAAGAGATCGCAGGTGAAGACTATGTCAGCCAGCTACGTCAAAAGATGAACGACATCCATGAACGAGTCCGGTTAAACATCGAGAATGCCAGTGCCCGAATGAAGGAAACCTACGACATCAAAGCCGAGGGCGGAGAATTCCAAGTTGATGATCTTGTTTGGCTGTATAACCCGCAATGCCGTCGTGGAAATTCACCCAAACTACAGAGATCTTGGGAGGGGCCGTACCAAATTGTGAAGAAAATCAACGATGTTGTCTACAGAATAAAGAAGCTACCTCGGGGAAAACCAAAGATCGTACATTTCAACAGGTTAGCCCCTTATGCCGGAAGTCATGACAGCGAAGTTGACCAAGCCCAAGTCCACAGCATCCAACCACCCAATGACGAGATGACCTTCGAGCAGTTTATGGCACTGTACTCTACAGAGACCACAGAGGAACCCCGAGACCTGTTTGAGGTGCCCATAGAATATGCCCTGGCTCATTGTGTGGCTCAAGATCTCCGGATGTCCAGAGGAATAGCAAAGGTGTTTGTCAAAAGTACGGCCAGTTCCAGAAGCCACGGGAGCAAGATCCAGCGGTAGGGAAGGTCTTTCATCTCGAAGATAAACAACCAGTGGGTACCAGAGACATCTTTTATTTGGTAACGAAAACATTCTCGCAGGACAAGCCAACATATAGCGATCTTTGGAAGACTCTGGTAGAATTGAGGAATGTGATGATGGAGAAGAATCTGATGAAATTGGCGGTCCCAAAGATAGCCTGCGGGTTGGATGGACTGAATTAGAGGGTGGTGAGAAGTATGATGGAAACAATCTTTCGATTCAGTGGCATCGACATTTTGGTATGCTGTCTCAATATTCGCAGCCCAGATTCGAAGACCGTTGAGTGTTACTTCCACCAAACTTCTCGTTGTCGAAATGGAGAGTCCTGCAAATATCGTCACACCAGGAAGAATTCTGGGATATTTCGGGAAGAAATGGTCTTAAGGAGGGGGCAATGTTACGAGAATTCATCCGATAGCTGGTGCAATCGGCCATCAACCAATTCGTGGAAGGGACATTATTCCGATACTTCTGGGAATCCAAAATGTTTCGTCTCCCAACAGGCCGACCGCTGCCGTTACAGGGAATTCCCTTAAAGCTTCCAGAACATGAAAGAGTTTCCCGATGGTTCGTGGACTTGCCAGACAATTCGGACAGAAATATATAAATATGCACAGCTGGCGATAGGAGGCATTCTGTTTTCGACGCTCGTATTGTATAGTTAAGATAAAATGTAAATAGTTTCTGTGAATATAAATTGTGTTAAAGTCGTGGAAATAAATTAGAGTTGGACTGTTTTTAAATAAACCCAAGAACTGAACAGAACCCGTGTGTGAAAATAAAAACATTACATGGTGGCAAGACACAATGATTAATTTGATCATAAACGAATTCCTTTACCGATTTTCATCTCATCTAACATTACTGTACATATTCGTTAAAATGGAGTCTAGACAATATGTATAACGTCTTTATAAAAAAAATAAGCTACAAGTGCCATTTTTTTGAAATCAGTAATAACTACAAAATTAATATTTTAAACACGTCATTATCAACACAATAGTAACTAATTAGCTAAGACCTAGTATCTCACTAAATTTCGCACTAGATGTAATAAAACAATTTTTGTATCAATGATATCGTCTCAATCGTTTTGTAAATATTTTTGAGGCTTGATTTACAGTTAGTATAGAATTTAAACTTTTGGAGAAAGTCTAAATGTTAATAAACATTGGTGTTGTCCTTTGTAAATGTTAAAACTCTCTAACTTCTGTCCAAAGATTTTGCAACAGATTCTGTGGGTTCAATTTCACAAATATTCTTTCATTTTACACGTCTTTATTTCTATCAAAATAAACATATATACAAAACACAATGACTAATACTTTCAGTTGATGCTCTACACGGTGCTTCCAAAACAGACTGCCACGCACCAAGCACCTGTGTCATCTCGGATTCATTCGTTCGAAGATTTTTCCAGTCGTCTCTGGTCTGCCAGTCTAGATGGTATTCCAGTTCGGAACCACGTCAACATCAATTTTTTACATGCATCGAATTTTCGGGACTACCGTCGTTGATGTTTTTATGTTCAGCAGTTTTTGTTTCGTTTTCGGACTGTTTTAATCAGAATTATTAACTCAGAAGGTTTCTTAATTAGGGCGGCGTAAAATAAATTTTATAACACTGCCCCCCCCCCTCATTTAATTCTGATCGTCCCGACAGGAATCATTCTCTCCATGGAAGCGAGCGAGTCGATCCAAATGAACCACCTTCATCTTAGCTCTTGTGGATGCACAGGTTATAACTAAAAATTATAATCTAAAGGTAAACTTCAATTTTTATATATCATATGAGCTCCATGATACCAAGTTATGGTATTTTCTCCAAACTACATATCCAATCATTGATTGATTTCCAAGATACCGCTACATCGAACTGCTGAAGCTAATAAGAGCGTGTTAAAAAATGGGTGCGGCTAGACTGTGTACTAGTTTATAAATTCTACACCAAATGGAGTATTCATAAAGCTACAGAAGCTTAAAAGATGGCATATCGACAGAAGGTAGCCCAAACCTATGATACGCCGACGACACGACCACAATAGCAAGTTCAGAGGAAGAAATGATCTACTGCTACCCCATATTGGAACTGAATAGTGGAAAATGCCTTGTAATAGTAACCGATAAAGGCAGAACACTACCACCATTACGTACCATTAATGACATGAGATTAAAGAACAAATAACATTTCTAGGGGTATTACTTTTTAATAAAGAAGAAAGTCAACAGGAAATAAAAAGAATTGCAATAGCGAAATCAATCCTGGAAAGACCACTCAATTGCTAAATTGCAATTTGTGTGGTGACATAGGCTAAACGGTGTTTGTCGACAGCTATCGAGGTGAATTACTACAGTAAAATGTACATTGAACAAGTGTTCGTAATAAAAGAATTGAAAATCCAGACTTGCAAAGACTTTTGACAATAATTCAAGAATAGATCTTAAAGTTCTTTGGCGACGTAAATAGAAGACAAGAAATGGAGAAATTAATGATACCGGGCAAAGTCGAAGGAAACAGAAGGTGTGGAAGATCCCAAATCGTTTCACTGACCATACTGAATCACTACCAGGACTCACATTATTGAAAATCTAAACCAATACTGAGGAGCGTGAGCTATGGAGATCCAGTACTGCACAATCCTCTTGAATGCTAATTTTGATAAAGGAACGCTCAGAAGGCATTTTTTGGGCAGTGTCATCAGAGGCATACCCGAAAAATTCATTTATTCGCACTTGGGTTTCGCGAGTTAGAACGACACTCCCATAAAAGTTACCACTGTTGTTCGTAAGGGGTTGTGTCTGTCCACCAGTTATTAATCTATTCCACCGAGTTCGCTTAAATTTTACACACCAAAAGCCGACATTAAGGAAATATCGCCAAAAAAATGTGTCATATAAGGAAATTTTTGGAATCAAAAATCACTCTAACTACATTTAGAAAAAGTAATGAAATTACTCCTCTGCGTGAACAGCTCACGGTAAAATCAATTACATCACTATCAAAACCAAAGAACACAACTCAAAAATTGCATTTAGGAAATTTCTTGCGAAAGAAAGCTTAAGGAATTTGTTTTAATTGTATTACTTGATTGCGATTGCATGGCTACTTCCTTGGATTTAAGTGGTTCCTCATTGCCGATAATATATGTTTATAGCGACTGTTTTACAACCTTGGCCGTTTGTCGCAATTCGAACCCCATAGTTTTTAGGGTTCCGCATATACAATATATATAGGGATACCCTTATAATATCACTCCGGATTTCTGCCTCTGTCACATCACAGCAACTTTCTCCTAAACTACTGGACGGAGAGGTTGAAATTTAGTATCAATGCATAGTTTGGTGACCTAATCTGGAGTACATATCGTAAAAGAAGAAATTTTGATTTTAATGGTACTTCTGGAGGGGAAAACTAAAAAAATCGACCGTTCCCCCCCTGATCTCCGAAACTACTGAGCCTAAAATTTTGAAAAAAATAGGAAATATAGAACGTTGCTCGAACTTTACAGGAAAAATAAGGAGAAACCAAAAATATTAATTTTGGGGGGCAAATTATAGAATTAAATGAATTTTTTTTTTCAAACGCATCATGTAATACATCAAATGAAAGCTCCCATTCTGAGGAACACAAATAAATTTTTTTCATATTTAAAACAAAATTAGTTAAAAAGGTATTAACGAAAATATACCCAAAATTACCCATTCCCCCCCCCTCCGAAACTATAAAACTCAAATGTTTGAAAAAAAATAGAGGTATAGGGTCTGACCTGAAATTTACTGAAAAAATAAGGAGAAACCTCTACTTTTAATTTTGAGGGACAAATTACAGAATTAAATGGAAAATATAAAATGAAAATTGTTTATGAGGAATACAGATATATATTTTTCATATTTTTAAAATTAATTGTTTACAAGATATTAACATAAATATATATAAAAATTCTCATTTCTCGCTTTATTTTCGAAACCATACTTCCTAAAATTTTGAAAATAATTAGGGGTACTGGGGCTCACTTGAAATATATAAGAAAAATTATTAAGAAAACCCCCATAGTAATTTTAGGGACAAATTATAGAATTAAATGGAAAATAAAAATTCAATTTTCAAACGCATCATGTAATATATCAAATAAAAGGGTCAATATATGAATTACAAATATATCATATTTTTAAATAATTTGTTTAAAAGATATTAACAAAAATGTTGAACATCCACTTAATTCCCACTTTAGAAACAACACTATTTAAATTTTGAAAAATATATTTTATTTGTATTTTAAAAATAATTTAATAATTTATAATTTAAAACTTGACCTATTTTGCCCTTTATCTTCCAATCTACACAGCCTCAAAATCAGACAGTATATTATAAAAGGCTTCCCTGAACGTTTATTAGTAAAATAAAACCCTAATGTTAATTTATGGGGGTCAAATTAGAAAATTAAATACATATGTATTCTTATAAATATCAAGCGAATCTTGAAGCAGATAAAATAAAAAGTCTATGTGTGAAAAATGAAAGTGTATATTTTTTATAAATTTAAAACGCTTCCTTCGGAAGATATTAATTAGGGTAAATATAAGAAAATGCACTCATTCCCTGCTTGTCTGAAACTGGAATATTAAAATCTTGAAGGTGGTACGGAACCCTTAGCCAGGAGTCTATTTCATTAACGCTTCTTTCAGGTCTATATTAATTTCTTTTTCCCAAGACTTCCTTGATCTTTCTTTATTTCTTCTTCTTTTTGGTACCCATTCTCTAGTTTTACTCGGTGAACTCTCATTGCTCATCCGTCTCATATGTCCATACCAAGAAAGTTGTTTTTTCTCAATAGTATCTGTTAATGTTGTTTCTATCTTCATCATCTGTTTAATTCCATCCATTCTTATATAGTCCTGTAGTGTTAGGCTACAGCATATCCGCCTAAAATTATTTTCTATAGCGTTAACTCTGTTTTGCATTCTCTTATTTATTGTCCAGCCCTCTGAGTCATAGATTACTGTGCTTTCCACCAATATTGTAAATAATATATGTTTTCCCGAACGTCCATAATATTGAGTTTAACTGACTTGAGTGATGACTCTCCCTCTACCTATTTTTTGTAATATGTCTTTTTCATCATTTCCGTCTTCCCTCAATGTAACTCTGTTATTCTTTGGTATTTCTTATAATTTTCCTATCTATGTTTAAGTCTTCTCTTGCGCATCCTATTGACATGTTTTTTTTGCATTTATTTCAAGACCCCACTTATTATATTCTTCCACGCGTTTTCGAACTATATATGTTATATCTTCAACATCTTCTGCTTGGACCACCTGATCGTCTGCAATAAATATGCAATTGACTTCCATTTGCAAATGATTTCTCAATCAGTTGTTTTATACAAAACAAATTATCAATACATGATCTTCCTTGTCTGAACCCACTCTGTTACTCCCAATCTTCATATGGACTTTCTATCTGATTTTGTAGTACTCTGCTGTACAGTCTACCTGCGGAAGCTATAGCACTAAGTCCTCTGTAGTTTGTACAGTCATGTTTATTCCCTTTTTTGTATAAAAAAATGATATAAGCAGTTTTCCATTCGGATGGTACCTCTTCTCCATACAAGCAATTGTTAAATATTACCGTTACATTTTCCAATACTACATCCGGGGAAAATTTAAATAATTCCATAGGTATACCCCCTATGCCTGGTGATTTGTTGTTTTCATTCTCGATAATGTCTTTCTTATTTCTCTGTTGTAAATGATTCACATTTTGTCGGAAATATCTGAAGGTCGTACGTAATATTTTTAAATTCTCTTCGTTCTTCTGTCAATAGAGTTTTATAATAGTTTTTCCATGTTTCTTGTCTAATAGGGTCTATTTTAACGTTTTCATTTTTATTTGATTTCAATGTTCTTATAGTTTTCGAAGCTGCTCTAGATTTGGAGCTCTCTAATTGGCTGTTGATTTCATGACATTTCCTTTCCCAGTATTCATTTTTGGTTTTCCCCACTTGTTTTTTGACCAGATAGCAGTATCTTCTCTAAATTTGCATATCTTCTGGGTCTTTAGTACCTAACCATCTATTATACAGTTCATTCTTTTCCGCTATATGATTTTCTAATTCCTCATTCCACCAGTAGTTCTTGCTACTTTTCGGGGGTGATGATTTTCTTCCTATATCCTCTTCTGCCGCTTTAAGTACGTACATTCTAAGAGTATTGAGAGTATTGTACATCTCGTCTGGTGAGCCTGTAGGTTCGTTTTTCATCTTTTCGGCTAGTGTTATTTTGCTTCCTCATAAAAACGGTCTAGGTTGTATGACGGCTGCCTTGCTTTTGAATCAGTTTTTGTTTTTTCCTCTTTTTGTTTACAATTTTTGAGCTACAGTCTTAAGTAAGTAATGGTCTGATCCGCATACTGCTCCTCTTTTTACAATTATTATTTGTGATTGCTGTCTGGTGAAACAGTAATCAATAATAGATTTCAAACCCTTTGTTCTCTGTTCCCACGTGTATTTGTGGATTTCTTTGTGTTGAAAATACCCATTTTGTGTTTTAAGGAATATTGCTGACACAACTCTATAAGACGTCTGCCGTTGTCATTTTGGGTATCTTCTCCATGTTTTCCTATTATTGTACTCTGCTTACTCTATCTATCTCTATCCCTCGGACTCCCAAAAGTGTATAATTACTTCACCTAGTTCTTCAAAATATTTCACCTTTATATCTATAGTTGCGTCATGAGTTGGAGCGTAATTGTTAAAAATAAGAGGACAAGTTCTGATGAACTTGCTTCATCAGAACCATCGTCCGTGAAAGTGTCTAAAGCGTAGAACAAGACAGATTTGAAGATATTAGAGATGATGTAGAAGCTGCAACATAGAAGATTTAATTTCAAAAGGAAAGGAACAAACGGCTGTAAAATTGCAACACAAATGTTGTGGAAGACCTTCGAAGAAGGCGAAGATGTTGACAAATGATGTAGATGAACAGATGGCAATTGAGACACCAAAAAGACGGCGGGGTGCGCGCTGTGTAGGAATGGGTAAAGAAAGAAGAACGACAACTGTATGTCAAATGTGCGATATAGGATTGTGCAAATATTATTTCACCCTGTATCATACATCTTAAGTTGACAAAACCTATTCCTTTTATCTAGAATCTTTGTTTTTTATTTGTTATCTCTAAATAAAACTCTTTTTTGAAGTTGAACTAATCCTCTGGGACAAATATCTCCCGGTCAAAATTCCATTGGGACATAGGAATCCCACTATTATTTATTTTATTTATGATGTTTTTATTATTTATAACCTACTAATAATGAATACCAGTCACTAAAATGTCACATATGTTATAAAAAAAAATTTACGAAGATAAAAAATTGGGTCCCAAAGAGTTAAAGCGAAAATCCACCATTTTTAATACAACAACCCAGGAAACCCTACAGAAGCTTAGGTAAATTTCTCTGAATCCGCCCCTGCTTCTAGAATATATTCTTTCAATTGCAAAGAGATGTCAAACAATGTCCTAAATTTTGGTTTTGTACTTATTCGTAGACGCCAGATGTTAAGACAGAAATCTAGGATTTTAACTTATTCATTAACAATTTAAAGGTTAAGTAAACTAAGGTAAGTTTGAGCTATCAAGAAGACACTTCTTTAAATGTCTAAAATTTAATCGTTACACTGAAAATATTTATTCCAAGTTTTTTACTTCCATTGTTTTGAAAAATTATTATCAACAAATGGAAAATTAATATGAAAAATTCTTTTTAACATAATTTCTAGTACCCTTTCATATACTGTCAAAAAGAGATTATATTTAATTTATATACTCTACTAACCATTTATTATAATTATATTTATTAGACAAGAAAGAAATTGAAAGGGGTCAGTTACCTAAGAAGGATGATTCCAGTCAGAGTCAGAAAAAGGTGTCTCAATTGCATCCGTAGCAGTAGAAGCCGGTTTGAACAAAATTTATAACAAATTATTGCAATTTAGTGTATGTTTTATTTTTTGTAGTTCTACTAACCTTATAAGCTACAATCTCAAATTTTAATATGAACACTGATTACTTTCCAATAAGTGTGATATATCGTTGGAAAGAGGTTGAAGTAGAGAAGTTTTTGTAAGCATTCGAAGTTGATGTGCTTCTTATTAATTTTTTGTAATGTGATAAAGTTTTTAACTTAATCACTTTTTTATGGAACCCCGCCATTTGTGGACTCATTTTATTTTTTTTCAACAAATTATTTGTGTCAAATATCGAATGTCGAAGAGCAAACAAACTTCACAGATTCGATTTAAGTTTATTTGGTGAAGATACTGTGAAAAATAAAAAAGCTAGAATAGTTTAAATGTACAAATCTGAAAATTAAGAAAAAAAATTAAAAAAATCAAAAACCGTAAGCTATCTAGATGTTATATGGGCTACATAATATAGCACAAGAGCCCACCTATCTGCCCTTCATGTTTGGCGAACCTTCTACAAAACACCCTGTATAATAGCTACTCAAATCAGTTCCGAACAGAAGAAGAAACCATATAATAAAAAAATTATCTTAGTTACCTACGTCATAAATTAAATACTATTGTCTAAACATTTTAATTTTAAGTTTTAGAATTGTGCATTTTTTCATACTTTTTTTGCCATTGACAACGGGATCTGACCTAGCCCCGAAACATTTGGATAGAGTAATTTCGTTCAGGAAACAATCAGGTAACATACATACAAAAAAAAATACGCACCGAATTAATAACCTCGTCCTTTTTGAAAGTCGGTTAAAAACGTATTTTTTCATTAATTTTTGACGTTTTAACTCAAAACTAGCATGGGGTATGTTACATTTGCGATTTAAAAACTAACCTAATTGACAAACGGAGCGATGCAATTGAAAATAAAAGAACTAACATGGTTTTGTGGAACAAAATTGAAGAGGAACTTAACAGTCAGAGCCCTTTTGGTGTGTGAAAAAAAAAATACCTAGTAATTGATTTATCCATATAACAGCATTTTCACAGAAAGAACCAAGGCCGTAGTCAGCGAGGAAGGATCTTGGGATTTAAACCCCCCGAAATTTTGGAATATTGGGTTTCAAGATTCAGTTTAATCAATTAGTTACCTTTTTCATAAGATAAATTTTATATTTATATAATTTCATATATCCTAGAAACATATGAAGTCCTAAATAGCACATCACCAATCAAAAAAAAAAAAAAATAAATAAATACACCACCCCGAAAAAATTGTCTGGCTACGGCCTTGGAAAGAATAACAAGTCACTAAGATTAAATTCACAATTGTATATATAACTAGCCGTTACTCGCGGTTTCACCCGCGTTTGGAATGTAGAATTCTGTGCAAAAAAATAACTTATGAAACATATGGGCTATCCATTATAACAATTTTCTAACTTTGTTGAACCAACTTACATAACTATAAATGTACCAATCCCGAATATATTTCGTTGAAACTGAAAGCCCTTATGGGCCACCCTATATAACAATTCTATTCAACATTTTTTGGAACCACCTTGTATAACTGTAACTCTGCTTCACCCTATAGGCAACCATCCTGTATAAGCTGCTGTTTATTTGTCACCCAATATAACATTTTTTAATTACCTAACTATAATTCTACTCCACCCTATAAGCTATATAACAATTATTTCTGATAATTTTTAGCCCCTTCGTAAAGTATAATTTCCCCCGCCCTATATTTTAACCACCCTTTATATGCTCCTTTTTCTAAGATTATGTTAAACACCATATATAACGATAATTTTGCTTCGCCCCATATGTCAGGTATTTCATATATCAGGATGCAACTGTTCATCGTCTACTTTATACTTATAGGCCACCCAATATTTTTTTTATCTCTCTGCATAACTATAAATCCACCAATCCCCAATATATTTTACCCAAACCGCAACTTTATATGGTCAGCCTATGTAACAATTTTGTTCAATATATTTTTGAACATCCTTCTATAGTTATAACCCTACATCCTTATTTAAATCATCTTGTATATACTGCTGCCAGCTAGTCAACCATTATAACTTATTTGTCTATCATTTTTTGAACCATAATATTTAATCATAATTTTATTCTACAAAATATTTCAACCACACTGTACATGCATCTCGCTTAGGGGTCACCATATATAACATTTAACATTTAACCACCCTGGAAAATATAATTTGTCTCCACCATCCCGTATATGCAACTTTTTTAACATTGTTTTAAACTCACTGTATAACTATAATTTTACTTTACTCCATATTTCTGATATTGCATATATGCAACAGCTCATGTTCTATTCTAGGAAATTTTTCATACGATTTTTTATCCACACTGTTAAACTATACTTCTACTTTACTCTCTATTTCAACCACCTTGTATGTGCAACTACTTATCGGCCACCCAGTATAACATTTTTTGTACCACCCTGTATAAATATAAATCCATCACTTCTCAATAAATTCCATCAAAACTACAACTGCTTATTGGTCACCCTATTTAACAATTTTTAAATACTCAACTACTTAACTCTACTCCTCCCTATATTTCAAATATCAGATCGGTGCAACTACTTATGAGCTACGCTATTACCTCATAATTTTTGAAGCACAGTATAAAATATAATTTCTCTATACACTTCATTTAACCCATCCTGCATTTGCAACTTTTTCTAACCTTGTTTGAATCACACTGTGTAACGATAACTTGACCTTGCTCCACAATTCAGGTACTCCAAAAATTGTTTACCAACACTGTATAATTATTGTTCTACTCTACGCTATATTTCAACAACCCTGTATATGCAACTACTTATGGGCCACCCTATATAACATTTTTTCAACACCCTGTATACTGAGAATTTTAGTCGACCCTATATTTAATCTATACGGTATATGAAACAGGTTGTAGATCGTAACATTTTTCTGACATTTTTTTAAACCCACCTGTAGACATAAGTGTAATTATACTCCGCTACATATTTCAACCATCCTATAATATGCTACTTGTGGTTATAAAACAAATTTTTAACTACTCTATAAAATATAATTCTACTCCATTTTATATTTTAACCACCCTGTATAAACAACTGCTTCTAACATTTTTATATAATTCTATTTTACGCTTATTTCCCCACATTGTATATACAACTACTTATGACCCTAACAATATAACATTTCCTTATCCGCCCTGTATAAAGGTAATTCAAGTCCACCCGTTTTTCAACCACCTGGTATATACAACTGTTTATAATCCACTCAATGTATCTTTTTTGAACCATCTCGTGTAACTTCCCCCTTATTTCAACCACATTGTATATATGCAACTACTTACGGGCCACCTATTATACCTTTTTTCAAGATTTCTTAAATCCATTTAATTCTACCTATCCTATATATTATTAATTATATTATTTTGATAAATTCTGGGAATCCGAAATGTTTGTCTCTCAACAGGCGGACCGCTGCCGTTACTGGGAATTCCCTTAAAGCTTCCAGAACATGATAGAGTTTCCCGATGGTTGGTGGACGTACCAGACAATTCCGAGATAAATATATAAAATGAACAGCTGGCGATAAGAGGCATTCAGTTTTCGTCGGTCCTATTGTACAGTTAAGATAAAATGTAAATAGTAGTTTCTGTGAATATAAATTGTGTAAAAGTAGTGGAAATAAATTAGAGTGAGTTGGACTGTGTTTTTAAATAAATCCAAGAACTGAACTGAACCCGAGTGTGAAAATAAAAACACTACAATATGGAACACCCTGTGAAATTACACTTCATATATCAGTTGGATTTTTTTTTAATCGAAACATATTACATTAGCATATTCCGAATTTTT
The DNA here is from genome assembly GCA_034190945.1 of Octodonta nipae. Lineage (NCBI taxonomy): Eukaryota > Metazoa > Arthropoda > Insecta > Coleoptera > Chrysomelidae > Octodonta > Octodonta nipae. The sequence goes on from CM067216.1 coordinate 177,439,258, forward strand.
AATAAAAGCTAAGCTGATCTAAAATTTGGTGCATGCGGTGGAACCAATTGACTTAATGTGTATTTTTTACCGAACATGGTATTAGATTTTTCCTTATATCTACCGTTTCTGTCAATTTAAGGAGATAAAATGTGTACCAGATTTTAAGTCAAAAATCAGTTCAGTAGTTCTTACGTGATGAGGTAACAAACAAACAAACAAACAAACAGACAACTACAATTTTATAATAGTATAAAGATACTAAACTCGCCTCTATTTGTTGCAAAATATGAAGGACCGCATGGTTTGAGAACCGAAATCTTCTTCTAAAAGAAACATAATCTAAATTAAGTTACCTCGTTACTAATGAGTAAATGTATAATGTTACAAAGGATTTCAATAAAAATATAAAACTTATCAACACACAAATCAGGGTTTCGTTTTTTTATTTACACCAGCGTCAGTAATACGGAGAGAATCTCTTTATATTTTATATATATATATATATATATATATATATATATATATATATATATTGCCAGTATTGAATATTCAGTGCCATTTAAGCCTCAGTTTATGAATGGATTAAATTTAGGAAAGGTTGAGATGTATGTCACCAAGCTTAAAGTTCGATGCCAAAACTTAAGATCTGGGAATCCTGGGATATACGTGCTGCCTAGGGGTATGAAAGCACGTTTCCTTTGTACAAATGGTATGTAGGAGGAAAACATAGACGATCAGGGGCAGATCCAGGGAGAGGCGTTTGCCCCTCCGAAAGCTTCAAAATCATTGAGTTTATTACAATTAGAACGAGGAATTCTTACATCCACAAAGCTTAAAATAAAGCCATTGTTGTGAGTTTAAAGAGAAATCCCCGATTTTTAATTCAAGAACCCAGGAAGTACAAAGTTTTCGAAAACATACAGAAGCCGCCCTACGTGGGTAAATTACGTACGAGATCCCCCTCCCCAACATACCTGATCGCCCCCTGAAGCTCGACTCTGGATCCGCCTCTGATATGCACACGGAAAAAAATAAAAGAACAGTGAGTTTGAAGAAGCTACCAGAAAACAAGGAATAATTTGAAGTTTTTTTTCATTCAGATGATTCAAGTCGCAGGAAATCATGACCGCCGTCATCTTTAAACAAATTATTATATCAAAAACGGCACAAATACCTGAAGAAATATTTAAATATTTTTGTACTCTCAAAGTAAATTTCAAAAACAATATTTCTTCTTTTATGAAAAAGGCACCGAAAATTTAATTTTTTTCTAAATTGTAACCTATAAAAAACGAAATATTTTGGAATAAATAGCAATGTCATAATTTGTTTAATTCCCACTTTTTCATATTGAAAGGTTAATTATAATAGTAAAAACCGCAGTAAATATATTATAGGCTTTCTTTCATCAATGGACTGTACAATAATGTACTTAACTTCTTGAAAAATCCACAAGCAGCTCCAAATCTTGCAACAAGAAAATAATAAGCTGTAAATATTCAATATGGTGGATGAAAATAAGTGGGTAGTTAAGAGAAAAAATGCAGGCACTGATATTTTGAATAAAAATTTAAGTCTGAAATATTTTATTAATACTTAAAAATTGCCACACTCAAAAGTTAAGTTTCCTAACAACCCGAAGAAATATAACTATTATCGTTGCAAAAAGACGTAATCTCCCAGTTTTTGAGATAAATTGTTTTTTTTTTCAGTAACTGTTTCGGTAATTATAATTTTTTTTTATTTTTAAAAGAAACCAACTACTGCGTTTATATAAAAATATATTAATTATGAAAACCTGATTTCAGGCATTTTTTTCCCAAATAACTCATGGTGGCTATTACCATTTTCCCCGAACGCACCAAATAATGTTTACCTGTTTATTAATTAAAGTTTTTGATAGATATGTAAAATATTAATTTTAAACATTGTCATACTGTTTTAATATCATAGAAATAATATGTTCTGAGCATGCGCACTCAACATGCAAAGTTTACAATAATAGGGGATAATTAAATTGTGAAAGGTAAAGGTCAAAATGAAGAATGTCACGGATAGGAGTTTCATAGCCGTGTTAATCGTTATGGAAAAAAAAGTTGACCTAAATTTTTATATGTAAATTCTGCATGTAACAGGTCTAACACAGTTGTAATATAAGTACCTATATAAATATAATATCTAACATATATTTCTTCAAGAACCGCAAAAGTTCAACTTCATACTGTGTATTTACTAAATAAATTGAAAATGTTAATTAATATTATTATCTCTCTAGTTGATTGCAAGTTATTATGTGCATTATCATAAAATCTTATTTTTATATTATCACTTTGACATTATATTTGACGAAAATTTCATAAGTTATTGACTGCTTGTCCACATCTGGATGTACCTACTTAACTCTAGCAACTAAATATAGTGGTTTTAATGAAACAAAATATGTTAAAAATATTTTATTAATACATTTGTAAAATATTTCATATAAAATAATATTTATTAAAAGACTGGTTTTATCAGCTCAGCTGACATTAAACCATTGCAAGATAAAAACAACATTAGATAAAATATGTTTATAATCTACATGATGTCGATATTTTGTGTTAAAATGTCTGAAAAATATTTACAAACTCTTAATCAGAAATTGTTTACATCTAAATCACATTAAAAATTGCAAACTTGTAATGATCTGTAATATAAATATTTAGGGACAGTACTAAATTATAATGTTTATCTACAAATAATAATAAATAATAATCGTTTGGCTGTGAGGCCAGATAATATGGCAGGGGAAGACAAGTGAAGTTTAGTTCATTCCAAAAAGATAAATATCTTTATACATTTGTTTTTTGGTGTATATTTCCATAAATTACATACAGTAAGGAAATAACTCCAAAAAATTGGCATTAATAAATAAGTTTCAGTTTTCCTTAAAAATTACGCATATAAAAGTAAAATAGCACATTGAAAATTTTCAGGTATACCATAAGCTGTCTCCCGTTTACATATTTGGCACGTTATTTACTACAATCTAAAAAGGCACATGAATATCTTGTATTTCTGACTGAGCAACATTTTAATTAGCACCCTTTTGTAAAGAAATAAGGCCAATTAACACTTAACATTATTCAGATATGTCAACATGTTTTCTTAATATAATTAAAGTGAAATCACAATATCATCTGTCGTATTTACTATGTACTGCAATGATTATAGTATCTACTACTATCAAAATATAAGATCTTTTAAGTTGTGGAAAGTGTATAATCAAACAACTGACTGTCAATATCAAACTTGAAAAACTCAAGGAAAAGTGCTTGGAAGTTATTTATATAAATCAAAATATCCATTTTAAAGTTTTGTTATTTTTAGACAAAAACATAGTTGCTGAGAAGGTATGCTATGAACCAATAGCTGTCTTGAATATAATAGTACTATAAAATTTGAGTACGAAATCTATTTGTACATCTCTAATAACAAGTATGAAATTAATTGTCCATAACTCTAACAAAGTTATTTTTAGAGCAACAGTTGAACGAGAATTACCTCACAGCATGCAATTGTTTGATGGATTCGTTCCTCAACCTCAATTCTTCAGCTTGTTTCAACCATTTTTGAACCTGTCGCCGATGAATGTTGTACTTTGTCGCCACGGCTCTTTGATTTCCCTTACAAATAGAGTCTTGGTAGTAACAATCAATGGCGCTCAGTTTGAAATCCAAACTATAACTTTGTCTTTGTTTGATGGGCGCCAAATTTTGCCCGTAACTAATGTCCTCGTAACAGCAGACACCTACGTCATAATCTGGGTAAGGAGGATAATAGTAGTTCATGGATTTCGGCTGGAGTTCATGTAAGGTATACATGTTTGTACTATATTCGGATTTGATATCGCAAATGTTGTTATTGTTGTAGTACAAAGGTTCATTCGAGGGAACAAGAGCCACCGGACAACAAGGTTCCAATTTTATCAAATTCGGTTCTTCTGCGTCATTAATATCATCCAACAAATACGGTTTGAAAAGTTTAACGGGCTTCGAAGTGTTTTCGGCAGCTGCAGGCGCTGGCAACGGTGTCTGAACTGGACTCGGGCTTCGGCATTTCCTCTTAGTGGACAGGTCCCAAACATCTGGGTGAGGTTCAGGCGTTGACGGTGACAGCGGAATTTGCGGGGAGAGAGGTAAGCAACACACAGGTGTGCTAACCGCCATCATTGAATTGGGTCTTTTAAAAGATAAATCGATGGGTGCTGCAGGGTACTGCGACGCAAGAGGCGAGTCAACTCTGGCGACAATCGGGCTGGCGGTGTAAACGCGGCCGCGGATCGTGTAGTCGAGAGGTAAGGGGGGCGACGAGTATGGGGCCGCCGAAGGGCTTCGCGTTAGCGCCGGAACACGAGCCTCGATACCGCTAGCTGTGCTGGCGCTTTCGTCGTCTCGCTGTCTGTTGCCATTCAAGGCCATCTCGATATCGTTGTTGCATGTTTTTCTATTTTCACACATTAAACTTTTATCAGAGATTATTTTTTCCTTGGCATTACTCACACTGTTACGCAGTGTATTTTCGACTTGAAGCCATTTTTGTATTTGCCTTCTATGGATCCCATATTTTCTAGCTGTTGCTCGTTGATTTCCCTTGCAATCAGCATCGTTTCGATAGGAATCCAACACTTGTAACTTGAAATGAGGAGCGAAAATACGACGCGAACCGACACCTTTTCCACCTTCGTTTCGACAGTTCACACTCGCGACGCCTCTTTTTATCACTGAATTCAAGCCGTGGGCCATTTTCGAATTTAATATTAACACTTTTGTCTATAAAATCAAAATAATTACTCAATAAAACAACAAAAAGAACAGCGCGAACGTTATCTGCTACCTATGTAACAACCATTTTTCGACACGATTCACAGAAAACCCCCACTTTGTCCAATACTCACGCCATCAGATGGAATTTGAAGTGATTTGATGAATGTATCAAAGAAAAACGCCGCAGTCTCACAAATGTTCGAACTGCCCTAGACTTAACGGCGCCAACACAATCAGTATGTCGTAGATACATTTGTAATACCGAAGCTTCGACATCCGCTCGAGAAACAAGTTTTCAAGCGATGTTGTCGGTTGACCGTATACTTTGCCTACTTTTGTTTAAATATTTATATTTTGACTTTTAACAAACAATAAAGCATATTTAGAAAATATTAGACCTCGTCTGTTTTTTGACTATAGTTTTTTGCAAAATTAAACTTGAATAACTGAAAAAAATGGTTGTGCAATCAAACGTATAAATTGCTTTGGCAACCCTGAAGCCGACCACACTAGACTCTCTGTCGCCAAGTGAAGTCGGGCCAGACAACTCGTCTCTGGACCTGGACATTGTTTTGTTTTCATTCATTGTTGGCATAGCAGGATAGTCATTGCATTTCTTAAGATTTTTTCTTTCATATTCTCTTGAAAGCATTTAAAATAAGGCTCCCGCAATCCAATTGAAATTGAAAATGCTTTCATGTTAACATTGAAATTATATAACTTAATGATGAGTTACGTTAATTATAACTTTTGGCAGTTCTTCATTTTTATTATTAGAACATTATAAATTTTCTACATTGTTTTTGAAATATATTTTCATAATGAAGATAAAGAAAATGACAAGTAGTTTGAACTTGTCGTTCATCAGTAGATAAATAGGTGGATATGTTAGTCAGCAGAGAAAAAATAAAATGTAACAAGCGTCTTGATAAACTTTTTTATTTCTATTTGTAGGTAGAAAGATACTATTGAAGTAAAGATTATGAAATCATATCTAGGGTGTGAAGTTAAATACTAAAGGTACAGGTTAATCCCGTTCTTGGTCATTAGTCCAAAGGCTATGCAGGGTAATTAAAAATGAACACTTAGGTACCACTGGGATCTTGGAAACTACAGGAGATACAGAGAAGTTTAATTAATGACAAAATTGCGTAATTTAGTGCTTGAAAAAAATACCGTTTTATAATTTGACATTTCCGAATTCTTCCAAAAATTTAAGATTTCGTTTATCTAATATTTTTTAGCGTTATTTGTCGAGGAAACGCAAAACCAAAATATATTTTCATTGCCACTTTTTTCAGCTATACGTTTCGTTTTTCGGCTACCATCATCAACTTTTTTTCTTCTAGACGTTGTATTAGATTTTTCCACAGAAAAATTGTACATATCAGGTATCAAATGTACCCGGAAAGGCAACAGCTACATAATAGAACATTATTTAGAATTAATGATAAACATTTACCTGCGATTGATGCTTTTCGAAAACCCAAGATCAAGTTTGGAAGCAGCATGGAAGTAGGTACTAGAAATAAATTATTGGTACCTAGAGGTAAAACTAAATTTCATATATTTAAAATCTAAAAAAATAACATTTTCTAACCATGATTTTTAGATAAATTTCCTTTAATGATTTTAAAGTTTTACCTCTGCCAATAATTTATTTCTAGTACCTTATTACCTACTTATTAGGTAAGTTTCGTCAGAAATGGATGAGGTACAGATTAGCGTCTGGGGGAGTTTAAAGAAAGTGGTTTAAAATGTTAAAAAAAAACATTTTTTGAAAATCATTATTTAGACTGACAGAAGTACTTTCTCAAACTGTGGCGTCTTTAATAGAAATAATGAACATAATTGAAGTCAAAATTGTTTAAATGTATGTGCTGGAATTTGTGATAGTCAAATCCGTGGATCTGATTTCTGCAAGAGAACTCTAAACGGTGAAACATAGCTTAATTTATTGAGAACTCAATTTGAAGAAGATATGTCTATGAGGTGCCCCGTTTCAGTCATAACGTGCTGGTTTTAGCATGACAGGGCCACTCCACTTAATAATAGAACTGTTTGTGATTATTTAGATAAAAGATTTCCACATAAGTGGATAGAAAATTCGGTGTCGGTTATCTGCGCGGCACGGTTTCCCGACCTTACAATTCTGGATATTTTTTAGTGAGGCGCTTTGTAAAATAGAGTATAATATGGGGAACGAGAGTATAACACGATGTAATAAATTAGAGAAAACAACATTATCTACACAATTCAGTTCTATTAGAAGAAATGTTATTAGGGCTGTCACCAATGTAAATCGACGTATTTGTTTATGATATATATTTTTTTCAACATATTTTTTGTAACTTATGTTCTATGCGGCTGTCATTCCGGATGTATCTCAAAACATATTTGAGCTGTTTTCGGAGTGTTTCGATCAAATTTGTAATAAACTCTTAACAAATGTCGTTTTTCTTCATTTGTGAAAATATGTGTACTCTAATTTCATTTAACAAGTACTTTGGTGGAGTCAAGACCAACTAAACTGATATTTCTTTGTATTTAAATATTTCTGCTTATAAGAAAGCAAATTATAACTAGTTACCTATACAGGATGAGTTTTTTTGATGATCAGTATGGGTATCTCGGAAACTAGCGGAGATAGAGCAATGGTTAAATTGGGAAAGATTTGCAGTTTTACTGGCCCAATTTAATGACACTTTCAGATTTTTGTAGAAAGTCATGGCTTACTAGATATTTTGAAATTTGATTTTATAAAAAAGTGTAAATTGGGGAATTGTATCTCGAATATGAATACGAATACGCAAGACAATATATATTATATATAAATATAACATATATTGTTTCTGGTCGGGAACCTTCATCAGTGGCGCTTCCCACAATTGAATGTCCTCTCGAACACTTCTTTATGCATTTGATGCATTTCGTTAAATTTGAAGACGCGAGATGTAAGACCGACATCTAGGATTTTCAAGAGAATCAGTACACAGAGGTTCCGAATCTGGAAGGTTCCCGACCAGAAACAATATATGTTATATTTATATATAATATATATTGTCTTGCGTACAAAGGAATGACACCTCGAAGAGAGTATTCAATATCTCTGACAGGTGAAGTAACCTGAAAAATTTTATCGTTGACATTCTGTCCTAGGAGTTAAGGGAGAACAGCATTTACACGGAACGGCTCCAGATTCGGAACCTCTGTGTACTGATTCTCTTGAAAATCCTAGATGTCGGTCTTACATCTCGCGTCTTCAAATTTAACGAAATGCATCAAATGCATAAAGAAGTGTTCGAGAGGACATTCAATTGTGGGAAGCGCAACTGATGAAGGTTCCCGACCAGAAACAATATATGTTATATTTATATATAATATATATTGTCTTGCGTACAAAGGAATGACACCTCGAAGAGAGTATTCAATATCTCTGACAGGTGAAGTAACCTGAAAAATTTTATCGTTGACATTCTGTCCTAGGAGTTAAGGGAGAACAGCATTTACACGGAACGGCTCCAGATTCGGAACCTCTGTGTACTGATTCTCTTGAAAATCCTAGATGTCGGTCTTACATCTCGCGTCTTCATATTTTCATCTTGACGATGACTTCTACCAACAAGATTTTGGCATGCCAATGGGTTCCTGTCTGTCTCCTGCTTTAAGCAAAATTTTAATGGAAAAATTTGAAGAACAAACAATTTTCTCAAAACAGATAAAACCGTTGGTTTGGTGGCGTTATGTTGATGACATTCGTTATTTGGGAACATAATCTTGAAGACTTATATGAATTACTTAACGACATAAACTACAAAGAACAAACTATTCAGTATACACAAGGATCTTTCTCAGACATTTTAATAACAAAGACACAATCGACATTTGAAAGTTTACAGGAAACCCGACTCACACTAACAGTTATCTCAACTTTTACTCTAATAATCCAAATTCAGTATAAAGAGGTATCCTCAAATTTCTATATGAGAGAGCAAAAAACAACTACTCTAACACCAATAAATTTAACAAAGAGAAAACGTTTATAAAAAATGTGTCTGTTAATAATTATCCTGAAAAATTTATTAATAAAGAGTTAAACAAAATCGAATACCAAACGATCGTTAACAGCCAACACCAATCTTCACTAACCAACACTGACTCCCAAGATAATCACATTTTACAATGACTATACCATACAGAAAGACTAAAAAAAAGTGGCCAACAGATATAATATTAAAATATCATTTAAAACAAGAGAAGCACTAAAATAAGTTATATCAAAAACAAAACCAAAATATATAACTCAAAATACAAAAAATTGCATTTATAAAATTGCTTGGGAATGTAATAAATTTTATATTGGAGAAACCTCTAGACCTCTAAATGTTCGAATAAACGAACACAAAAATTACATTAAAACGACAGTTTGAAAAATTGAAAATTTGTGAACATGATCGGGACCTTGGTCATAAAATACAATTTCAAATTTCACTTATATTACACAAAGAATAGAATAAAATTATGGTTATACATGATGGTTCAAAATATGATAATGGTTGACTGATTGGCAGCAGTATATACAAGATGATTTAAATAAAGATGGAAGTAGAGTTATAGCTATAGAAGGCAGTTCAAAAAAAATATTGAATCAAATTGTTACATAGGGCGACCATATAAAGTTGCGATTTGGGTAACATATGTTTTGGATTGGTGGATTTATAGTTATACAGAGTGGTACAAAAAAGTAATATTGGGTGGCCTATAAGTACTCGTATAAGTATAAAGTAGGTCATGAACAGTTGCATCCTGATATATGGAATACCTGACATATAAAGGATGGTTAAAATATAGGGCGGAGGGAAATTATATTTTACGAAGTGGCTCAAAAATTATCAGAAATAATTGTTATATACAGTATAGGGTGGAGTAGAGTTAGGTCATTAAAAAATGTTATATGGGGTGACAAATAAACAGTAGCATATACAGGATGGATGCACTATAGGGTGAAGCAGAGTTACAATTATACAAGGTGGTTCCTAAAAAATATTGAATAAAATTGTTATATAATGTGGCCCATGAGCACTTGCAGTTTGGATGAAATGTATTAGGGATTGGTAGATTTATAGTTATGTTCGGTGGTTCAACAAAGTTAGAAGAAATTCTTATATTGGATAGCCCATATGTTTCAAAAGCTATTTCTTTTTGTAAAGAATTCTACATTCCATACGCTGGTGAAACCGCGGGTAACGGCTAGTACAAAATAAATACACGCTTAAGATGTGCAGACGGTTTGCAGAAAGCAATGTCTCTAATTATTTTTTTAAACCAATTTACAGAATGATCTCTTTTATACACATTGTAAACTCCTAATAGAGAGACAAGAAAAGCAGCAAATTTCTTAATTCTTACGGAAGAACAATAATCCTTTAAATTTTCTAAAGAAATTTTTTTTCAACAATTATACAGGTGTTTATCAATTGTACATTTAGACAATCAAATTATAATTTTATTGTTTCTTTAGCCTTTTTCATAATTGGTATTTTTAAATTTATTTAACTACATTCTCATCCAAAGATAATTTACATGAGATTTATAGTTTTTCAGAAGCTTTTTCGGAAGAGAATCACCAGATTGTTTTGTGTAAATCCCTCCTAGTAGGAGAAAACTCGGGAAAGGTCGTGAAATGCAATGCATGGCTGAAATACTTTTTGTTGACATATGTGATTTTGTGAGTGGAATATTAAGTATTACTCAAAAAATGAATGACATCCCACAAAACAATTCACATATTTGATTTATTTTTGTCAGGATGATATTTTTTAAAGGACAACTGCCTACATCTTATACATGTGGTTGAGATCTTTTTTTATCATTTGAATATGCAGTCTTTCGTATATTTTAATTTTTAACCGTCTAATAAAATCTAAACAAAGTTTTATGTATATAATGTTACTTTTTGTTGTTGTTTGATGTTTTTAATTTTAACTACTAACAACGAAATTGAGTGAGGTGACATGCCCTTTGTGGAATTGATAGAAATCTCTTATTTTTATTAGACTGTAGTGGGTATTTGATTTGTGTCTTTTATTTTTTAATTTTTCACTAAAAATTTGATAAACCATTTTACTTCGATAGGCATTAGCCTTTAAAGCGTATTTGGTTTTATATATTGTCCACATTCTAAAGATTGTGTCTGATAATGTTATTGTTCTGTGTTCTGTCCGCCAGAACTATTACTACTGCATTTTTTTGGACTAGTGGGTTAATATTTTTAATTTCATCGAGATATACAATACTGGTTATTCGAATATGCACTCTTTCATCTCTAGAACAAGGTATAGGGGCATTTCAAATAATTATCCCTTAATGTCCATCAGGGGCGGATCCAGGATTTTCATTGAGGCGGCTAGATCTCGTTTGGGGGGAGGGGGGTGGAGGTCACTGATTTGATTTTGGCACAATAAACACTAAAAAGGAACACCATTCACATGATTGGGGGGGGCTTCAGCCCCTTAGCCCACCCCCTGGATCCGCCAGTGATCTACATGATAAAAAAGTTCATCAATGTCTTTATTTTTCGCGGAGATATTAGGTTTTCGTTAATAGTTAAAGATGATGAAGCTCTTAACCGGAATGAAACGAAGCTTTTTCTTTATATTTGTTTGCTTGTTATGTTCATTTTAACAGAATAATTAAAACTCCAGGTCAAAGATAGTATGATTTTATTTAGTCAGTAACAAAACATTAGTTTTTGTCCGCTCTTCTTATGTAATCGAATATTTGAAAATTATACATATATCTTACTCTTAGATGTTTATTCTTACAAAGTTTGTGTATTTTGGGTTGCCTCATAGTGCTAATTAAAAAGCATAATTTACCAAATACAGATTAAAACAAATAGAATATTAATTGTCCCCAAATTAAGGCAGACAAGGAAAATCTGGTACAGCCTGGATATAGATTACAACATGTGTGACAAAATCAACATAAAGTTTTTTTTGTCGTATAGAAGTTATAAGTATATTTGCAAAATTTTTCTATTTTTCGGCCGGACAATATGTATTGTCGATACTAGTTACTAAATGTATATATACAGGGTGTCCCAACGAAAACGAGCCACCTGTAATATTTCCCAAAATACTCATTATTTTGAAAATAAAAACACTTCAAAAAATTTATGAAGGGGGACATATTTGGCCATACTAACCGTTAATTAAATCATCACCCCTGCGATAGTTACTAATTTTTTTAATGGAACCCTTCCATAAATGACACCTCGTTTTAAAGCCTCTTTAAACAGGAATTATCTATTTTAATTATTATTCATCAAGAACATCAGAGATCAGGAAAATATCCAGGAATTACGCTTTAATTCGAAAATGTCTTAAATTAGGTAAACTGAGTTCAGGTACCTAGTGACTCTTGGGGAGTAGGCAGATTGAGGCCCCGAGTTCGATCTAGACTCTGAAACACTTTTTCACTTTTGTCTCTTGATAATGGCTCCAAAGCAGGAGTCGAAACGTCGATTAAATAATAAAATCAAATCAGGTTCTCACCCGGTACCTAGCCTTGTTCATATATATATATATATATATATATATATATATATATATATATATATATATATATATATATATATATATATATATATATTGTCTTGTATACAAAAGAAAGGAAACATAAAGAGTGGGTTTCAAAAATTGTAAATAATGATGAGTTGAAACTATAAAATATATTTGCCAATTCTAATCATAAACAGAGATCTTTAGTTTAAGTCTTATGCATAGGTATGTAAATATCACTTGAAATTATTAAAACTCTGGCTATGCTAATGAGTGCAGTTTTCAGGAGTTAGATTGGTACTTATTTTGAAAATGCTTAGGTTACAGTAACGTATATACCTATTTTGCTTGGCAATCGGCTAAAAAATATACCGAAAATAAGAATCTACCATTCACTACTAATATACTAGATGACGCAAAAGTTTGACTATGCTTTGGCATTATGTTTATGTGATGCCTTAATTTTTTTTCCATTAATTCGACAAATCAGCTTAGAATTAAAGAGCATATTGGCAATAGGTTCTCGCATCCTTGACGGATAATCTCTTTTAGGGGTTCAACAATATGGGCTTGTTGACATAGACTCGTGATTACAAGAAACCACCTTAAGAAGTCTGGATCGATTCAATCGGGAGATCTTACCCGTCAGTGCAAATCACCAAAACGAGAATTATGCAACCCGGAAATGCACCACTCAGAATTTGGGTTGTGGCTGTAGTTGCAGTATGAGAAGTAGTACATTCGTTTGAAATCATATATTCTCCAGGCCCAATTCATCCAATTGACGCCTGGAGTGTAAATGGCACAGTATGCAGTATTGAGAGGGTGAAATGGCTCTTTATGGACGTATGCTGATTTTCAATGCCCCAGAAGAATCCTGCTTATTCAAATATCCACAGAGATGGAAATGGGCTTCCACAGCCAGAGGCGTCTCTAGCTCCCGTAGCGCCCGGGTGCAATCATCACCCTAGCGCCCTCTAGTGTCTAAGCGTGCTGAGCACTGTTAAAATGGAATATGTACAAACAGCACTTCAAGTTACCACAAACTGTCTGTGTAGCAATCAGACATTTTGTAAGTACTTACCTATTTTCAAAAATAAAGTTTAATCAAAAATTTGTCTGGAAACAACTAGGTGGGTACACTGGGTCTCGCATCAAGCTTCCCATGTCTAAATATGTTCACTCTAATTTAGACCTCTTGTCCAACCATACATAAAACAAATAAAAATAGCTCATAGTCCTTACAGAGTTCAAAATTAAGTAGTAATTTGGAATATTTGACAGTTTTAGTTTGGGAAGATAGATGCAAGTTATGTAAGGCCCACCATACTGTCACGGGTACAGTAAAATGAATGAATTTTATGGATGGAAGGGTTAACAAAAATAACAGAACACAACTTTGTGGTCATTTAAAAAAAAGTATAATTGGAAAACGAAGAAGAAACGGCACGCGGCACATACATTCAGTCCTTTGATAAATTGAACAAAGGCTATGTCAACTCTATTTGTTATTCCGGAAAAGTCCAATTCGCAACGATAATAGGCGTGTTTTCAAACAAATCAAAACAGGTGTCAGCGATGCGATACTACCTATTACTATAATTATTATCTTTATAACAATGTGGTTTAAGGTTTATTTAATATAAAAAAAAGTTCCTATTGTAAAAGCCGCTCGTGCGAGCCGCGCTTTCCTTTGCGAAAACTAGCTAGACACATTTATTTATGAAGAGCTCTAGATGCCGTGCAAAACGTACTGTATGCAGTGCATGCAAACCGAAGTACTTTTTACGTGGGTTACGTTACGTACGTAGTACTATTAGATATATTCTGTGGTTAGGTTACTGCTGGGCCGGGTACGGGTGACTGGCGCTCGGGCGCCCCTGAGATCGCGGCGCCCGGGTGCAACACACCCCCTGCACCATAGGTAAAGACACCTCTGTCCACAGCTAATGATGATTTTCGATGAAAAGTTTTCTTCCTCTCGATTGAGATTTATGACGGTTAACTATTGATGAGCTCTTTGCATTTTGTAAGGGAACGTCTTCAAGTCTTTCATAAAAAATATCCCTTTAGACCGCCGATTGATGTACAATTGCGTAGCACGTCATCTGGTCAGTACTCCGGGGTCCTCTTCGAGTATTATACTAAGTACAAACTGGAAGGGACTTTATCGTGTTATATCATCAAAACTGCTGTGCCAGCCGAATTAGAACGGGCACGCCCTAGCGAGAAGGACATCTGTCACTTTCCACAACATTAACATTAGAACTTATTTATTTAAAAATTAATAAATAGTTGCATTTTCTTTGTATTTTATAGTGCTATGTTTCATTGTGTTAAATGAAAGTTTAAATATATAAAATTGTGGTTAATTAGGTTGCATTTGGGTGTAAAAAGATATATTTAAATGACTCAAATGACAAATACATGAGTTATTTGGGTGTTAAAGATTACAATGTTTTTTATGCTTGGTTCTTATAAAAATATAAAAATTATGGATAAAAAATTTAAATTTAGAAAAAAAGTTAAATGATTTAAATTCTTTTATTTAGATAAATAAAGAGTAATATATATTATCAAATAAACCAATTTCAATTGTCCATCTATTAATTCGTCATTAATCGCAATAAGTGAAAATCCCTCAGAATAGTGGGTTGCATACGTTTTCATTTTACCTCACTTGATGATACTCGCTCTCCTTTCCTGTTTGTATTCAGTTCAACGTCTTCGACATGTTCAGCCACAGTAGCGATATTATCCGAAAAAGGGTTACTGCGGGGCTGGCCAGACTTGGCAGCATGTCGTGTTGTTCCAGGTAGTCTCAGACTACCAGCAAATCTGCGTCTAAATTTATGTTGTTCCAAAACACCACCGAAAAAAAAACGTAACAAGCATTCAGCGTTTTTGAGGAGTATATGGACTTGGGTCTTGTTGAGTGGTAGTCCGTATCAAGGATAGTTTAGAAAGGATGGCTTGATGTTAAAAAAATTCGAATAAAACCAGTCACTTTGTGACGTATCATCGTGCATTGGGCCCGCTCTCGAGTGGTTGTGACGCTTTGCCTGTTGAGAGTTGAAGAGTTTTTTTGGTTTTGTTTCATCTATTTAATGTAAAAACTTAATTAGAAAAGGTTACGGTGCGAATTTACATACCGAGTAAACGTTTATGTACTATCCTTGAGTCACTTGACTTATGTCAATTCAGAACTGACAGTTGCCACCATTTCCAAAAATGATAGCATCATCCAATAGGGTTATGATTTTTGCGCCACCTTTTATATTGGCAGTCATTGGAAACAACATTCTTTGGAATAGGTACATAGTAATGCTTATAAACAGAATAAAATGTAATATAACTAATATCTAATATTATTGTGGGGACTGTATCATTTGTATCGCTATAATAACATACGAAGTTATACTGTTCACTATAAATCCCATCATATTCAAATTCACAACAAAAAAGCCAGAGGCTGTAAGCCTAGGATTTCTTTGAATAGTCTGTCGGGCTAGTTGCTCAAATTTTTCTTTCAGGTGAACATCTTCTTTATGTTGGGACGTGTCTAAACTGTTAATTACACTGCAACATATTGTTTTGGTATTTTCAGCTTCTTGGATAATTCCTTCGCCAGCTGCTGCAAGAGCAAATAAAATTACCTGAAAAAAAACAAATAATACTTTATCCTTATTTATATCGGAGTTTAATAGTCGATATACGTTGTTGAAAAAAATCATATTTTAAGGTTTTTTTTTAGAAAGCATGGATAGATGGATTCGAAAACGAACTGACCTTCGATATTTTTTCATCAGAATCCTAACCTCATAAATAAAAACAAATATTATAACTTGAAAATATTTTAGTAGTACCAAGAAGTGCGAACCCGGGCTTTTATATTACATTCTAACTTAATTTAATATCACTTCCTCACTCAAACATTTTCTTCAAAAAAATAGTCCACAAGCTCTTAGAAAATTTATAAATTACGATTTATAGTGTATTTTTTTCCAAAATGCGGGAAATTGATGACCTTAATTTTTGACTAATTGCTGCAATTTAAACAATTAGAATAGCACAGAAGCTATCAGAAAAAAATTCAAAAAGATATATAACAACAACAACAAAATTGATATCTAACTCAAACAAACCTATGTCAACAATGACACAACTTTAAAAATTGTTCAAACTGTTGGCCGTTTTCTCATTGAAATAGGTATTGCAGAGAATTTTACTGAAAGTATTCTGCACTACAATGGTTACGTATACTACAGACATCTTATAGCTCCTTATGAAAAAGTCAGATCATCTTTGAGGTCAATACTGGGGTCTACTAAGTCCTATTCGTTATTCGCAAAAACGTCTGTTCGAGAAATATCTAGCCCTTTAGCAATTTACAGATTCTTTAACTTGACATTGCCTAACAATGCATCGCAAATTTCAACAATCGCCCTATTTAACTTATTTAGAAGATTATAAAGTCAACCTAAACAATCTGCAACCAAACCCTCCCACACATTCACTAACAATGCATGATGTTATCACTGTTTACCTATAGAGTGAAGAACATTTGGTCACGTCGGTTCACAATACATAATTTTGGAAGATGCAGGTGTCAAGGCATTTTTGCACACATTAAAATTCCACAAGTACCTACCGGAGAATCTCTAGGTTGTAACGCTTGAACATTGGGGAATTTGTAAGGCTGCAACATTTACTCTTTTAGACCTTTCCGTACAATAGAATTTTTCAGTGTTAATAAAAATACTAAAAATGTTAAATTAAGTCTCACTTATTTGAAAAAAATGTACGTTACAGCAATGTTAATGAAATATGAAAAACTTTATAGGGTTCTACTCAATTCATATTCCATTATGTTGAAAATTTTGAAAGCAAAAATTGTTGGGAATGAATTTTATTAATTCGATGTGGGAAAATGCCACTGGGTCTGTTTATATTTTTAATTGAAATTAACGGCTGGATTCAAGATAATTTTATAAAACCGACATGATTTGTCACAGACTAATCGCCAAGCCTGTTAGCCGATAAACGAATTTTCTGAAAATGAAGATCGTATTTGTAGCTTTGAGAATCGTTTTCTTAATGTTTTGTTTAATTTAAATCTTATAGTGGGAACTTCTACTATGGTTTAAAAACCAGCGATTGGAATACTTACCTAAAATTAAAATGATTTTAAAATTGATTTGTTCCCCTCACGGTAGTATTT
This sequence comes from Octodonta nipae, assembly GCA_034190945.1. NCBI lineage: Eukaryota > Metazoa > Arthropoda > Insecta > Coleoptera > Chrysomelidae > Octodonta > Octodonta nipae. The sequence continues at coordinate 177,456,828 of CM067216.1, forward strand.
GGGTTTATTTCTAAGTGATATTTTAATCTTTACAAGGTAACAAATGTCACAGTGCCTTTTTCTAATATTTTTAATGTTTTTGTAATAGTTTTTTGAAACTTCATTTTTATTACATGCATTTTTTTACCATTGTCGAATGACAATCAAAATTTAAGAATCCAAATTCCACTCTAAATGGTGCTATGTTTATTTATATTGTAAAAAACTTTGCAGCAATATTGGTCAAATTGGTAAAACTTCTAGACTTTTATACGACGATATTTACGTAGGAAGTAGTAACTGCCGCGGAGTCTGCCACTCGCTGGTATCAATTTGAAATTACATGTAACTAGGCGAATTTACTGCTATTTGATATATACAGGGTCTCCCAAAGAAAACGAGCCACCTGGAATATTTCCCAAAATATTCATTATTTTGAAATTCATAAAAGCACTCCAAAAGATTTAGGAAGGGGTTAAAATTTAAAATATTTTTTGCTATTACGACAAGGAAAATGAAACTGACAATGGAGTTTAAATCATTTTATTGTATTAGATGTTTGATATGGTCTACCTTGTATAGGCTGACGAAGAGTACTATTTCGACGTGTAATCATATAACAAACAATTTAATAACAATTCTAGTAAATGTCTTAGTTTGTTTCCACAGTCACTTCAGTGTAGTTAAGTCTTACTTCTTTATTTTCCTTAATCGACAAAATGGTTACACATTAAAGGAAAACATTAAAATTATTGCTCTTTATATTCAGAGTAATAATTGTCCTAGAGGAATTGCTCCCAATTTCATTGAGAGGCGTCCAGACAGATTCGTAAGGCAAATTCAACAAAACCGGATCAGTGGTTAACAAAAAACGCCAGCCAAGAAGAATGGATGACTTGAAGTAGCACTGTTAGGACATATTGTAATGGAACCGAAAAATCTTTAAGACAAATTGAGGTAACATCAGGTGTTCTACGAAGTTCACAGAATTCTGAAACGTTATTTGTCCTATCCCACCAAAATCAGACTCCTCAAAGAATTAAATGAAGATGATTTTTACAGAAGAATAAACTTCTGTTAAACATTAACCGGGAACATAAACAAGAATCCCAATTTTTTATGCTAATTATTTATTTATTTTAACATAAACTAATTACAATATTTTCTATTTACTTTTCGCCAGCATAAGCAAAATCCTTAAGATTTACATTAATCATTCTATAATTATTAACTAGTGTACTTTCTAAAAATTGTATCAGTTTAAATTATAAAATAAGGTTTTCTAATTTAAACATTCAAATTCCTACATGTCTGTTTCAGCTGTCAGGATATGTTTGATCTAAAATATCTACGTTTTCTAAAGGAAATGGCAATTCCGTAATGAAAAGATAAGGACGAACTAACGACCTGTCGGGTAACTGAGGGGGAAGACCCTGTTTTGTAAATTACAATTATCTTCCAGTACTTACTTCAAATTTTTCTCTGATACAGTTAAAAATTACCGGAAAATTGTATGAAGATGCAGTTTTGGTTTAATTCCTGAATATCGTAACTAAGGTGTTAAAAAATCGTTGAGTAGCAAAAACAAAGTTTTAATGTTACAGGTACAAAACATTGTACTTATTTATGCATCTGTTGTAAAGCAATGGGTCCACAGCCTTGTCTTAGCTGATTTTGTTGTTTTCTCAATTGTTCCTTTCGGATAATATGCCGTACCCCGCAATCTATCACTCAAGAAGAGTTTTTGTTCGACATTACATCGTTTGGGGTAAGTAATGTGAGAAGACAATATGTATTTTTATGCTGAGTTCTACTGCTGCTTCTGTTTTGAGCGTATCCTGATCTTTACTTGTCGCTTTTTGCTTTGATTGTATGTTACTGTGGTTAAAAATATATTTATTAGCAATGTACCCTGTTTAATTTTACTTCTACAAATATTAACTCAGAAAATGTTATAAAATAATAATATTATCTGAAATCACGATATCAACCCCTAAAGTATTGCAACCCCTAGAAAAATCGAAAACGATTCCATTGGAATGGATGTCATGAGCTCCAAGGGATTCCAGTTAAACTTCAAAGATGGAATTCTGCGAGTGAATGACGAAGAAGTGGTGCTTCATGGAAAAGATGACATAATGCTGCGAGCCATCTTAGCAGAGGATGTCAATGTTCCGGAAAGAGCTGAAATCATTATAGATGCTTGCTTAGATGGGAAAGCTCAAGCTGGAACAGTAATGATGTTTGATCCCGAACTTAACGACGGAAATGTAGGCAGAGGAGTCGCACTGGGAAAGACTCTGTTTCGTACCAGGGAGATTGTTCCAGTAAGAGTAATGAACCTGAATCATTATTCGGTTGTGCTAAAGAAAGGAACAACTTTGGGTCATTGTTCAACAGTTTACTCTTTAGTCAGAAGCACACAGCATGCAGAAAAGCCACCAACTATCTGAGGAACTGGAAAGACTCATCACCGATTCATCTAAGAATTTGAATCCAAACCAGAGAGCAAAATTTAGGGACATCGTTAGAAACTACCAGGATATCTTCGATGTAGGGAATGGCAAAAGAGGACGAACTGATTTGGTGAAACATAAAATTAATACTGGGGAAGCTCAACCTATTCCACAGTCGGCGAGAAGACTACCCCTAGCTAAAAGAGAAGCAGCCGATACGATGTCCGCGAGATGGAGGAAGAAGGTGTTATTGAACCATCCAATAGCCCTTGGGCTTCTCCAGTTGACTTGGTTAAAAAGAAAGATGGTTCGACTCGATTTTGCGTGGACTATCGGCAATTAAACTACGCTACAAAGAAAGACAGCTATCCCCTTCCAAGAATAGACGATACTCTAGATACGTTGGCTGGATCGAAGATGTTTTCCACCCTGGACTTGAAGAGCGGTTATTGGCAGGTGGAACTTGCTAAAGAAGACCGAGAAAAGACTGCTTTTACCATCGGCTCAGGACTTTATCAATTCACGGTGATGCCGTTTGGACTGTGTAATGCTCCAGCAACGTTTGAAAGATTGATGGAAACAGTGTTAAAAGGGCTTTCATGGAAAACGTGCCTGGTGTATCTTGACGACATTATCGTGGTTGGAAAATCTTTTGAAGACCACGTGAGGAACCTGGAGGAGGTATTTCGGCGACTTCGAAGTTCCGGACTAAAGTTAAGCCCGAAGAAGTGTCAGCTGTTCCAAGAAGAGGTGCAATATCTTGGACATGTGGTTTCCGCAGAAGGAGTAGCTGTTGATAAACAGAAAGTCAAAACTGTCCAGGAATGGCCAATACCTAAAGATATCCACCAATTAAGAAGTTTCCTGGGGTTATGCACGTACTATCGTCGGTACGTAGCCGGATTTGCCAACATCGCCAAGCCACTTACTAGACTCACAGAAGGGAAGGTGCAGTACCAGTGGGACGAGGAGTGCCAGCGATCATTCGAGACACTGAAAAGAGCATTGACGAGTGCCCCCGTCTTAAGTTATCCTTTGCCAGATGGGAACTTCGTTTTGGATACCGACGCAAGCAATGTCGGAATTGGTGCGGTGCTTTCGCAGATCCAAGACGGTCAGGAGAAAGTCATCTGTTATTTCAGCAAGATCCTGAGCAAGCTTGAACGTAATTACTGCGTTACTCGCAGGGAACTCTTGGCTGTGGTAAAGCGGGTAGAACATTTCTATAAGTACCTTTATGGTAAAAGATTTCTCCTGAGGACTGATCATGCAGCACCGAAGTGGCTCTTGCAGTTTAAAAACCCCGAAGGACAAGTGGCCAGGTGGATTGAGCGGTTGCAAGAATTCGACTTCGAGACTGAACATCGAGCTGGAACAAGCCATAAGAATGCTGATGCTCTATCGAGAAGACCATGCCCTGATGACTGCAAACATTGCCAGCGAGCTGAAGAAAAAGGGGCTGTTTCTGTAGAACTACTGCCGTCAATGACCATTGGCAATCTGAGGAGATCCAGAACGAGCAGAAATTAGATCCAGATTTGAAGGAGGTTATCCGGTGGAAGGAAGAAGATCGCAAACCTACGTGGCAGGAGATTTCCCGATACTCACCAACCATAAAGTCGTACTGGGCTCTGTGGAACTCCCTCATCCTGGAAAATGGACTTCTCAAGCGCGTCCTGGAAACTCCAGAGGAAGGAAACGACAGAAAACAGATTGTAGTTCCCAGAAATAGGAGACCAGCGGTTTTACGAGAACTACATGATGGTACAACTGGAGGACATCTGGGAGTAACGAAAACACTGGGGAAGTTGAGAGAACGCTTCTATTGGGTAAACTGCCAAGTGGATGTCAAGGACTGGTGCCGGAAATGTATTGTTTGTGCAGCAAGTAATGGGCCTCAGAAGCGTCCAAAAGCTCCCATGAAGCAATATAACGTTGGCAGTCCATTCGAAAGAATAGCCATTGATGTTGCCGGTCCATTTCCTGAATCCGACTCTGGAAACAAGTACATTGTGGTGGTGATGGACTATTTTAGTAAATGGGCCGAAGCGTATGCCTTGCCGAATCAAGAAGCCTTGACCGTTGCTGATGTCCTTGTCAAGGAATGGATCAGTCGTTTTGGTGTTCCCTTGGAGTTGCACTCAGACCATGGTAGGAACTTCGAGTCTGCTCTTTTCCAAGACGTCTGCAAACTCTTAAAGATCAATAAAACACGGACGACAGCATTACATCCACAATCTGATGGAATGGTAGAACGGAAGAATAGAACCATTAACCGCCATTTGTCAAAGGTAGTCTCTGACCACCAAAGAGACTGAGACAAGTATCTGCATGTGTTTCTAATGGCATATCGTTCGTCTGTGCACGAGTCCACGGGTCAGACCCCGGCCAGTATTATCATGGGACGAGAAATAAGACTACCATGCGATTTGAAGTTTGGATGTCCTCCAGGAGAAGAGATCGCAGGTGAAGACTATGTCAGCCAGCTACGTCAAAAGATGAATGACATTCATGAACGAGTCCGGTTAAACATCGAGAATGCCAGTGCCCGAATGAAGGAAGCCTACGACATCAAAGCCGAGGGCGGAGAATTCCAAGTTGATGATCTTGTTTGGTTGTATAACCCGCAACGTCGTCGTGAATATTCACCCAAACTACAGAGAACTTGGGAGGGGCCGTACCAAATTGTGAAGAAAATCAACGATGTCGTCTACAGAATAAAGAAGCTACCTCGGGGAAAACCAAAGGTCATACATTTCAACAGGTTAGCCCCTTATGCCGGAAGTCATGACGGCGAACATGACCAAGCCCAAGTCCGCAGCATCCAACCACCCGATGACGACATGACCTTCGAACAGTTTATGGCACTGTACTCTAATGGGCAGAAAGTGCAGCACGACGTGACCACAGAGGAATCCCGAGAACTGTTTGAGGTGCTCATAGAATATGCCCTGGCTCATTGTGTAGCTCGAGATCTCCGGATGTCCAGAGGCATAGCCAAAGTGTTTGCCAAAAATTACGGCCAGTTCCAGAAGCTACGGGCACAAGATCCAGCGGTAGGGAAGGTCCTTCATCTAGAAGATAAACAATCAATGGGTACCAGAGACATATTTTATTTGGTAACGAAAACATTCTCGCAAGACAAGTCAACATATAGCGATCTTTGGAAGACTCTGATAGGATTGAGGAATGTGATGATGGAGAAGAATCTGACGAAATTGGCGGTCCCAAAGATAGCCTGCGGGTTGGATGGACTGAATTGGAGGGTGGTGAGAAGTATGATGGAAACAATCTTTCGATTCAGTGGCATCAACATCCTGGTATGCTGTCTCAATATTCGCAGCCCAGGTTCGAAGACCGTTGACTGCTACTTCCACCAAACTTCCCGTTGTCGAAATGGAGAGTCCTGCAAATATCGTCACACCAGGTAGGATTCTAGGACATTCCGGGACGAAATGATCTTAAGGAGGGGGCAATGTTACGAGAATTCATCCGACAGCTGGTGCAATCGGCCATCAACTAGTTCATGGAAGGGACATTATTCCGATAAATTTTGGGAACCCGAAATGTTTGTCTCTCAACTGGCGGAACGCTGCCGTTACTGGGAATTCCCTTAAAGCTTCCAGAACATGATGGAATTTCCCGATGGTTCGTGGACGTACCAGACAATTCCAAGATAAATGTTTAATAAGAAACAGCTGGCGATAGGAGGCAATTAGTTTTCGTCGGTCGTATTGAATACTTAAGTAGATATAAATTGTAAATAGTAGTTTCTGTGAATATAAATTGGGTAAAGTAGTGGAAATAAATTAGAGTGAGTTGGACTGTGTTTTTAAATAAATCCAAGAACTGAACGGAACCCGTGTGTGAAAATAAAAACATTACAGTATGGTGTTCTTCTTTGCGTAATCCTGTTGAATTGCCAAATTGTATTTTATGGCCTAGGTCCCAAGCAAGTTCACAAATTTTAGATATTTCTAATTATCGTTTCATTATGTCATTTCTTTGTTCATTTATTCGTAGATATAATCAGAGGTTTGGATGTTTCTCCGATGTAAAATTTATTACATTTAATAGAAAGAAATTTTGTTAACACATTTTTTAAGTGTTGAGTTCTGTTTTTGGGTTAAAAAACCGTCTTTTTTATTCTAGTATTGATGTATGGTAGCGCGCGTCTAAACGGTCCATTTTTCACATATTATCTCATAAATATTTACATGTAAAGTTTCTGAATAAGACTGTGTCTATACTTCAGATATTGACGATATGGAAAGTCTAGTTGAATAGTAATTGTTGCCCCGCAAGCGGGGTAAAAAGAACCAGTTCTAGGGTAAAAGGACCGTCATTATTTAATCCAGTCTTCCTCAGAAACACTGTATGAGAAAGACTTGCAATATTGTAAACAATATTTTTCTTCACTGCAGCGTTCCTACGGACAACTACTTTTTTCTTCTGTTTATTTTTACACTCCAGCGAGAACGATTTTATTCCATTAGTGTCTGTTAATATAGCTGTTTTGCTTTTAATGACTATTCGAGGTGTAACCTTTGGAAAGAGTCTGACAAGTTCCATGCTGCATTTGACTACGTTGGCCATTGCTGATCCAAAATAGGTAAAACAGGATTGGAGGTTGACAACTGGAGACAACTCAATATCTATTGATGCAACTGACAACTAAGGTGGATTATCAGGTATTGGTCTTGGAGCAAAATTGATATCATCAACTATTTATTTGACACAGACCTCAGTAGTTCTTTGGTAACTACTTATTCTGAAAAATAAGGTGTGGAGTAAAAATCTTCCATGTGGCTCATAAAGGTCCATACGTGGTACGGTGGACCTTTTTACCCTCAGGGTAGCTTGACATAGATTTGAGGTTATATAAAAAAAACACAGCATACAAAATGCAACAGGGTTATCTAAAATTTGATACTATTAACAATAATATTGGAAAAAACTGGCTTTGTGATCTCAATAATGTAAGTGCGAGACTGAAATCAAATGACACAAAGATCCTTCCTTAGCACACCCACTGACTCACAATATCTAACTAACTGTCTAGTACTCTCTTCGTGGTGTCATTCCTAGATGTCGGTCTTACATCTCGCGTCTTCAAATTTAACTGTCTAGTAGTGTCTAGGAACGATAGAATGGCTTATACTCGTAACGCTTTCTTAAATCAGGTACTGATTCACAGATCAAACACTACTGATTTGTCTAATGGACTTTTAGTTTCGAAAATCTGCAGAGTGGACCGTCTTACTCGCGGACCTTTATAAGCCCCTCCCTACCCTACTTTTTCAGATTTTTATCAGACATTACGAATAAAAGAAAAAAACATTTTATTTCATAACTCTGTAGTAAGAGGTTGCTACAACCAATTGTACAATATTATTTTGACGTGGTTGATATTCTGCTGCACGAAAATAAAACATTTAACAAAACATTTGCTTATGTACATATTATTAATAAGTGACGTAATGAATTCAGGGAAAATATTTACAATATCCTATCATGGTACATAGTAAAATACTGAAAACATTAATATTCATTCTTTGTTACTTACTAAATTAAAAATCGATTTTATTTTCATTGGGGAATAATAAATATTTTAATACTTTTTGTGCCAACCGAATTTTTAAATTATTCTAAATGCATTCTTGAGGCTTTAATTCGGAAAAATTCTACTGTTGGAAAAGAACATTTTATCAGTAATTATATGGGAAAAGAAAAAAAATCAATCAATTAAGACGTTACTGAAAGCGTCTTCTAATTGATGGCTATGACTGTTTATACTAAGAAATAAAAAAGAAGATTAGATGTGATTCATGAATTAGGTTGTAGGTTAAAAGAAGGTTAATTTCAGATTTGTCATAAAATGTGGGAGTCTTAGGGATTTAAAATGTTATGTCATAAATTTTAATGCTCACGAAAATTATTTTTCGAATTATGAATGAGTTGTCAGATGCTTTTTCTGTTGTACTAATTTTACTTTATCCAGTAACAAGCGATATATCTACCTAACTATCTATTAAAATTAGGTAAATTAGTTAATATAGTATAACTGTCATAGTGTAACGCAACTCATCAGGGGACGTTTCAATGAAAATGTAACAAATTGTGGCCGTTATGGTTGACTCCTTTTGTTTCCTTTTTACGAACATGGTATGTTGTAAACCAATTAAAGAAAATATACCAGCGTGCACAGTTTGCCAAATTGGTTGACCTTTATGGTTAGTGCTCTGTTTCCTTGAGTCGTTGTTTGACGCTATATAGCCTATATTCTTTCTGTACAAGGTCCTTATGTAACCTAACAAGTTCTTTTGCTAAATGGATTAGTAGTTTCCGAGATTAGCACGACCAAAATACCCAAACTGTTCAACTGCATCATTACTAATACTGCAGATCTTTGTTTTTCCGGTAGAACTATAAGTATTAAAAATTTAAAGTTGATTAATGCAAAATCACAGAATATTATAGTTTAATATATATGATAGCACTATACACCAAAACCATCTATATTCAATTTTGTTAATCAGACAAACTTATTGAACTTCTCTTAAACCCCAACTATCACATCCTAGCATATCTATGAACCATCGCTTTGACAAACGAAATATACTGTGTGAACATTACCTTAATCGTTTCATTCGTTCAGAAGTTACATGATCACTAACAAATAGACTAATTTGTAATCCACCTAAATATATGCGACAATGCAGCGTGACGTAACACTCACCGTGACCTGCGGGAACGCAGTGTTTATGCCGCACTTTGTCACCGTGAGTTGGTTCAAAGCGTTTATAAAACGAAGAAAAATTAATCGAGGCAATGCGAATTCGTCAAGTTTTTTATGAAGCCATGAAGCCTATCTGACTCCGATTCTGAAATCAAATAATCAATACATGCAGAAATCACCATACTTGACACTATGAAACTGCGGTCTGTCGCCGTGATTCAGTCTGTTTATCACTTATAACTTCTCGCATTTGCTTCATCGTTAACTGCGTGTTTCCTTTAATAACCATGGGCTCTCCGTTTTTTCTAAAATTTGATCCTGTTTCTGTTAGTAGTTCTTTGAAATGACCCACCTATTGCTTCCCGGATATAGTATCCAATCTAGTTCTTGTAAAAGTTGAATTTTTTTATTGCCCTCCAGGTTTCAGAGTTTATTGTGCCATGCACATTTTTTATAATTATTTCTTGTTTTACTTCTCCGTTTAATTATTTGTATTTGACTCTACTTTCATCACTATAATTTTGTCATTTTGAGGAAGATTAAAATTGCAGTTACAGAAAAAATATGAATCTCTAGTTACCGGGTTTTAAAACTAATCATGACTTATAAATGCTCATTTAAAGGTTTTTCTGATTTTCTAGTAGTTATTCATAATTCATAATATAAAATAAAATCCACATTTTTGTAATATTTGGTACAAACTGTTACTGTAGTGTTGTTAGAAGCGAATTTCTGTTATTCTTTTTGGCAAAAACTCTCTTCAGTTTTGCTCTGAGTTATGATTCTGTAAAATCTTCTTCTAATTTGTTAACTCCAAACATTTTCTAATACATCTAACATATCCACCATCTCTGTCTCTTTGTCGAAATGACGCTAAATTTGGAAATTTTATTACACATTTTTTTAAGCGATCGTTTTGGAGCTCAAACGTATACCATATATTAAATCCTTTTAATAATATATTCTTCACTAACAGGAAAACTTTCCCAACTTCTTTTATAAATATAAACTGTGTCAAGGGTCCGTAGTTTAACTTTATATTATATTAAACAAAAAAATCAATAACTATAAATAATAATGAATGTATATCCTGCTTAGAAGTACAAAAACGACGAAAAAAATAAAATGGGGTTAAATTTACCTGCGATACAATGAGAATAAAAATTATCCTACACAAAAATATATGTGTATTACATATACATAATTTTTTATGAGACGAAGAAGGCAAGACATATAAAACTTAGAACGGGAACATTAGACGGCTCATGCTTATAGTATAGTAACTGGATAAAGGATTCAATTAATTACGTGAATTGTGGGAACAGTAATGTGCAGTAGTGCATTGAAATCAAAGTCATTAGAGAAATTAGTAACTATAACAGCAAATAAATGCTCAAATTAGAACGACGTGATATTCATTTGGATGTAAGTAAAAAATAAGTAGTTTGGAGCTTAAATAACAAATGATAGCAAACATAACAATCTATAAACAATCTTTTAAAGTTGTACATGTTATCTGGAAAAACTATTACTACGAGTTACAGGTCTATTAATTTGTCAACTCTCACTTGACTTAATTAGAAAATTTCTTTACAAGAAGACAACTGCTGTTCTGGGCGACTTCCACTAATTGTCCTTACCATACTTTCAACTTCAATTGTTTACTTGACTGTATTTGAGAAATCGTATGAGGAGAGGAAACTCAGATGATCAATCAAAATACCATAGTACAAAAGCAATAAAGCCATGGCCTCTCTGAAGGCCACTTAACCATGTTGATGTTATAAAAGTCCAAGAAACTTATGTAGCCGACGACTATCATTCATTTTATAGTTAACCAAAAACTATTTTTCCTAGCAATTAAAATTGGAAATTTAACTGTATCTAACATCTATAAGCTCCAATCGATCAGATGACCAAACGTATTGATTTTCTGTCCACTCACCTCACACTTATGATTTCAATTTCCATAACCACATTTGAGGTTATAATGATAACAAATAAGACACACACACACACACACACACACAGAGAGAGAGAGAGAGAGAGAGAGAGAGTGGTGGACTGGCGAAAAAAAAAATAACCTTTATCATCTACATACGTTCAAACGTAATCCAAAAACTTGCAAATATTTACCCGTGAGAAGCCAATGCTGAAATCTTAAGAACCAAAATAATCGATAATCCTATGCTACACATTCATGATGAGTTCTTCAATACTCATAGTTGGCCAACTGAGACTGAAATCTTAGAGCAGCGAGAACAATTAGTCAACTTACATATCTCAGAATAGAGTAACTATGGCGCATACAGTGGACACATCAAGAGATCCAAAATTCCGACGTTGTAGAAGATCCAAAATTCCGACGCTGTAGAAGACCCAAATTGGTGCAGCTAACTCGAATACGAAAAGGATGTGGAATTGGCAAGTCCCTCAGGCATTGAAGGAGAGTCATCCAAATGATACTAAGGTGCCCCAAAACCTGGTTTAAAGCCAGCCTATAAGACATTCACGACCTTACAAGACATAACAAGACAAGGTCGTAACCAGAAAGTCTTTTCAGGAGGGGAGGGGGGGGGGCTGTTACAACTTTTTTTGAAAATGGAACACCTAAATTATTTTTCTATTCACGTATTTCCAGTATATAAGAAATGTATTGAACAGAAAAAATATTTATATGAAATAAGTTGCCAATTTATTAAAACTAGCTGTCGCCAAGTGGTCGAAATTCGACCAATTGTGTCAATATCTCTGGCAGGTTAAGTAACCTGAAAATTTTATCGTGACATTCTATCCTAGGACTTTAGGAAAAACAGCAATTACACGGAACGGATCCAGATTCGGAACCTCTGTGTGATAGTTTCCTCAAAAGTCCTAGATGTCGGTCTTACATCTCGCTTCTACAAATAAGTTTAACCCCCCACACTGGGTACGGCCTTGTAAGAAGATGCCACAAATAATCTTGAGAAAATAATCAGAAAAATCAAGATTATCGCAATTTAAGTAGTTTTCCTGTAAATTTCGATTCAACCACAAAATTTTTTAGATATTATTTGTTTGGATTTATTTGACTGTGTAAATTTCAGATATAAAGCTTTACTTGAAATGGACACTGTGACGGTTGTCCGTATTTTATTATTTACTATGTAGTAGTTTGACATTTTAGCCAATTTTAATATTTTTTAACTTGAACAATTTTGTCATTTAATATTTTCCATACTTCATTTCTTTTTTAGAATTTCGTGGGAAACAGTTTGAATCTTTCATTTTCAGGTAGTTTGATATTTTTGTTATTTGTGATTTTTTTTCAACATTTGATATTCTAGGTATTTTAGACATTTATGCGGTTTTGACATTTTAACGCCTTTGATATTTTTCCATCTTTAATAATTAATATTTATGGGATAATAGATATTTGCACAATGTACTTTTTTTAAATTTTGACATTTTAAGTATTTTGACAGTTTTTATATTTTTTGCTCTTTCTATATTTTATAGCTTTTTGGTACTTTTGAAGAAATGCAATTTTTACATTCTGTAATTGGATCTTTTAAATATTTTAACGTGCAACCAACATCGACATCTAGGAGAGACTCCAAATCGAGAGTCGTGCAGTGTGTAACGGTGTATCCCTGTAACAATTTTTATATTTCCAGTATTTTTAAGAATTTTCGGTGAAAATAGTGAAATATCTTGCCTATGACAGTTTTTTAAGTCTTAAAAAACGGATACAACTTATCAGTACAATGTTTTATTTTTAATTAATGTGAGACAATTTGACAATTTGAGATTTTTAACATTTTTCATTTTACTCAGTTTAGACAGTTTGGTCGTTTTTCATTTTTCACTGTCGGCATTGTTTGTCACAATGTGAGACAATTTGCCAATTTGAGATTTTTAACTTTTTTCATTTTACTCAGTTTAGACAGTTTGGTCGTTTTGCTATTTTTGTCACTTTTAACATTTAGTGACTTTCGTATTTTTAGCATTTTTAATATTATTAGTATTTTTGGACATTTCATCTAGGATATGTGGTCAAGAGTAACAATAAAACAATTATAGTTGATATTTTATAAGGAAGAAAAAGAGTAATTATACTATTTTGACCTTCTGATTGATTCATTTTACGAAGAAACATTTATTATGTAAATTCTATATTTACTAAATCGTCTTTAAAATTACACATAAATGTGTGAGTATTTAGGTAATATTAAATGAAAGAATTCATAAATAAAACTCAATATTTAAGAAGTAGACTAATGCATCATATTTTTGTCAGCAATCAATGAATCTATAATCGACAGGTTACACCTTATTAATTTATCAAATGGCTAAGACTTCAAGGTGATTTTTGTGTTAAATTAAAGAGTCATTTGAAACATACTTACAAAATTCTGCACAATCCATGAAATGCTTGCAAATCTTAAATTGTCTCCAAAATCCTGACCATTTAGGTGCCCACCCAGTATTGTAAAATATATCATAATAACAGTATACTGAACAGTATACAGTATTAAGAAAACAATGCTGAACATGAACACCAAACCCCAAATTTGATTGTGTTCATCCATAATATCACAAAGCTGATTGTGTAGTTGTAACAGCTCTTGAATTTTTGTCAGTTTGTTACTTCCTTCTACCACCATAATGTTGTCAGTATGAGTACCAATTACTGAATCAGCATTTGAACTTCGAACAAATCTTTTCAATATTTCGTTTATGACTTGGAACCTTTTTCGAATTTCAACAGTTACCCAAAATACCAAGAACAGGTTTATACCCAATTTGTAAAATTGTAGGTCCCTAATGACATAAAATTTGTATCTTTCAAAGCCAACGGTGCTTAACCAGGCATATGCATCCAAAGAAAGTGTTAAAAATTTAGTGAAATGAATGAGTACAAAACAAATCCAAAATAATTTACCAAAGGGGCAAGGATTCAGCTTGATCTTGGTGTCGAAGTTAACTAGATTGAGTAGATACTTTTCAAATTTATGGCTGTAAATAAAAACACAAAGAATCACAGATGTTTCTGTAGTGAGAGTCAAAAAGAATGCAGCTGCTTGATCAATTACTTTCACCACCAAGAAATAATCATAAAAAAGTTCCGAAGCTTTGCCCATAGCTGAATGTATATATCCAAAAATAGATATTAATATGAAACATGACGCCATAAATTTGTAAATAATCGTACTTCCAAATGGTGCAGCAATTCCAAAGAAATAACATACTCTAAGGACCACTCTTAACTTTGAATACGTTTTATTGGTGTACATATTCGGACGATTCGAAACAAGTTGAAATGTGAACTGACAACGGCTTGTATTTTCTGTGTATTATAATTAAGTGATTACAAGAGCTCGTCCATTATCGGAATCATTGTTTATACTATTACACGCAAGTTTTAATCTAATGACCCTTGTTTTAGGGAGTAAATTATACTGACTTTAGGGAATTGAAAGCTTTTGCATGATAGTTGGTGATATTTTATTAAAGCATTATTGAGAAATTGTATAGTAGCGAGAATAATATACAATACCTTTGCAGTGTGTTACATTAATTGGCAATAATATATCTGATATTCAGTTTATGAGGGTTTCAAACAAATTCAAGTTTTCCGTTTCAATTATTAACATATTTAAATTAACTGTTAATGACATGGATACCTAAAAGTTAATGTTCACCACAAACATAAAAATAACATAGTATCATTAATGCTTGTAGGAGGTCAACATTAATCCCTTTTAAATTTACATAAGACAATAAAAAATCATCACATTGTCTTCTAAATGTTATTTGCGGCATATTCTTGATTATTTTTATGTTTTCTTAGGAATAACACCACAATTGAAATAAAAAGCTGTATATTGAAACAAAAAACCAAACGTTGACCAACTTAAATGTCATAAATCAAACTTTCATTTTGCAGTTTACACTTTTATTACATATAAAGCCATTGACAACGAAGTCAGAGGAAACTCGCAAAAGTTCTCCCGATTTTAAACCATTTGCCAACAGAAATTCATGTCAGCTTTTATCCCGAACCGAGATATTGCAATTGATGAATCTCTTATATGAGGTGTGCCTATTAAATAACGGGACTCAGACTGCAGTGGAACGAGTGCGCATGCGCCAATCAACATTGACTAATACCTGTTTAGTTTGAGGCTTCCCCTTCAAAATGCAGTTAGTCTCGTTTCTGTAAACAACATCGTTGAGACATAACCTTCATTTACGTTAGTGTTGTTATTTTATTTTGCCAGAAAAATGGTTAGCGTAATAAAGAGCAACGAATTGTTATTAAATTCCACTTTAAACTTGGAAAAACCGCTACCGAAACCTATAATATACTAAAAGAAGTGTATGGCAGTGAATGTTTATCGCGGACTCGTGTTTTTGAATGGTTTAAGCGTTTTCAAGATGGTCGACAAGACGTTGAAGATGATTCGCGGCCAGGTCGTCCTTCAACATCAAAAACGGATGACAATATGGAAAAAGTTGCTAATTTGATTCGGTCTGACCGTCGATTAAGTATTCGAGCAGTTGCTGAATCTGTAGGCATTGATAAAGAATGTGTACGGCAAATTTTACGTGACAATTTGAACATGCGAAAAGTGTGTGCAAGAATGGTACCAAAAATTCTCACGATCGAACAACAAGCAGCTCGCAAAAATGTTTGTACTGACACTTTGAATGCCATTGAAAATGACCCAAATTTATTGGAAAGGATAATAACATGTGATGAATCGTGGTTTTTTACTTATGATCCGGAAACGAAGCGCCAATCCATGCATTGGAAGACCCCAAATTTACCGAGAGTCAAAAAAGCAAGGATGAGCAAGTCAAAATTTAAAGCAATGATGATTGTTTTTTTCGATATTCATGGGATTGTGTACCTTCACTGGGTCAAACAATTAATCAACATTACTACCTTGAGGTACTTGATAAACTACATGAAAGATTAAGAAAAAAACTACCCAAAATGGGGAAGTCAAATCGTGGATTTTGCACCAAGATAATGCGCCAGCTCATTCCGCGTTATCTGTTAAGCGGTTCCTAGCCAAGTTCAGCATCCCAGTGTTAGAACATCCACCTTACTCACCAGACCTAGCACCATGTGACTTTTATTTCCCTAAGGTGAAATCTGCATTGAAAGGTACGAGATTTGAATCCGTAGAAGCTGTTCAAAAGAAAGCGGCAAGAGTCCTGAAAGAGTTGACAGAAGATGACTTCCAGCACTGTTTCCAACAATGGAAAATTCGCATGGAGCGTTGTAGGGATAGAGAAGGGGTGTATATTGAAGGCGATAATAAGTAATTATGTATAAAATAAAAATATATTTTTTTACAATATCAGTACTTTTATTTAATAGCCATACCTCGTATTGTGGAAGGGTAGGCCAAGCTGGAAATAGTATATACCATCAAAGATAAACGATTCAGCATAAAATTATTTGCTTTATGTGAAATTTGTTCGGGATATATGTTTAAATTCATTATATTATATACTGGAGCTGATACAAAATACTTATTGGGATATGCATATGAACCAATTACTGCATAAATAGTTTTTATCAGTTATTGAGCTATTACTAGGTAAGGGATATCGACTTTTTTCGCGAATTTTTACACCAGCATCGACTTAGTTGACTAACTGGCAAAAATTGAACTTATGCAGCGACACTATGAGAATAAATAGGAGAAACGTTCCATTCGATCTGAAGAAGAAAATTTCCGCAGATGAGACAGAATTGGCGAGATAAGAAGAATCTTTTGATGATTAGGTACTGCTATTCATGACGAAATTAGTAAAAAAATTGAAACGAGAAAAGGAGAAATTGATAAGCCCTCATGTGTAGTGGAATATAATTTAAAAATGGGTGAGAGAGATCTCACTTCTGCGATACAGCAAGTAGCAGAGTAAAAAATACTTGAAGAAATTTTTTTGGCAATAATTACATATATTACATATTTTAGTACTTAAAATGCTCAATAAATTATAATGACATTAACATCCACTTAACTGGCACTACTTATTTGGACATGCCATTCTTGACACTCGAGGTTAATATCTTAGCGATAATATATTTAAATGTGTAAGACATATGATAATAAAATATAGAATAAGAATTTTCCATTACTTGCATTGAAAACTTCAAGTTTACCTGCAGCATTCACGTTAATTCATTTGCGCCCAATAGTCAGCAACCCGTCGCGTTCCTTCCCCTAAATTAGCTTTACCATCCGCACCAAATTTTCTTCTGTCTTCCTCTGGCACGAACTCTCACGTAAAATGCAATATTCACAAGCATTTTTAACTATTTTTACAAAAATCCAAGATATACAAATTGGAGTACATGATATGAGCTTTTAAAATGTATTTGGTATATGCAGTTAATACGGTCCCGTTCGCAAAATATCTCTCTTAATTGTTTAAATTACAATTCTACAAAAACTACTTATCCGACAAAATCCATATTGAGCTTAATTAATTCTAACATTAGGGTCTATCATTGAGCGGAAAATTAACTTTCCACTTTTTATTACAACAAAGTTATATATTTTTTAAAAAGTAAATTTTATCGTTTTTTTTTAGATTTTCTCAGCAAAAAATCCTCCGATCGGGACTTGTAAACGCTCATTTTACAGGTTTTCCGATTCCTTACAACTTTTCCGTTGAGAATATTGCGATTTCTCCATAAGTTTGAATAACACAAGGAAATAACAAAAAAATTCGCATTTTTATGGGTTTTTATTGTTTAAATAATGTACTTCTTCCAATTTGCTGTTAATATTAGGTCAGTGTTTGTCTATTAACTATTACTAATGTGATGCATAAACGGTTTGCTGCTGAATTTTATGCCACTTAAAAATCTCTATTGACTGGGGTATTAGGTGTGATGTCAATGCAGAATAAAAATAAAGAAAAGGATCAAGGTACCGGTGCAAAGAGTGTTGTACAGGGTTATGTCCGCCTCCGTTTTTCGAGATCTACCCCACACCTGGATAAATCAAATGCCAAAGGAAAAATAAAACTATTTACACTATTCTGTTTAATAAATTGTATTGTTTTTAGGAAGAATGATAAAAAAAGTGTTGTGGTACATGTTCAAGTTAATTCGTTTTGTTCACGTATTTATTTTAGGGATTAAAATCATTCAAATAAAGATTGATTCTTTTATGAAAAATTTGTAACTAATTCACAAATGCACATTCCCGTATCAGTGTTTAATTTGAATGGCTACGACGAATATATACGCCATAAATTAGTTTAATGGATAAGACGACCACCTAAATTTCCCCTTATGTTTTAACTGTTGGCTACTTAAGAGGTTAAGTTTGTTGAATCATAAAACGTATGGAATTGTACACATGATGAGTAAACTGAGCCACACCGAGAAATTGGTCTTTCTCGAGGATTTTAAGAACGACACAAGTTTGACTACATTACATCTGGCAATATATAACTGCCGAATTCTATCAAAGGAGCATTAAATACTATTAATAACACCGTCAATTACGTAATCGGCTACTTTAACACCAATGACGGGAAAAGACATCAGGATGTATCAATGAGTTACTATGAGTTTAGTGAACGTAACGAACTAGGAGAAAGATTAGTACAGTCCGCATAATCTCAGAAAAAACTCCAATAGGAAGTGACTCAAGGAAACTCCAAATGGGTCAGTCAAGAAAGAATATGTTTTTGTCCTGGCAAATCAAGTTCAGCAAGATCAAAAAAATGGAAGCACTCTGGATCACTTAGGACAGAAATGGATCATAGACTAAGAGCTAAAATTGTCCTTAAGGAGAAACTGGAAAGACGAAGGATTCAAACGCACCAGAAAAAAGCCCACTAGCACTATAGATAATATTAATCTGAAAAAAAATTTCAAACGACATCAATCACTACTAAAAGAAATCATGTAAACTATATTGAAGCGTGAGAAACTCTTATAAGGAAGCTTACAACGAAAAACTTAGGAAATAGCAATTAAGTAGGCTAAGAGAGCTCCAATAATCGAAAAATTATAAGCATTAACAGAATAAATAGAAGAGTAACGAAAAGAAAGTAATGCTGACTAACTCTTCATCAGTCCATGCGGGGAAATTGCAGACGTATCAGCAGCCTAGTCATCAAGATCAAGCAAGTGAGATCAATGGCCGAGCAATCACTATTACATTGGACACCGACACTGCAGCCTGTTCTCAGTCTTTTGAGATCACCTGAAATTCAACCAAGCAACAACCACATCCAGTTAAGAACAGTCACAGGTGACTCCATGTCAATACAAGCGAGACAGATGTAGAGCTGCACCTAGGGGTTAAGAGAATTCTACATATTAAAGAACTAAGTATGGACCTGATTATGGAACATGAGTTCATATACGATTTAAGATATAACGCCCTGAGATTAATGAATAAGGAATTAATATTGACACAGCCTGTCAGCAGTAACATAACTTCCATACAAAGTGTAGAGAAAGCCGACTAAAACTGAATAATTTATTCATGAAGAGCTAGAACAAAATACCGGAAACTGCCTTGGATTGATAGACTCTAGAGAGATAGCTCATTGTTATTTGATTGAATAGTTTGGATTGAAATAGATTCTGTAATCCTTATGTTTATTTCGTTATCTGAGCCGGTTACTTTATAACTTTTCAGACATTAATAGTTTACAGAATTTTTGTTTAGTTAAACCAAATTTGAATGGGACCCGACAGATATCCAAAAAATCTCAACTTATCTACAACATTGAGATAACCCGAAATTTCTTAAAAATAGAAACGATGTAGAAGAAGGCTTGTCAAATAGGTGTGGAATTACTTTATCAAATGGTCATTCCTAATATTTAAATCACATAAAAATAAAAAAAAAACTAGACGACCTACATAAGTAATTAGCATAATTTACTTAGACGAAAATTACAAGATGTATGTAACAAATATTAATTATAGTATTCCTTCCTTAATTCCTACCTTATATATAATTCACAGAAAGTGCCTGGTTATATTAAATTATTTGGTACAAGCTTACATACATAGTTATTCATAAACTAATCTCGAGGTCTGGACTCTGGACCCTCTATAAGCTGGAGTGCACAGAAGGAAGCCAAAATTTAATGAAAACTGAAAGCTATATATAACAGACAATAAGGGTCATTAAGACAAATAAGAATATAAAACTTGGAAATTGGGTTAATTAAAAAATATATCGTTTTCTTTACAATTTAATTATTGAAAAAAAATCGAAAATTATTATTTTCTTGGGCACGCTCCTGGGTATTGAATCGACACATCTGAAATTAGAATAATTATTAATAATCATTAATTGGATCCTAAGATAATTTATATATAAAACTAAATGAACTATGGAAAGATAATATACAAATTTTGACGTATTCATATTACTTTCGGCATACGTTACCTAAATGTTAATTTAATAGTACTTTTAATGTTATAACTTCCCTACGGTTAATAATATATTTAATTATTTTTATATTTATTTGTCCTTTATATGTTTTTTATTAATGTGATAAATTACTTGAAAGTATAAATATCAATAACTTATAATTTTTATGACCAAGTTTTGAATTGATTTAAAGAAAATATCAGTTGCAATAGGCAGAAAATTTATAATTAATAGAGTCTAGGAAAATATTAAGCTTCAAATTGGAAATTACAGAAGTTTTGGTATTTTATCTTATAGGTAGTCGCAATGAATAATATCAATTGATTTATTTGTATTTAGAATATTTTCGAATTGTTTAATTAACCTATGTTATAGTGATTTTTGCAAATCTTCTAGCTAAAGGCATCATAGAAATATAAAGCTGAATAAATACATATTTAGTATGAGGTATAGTTAGTAACGTATTTAATTTTCTTGGGGCTGTGGGAGAAAGGGAAATATATTTTCTATTGTAGGGAATTAATAAAACTTTATCAAATAATATAAAAATATATTTATATATATATTTACACTTGCGCATTGAAACACACAATCACACTCTCCTACATTGCTGGATGTACAAATCAGATCCGGAAAAATAAGACTAAATTGACAACATAAAATCGTATGAAAACCACGAAACGAGGGTAATGAATCGACAAAAATTGAAATGTTCACACTTTCTATTAAACGATTTTCGCAAATTTTGGTCTTTTGAAACAGGTCCTGCAGTCTGTTAGGTAGGAAAGATTTAGTGAAAGAGAAACACAAAATTTGATCATTGATAGTCGCTAACATGGATTTTGTTAAAAAATAAGATTAATTTAAAATTAATCAGTAAAACTGTGACTATATTTTCACATTGTCATTTATTTTGAAAACAGTAAAATTTAACTGAGGTAAATTGTAATAGAAGTTCCCTGTACTTAGAACCTAAAATCCGAAATTCAGATAATATATAGGGTGTGAAAAAGGTAACTTTGATGTGTATTAGCTAATGAAGTTAACCTGTTACTTTTAGGGGGTAATAGCCCTGATATGGATAAAAAGTGGAATAAATGACCAAATTAGTGAAATCCGTTTATAAATATTTAGGAAACATATAAATGGCCAAATAATATTTCCAGAAATACTGCTAAGGAAAAAAGTTCAATTAAATTTTATTTGTTCAAGTTGGCATGTTTAACAAAGACAATAACAATTGCCAAAATCCATTATTACATCTCGCGAATGCATGTAAGTTTATCAGATTCATTGACTATTACTATTCTTCATGGAAATGTTTCTGACAGCCTTCTATAGATCAACTAAATTTTTAATTGTTCAAAATATTGAACGTTATAAACCACGTACTGAAGGCTCGATTCAACTTGTTGGATACCGTTAAATTCTAATAAGTAATCTCAACTAACTCTCATCTGATTAGTCTTCTTCTTTAGTTCATTCCTGAAAGCAGACTTTCCTCATTCTTTGCCTCTATCGGATTCTTATCAATCTGTCGGTTCTCTTTATATCACCATTCATCGCCCTATGGATATTATATCCAAATAGGGCCTCTTTGCAGCATTGTGTTGGTCCAATTTTTATCCTAATATCTTCATGCCCACCTTTTAATTTTGTAGGACTATTAATTTGTCACTTGATTGTTCTAAGTGTCCCGATCGTAGATGCTAAATATATTTTTATTCCTTAATAATACTTTAGTCTAGTTAAATTCTCGAAGGCAACGAAGGATGGTGCCTCTCTCTTTTAATTTATTTTTTGTCTTCCTCTCTCTTGTCTTTCTTTCTTTCTCTCTCCCTCTCTCTCTATTTCTCTCTCTCCATCTCTCACTTCACTTGTTACTGTTCTTGTTTTTATTACTTATATTGTATTTTTCTTCCATTCATTTTTAGTCTGATTTCGCATGCTACTTTGCCAAGTTCTGTTAATATCATACGTGATTCTTTGAATATTTCTGCTAAAAGAACAATAACATCTGCAACTTGAAGTTAATGAACATTTATTAGGATACTCATATTATCTTGCTAATTTATTTTTCACAGAATTGTCTCAAGCCTCTCTAAACAATTCTGGCAAAAGTGAATGTCTTCTTGTCATATTCCTCGTTTTATGGTAGACAGTTCGATGTTTCCGTGTAGTATATAGGGGATATAGCGTTTTTATAGAAATTATAAAAAAAGAGTTGTAAATCTATTCTAGCAAATTTTAGAGACTTCATATTGTTATTGTGTCCAAAGCTTTGTGAAAGTTGACAAATGGTATATTTAATTCGAAATTATATGCTACTGATGTTTACAATTAGGATTTTCATTATCAGTAGTTTTTATAATCTTCCAGATTTTTAGTGTAAGGATTAGTAAATGGTGAATTTGTTACTCAAGTTGGGACAGGAGGCTTACCGATCAGTGGTTTTTAAGACGCTATTGATCCCCCTTTTTGTGTAATAATATCGTATTTGAATTATCCCAGGTCGAGATGTCTTCTTTTGATAGGTATAAGTTGAACTATTCACACACTTTAGTTAAAATGTCCCCCTTCATTCCTCTTATCATTTGTATCATCTTCAAGTGGGTATCGTTCTTCATTTGTCTCTATACATATCTTAGGTCTTCGGCGGTCGTATCTAGCATTCCAGCTGATCCCACATTGTTTATTTTTATTTCCCTCATAGAAGTTTTTAAATTTTTGTGATAATAGAATTTTTCGGTTTCTCTTATTTAATTCATATCTCTTATCGCTCTTATCTTTTCTCCTTGTTTGTCTGTATTAATGTTGGCAATTCCACGTGGGGCACCCTGGGTAACGCTTAATGAACTAACAGAAGAGGCGCCAGACAATCTGTAGAGAAATTTTTGGATCTCCTACCAAGAGACTTCAGGTCCGTGAAGAAAATTCAAAGTGTACACAATCCTATGTATTTACAACTTACTTGTGATTAAACCATACTAAATAAATACATAATGACGACATTTCAATTTCGGAGTAGTTTTTTAACTTATTATCTCTCTAGTTACTTTCACTTTTTACATATATCTTCTTTAGATGAAGAGATCTATTACACTAAGCACTAACTAAAATAAATAATTAGAGAGTTTTATTTCATATGTAAAGAAGCTCCAATGATCGAGAAAAGACGTAATTGCTTGAAACCCTTAATATAATACAATTTTGTCCAACACAGTTCATGACTCATTGAAAATCTCACTAACTCGTTTATTCAATTTAAAAACGTTTTAAATAATTACTGAAACAAAATATTGCTCACTTCTGAGAGACACTTACTTTTTCCACATCGTTGAGCACACCTCAGCCATTCTATGTTTGTGTACGTAACACCATTATTACCACAAATAGGATCGAACTGATTAGTTGCTCTGCAGGCATCTTCACAAGCTGATCTGGTTGTACCCATACCAGGAATTGCTACAGTAGATGATGGTGCTTGTGTTGGTGACTGAACGGAATTTGACTGGTTATCGATGGAACTGCCACCTCCACCCCATGCAAATCCACCTAAAGAAAATTATCAAATTAGTACATGGTATTTCATAATTACATTGCACTTTTCTTTTTAACCGACTTCTGAAAAGGAGGAGGTTATCGATTCGTGGACATCTTTCTTTTTATGTAAGCTCAGGACTACTCAAAAATGGCTTGGGCAATTTTGAATTTTGATAATTTAAACGGCATTGTATTGTGGAATATTACAGAAATGTACCATATAATTTTCTATAACATGAGATTTATGATTTTCTTAAAAATCATAAAAAAACTGTAAGTTAAATTTTCTCTAAAACGGCTCAATCAATTTGAAGATTTTAAATTGTATTCTACAAAGATATGTTCCAGCTTGATTCTATATACATTTTTTTCTATACCGTTTTTCTGAAAATCGGAAAAATATGTGCAAAAACCGGTAAACATCATGTAAATGTCAGATTGTTATTATATGTATCTAATTTAAATTTCAATATTATGTCATTAAAGTGTATTGTACAGGGAGTTTGTAACGGTTTTCTTTTACGGGCCTTACAGTCGATTAAAAAAGCAGAAAATATTCCATTGACCAGTGATTATTTACAAACTGCTAAAGCCATTTTGATGATTTAAACTGTATTGTATTAAGGAATATTACGGAATGGTACTATGTAATTTTCTATAACGGGAAATATAGAAAATCTCAAAAAAAAACAGTAATTAAGGGGCTAAACATCTAAAGATATTATTATAAGATAATCTGGTATCCGATTTTTTTTTAATTTATTTTTGAAATCACATGAATCCTTGATGTAGAATTTGATTTTATTTGTGATGTTAGCCAGTTCAGACTTCAAAAATATTGGTAACTTTTATTTTTCTCCCTTCATAAATTACATGGTTATTTAGTTTTTGATAAATATATGGTGAATATTTTTGTACATCCTTATGTTGTGTTATTTTTTTATATTTTTACATCATATTCTGTAGCCTACATAACTACAGTTTTATTCGATGTATCTAGTCTCAAAATTAAAAAAGCAAGTTTCAAATTTGATGATTTTAAAATCACTAAAAATAACTTTCTGTACCTTTTATACGAAATGAATATTATATTTTCTATTATATTTATTGGGCATTACTAGTTTTTGGCGGTCGCTAACGGCCCAGCTATCTTCATATTATTATGATTTTTCATTTACCCTACTAAACATGAACTCATCGAAGTTTTATTGTTTGTTACAGTTGATTTGTATATAATTGCTGAGGGGATTTTTTTATGACTCATATGTGATATAAAGCAAATATTTTTAAAATCATATCTTTCAAAATTCCTTTACAACAACACATGTAATGAGCTCATAAGGTGGAATTTCTTGTCTAAAACTGTTAGTTATTTAAATATATAGATTTAAATATATAGAAATAATAGCAACAAGTCGATAGAAATAGAAATTAGGGTAACAGTAGGTTATGAGGAAATCGTATGCAAATTATTTTATAAGTTTAAATGGAATTTTATATTTGAAGCGCAATAGTTTTACAAATTGCGTAAATATTCCTTTAGTTTAATATGCCTTTTAAAGTGATATAGCGATATACAGTACTAATAATAATATTTCTATATTTCGGAGGTTGCCAACTGCAACTGAATACAAAGAACGACACGATGCTGTGGCAAAAATATTGCACCAGGAACTACCGCTGAGACTTGAGCTATCCCAGTCGGTAAGAACACCCTACTATATATACAAACCAGAATCTATTTTAGAATACTGGGACCGGACGATATTGACCGATCGGACTGTTGCTCACAATAGGCCAGATATAGTTTTGGTAGATAAAGTCTCTAGAAAAACAACCTTAATTTACATAGCAATCCCTAACAACAATAACTTAAATACTAAGCAGGCTGAAAAAGGATTTAGAATTTCAAATACAGAGACAATGGGACATGAACAACACTCGAACGGTACCAATTGTTATGTCAACAACTGGAGTAGTCCTAAAACACCTATTAAACAATTTGAAATACCTCGGTCTGGATGAAAATCTTTACCAACTGATGCAAAAAGCTGTCCTGTTAGGAACAGCCCGGACGGTCCGAAAATTCATGGGAAACTGCAGCCACGACGCTAACCACGGGCCTGATAACCTGGCAATGGCTCCCACAGAGCTAAACCCTTTTGATATGTAGTATATCTGGGGTTTAGTGAATTTTCCCCTAAAGGTACGCTATGGGTGCCTTAGAGGGAGTGTGCTGCCGCATTTCAATAATATATGTTCAATAATATATATATATATATATATATATATATATATATATATATATATATATATATTGTTTTTAAGTTTTCGCGGGCACTAAATGTTTTAGTTAGTTTCCGGGAATTCATCCGCGTGGTCGATAACTGATCCCTGTCCGGATCGATGGTAATATGACGACGTTTCGGCAGAGTCACATCTGCCCTCTTCAGGTCGGTTCGCATAATTCTCGTAGCCTTCTGCTTTCGCTTCTAGTTACTCGAATACTCGAGTATTTAAAAATGACCTTGTTCTTTGGTAGAACCAGTTGAGATTTGGTTCCTTATCTGTCAGAGGTTTCCCAAATGCTCTTTGAAATGTCATTTCCACTCAAAGGAATTCTACGGGACCAAATCTCTTTCCTCTTTACTAACAAAATCGTATCGATATCCAAATTGGTCAATTGGACTGTTTCGCATTGTTCTAGCTCCAACCTTCATTCACTGTGGGTCGAAACAGCCCGTAGACATAACATTGGTATTGCTGAGTAGACGCTGGGTACGTTAGGTGCTCCTAATGTGTTTTTCTACTTAAATTCATATATATTAGTGTTATATAATCAGTTCCGATGAGTTTACCTAGTTTCCATTTTAGTTTTGACTACCTTGGTATGCTCGCTAATAAATAAAAAAAGGATACGCATGATGTCAGTACTATAAGTTTTGGCGTCCTCCTCTTTCAAATCTTTTTAATGGCTCTATCTAGTTTCTAGTTACTTCAGTATAACACAATACCAATGCATTACAAATTAGCAGTGTTCCTAGTAGTTAAAATCGTCTTATTAAATCGTTCGTCTCTCTTGATATTTTCATATTTTTCTCAATTGGTTACAAATAGCTGACGTAGTATCATGAAATATAGAGAACAAAATTTGTTACCTTTGATTTTCATACTGGAAAATGTCTCGAAAGTGCAGTTACGGAAAGTCCTTTATTTTATATTTTGTATGTTTAACAAAGTTAATAATCCTGAGTAATTTTTATGTATTAAGCCATAACTTAAAAATTTTGAGATCGTATGACATAATCTTTCCCGAAAATTTTACTCTAAACAACGTTTGTTCAACTTTTATCAGTTTCTAAATAACTTGTCATGGTGGACATGCACATATTGTCTAGAAGCTAGTTATTCTAAATAACAGGACCAGTCCTCAATCGCTTAAAATGAAGTACTAGACTTACGGCCACAAATTCCAAAAATCAACAGAGGTGGCAAAGGAGTATCCAGAGAATTGAAACAACACTAAGAAAATGAATTATTATATTTATAAATCCCAGGGGTATTGAATAAATGATAAGATACAACTTTATGAGAAACTCGTTTTATTTTTAACTAATTTAGTCAAAATTCTTTGAAATCATTGAAAGTGTTTGCTTGAATATAATATAATTGTTAATATGTTAATTTCACTGATAAAATAGTTATGCCAATTAGCGTTTTTAGTAATATTTTTTCCCAGTAGTTTTTTGCGATATGATATTTTCAGTAAATTCCATTATCCTTTAGGTAACCTACAAATTAAGAAACGCAATTTTTAGAAAGGAGATAACTGTTTCCGTCACTAATTGTAAGAATTTGTTACGTAATTAATAACAGCTGAATTACTAACCCCGGAAGTCCTCAAGGACAGTGCCGACTTTGACAATAATTTTTTTTATTTTGTTTTTTAGATTACTTAACATCAAAAACCATTTACAAGGAGGATTGACCCCAGGGTGTGAAAGCGACCCCTTATAAAGCCTGAAAATTTTGTGATGCAAAAAAACGTGCTATGAAGTATTTTGGTAAACAAGACTTTTTGAGTTATATTTGGTTCAAAATAAAAATTGTTTACTAAAAAAGCATGTTTCTGAAAATTACTCTATAGCTAAAGATTATACGAACATAAGAGCAAGAAAATATATTTTTGTCTTTAATAATTACCAAGCGCAACTATCACCTTTCTCAATTCTCTTAAACTCAACAATCTAGAATAAAGTTTTCACGGTTTTTTATTTCATTCATCTTGTACTATTTGAAATTTCGTACAAAATAGTATTTAGATTATTTGGTTTAGTTTACCAATAAAAAAAATATTGTAATTTTGGTTGAACTATGTCTCTCTATTGACTTGCAGGTTTATTTTGACTGAAAAAGTGTACACCCCTCTGCAGGAGCGGTACCCACTCTCAAACTTTATATCCACTCAGAAAGCTTTTAAGCAACAAATAATCTTCCAAATAGGAATCTTCCATAGAAGGACTATTTTCCGTACAATTCATCACTCCAAAACATAGATACAATATACCATCTCAAACGAGCCACCTTAAATATCTTGGTTATTTTCAAAACTATTGCAATAAGCAATAACAGGTCGAGTTTTGTTTCGAGGGGGAAATTTTTTGAGGTGAATTAGCGCTTGCGCGCATTCAACATAAACAGGCCAATTCAATGACCTTGAGATTTGAGATAGGGAAAATAGGTGTTGTCGTATATCATCTGAAAGCCCCTTTTGCGGACTATACCGTCACAATAAAAAAATTTATTGCTATTTCTGTACATGTAACAGAAAACCTTACGGACCTAGTAGTAAAACCGGATTATTAAATTAAAATTTTTTACTGCCTGGAAGAGTATTAAAAAGGAGTTCTTGTATAGTACCCTTTTAAACAATCCTGTTTCACTGCCGCACCCTGTGATAATACACAATACAAGAAAAACATTAAGGGTAAACATTCATTTATTTTACATTATTTTTGGCTGATATTTATAGCAAGTTTATTTATCTGTTCTGACCTTTGTTCGATCATTTGAAACATTGTACATTTATCTGCCAAGTTTTTACTTTACTGATTTGTTGAAAATTTAAAAGATAATTATGGTATACACATTGCAAGAACGTGTTGAGCTGGTAAGTCTTTATTACCAAAATCAAAATTGTGCTCGATCTGCTGCAAGGTTTTTTAACCAAAACCATCCCGAACGCAAACGTTTGGGCAGGGATTTTGGGAAATCATCCAATTAGACCCCTGTTTATTCCTGATAATTTAAATAGTGAAATTTATCACAATATATTGAAAAATGAATTGATAATAGAAAAATTAATCCTGGATCCGCCCGTAATTGCTTATGCCAAGAAGGTTTATACATCACATGAATAATAACGAATGAGTTAATTTTTAAAAAATTGTATAAATTTCATCACTCGAATTCTGACGTCAGTCGAATGATGATTAACATAACATAACTGAAGTTTTTTTATATTAGGATTAAACATAAGTTATGTTACCATTCGAGTAAGAGCATTCGCATAGTTTTGAGAAATGGGGCCCTGCCTGTTTTATAACACCAACGGGCATTTTTAACAATTGGTTATGTTTATCTCTGTAAATTGTTACGTAATTCTTACATAACGCTGAGGTTTTCCCAACTCTACTCCTTAATTGAATATTTAAACATTGACATCATATTCTTAAATAAGATTTTAACCATTCAAACAGTTTACACCTGATAATAAATTTAGTATTCTGCTCAATACCTCAGCAGCCCAACAAGTAACATTCTACTTATTTTCCAGTTGATTTTTTCTATTAAGAATTTCTCGTTGCAAATATGTTTGAATCAATGATTTGCACAGGGATTGTCTTAACTGCCTAATCCGTTGTATCTTTTGGAATAGATACACAGAGAGGGAGATCTAATAAGATATTTACATAAATCGAAATCGCTATCGGAAAAAGTTGAAATTTGGTATCAGTGTATGTGTATAGTTTGGTAACCCAATCAGAACTACATGTCGTAAATGAAGAAATTTTGATTTTAGAGGCACCTACCTCCGAAACTATATTTTACCGGAAAATAAAGAGAAACCTGTACTAGTAATTTTGGGGGGCAAATTACAGAATTAAATGGAAAATATGTAATCAAAATTGTTTCTAACACATTATGTAATATATCAAATGAAAGGACGCATTATGGCGAAAATAAATATATTATTTTCATATTTTTAAAATAAATTATTTTAAAGATATTAACAAAAATATAATTTGTTTTACGGATTAAAAAAATAGAGATATAAATTTTTCCTGAAAGATAAGGAGAAACCTCTACTAGTCATTTTGGGGGGCAAATTATAGAATTAAATGGAAAATATAAAATTAAAATTGTTTCTAACATAGCATGTAATATATCAAAAGAAAGTGCTCATTATGGCGAAAACAAATATATTTTTTTCATATTTTTAAAATAAATTATTTTAAAGATTTTACTGGAAAAATAATAATGTTAATTAAGTACAGCATTAAATGGAAAACATAAAATTAACATTATTTCAAACGCTTCATGTACTATATAAAATCAAAGGGCTCATTATGACGAATACAAATACATTTTTAAAATGAATATTTTAAAATATATTAACAAAAATTTAAGAAAATACTTATTCCCCCGTTATTCCCCAAACCATAAGACCTAAAAATTTTTGTTTAAAGAAAAATACGAAGAAATCCCTAATATTAATTTTGGGGCCAAATTTTAGATTTAAACGGAAAATAAAAAAATATTTTTTAACGTATCATGCAATACATCAAATGAAAGGAATCATTATGAGGAATACAGATATATATTTTTCATATTTTTAAAATTAATTGTTTACAACATATCAACAAAAATATATAACAAAACTTCTCATTTCCGCTTTATTTCTGAAACCATACTACCTAAAATTTTGAAAATATTTAGGGTACTGGGGCTCACTTGAAATTTATAAGAAAAATTAGTACAATACCCCAGTATTAATTTTGGGGACAAATTATAGAATTAAATGGAAAATAAAAATTAAATTTTCAAACGCATCATGTAATATATCAAATAAAAGGCTCATTATGTAAAAACAAATATATCATATTTTTAAATCATTTGTTTAAAAGATATTATCAAAAATATTAACCATCTACTTAATTCCCACTTTAGAAATTACAATATCTAAAATTTTGAAAAACATATTTTATTTGTATTTTTAAATAATTTGTCTAAAACATTTAATAAATAAGTGCATATTTTTTATAAATTTGAGAGGCTTCTTTTAAAATATATTAGGGTAAATATAAGAAAATGCACTCATTCCCTGTTTCTCTGAAACTGTAATATTAGAATCTTGAAGGTTGTACGGAACCCTTAGTATGCGAGTACAACTCGCACTTGAACAAATTATTTCATAGTTTCTTTGCCAGTGACAACGGATTCTGACCTAGACTCTGAAACGTTTGGAAATATACAGAAATTTCGTGACTTTGGTGTTATTGCCCAGAAAGTGCTTACACATTGAAAAAATATGCCTTCAGAAAACAATTAAAATCATAAAAAGTATATTTACCTTGCCGCCTTGCTCTCACTAGTCTAATGTCTTCAAGTGGACTCAATGAGACTATATGGAATAACGCAAATAGTACTGCAAATAAAAAACAGAAAACTTTACTTTCTATGAAGAAATAGCAAAATTTGAATATCTCGTTATTTACATTACAAAAAATATATTAAAAATTTAACCCATATTTTCATTCTATTTGCCATCTGAGCTAGTATTAGTAGGTATTAGTGTGATGGTTATTTGTGCTGGTTTATACCAACCCAAACAACAATACAGACAACCAAAGTTATGGAGACATAATTCCATGATGATTCCCAGGTGTATCGGAGAGTAAAAATTATTCATTGCGGTTTTTTCTCCTCCAAATTTTTTCCTGTAACAGATTAGTATTTAAAAATTGTAATGTAGAACAAAGTGTGGTAAGGCAATTTCGTAAAATTGCCCGGATTACTGGCTGTCTGTAACTGTTTTTAAAACAAATAATACCTTGCGCTCTATCGTTTCTCACACAGATAAAAAATTTTCCTTTGATCTTGAATTTGTTGTTTGTCAAAAAATTTGACACTGTTTAACTTGCAACCCAGAGTTCTAAAATTTGTGTGTACAGTGTTGTTGCTGGCTTCTTTAAGACTGTGGCCATTCTTTGATACCGGTGAAACTATCAAGACCTTAGAAAAGGAAAAAAAGAACATCAATATAACATTTCCAGAAGACATGTAATTCCATATATCCCAGGTATCGGAAAAAATTAAGCGGGTAGGAAATAAATACAGCGTTAATGTTTTTAAAACAAATAATACCTTGCGCTCTATCCTCACACATAACAAACCGTTTAATGCAACCCAGAGTTCAAAAATGTGTGTACAGTTTTTGTGTGACTGTGGCCATTCTTATACCGGTGAAACTTCAAGACCTTTAGAAGTAAGGAAAAAAGAACATCAATATAAAATTTCCAGAAGGCATGTGGACAAATCAAATTTATTATTAACGAGCACCGGCAGCCATATGATAGAGTGGGATAAAACAAAGATTTTGTTGAAAGAAGAAAATTTAAAAAAGAGAAAACTTAAAGAAGCTGTATGATGATAAACAACACTGAAATCGGAGCACCTTCAGCCGACCTTCATTTGGACTGGAAGAATTTACTGCTAACAGAACAAAAAACGGTAACCTCAGAGTCAAGTGATCGCCAAACGACAAATTGTCAATGTCAAATTTTTTGACAAACAACAAATTCAAGATCAAAGCGAAATTTTTTTAGAAAAAACCTCGAAAACAACACTAAACGATTGACAACGACTCCAGACTCGAAGTTGAAACGTCTCCATACACAGATAAGTATTACACAATATACAATACATTACTTATATACAGGAATACTGGTTGATGATTTTATAGACATCTCTTTCTCTCAGAATAACTGTGAGGAAGAATCTCTGTACAGACAGCCAGTAATCCGGGCAATTTTACGAAATTGCCTTACTACACTTTGTTCTACATATACAATTTTTAAAAATGTATCTGTTACAGGAAAAAATTTGGAGGAGAGAAAACCCAATGAATAGACAAAATAATTCAAGACCTCCTCAACAATCTTTTCGAAATTACTTAGAGTATAAAATAATTGTCACTATTTTTTTACGATTCAAGTATTATTTCTATTGTGTAATTTAGTTCCTGATTTATATATAACTGCAAAGGAACATATGATGGTTAAGTTAATTTTTAATTAAAATGTAAAAGCTGTTGAATTGTAATATTTTAACGACAATTCACCTATTTCATATTCTGGCAATATATAACTAAGTCATCTTAATTATAACAAATAAATTTTGGAAACGTTATTTAAGTAGATATTTTTTAAATATCACAGTATCTCCAGCCTATAGTATATAGTTGTAATCCAATACCTATTAAAAAAAGTATTCGGCATAATGCGCTGATGTACCAAGAGGGTGGATTTTAAAAGTTTTTAGAATATCTCATAAATTTACCAAAAATATATATATTTTACATATCTTGGTGGAGAAAAAGACAATACCGATATTTCGGGGAAACCGAAATATTGTTCTTTTGGCGCATCGAGATTCGCGGGTCGCTTTGATAAGTTCTCGAAGAATCTAGTCCATGAAGAAAATCTCTCGGCGGTTCTTTGACGTTCTGGACAATTCCGAGAAGAAATATACAAATACGGCTGAGGAAGCATTCATTCCGTATACGATGGTCGTATAGTAAAGATCAGGTGTTTAACATAAATTGTAAATAGTTCTGTGAATATAAATAAAAGTAGTGGAAATAAATTATAGTGAGTTGAACTCTGTTTTGAAAGAATTAAACTGAATCCGAGTGTGAAAATAAAAACATTACAGTGGTGACAGGTGTAGGTGTATTTGTGGAACTTTAGAAGTGAAAAATAAATAGACTGACAATGTTTAAAGCGGTATGGACCAATTGAAAGTGACTGATTTAAAAAAAGAACTGGAGGAAGGGGATTTACAAATGAGTATTAAGAAAAGTGAATTAATACAACGGCTCGAGATGCCCTAATAAATGAAGCTAACGATCCCGATACATATTTGTTTGAGGTTTCTGGTAGTGGTGACATGAGCATGCTCTCAAAACAAATGGAGGAAAGTTCTAAAAACTTGAAAGAGGCCTTAGAAGATAAATTAGTAGAAAATGCCAAAACGTTAGAGGACAAATCACAAGAGAATGCTAAAACCCTAGAAGGCAAATTGCTAGAAAATTCTATGAACATTATTTCGATGCAGTGGCATCGACGTCCTTGTATGATGTCTCAATATTCGCAGCCCAGATTCGAAGAATGTAGACTGTTACTTCTACCAAACTTCCCGTTATCGAAATGGAGAGTCCAGCAAGTATCGCCATACCAGGAAGGGTTCTGGAACATTCCGTGACGAAATGGTCTAAATAAAGAGCGGGGCAATGTTACGGGAATTCATCCGACAATTCGTGGAATCGGCATTCATCTGATATTTCGAAAACCGAAATATTATTCGTCTGGCGCATCGAGGTCGGCGGTCGCTTTGATAAGTTCTCGAAGAATCTAGTCCATGAAGAAAATCTCTCGGCGGCTCTTAGCCTTCTGGAGAATTCCGAGAAAATGTATATAAATACGGAGAGCTGAGTAAGCATTCATTGCGTATTCGATGGCAGTATAGTAAAGATCAGATGTTGAGCATAAATTGTAAATAGTTCTGTGAATATAAATTAAAGTAGTGGAAATAAATTATAGTGAGTTGGACTCTGTTTTGAAATAAATGCAAGAACTGAACTGAACAAGAGTGTGAAAATAAAAACATTACAGTATATAAGACCTCTAACTTCAGTCAGGACCACTATCAATAATAGTTTTGAGTTGAAAGGAGATTTTATATTTTGCTCTAGAATACTGCCTTCTACAATAAGAGATAACTACACACACTGAAAGAAATGTTCTCACTGTTGCAAAAGTAGTCTTTATTCATTAAGTTATATCTACGAGTAGGTATGTTATTACCGGCACAAATAACCGAGAGCGATCTTTTGCATTAATAAAAATGTCATTAGCTATAAATTACTGTAGTTCATGGCAAAATATTAAGAATTGCTAAAATATGTAGACGCTCTTAGCAAAATGTTATACATATTTTATTGCCTTGACCTCTTCAAGAAGTCACGGTAAGGTGACAGAAGAATATAAATTTTAATATGATATTCACATATTTTAAATATTAATACCTACAGTTGAAGACAATGAAATGAATAGGAAACCATAAAATTTTAATAACCTTTAGAAAAATGGATAATAAAGCAACGCTCACCTGGCAATATGGGAATGAACATTTTCTATACAACTTCTCTATACTGAAAATCGCGAACAAGTGATTTGTTTTGAAAAATATCTAAGACTTCACGTGAAGAAAAACCGGTTTATATTTCAAGAATACTTAACATCTCATTGTCTGGTTAAGTACGCTTAAAATAATGATTTACTCATTTAACTAGATGACAAATATAATAACGTTTTTTGATTTATGTAAATGAGATTTCAGTGTCATATTCTCCCATCCATTAGTTAATAAGAGGACGGATTGTAAACTTTGAATTGAAAAGTAAATATTAACCTTTTTAATATTTTACAATTGGGAGTCACAAAAAGGGATTTTTGACTACATCATTTATCAAAGATACACATAAAAAATACTAATTATGAATACAGTTTAATAAAAAACATCCAGTTATGCTGTTGTATAAAATTTTCAGTTTAAAATAAATAAATTTAATAAAATAAAAACCTATTTCAAAAAAACACAAAAGTTAACCAAAAAGCAAATATTTATATTTCCCTGTAAGAATTAAATACTTATTTTCGAAAGTAGAACTATAAAAATATACTATTTATTTTCAATAAATATGAGTTTTTATAAATTTTATTTGTAAAATCACCTAGAAAAAATATTGTGTTATGTATTTCAAATATAATGTATATATTTTTTTCAAAAATTATTATTTTATTATCCCAGAAAAAAATTCTCAGTCCAAAACCAAATTTTGGCCCAAAGCAACGGGCCATGCTTTATAGGTCTTTGTATCCATGTGGATACAGGTGGACCAAATGATCAAAGTTACTTGTATCCAAAAGGATCCAAATGGCACTTAACGTGTTTAAAGAGAACCAACTTCAACTGGCTTAAAATAAAAACCGTTTAGAAACCGTGTGCAATCAATAACTATTTTCTGGCATTTTTTTTTTATCTGATTTGAGGTACAATTTTAACGATTACTTTTGCCTATTCTTGTCTCTCCCTCACTCTTAAATTTTTATTTTTTTATATTATCTACAAATTTTTTATTTGTTTTATTATTTCGACCACTTTCTATAAGTTTAACTATAATTCACCGTATATTGCAACCACCCTGTATATGTTTCTGTGTATTGGTCGCCCAATATAAATTATTTGGCTGTCATTTTCCGAATCACCCTGTACAACTATAATTCAACTCTACACGATCTTACAACGGCCCTGTATAAGTATTGTTATATAGTCCGTGGGTTCAATTTAAAATTATACACCTAATATTCACTTTCACTTTTCTAGAACTTTTATTTACATCGAATATATACAACAGCTGATTCAAATATAACAACAATTTTACATAAAAGCTCTTCGCTCCACTAACTGACTTGCGATCGTGGGCTGCTATTAATTCTGGAGAATACTTCGCCCAGGTTCTTCAGATGGTCGTCGAATGTCTGACCCATGACTAGAATGTCGTCGAGCTATACTAAGCACGTCCTCCATGTTAACCCACTCAGTACTCCATTAGCCTCTCAAATGTAGCGGGTGCATTACATAACCCAAGGGGCATGACCGTGAACTAAAACAGCCCTTTACTGGTGGAGAACGCTGTCTTCTCTCTGTCGTTTGCGTGCAGACCAACCTGCCAATATCCACTTTTTAGGTCTAGTGTGGAGAACCAACGGGAGCCTGCTAGTGTGGTCAAAGTGTCATCGATTCGGGGTAGTGAATAGCTGTCTTTCTTCGTGACGTCATTTAGCTTTCTGTAATCCACGCAAAATCGGGTGGTTCCATCCTTCTTTTTAACTAGCACAGGAGCAGACCATGGGCTCATGGATGGCTCAATAACTCCATTTTGTAACATAGACTCGTTGTTTTCCTCGACTGCCTGTTGTTGCCCCAATGGTAATCGTCTATGTGGTATTCTGATGGGTTGAGTCTTTCCGGTATCTATTCGATATTGGATGATGTTAGTGCGACCGGTGGTTCCATCTTGAATGTTAAAAATTTGCCAGTGCTTTGTGATAAATTGCTTGGCTTTCTTCTGGTTCTCTGGTGTCAGGTGTGTCAAATGGTCAGCAAACTGTTGTAGGAACTCTTTACTGGGCCCTGTCTCCTTCACCGACGTCTGGTACTCTTCTTCGCAATTGATGATAGTCTCTACTGACTCGAAACAAGATATCTCTTGACCATTGTGAAATCTGATGTCGTTGTTGGACAAATTCAAGACTCTGATTGGTATATCTCGTCCGGTTTTAACTATAGCCCGTCCAACTAAGTAGTCATGAGCTGAGTATACGGGCTCCACCATTCCAACGCAGCTCCCAGGATTGCTGTCTAGCTGCCCATGAATAATCTGTTCCGTTTGAGCGGGAATTATAGCTGAAGACTTTGCCACAATTTTTATGGAGGTGATTCCTCATTTAGGAACCGAAGAACATCATATCTCGGGTCGAACAGAAATCCATGCTGGTTAATTACGTCCATACCCAGTATAAAATCGTCCTCAATATTCGCTACCAAGACCCTATGCCGGATCATGTTGTCCCCTATCTGTAGCACGACATCTACCTCACCCTGCATTGACATGGACTCGCCGGTGACTGTTCTGAGCTGGATGTTATTGGTAACTGGCCGAATTTCTGATGCTCTCAAAACCCTGGACTTGGCAATGAAAATCCACGGATGGATAACGTTTTGGGGGCTGGTGGAGGGTTAGTCAGCATTCGCCCCCTTATGCTGACTGACTGACGGTCCCTGGACATGTGACTGTTCTGTTGGTTACCCCTGGCGGTAGCCTCACTCGACAAACACGCCGAAAGTGCCCTGTCCGTCCACAGCGCTAACATGCCCCTCTGGTGTCTGTTCTTTGTGACCGTTCTAACATTTTGTTCAGACCAGACAGCAGCGTTTGAAATGGTGACTCTGACACTTCCTGGTTAAAGGAAACTGCTTGGACCTTCGAATTGGACATGTTCATGACGGCCTCTACTTCCAAAGCCCGAAGTAAGCTTCATTACTTCTCTTGACGCCACTTAGTCTTAGATTTCGTAAAATGCCGTTTATGCAACTCTGTGTGGCCAACTGATCTTTCGTTTCCTCTGGCAGGTCTGGGTAGGATAAGTGATCGTACGTCTAATCTCTGCTTCTCTCGAATTCTTGGAGGCTTCACCGGATTTCGACTTTCTTGAGGCTCAAGGAATGATTGTCGTATCGTTTGTCTAGGATGGCGATGATCTTGTCGAAATTGATCGTGCTTTGATTCTAGGTCTTAATTCGAGACGTGGAATTTTTCTTGGTTAATCCATTAGCTGTAGCCACGGCTTCGTTTATACATATGCCAAGATGAGATCCATCAAATGTGGGTGGTTTGCTATACAACCTTTGGTACTCATACTAATGGTGTCCTGGTATTTTCGTAACAGTATTAATCCTCTCAACCCACCTTGTTTTTATAGATTTCAAATTTCACCTGGCCCTGGATGGAATCAAAAGTGCTTCTACTTTGATTTTCTCCACATTACTCTTTTATTCGTTTATTTCTTTTATGTCGGATTCAACTATTTGCATTATTTCATTAACTGTTTAAATCACCCTGTATACCTTTGTCTCTGTTCATCTAATAATTTAAATTCATTTTGTCGTTTTAATTTGTGATACTTTTACTTTACTGGAAACTAGATTTTGTTGTTTTTCTTCCACTATTTTACGTTTTTCGTCAAAAGATTTTACTAACCTTTGATGAATTTCTTCTTGTGTTGTTTCTCCTTCTTGTCAACGATATTTTTTCGTCTGGTCCCTCCGTATTTGACTTTTTTTTGATAGTTTCCATTTTTTCTCCAATAAATCTTATATTTTGCACCTCTGATCACCAATTTGTTGTTACTCATTTAAAATTATACCTAATATTCACGTATATTTTATTTACATCGAATATATACAACTGCTTCGAGCATCAAAATTCTTTCAAACCCTTCGAGAACCGCCGGTGTCGTATAACTCGGCTGTGGTAAATTTCGTAATATCCTTACTACTATATCACCCTGTATACCTATTTTTATTCGCCAATATGTCAAGTGTAAGCAACTACTTATTTCCGCACTATAATAACATTTTTAACCACCCTGTGTATTTACGTAATTCCACTCCAACTGTCTGATCCACTCTGTATAACTGTAGTTTTACTTCACTCTTATTTCAACCACCTTGTATACGCAACGCAACTACTTATGTGCCACCCAATACACCATTTTTTGAACCACCCTGTATAATTTTAATTCTATTCCTCCTTATATTTCAACAATGCTATGCCTATGTACCAGCCAATATCACATTTATTTGTAAGATTTTTTTAACCCAACTGTCTAACTGTAATTTTAATTCGCCCTATATTTCAATTGCGCACAATGCTTGTTGTTTGAATTTTGAAGCACGCGCACCCACACATCTACCACCGTATACCCTCAGAAAAGATCGCTCTCCTAATTTTTCCTTTCGATATACTAATGGAATATTTTGTACCATTTCATTCGACTGCAAGCCCTATAAAATGAAAACCCTTACAAATACCCTGTACGATGTACTTTCATGGCATATCTTGACATTTAAGCTATAGATATTTATGATGAAAATTTGACGTTTACATTTACATATTTCTACAGTTTTTTGTACATATTTTTCCGATTTTCAGAAAAGCTGTATATTTTATGTTATAGAAAATTACACGGAATCCAGCTGGAACATCTCTTTATAGAATACAATTTAAAATATTTAAATTGATTGAGCCGTTTTAAAGAAAACAGTGTAGATTCATTGAAATTCACTGAAATGTCCCTTAATTACTGTTTTTTTTTCTGATTTTCAGGAAAACCGTAAATCTCACGTTATAGAAAATTATATGGTACCTTTCTGTAATATTCCTTAATACAATGCCGTTTAAATCATCAAAATTGCCAAAGCCGTTGTTGAATAATCACTAAGTATACATAAAAAAACGTGCCGACGCATTCATAACCTCCTCCTTTTTGGAAGTCGGTTAAAAATGAAATAAAAAAGTGCGGTCAGAGAAACTGAACCACAAAGTGTAATTTCTAACCCTGCAATTTATTTAGAAATTTTACTAACTTTAGAACTCCCAATGCATGATTGACCGTTCATCTTTGCATGTTTTGAATTCAACTCAACTCAAGTTTAGTGGTAGGTAGTTAACTTCTTTAGAAGTGAAATAAAACCTGGATTAATTTACTTAAGAGCTAGAATATTAAACGCACAATTCTATCTATACGAATATAAACAGAAAATTTCTGATTTAGCCCCTTTTAGACCAAAAACCCCCTTTTCCTTCCTAAAAACCAAAACCTACCATTTCTAACAACGCTCTTGTGCTCAACTACGTAAATTTCTGATAGCGAGTTTGACAAAACATGGACTTATTACTTTTTGAGCATGTGTGCGGGCAAGTATTGAGTAAACGTTCACAATTCCAAGAAACTACTTGAAATTTAAGTGCAACATTTGCTGTAATATTTTATAATTAAGTTGTTATGATCTTTATATTTTACCAGAATGTACATATATTTTAACAAAATAAGTCTAAACTTTACTTTATTTAGCAGAATTTTTAAAAAAATTAGGTACGTGTAAAATTAGGACGTATTTAAATAGCTGTATAATTCAAATTTTTTAATTGCAACCGATACAAATTGGCAATTAAGATCAACCTTCAACAAGATATGCCCCAGTCACTATCCAAACATCAAATACAAGCGCTGTTACAAGCGTTGGAATGTATGTTAAATATGAACTAAAACTATAGCTACACAGAAAAATTGCATGTTTTACGTTACGGAATAATTATAGCCATTCTGTGATTTCTTCTTGCAAACACCCTGTGGATATCGTTTTAGAAATATCACCAGTGAATATATTTTTCCGATTTTCTGAAGAGCGGTATTTTGACGTTATAGAAAAACATATGGGACCACTTTAGTTAGTATCTTCGTTAAAAGCATTCAGAATAAACTATCCCACCCGACTAAACCGTTTGGCCCGTTTACTATAAATCAGTGAACATTTTAAAAACATATATATCAAGATTTATACCCGTATTACTTTCTATTTCAAAGATATTAAATTATCCGTAAAAAATTGTGACCCGTATTTCCACCATTTAATATTTCAATTTTCACTTAATGATAAAAACAGTTTCTATTTATTTTAGAAGACTGTATATATTGTTACGAAATTTACCCAAAGCCGACCCTGTTTCATTTCAGTAGGACAACAAAAGCTTTAAGATAAAAAAAACGATTCTCGAAAAGACTTGGCAGCGGAAGGAGTGATGATGATTTTTACTGAAGAATTCGATGCTGGTGTTATAACGGAAGCACGCCACGATCGCGAGTTCAGTTATACCGCGACGACTAGCGTATATGGGATTGTTATTGTATTTGAATCAGCTGTTTTTATGTAAATAAAGTTCTAGAAAAGTGAAAGTGAATATTAGTTTTATAAATTTAAATTAAACCCATGGACTTTACAACATTTGGTGATCAGAAGTAAAGGATTAAGTGCAGTTAAAATCCTAATTTGATTTATGGAAACCCGTAGTATGGACGAAACTACCAAAAAAATAGTCAAGCAGGTTACAGAGGGACTGGACGAAAAAATTGCACAGATTCTAGAAAAACGTGACAAGAAGGAAAAACAACATCAAGAAGAAATTCAACAAAGGTTAGTAAAATCTTTTGATGAAAAACGTAAAATAGAATTAGAAAATCTTGTCACTACGATGAAAAGCGAACAACAAAATCTTGTTTCCACGATGAAAAGTGAACAACATAATTTAATAGAAGGATTATTCTCGAAATTTGAAGAAAAACGACAAAATGAATTTAAATTATTAGATGAACACAGACAAAATGAATTTAAATTATTTGAAGAAAAACAAGAACAAGTTGAATTAAAACGACAAAATGAATTTAAAATAACTGAAGAAAAAAGACAAATGCAATTTGAACAACTAATGCAAATAGTAAGACAAGTTACTGAAACAG
Organism: Octodonta nipae; assembly: GCA_034190945.1. Classification (NCBI taxonomy): domain Eukaryota; kingdom Metazoa; phylum Arthropoda; class Insecta; order Coleoptera; family Chrysomelidae; genus Octodonta; species Octodonta nipae. The sequence continues at coordinate 177,499,444 of CM067216.1, forward strand.
TTAATGAAAGAATGCAAATCGTTGAGTCAGATATAAAAGAGATAAATGATGACATTAAGACCATAAAAAATACCGTGGACACTCTTGAAACAAAAGTAGATGACCTCGATTCACACAGTTCAAGACCAAATCAGTGCCATCCAAGATAAGGTAGAAACAGAAATTTAAAAAATGCAACAGGACTTACAGCGAGGAAAATACCAGAACACCGTGAGTACCAGAGGTTCCGTTAATAAACCACCCACATTTGATGGCAGCTCATCTTGGCCTATGTATAAACGGCAATCTGAAGCCGTGGCTACAGCTCATGGATGGGACAACCAAGAAAAATCCACGTCTCTGGTAATTTCGTTAAGAGGTCCAGCCCTAGAACTCCTCCAAAACATTCCAGTCGATGAACAAGGCAATTTCGACAAGATTATCGCCATCCTAGACAAACGCTACGACAATCAATCCTTGAGCCAGGTATACCAAGTCCAACTGAGTCGAAAAACGCAAAAATCCGGTGAAAGCCTTCAAGAATTCGAAGCAGAGATTAGACGGTTAGTTCACTTGTCCTACCCAGACCTGCCAGAGGAAACGAAAGACCAGTTGACCACACAGAGTTTCATAAACGGCATCAGAGATGTGGAAGTACAACGAAATCTAAGACTAAGTGGCGTCAAGAAAAGTAATGAAGCTCTACTTCGGGCTTTGGAAGTAGAGGCCGTCATGAACATGTCCAAGCCGAGGGTCCGAGCAGTTTCCTTCAACCAGAAAGAGTCAGAGGCACCATTTCAAGCGCTGCTGGCTGGTCTGAACAAAATATTAGAACGGTCACAAAGAACTGGCACCAGAGGGGCATGTTACCGCTGCGGACGGACAGGACAGTTCCAACGTGACTGCCGAGTAAGGCTACAGTAACGATCACCGACCAGGGTTAACCAACAGAACAGCCACATGTCCAGGGACCATCAGCCAGTCAGCATAAGGGGGCGCATGCTGACTAACCCTCCACCAGCCCCCAAAACGTTATCCATCCGGGGATTTTGCCGAGATAGCGGCAGCCTAGACATCAGAGGCACCATCAATGGGCGAGCAGTTACCATCACCATCGACACCGGCGCCGCTGTGTCCATTGCCAAGTCCAGGGTTTTGAGAGCATCAGAAATTCGGCCAGTTACCAATAACATCCAGCTCAGAACAGTCACCGGCGAGTCCATGTCAATACAGGGTGAGGCAGATGTCGTGCTACAGATAGGGGACAACATGATCCGGCATAGGGTCCTGGTAGCGAATATTGAGGACGATTTTATACTGGGAATGGACCTAATTAGCCAGCATGGATTTATATTCGACCCGAGATATGATGTTCTTCGGTTCCTAAATGAGGAATTTGTATTGACACGGCCCGTTAACAGCTCATCGACCTCATTAAAAATTGTAGCAAAATTCTCAGCCAGAATTCCCGGTCGAATGGAACAGATTATTCATGGGCAGCTAGAAAGCAATCCTGGAAGCTGCGCTGGAATGGTAGAGCCTGTACACTCAGCTCATTACTACTTAGTTGGACGGGCTATAGTTAAAACGGGCGAGAGATACCAATCAGAGTCTTAAATTTGTCCAACAACGATATCAGAATTGCCAATGGTCAAGAGATAGCTTGTTTCGAGCCAGTAGAGACCATCATCAATTGTGAAGAAGAGTACCAGACGTCGGTGAAGGAGACAGGGCCCAGTAAAGAGTTCCTACAACAGTTTGCTGACCATTTGACACACCTGACACCAGAGAACCAGAAGAAAGCCAAGCAATTTATCACAAAGCACTGGCAAATTTTTAACAGTCAAGATGGAACCACCGGTCGCACCAACATCATCCAGTATCGAATAGATACCGGAAAGGCTCAACCCATCAGAATACCACCTAGACGACTACCATTGGGGCAACAACAGGCAGTCGAGGAAAACATTGAGTCCATGTTACAAAATGGAGTTATTGAGCCATCCATCAGCCCATGGTCTGCTCCCGTCGTGCTAGTTAAAAAGAAGGATGGAACCACCCGATTTTACGTGGATTACAGAAAGCTGAATGATGTCACGAAGAAAGACAGCTATCCACTACCCCGAATCGATGACACTTTGACCACACTAGCAGGCTCCCGTTGGTTCTCCACACTAGACCTAAAAAGTGGATATTGGCAGGTTGGTCTACACGCAAACGACAGAGAGAAGACAGCGTTCTCCACCAGTAAAGGGCTGTTTCAGTTCACGGTCATGCCCTTTGGGTTATGTAAGACACCCGCTACATTTGAGAGGCTAATGGATTATGTACTGAGCGGGTTAACATGGAGGAGGTGCTTAGTATACCTCGACGACATTCTAGTCATGGGTCAGACATTCGAGAACCATCTGAAGAACCTGGACGAAGTATTCTCCAGAATTAATAATGCCAACCTGAGACTCAATCCGAAGAAGTGTCCCTTGTTCCAAAAAGAAAGTAGAGTTTTTGGGCCACGTAGTGTCCGAGTCAGGAATCCGCACCAACGAAGACAAGATAGAAGCCATCCGTGATTGGCCAGTTCCAAGAGACATGAACTCCGAAACTTCTTGGGCCTCTGTTCATACTACCGGCGTTTTGTTGAGGGATTTGCCACCATCGCCGCCCCTTTACATCGGCAGACCACTGAGAAAGAGACCTTCCATTAGAATGAGGATTGCGAAACATCATTCAGGCGACTGAAGGCAGCACTATGTTCCAGTCCAATCCTAGTCTTTCCTACACTGTCCGGCAAGTTCACCTTAGACACCGACGCCAGCAACACAGGTTTGGGGGCCGTCCTATCCCAGGTGCAAGATGGTGAAGAGAGGGTGATCGAGTATTACAGCCGTGGATTCTCGAAACCGGAAAGAAATTATTGCGTCACCAGAAAAGAACTTCTTGCAATAATAAGGGCTGTAGACCATTTCCACAAATACCCCTATGGTCGTCATTTCTTAATCCGAACAGATCATGCTGCACTCAAATGGCTGCTGGACATGAAGACACCGGAAGGACAACTGGCAAGATGAATGGAGAAATTACAGCACTACGACTTAAAGGTGAAACACCGTGCCGGCCGTTTGTACAATAACGCCGATGCCCTATCCAGAAGACCCCGTAGAGCGGAATGCGGACATTGTCTGAAGACGGAACAGCGAGAGGGTATCTCCATCAGGCAGATCCGTGTGCAGGCCAATGAAGACTGGACAACGGAACAGTGCATCCAGGACCAAATGGCTGATCCAGACATCGAACCAATCTTGTCACTCAAAATGAGAGGGGCACCCAGGCCACGATAGGACGAGGTAGCTAGATACTCCGGCGTGCTGAAATCGTTATGGGCTCAGTGGGACTCTCTAAGAGTAGAAAATGGAATGCTCAAGCGAGTTTGGGAAAGCGCTGATGGACGAGAAATCAAGTCCCAACTGGTAGTTCCGAAGAAAAGGGTACCAGCCATCCTGACCGAAGCACATGATGGAATTACCGGAGGCTACCTGGGCATGAATAAAACCCTAGACAAAGTTCGTCAGCGGTACTACTGGGTGAATTACTTCGAAGACGTCAGAGCTTGGTGCCGCAAATGTGCCACCTGTGCCGCCAGTAAGGGCCCGAAGACCCGGACCAAGGGCAGAATGCAGCAGTACAATGTGGGCGTCCCATTTGAGAGAATTGCCATCGATGTCGCCGGTCCGTTTCCCGAGTCTGAGAGGGGGAACATATACATTCTGGTCGCAATAGATTACTTCGGCAAATGGCCTGAGGTATATGCGATACCCAACCAAGAGGCAACCACGGTAGCGACGGTGCTAGTAGAACAACTATTCAGCAGGTTTGGCGTCCCGATGGAATTACATTCAGACCAGGGGCGTACCTTCGAATCGAATGTATTCCAGAAGGTCTGCACGATGTTGGGGATCAGGAAAACGAGAACAACACCATTACACCCACAGTCAGACGGAATGGTGGAAAGATTCAACAGGACCTTGGAACAACACCTATCTAAGGTCGTCAGCAATAACCAGCGTGATTGGGATGAGCATATTCCCCTATTCCTGTTGTCATATCGCTCTGCTGTACATAATAGTACAGGCCTGACCCCAGCCAGGGTCCTTTTCGGAAAGGAGCTGCGATTACCATGCGACTTGGCATTTGGTTCCCCCGAAGGACCTCCCCAAGACATCGACGATTATGCCGACCAGCTCCGACATAACATGCTGGCAATACACGAATTAGCCCGAACGCAGATGTTGGCTACCAGTGACGGGATGAAGACGCTATACGACCTCAAGGCCAATTCAGTCGGGTTCCAGGTGAGGGACAAAGTCTGGCTGTACAACCCCCAACGGTGCAAGGGTAAATCCCCAAAGCTTACACCCGCCTGGGATGGTCCATACGAGGTGGTCAAGAGGCTTAATGACGTCGTCTACCGGATCCGTCGAAACCCCAAGGCTAAATTGAAGGTGGTTCATTTAGATCGACTCGCTCCCTACCATGGAGAGGATGTTTCTGATCGGGACGATCAGAATTAAAGGGGGGGGGCAGTGTTACGAAATTTACCCAAAGCCGACCCTGTTTCATTTCAGTACGACAACAAACGCTTTAAGATAAAAAAAAACGATTTCGAAAAGACTCGGCAGCGGAAGGAGTGATGATGATTTTTACTGGAGAATTCGACGCTAGTGTTATAAAGGAAGCACGCCACGATCGCGAGTTCAGTTATACCGCGACGACTAGCGTACATGGGATTGTTATTGTGTTTGAATCAGCTGTATGTAAATAAAGTTCTAGAAAAGTGGAAGTGAATATTAGTTTTATAATTTTAAATTGAGCCCACGGACTTTACAACAATATCAAGATTTATGCCCATATTACTTTTTATTTCGAAGCAATTGAATTCTCCATAAAAATAATAATGTCTCTCATTTCCCCAATTTAATATTTCAATTAAAAACCATGAGATTATTAAATTTTTGCAAAATAATGAAATTCATTTTTATTTATTTTGGGAGAATACAAATATTCATGATTCATGACTGTATGACTTTCTGTTTCCAAGATATTAAATTTAAGTATAAACAATAAACACCTGCCCTACTCGCGTAATCAAACATTTTATCAAAATAAAATTTAGTTTTTGTTATTTCCTGACAGTGTTGCTTTCTATTAGTGCAAGAATTTTTCTAATCGGTTCACTTTTTCCAGTCTTCAGTATCAAGTGATCGCCAAACGATAAATTGTCACTGCCAAATTTTTTGAAAAATAACAAAATCAACATCAAAGCGATTTTTTTTGTAAAAAAAATCGAAATTACAACAATAAACGATTGACAATGACTCCAGACTCGTAGTTGAAACGTCTCCAAACACAGGTAAGTATAACAAAATATGCAATACATTTCTTATATATAGGAATACTGGTTTATCATTTTGTAGACATCTTTTTCTCTCAGAATAACTGTGAGAAAGAATCTCTGTACCTACAGCCTTACTATACTTTGTTCTTCATATACAATTTTCAAATACTTATCTGTCGCAGGAAAAAATTTTGAGGAGAAAAAACCCAAAGAACATGCGAAATAATCAAATCTATGGTTAATTGGAGCAGCACCTTCTACATTCAAATATAGTGCTAAAATATTGACTTCACTTGGATCTAATGCATCTATTGATACTGCAATTTCATGTATGGTCGCTACTGTAAGAGTTTATTTGAATGAATTTTCTTTTGATATAACTTTATAAGAATATTTTGTCAATACCAGTAAGGGGCAAATCACGTCATGAATTTTTGATGGCTGAGATGAATTATCCAGGAGATTTTCTCTATAATATAATAATAATGCAAGACTTTAAACCGGACTGCCGTTTTATTGTTGTAAAATTTTTGCTATTTTTTTCAATTAGCCCCCGGCAAACTCATCAAATACAATAATTTCTGTAATAATTTTATTCTCAAGTAATAATTCCAAGCAGACTGAAACTTAACCATTTTTAGGTTTATTTGATTTGATGCATGGAAGGTAATAACCAACAATTATTATAATATCCACGGGTTTCATAAAACTTCTTAAGCGACAAGTGGAAAATTATTTAGGAGACGACTTTTTTGGGACGACGTAATATTATTTAAAAATTAGGGTCAGTAAGGACTCATTTATCACTTTTATGATTGCAGAAACCGAAACAACCTACAAATAAATCTTTATATCATAAATCCTATTAATTAACTGACTATAGATTTGAGTTCAGGAGGCAAAAATACATCGAAAATCATATGGCACATCTAAAGTTCACATATATTTTTTTTTGTTTCTGGTGTAATCAGCATTCGGATGGTACGCAAATTAGATAGGGTAAGCACCCGAAAATTATCTTATCCGACCGGGGCTATGTTACATACGAGAATTTTGGGGTTTAATATGAAAACTATACAAAAAAAGTGGAGCTAACGATAACAGATATTCTGAAAAAATTAAATGATTAACTTATTATTCGGTTTCAATATTTTGTAGGGATACGCCATTAAGTTCGAAGAATCGTATATGCCAAAAAAAGTTATTTATCAATATTTGTCGTTTAAGACGTTTTGTCAAAAAAACGTTCGATATAATCTTATTTCAAACGATCAATTAAAATAGGTGTTTCTGACGTTCTTGGAACACATTTACATTACATTACGTGCGTACGTTTCTTGTGAATAACCGTGACTAGGTTGACGACACTTTGATGAGGACGTAGTGGTATAATTATATTATTTGAAATGTGATAATAAAAGATAAAGGTCGTCGGGCAACTATCTGTCCACGGAAGTTGTTGCGAACATTACATTGTACCCAGAATAATTGAAGATATTCTGTAAATCATATTCTTTTTTATGTCTTTAAAAGTGCCCATAGAACAAAGGGAAATACTTTACTGACAGAATATCTGTCCATTACTCATAAAAAATAAATACATTAATCAATTTGTATTCATACCATTGAAAACGAGGTCTGATTTAGACCTTGAAACGTTTGGACTTTTAAAATGTACAGACTTTCAAGTTTATGTGGTAGTTATTCCCAAAGAACTCAGAAAAAATGAAAACCAGAGATGCCACAATTATCATTCAGAAAACAACATTCATTAACTAATTGCAAAATTTTGAATTTACTGTTTCTCTGAAAGTGTGATAAACACGGTGCAATACTGATGACATCATTTTTTTAAATAGTAGATACACATTATTTTTTCAATTCTCAATAATTCAACTCAAGTTGCTTCAAGTCCATGATTTTTTTAAAGTTTTGATGATTGTCTCAAATAAATACAGGATAAACAATAATGAAATGAATTTACGTCGTTATGCAACTACTGTGATAAACTATTTAATAAGAAATACCCTGCAATTTTTTATTTTGCAGCTCTTCAATGTAGGTTCGTGTAAGTTAAATCAAAGCAGTCTAAGAATTTTATTATACTTTCAAAAGAGTTTTTTAAAAAATTGCGTTTAAATTAAAGCGAGAATGTAGAAATGGTAATCTTGGTTTGGTCTTGACGATATGTGAACATAATGACTAGTTCAAGGAATGCACCTACGTCGTAGATATTTCATAATCTACAGTAATAAACAGAAATAACCAAAAATGCAAAGGAATGCACAAAAGAAGGTAAACCTCACGTTAATGCAAATATACGGAAAGACGTAATTTTGTCGGCCTTACAAAATGCATAAATAAGATGGTAGTGCTTTATTTTCAGAAATCGCAACATTTTAGTTTAACGCTATTAGTGTGATAAAAATCTACACTGAATACACGATTATAATGTTTAGGCTAGTATTTCATCAAAATGTTACAGGAGTATTGTATTTGGAATTGTAAGTAATTAAAAGGCATTAATTCCTTACTTGACCCCGGTTTTCCTTCAAAGTCGATCATACGATCTTATTCCAATTCTTTTTGTAATCTTAAATTTATATTAATGAGCGAAAATGAGTCAAGAAATGCAGAACAATACACAAACTATCATACACATATCATACAGCAAATTGAACATTTATGATAGGGTTCCGTATATTCAATATACAGAAACCCTTACAGTTTGGTAACCCGATAAGGAGTACATATCGTAAATGAAGAAATTATGATGTCAGGGGTACTTCTGGGGAAATTTAAAAAAATCGACCATCTTCCCCTTATCCCCGAAACCATTAAACCTAAAATTTTGAAAAAAATAGGGAATATAGAATGTTTCCCAAAGCTTAAAGCAAATATAAGGGGAAACCCCTAATTTTAATCTTGGGGGCAAATTATACAATTAAATATGAAATGACAATTTTTTTTTCAAACGCATTATGTAATACACCAAATGAAAGGGCTCATTCTGAGGAACAGAAATGTTTTTTTTTTATTTTAAAAATAATCAGTTTAAAAGATATTACCAAAAATATACCTATTCCCCCCTCTTGTTCCGGAAACTATTAGAAGTAAAATTTTGAAAAAACTAAAGTGATATACGGCCTCACCTGAAGGTACGTTACAGGAAAAATAAGGAGAAATCCCCTAATATTAATTTTGGGGGGGGGCAAATTAATTTCCAAAATCATACGACCTAGAATTTGGGAAAAAATTAGGAGTATTTGAAATTGCCAAATGAGAGTTTGGAGAAACGTCGGGTTAACTGTTCCTTTCAGAGCCCAGAAACGGATGTGCACCGATACAACATTATTCCATCCGTGAGTGTTACGTGTTACAGTACAACCATCTTCTGCTAGTGTTTGTTGCTGATTGATAATTGATCAAATGTCTAGGTATAGGTTACAGACGTTACAATTTGTCACTATATCAGAAAAAAACAAGGTTGAAATTTATCTTGGAGAAGTTTAAATATTTTCAAAACAATTTTAATTGTCTAAAGGATAAGATAATTCATTTACTTTTTTGTAATTAGCACAGTTTTATAAAGTCTACTAAATACCGCCAAATATCAAACTAGAGAGGGTACAATATATATACCTTTTAGAGTATTAGTTTTTTAGTAGTTTCAGAATGTTTTCCGGAATATTTCTATCAACATGCTTCATTATAAGGTTAGTTATATAAATTATTTTAATAATGTTTGCATCGAATTTGTAATACCCACAAAAATTCCTTATATTTTTAAGCTTTTTGATACCAAAACATCTTGTTCAAAAGAAACTCTTTTTTGTTTTAATTGAAATTACCACTAATTTGTTTATTTTATAAAGTAGCTCGTGTTGTGTGTCTGATAATTCATTTTCAATTGTTCTTTCATTTAGACCACATTCACTTGCTTAGTTATTATTTAATCTTTTATCATTTCTTTATATGAAATTTTCCACTTGCTAAGAATATTAGATAATACTTTGCACCACATAATTATGAATAATGTCTGATTACTTATAATTACCAGTCATGGGTAATTTTGTGAAATTTTCTGAATAAATTCAGCATAATTTGCTGTAGAATTTGTATGAAATGCTATCAATATACAGGAAGAAATATAACTTTTTAATTTCAAAAATGTTTTAAATTATTCGCCTTTTTGAAGCCTTTATCAAGAGCTGTTGATAAATACTAAACTAAATTTTTTCTGAACACACCTTGCAGTTATTGGTGTTTTAAAGTTATTTCTGACAATTTTATAATTTATATTTTATTACAATTCATATTACAATTCCATCGACAACGAAGTCAAACCCAGACCTTAAAGCCTTCGCCACACAGACTGCGTTATAACGCTACTCTCAGGGAATGCGCGTTCTGCTCGGCGTTCAGCGATATGGCTATGACACACACAGCGTTATCTGGGAAAAGAATTCAGTACTGCGTGAGTGTTTCTCTTGCAAGTACATATCTGAATAGAAATCAATGAGTAATTTGGATGAGTAGGAAGCTGTGCTTCTTCTAGCTTTGAGTTGTGAAAGGAAAAGACGGTGTTGGGTACACCCGATTAATATTCTCCTTCCAAAACCTCTACCTGGCACAACTACTCCCATGCATCATCAAAAAAAAATGTTTCAATGCCCAACTCAGTCCGTGTCGTGGAAAATACTTTCGGTATATTGGCTATGAAATGGCGGTGTTTTTGAGACCAATAGAATCAGGTGCAGATAGCATAGTTAAAGCTGCTACCTGTTTACATAACTACATTGTAACCAAGAATGTTCAGCCAATGATTTTGGCGAAGATGATGCCACAAAGCCTATGCAAGCACTCGTATCAACAAACGCCACCAATCGAAGATCAACAAATGCTGGGATTGAAGTCCATGAAAAGTTTGCTGATTATTTTAACAGTAGGTCATAATTGTAAGTTAAAACGCATTATATAAAATTGGATTTTTTTAAATATTTGCTTCCTAGGGTAATATCGAAAATTCGCCTAATCAAATTCATAGAGAAAGACTGGTTAAACACAAGCATGCAGTCGTAAACCAATTTCTTATTAATAACGTTATGATACGTAATAATAGAAGTAAAATTTTTACCAATTTGAAATACCCAGCTCTTCAGCAATCACATTCCATGCCTCCACCTTTTTGACGATATTTTTATATAAATTACTAGCGGACCCGACAGACGTTGTTCTGTCAAAACGTGGTTTGGAGATATTCGCGGGTTCAGCAAATGTCTTTTTGAACTTTGAATTCGATATATATAAAATGTGCGAAAAAAAAACATCGTCAAAAATAAAAGGAATTCATGGAACCCGATTTTAGTGCCACCTACCGGCTCCAATTGTGAATCTAAACCATCCAGGGGCCCACCCAAATATACCCAAAAAATTCATTAAAATCGGTCCTGCCGTTTAGGAGGAGTTCAATGATTAACACACGTACAGAAGATTTATATATATAAAGATGGGAGGTATCATACAAATAAACAAACTTCCTCACGTGCTTGCTTAATTTTTCATTTCTTCACACATGTTGATTGGAAGGACTTCCGGTAAAATGGCGGGATGGCCACATGTACATATTTTCCTGTATATAAAAATTAAGAATTCATAAGTTTATTTGATATTTATAGTGATTTATAAGTATAGAAAGTGTATATAAGGAAGAATATAATCTAGTGAAGTAATAAATGAGGTGTTTAGTTCGTTATTTGTGAAGAAAATTTGAAGTTTTATATCTGTCCCATATCTTGTCCTTATAGTCAATTTTATCCAGTCCCGTGATAAACGCTTATAAAGTGATAGACGCTAATACAGTGATTAAAGTAGTGTAATTTTTCTTTTTTAAAATAAGTGATTAGAGATATAGTATGCCGGAACTCAAGAGCTATCTCGCCATGTAAATAGTTATGGATTGGAAAGAAAAGTTAATTTATTTCAAGAATCTTGCTTTATTTATCATCTAAAATCAAAAGTTTGTACATAAGGTGAAGGTTATGAAAAGATTATAAGAATATTTTTTAAAATCATATCCACTTGTGTCTGGTCATTAAGGTCGAAAGCACCAGGACCATTAGCCTTGTGCTAAAAAGGCCGTAAGGCTACTTGAAGAAGAAGAAGAAGAAGAAGTTGATCGAAAAAGAGGCAAGTAACGCGCGTTATTTTCTATTTTGTAACAATCGGAACGCCTAACGTCGCGTTAGGTAAGGTAACGCGACGTCATAACGTCGTGAGTGTGGTATGGATGATGCAAACTTGAGTAATACAAACGTAACGTCGTAACGCGACGGTACAAAAACGGCGAAAGTCGCGTTATAACGCTTTCTGTTTGGCGAAGGCTTTAAACGTTTAAATTTTTAAATATACAATCATTATCTCAAGTGCAGTATTATTTCTCAAGAAATCCTTAAGAATAAACTTTTATAAATGTCTGTTATGCAAATTGCTTTAGTACTCTGGGTTTGACAATTATTTTTATATCTACAAAATTAAATTGATTATTGGTCGTATGAAATGAGATTCGTTTTTTACAGTTGAATGTTAAGCTGGAACAAGGTTTTAAGAGCCAAAAACATTTTTTTTGCGAAATGAGAACAAACGTTTTATTATTGATGGTTTTGTTTATATCGCGTAATATTATTTTGGATGTTACAGCTGTAGACGTATAAAGCATAAGGACTTATGAAGTTATTGTTATATATTAATAAAATGACATTGTACATCCACGTCGTTAACAACGTTCAGCTGCATTATAGCTGATTCGGATAAACTGACATCCATTTCGCTTCTAAATAATGAATCGCCCAGGAAAGCACTTTGATTTGAAAACCATGTTAAAGAAATTTGGCGCCAAAAAGTACTACGTTCGTCATATACAACGTTGTTCCTCGGTGATTGCAGCTCTATTATTCCTTTGTGAACTTTTAAATAGCAAAAAAGCCTCGTATATTCTTCCCAGTTCGTCAGTTGATTATTAAGATCACATAAAACGTTGTTCCTTAGAAAACTCGAATTTGCTCATATTGGCGGTTAAAACGTTGTTCCAGCATAGCATTCAATTGCTAATTTTCAGTTCATTCCAGGTTATTCAGATTACCCTCTATTTTCATAATAAATTGACTCTAAGTTTTCTGACAATAAAATAGATAAATATTAATTATCTAAACAACATGATGCACATGCATTTAATACTTACACAGGTTCACAAACTTTACACTTCATTTTTTAAATACTTGAGTTATTTGCCGGGTTAATAGAACATATACTATTAACGATTATATAATAATAAAAATAATAATAAATTATATAATAATAATAATAATAAAATATTAAACAATTTAAAATACCTCGGTCTGGAAGAACATCTTTACAAACAAACGCAAAAAGCCGTCCTGTTAGGAACGGGCCGGACGGTCAGGAAATTCATGGGAAACTACCGCCACGACTCCAACCACGGGCCTGAAAACCTGGCAAGGGCTCACACAGAGCTAAACCCTTTTGATGTCTAGGATATGATACCATACATTGTATGGTCAAGTCGGGAAATAATAATAATAAAGGGTGCTGAGGAGGCGGGCCCCTGTCGTCCAAAGAGCTACAGTCCAAGAACCAGAAGAACCACAAGAACCACAACCAATACAGTCACAACAACAACGTGACCATCCCCAACGGAGTCAAATGAGAACGAGAACTCCACCCGTAGAAAGTGTTGCGCAGGATCAACAGCCAGCGCTCACTCAAGCGGGACGGAAAAGACACGCATGAAATGGACTGGCGCCATGAATGAGTTTATAATGCGCGCGTTTTACAGAATTACGAACCTTGGCCAGGACAAGACTGGATATCGCCAAATACTCCATCAAGAGTTCTGTCGTGAGTACCCAGAGCTTCAAGTTACTGAACAGAGAGTCGTAGATCAATATCGTGTCATCTTGAGAAATAGCCTCATTTCGCCTGAACAACTGGACAGAATAAAGAGCGAAGTGGAGCGCGAACTATTTGGTCGAAATACAATCGATCCAGAGCCTGAAACAACTTTGGCACAAAGAGCGGACGAGACTCAAGAACTACAACAAGAACAGCCAACCAACGCTGACCTGCTTGAGAAGATCCAAGCAGAAATGGAAGGAGCTCTTATAGAGTATAGTGGAACAGATCCACTGACTAGACCAGCTCTTCCCAAACTAAGATCTTCTAAGAAATTCGGTATCGTCTTGCAGGCTATGAACAAATTTATCTTGCCAAACCATGTTTTAGGTGCTAATACGTTAGAGTCGCTACACACAATTATCTACTGTGCTGGAACTTCCATCTGCAGAACAATTGGGTTCGCAGTAAGACCAAAGCAAGACCCTCCCCAATTTAAACAAACACCTCGAATACCACCTTGGCAAAGACGACTTGAAGGGAAAATCAATTCTCTTCGGAAAGCCGTTGGAAGACTGACCGAATACCAACGAGGAGTCAGAAACAACAGAATAGAAAGGCTTGTCAATACCATCATGGAAAATAACCGAATACACTCCCAGTGGGATGGAGAAAACATCACATCTCAGAAGTGCCTGGACAGTCTGCGACAAAAGCTCTCCGTCTACACAAGCCGATTGAGAAGGTACAAAACCATTAACCAACGGAAACTAGACAACACACTTTTCCGACAATCAGAAAAAGGGTTTTATAGAAAACTTAACAACACCAATAATAATGAAGCCCCTAGTTACCCCAGTAAAACAGACATCGAGGAATTCTGGAAAACACAACAATCTCCTATAACTCCAGAGCCAGCTGGATTAATGAGGAGGAGGCTGCATTTCAGAACTGTGATGCCATGCAACACCAACCATTTACAACGGAAGACACATCCAACATAATGAAGCACCTCCATAACTGGAAAGCACCAGGACCAGATGGTGTACAAAATTACTGGATAAAGAAACTGTACGCAACCCACGAAACACTAACAGCCCTTATAAATGACGTAATTACCCACCCACACAAGATGCCTAGTTTCCTTACGCATGGTGCTACATACCTCTTACCAAAGGATAACCTATCTACACAGGACCCAGCAAAGTACCGACCAATCACTTGCCTTCCAACCTTATACAAACTCATTACATCGTGCATTAATCATCGCATTTTCAAACATTGTGAGCTGAACGACATAATTTCTCAACAACAAAACGGATGCGCGAAAAATTCGATAGGCTGCAAAGAACAACTGATAATTGATTCCGTTGTCTGCAATCAAGCCCACGCCAAACGTCGAAATCTCTACATGGCATATGTGGACTACAAAAAGGCCTTTGATTCAGTTCAACATGATTGGCTCATTAAGGTACTGAAACTCTATAAAGTGAATAATTGTATTATTAACTTTTTAGAATATGCCATGTCCACCTGGCAAACCAAAATCTCACTGAATGAAGCCAACTGTTCGATACAAACTGGCCCCATTCCAATCAGAAGGGGTATATTCCAGGGAGACTCTCTTAGCCCGCTGTGGTTCTGCCTTGCCATGAACCCTCTCTCAAACGACTTAAAGTTGATGGCAGCTACGAAACCACAGCTGCATGATATGCTTAAAATAGTAGAAGGGTTTTCTAGTGACATCCATATGAAATTTGGCTTAGACAAATGCCGAATTATTATTATAGTTAAAGGCAAAATACAGCAAGGGCACTTCGAAATGGGAGATGGGACCTCAATTGAATCTATGGTGGAAGGTCATACTTATAAATACCTTGGAATAAAGCAGGCTCAACATATTGATCACATGACTATGAACACAGAGTCATGTGCCTGGTTGATGACTCAACACCACTTCGACTGGCACAACAACATGTCCAATTACACCACCAGATCACAGATCAGAAACTGCCGATATGGAAAGAGAAGCCCCTTCATGGAAGACATATAAATGACGTCAACCAAGATTATGTCGACAGTGCAGCGTCAAACTACTGGTTGATCTCTGGTCATATGTTTCCTGAAACGGAAGGCTTTATGTTGGCAATGCAACAAATACAAAAAGCCGTCCTCTTAGGTATAGCCCGGACGGTCCGTAAATTCATGGGAAACTGCCGCCACGACTCCAACCACGAGCCTGAAAACCTGGGGTTTAGTGAATTTTCCCCTAAAGTCACTCATAGCGTGCCTTAGAGGGAGTGTGATATCATACATTGTATGGTCAAGTCGGATAAACGTCTTTATTTTTCCTGTAGGTATGTCTAGCCGAAGTTTAGCTAAAGCTATTCTTACACTTAACCTAGACATACAGGTAACTACATGATTATAATGCGTTATAATACAGTGCACCACTTAAGTACAAATGATTAGGATTTACATTATACTAACAGTCTACAGAGAACAAAGGCTTTACAAACAGTGAGTACCAGACAGCATCAACTTTCTAAGCCAACTTTTAAATGCTAGTATTGATGTGAATGACTTATTTATTAGGAGTTTGTTAAAGTACCTTACACCTAGGTAAGAAAATGAACACTTGAATAAGGCAGTATTGTGACGCGGGATATGAAGAAGTCTGTTTGAGCGTAAATTAAGCGGATGGAGGATATTCCTAAATATTAATTTATGGTATAAGGGTGGAGGCATTTTAAGATTGACGACTTTATAAACTATTGTGCAGTAATTAAATTCTCTTCTTTGGTCCATAGGAAATATTTCTCAAATGTGTTCGTATTTTCTGACACCGCAAACAAAACGGCAACAGCAATTCTGAACCTTTTGTATTCTGACTGAATCATATTTATTGATGAAAGGGCAATATACTGCATCACCATAATTAAAACGAGATACGACTAGGGAATTCATTAATAGTTTCTTTACTGAGGTGTTTAGATTAAATCGATGTGGGAATAGCAAATTTATAGTTGCATACGATTTTTGTATTAAACTGTTTACATGAGAAACGAAATTCAAATCTTTATCGAAAATAATACCCAGATTCCGAACACTCTCTTTAAATTGCAGGACTTGACCATTTGCATGAACAGATAGGTTGTTCTGCACAAGATTTTGATGCCTTCCCAGGGCCATTAAATGACTTTTAGCGCTATTTAGATTTAAGTTATGGTTTTTGGAACTCTTTATTATTCTTTCCAAGTCAGCGTTAATACACGACTCAGCATGTTTAATGTTGTGAATGTCAAAGTTTAAATACATCTGCAAGTTGTCAGCAAATGCTTGAACTTTACAGTGCTGAACGCTCTTTAAAACATCTGTGGAATAAATTAAGAAGAACAGGGGGCCAAGGATGGACCCCTGGGGCACACCTGAGGTAACCACTTTTTCTGATGAAAATGAGTCATGGACCTGGACGATCTGCCTACGACTTGTCAAATAAGATTTAACGAGAGTAACAAATTCACAGCTGCATCCATAATATTTAAGTTTAGAGCAAAGTAAACTATGACTGATGGTGTCAAAGGCCTTGGAGAAATCTAATAGCATCAGGACAGTTTCATTTTTACGATCAATGGCATACACAATTTCATCACAGACATTCAGTAAAGCAGTGGAAGTACTGTGGCCTTTACGAAATCTAGCTTTAAAATCAGATAAAATATTCTGAGTGGTAATAAAGTGTGAAAATTGATAAAATATGACTTTTTCCAGTATTTTTAAAAGTGCAGGTAAAATACTGATGGGTCTGAGATCACTGTATTTTTCAGGGTTGTTGATTTTGGCCAGAGGTTTTACTATGGCTTTTTTCCATATATCAGGATAGTAACATTGCTCAATACAACTATTAATAATATGAGTTAGTATGCTATCCAAATAGGGGCTACAAAGCTTAAGCATATGTATCAATATCCCATCAACACCAACTGAGTTCGAAAAAATAGTATAAAGAATGTTAGGGGTTTCAGCTGGAGTGACCATCGAGACGGCAAATAATGCATTATTATTTGTAAAATGATTATTTTCATAGTAGTCTACAATAGCTGGGTCTACATCAGCAACACTAAATACAGAGTCGAAATAATCATTTACCTTATCAGGATTGGATAAATTAAGTGGAATAGGAATAACTGGCTTATTTACAATTGTATTGTTTACTACTTTCCACAGTAATTTTTTATTTGTATTAGCAAAAACTGAATCAAAGTAGTTTTTCTTTTCTCTGCGTACAGCAGATAGTGTGAAATTTCGTAATTCTTTATACAGATTCCAATCACATTGTAACTTTGTAGACTTATATTTGGATAAGGCTTGATCACGCTCTTTTATCATTATTTTTATGGCATATGTAGTCCAAGGAGCTTTGTTTTTTGTGACCCTAACAGTACGTATAGGAGCATGTTTACTGAATAGTGAAATTAGAAGCTCATTGAATAACTTAATTTTGTCATCTATATCATTAATATAGATTATATCTAGAAACGGTGTTTATAATAAATCGGATAGGAATACTTTTGGAACAAAATTCTTAAAATCCCTAAAAGTAATATATTTAGGCCATGTGGAAGTTTTAACGCAAGTTAATTCACAACAAATTAAAAGGTGATCATATATATTTTGATTGTTTCTCATCTCACTATTCTTAATGAAATTATTGTTGGAAACAAATATTACATCTAAAAGAGATAATTTGTCTTGGCCAGATTTGGTTTTGCCTAGTCGAGTAGGTTCTTTAATTAACTGATCAAAACCATAGCGATTAAAACATTTATAAAGTGCATTATCAGGATTCAGCTGATCAACATTCATATCACCCAAGCATATAATATTTCCACTTAAAGGTAAAATATGTGACAAGGTTTCATCAATTTCGTTTAAAAAGTTAGTAAGATTCCCATGAGGTCTATAAATGCATCCGACGAAATAATTAAGTTTATTAATCTTAACCCCAACCCATAATGGCTCTATGGTATCGTTATAATTAAATTTCACTTTCACTTTAGAGAAATTTAATTTACTACTTACGTAAATACCTATACCTCCCCCTCTACCGTTTATACGTTCTCTATCTCTTCTGTAAAATATATAACCCGGTATGTCAACAGAACCGCTAATTTTCCCATTATTTAACCATATTTCTGTTACTGCCATTAAATCAAAACTTTGAACAAACTCCTTTACATCTTGAAAATGAGCTAATAGTGATCTCACATTTAAATGACCAATACTAAAATTTATTGACATCCCAGCTTAAATGTAAATGAATATTGCTTAGTAAAATAAAGCTAGTAAGGAATAACTTAAAGAGATAACAAAATGTTCCTGCACTGTTTGTAAACAGTTAAAAGTATAATGGAAGAAAAATAATAAAAAATCAAGAATACTTGAATTGAAGAACGACACTGGACAAACAAAGTTAGATACAGTTCCGAATAATAATAAGAGATGTAGTGACCGGTTATTTTGGTAACAACCTATTCAAATCTTCTTGAGTCTTCAGCTGGCATTTTTGGCCATTTACTCTCACAAACACGTAACCATCTTGAGACCAAGCATTACGCATTCCATACTTGTTTTTAGCTTCTCTAAGTAATTTAAACTTGGACGGAATCAGATCTTCTGTTATAAGAAATTTAGAGTTTTTTAGATTCTTTTTGTTTGAGAATATAAAATTCTTTAGTCTTTCAGAAATAAACATTATCATAATACCTCTGGGTTTGCTGCTGCTTGCTTTCAATGGGCCTATGCGATAGCAATCAACCAATTCGATCTAAATAAGTGTATAAATTTACAACGTACTCAAACATGATTTCATACAAAAAGAGTACATTACACCAAAAATCTTTATTGGGTCTGTTAAGCAGTGAGTGGTACCACTTAGTGTGTTCTACTTTTACTTTTTTTTAAAACTCTTACAGATTATTTAAAATAATCCCTTCAGATTTTTCAATGTTAAATAAATCTTCTAGAATGTTCGGATCTAACAAAATATAAATGTATAAGTTTGTGTGATAATACCTCAGTCATAAAAATTAATTTGCTACGTGCTTTCCCTTCAAATCCAAGCATTTGTCATTATATCTTAAACCAAACAAAAACGCTTCACACATTTGTCCGAAGTGTTCATCTTTGTAATAAATCTGAAAACCCTTAATATTTCTGAAACAACTGAATTGTACGAGATTGTACATGAATTATGTCACGAATTTGGAGAATCCAACAAATAAATAATATACAGGGGCTTCTATTTAAAATAAGAAAGTTGCTATTGGACACTGTCACATGACATGAAAAAATGCGCATTTAAAAATACAAATCGACGTGTCCAAGCCTATTTCCCTACAAGCCCTAACTTATTTCATTTGGCTGTTCCCCACTGTATACATTTGGACCACATTTGCGTACTACTACGACAAATCATCGGGTCAAGTACAAGCAGTGAGGGAAGCATTAGTCACAAAAATCACAATTTAATGAATGAGACCAACTGCTGTTCAAAGTGACCGGGAGGAATCAGAATGTTCTATGCCTATTACCTTAAAAGACCCAATCTCAATAGAAATACCAATGGTTAAAGTAGAGTGCTACTTCTGACTAGTCCTCACCACCTCAGTTTACACTGACGTAAAACATAAAGCAGGAATTCGTTGGTATTTCTATAAAATCCAGGTTTATTTTCAGCAACAAATTTAGGTTTACTTAGTAATTCTTTTGGTCTTTATTTGGGAAAGTATAAAAGACAACCGCTATTTCAGTAAACCATAGAAGTGTCTCAAAATTCAGTTCTTGAGAATCACGTCAAAATTTTTTTATGAGTATATGGCTGATGAAGAACATACAACACATTTCTAAAACCAATAAAAGTAAATTTTCTGATAAAATTTTAATTGCATGTTATTGACTAGTAGACTGGTACAGACACACTGTATTTAGTTTTATGTTGTATTTTTTTTTTTTGTTAATGAGTACCTATGACAGAATTGACCTTAAAAGAATTTTATAAAAAGACAAACTAATGACGTAAAAAGCGATATCTACATGTAACTGATGAACAGACAAACAACGCCATCTGAGACCAATGTAACACAAAAAAGGAAAGATGTGGATAAAAACACGAAGGGGAAAGAAAAATACGAACTAGTTGATAACAAATATATAAAAGACATTTTGTACAGGGTACACCAATAGAATTCCTAGTTGTAGAAAGAAGAAGTAAGTCAATATTAACCTGAATTAAATAGGGAATCACCGAGTAAGCAGAAAAACATTCCTAGGCATTAGGTCAATGCTTACTCAAAATGTGATTTCCTAGTTGTATTAAGTCGGAACAGAGTTTTACAAAATATGAATAAGGAAGAATTTTAAAATTTGTAAATCACACCTTAAATAAGACAGTGTTCTCTAAAATAATTAGAATATATATTTTGGGTTATTATTAATAAGCGAAAATTGTGAATACAAATTACTGTGAAAACTCTAGATCTCAAAATAGGTCACTTACACAATGTGACTAATCCAACTATTATTTCAGCATTGGAGCGCACCCTTTATTTAGCGACAAGCCTTTCCCCATAGATTTCCTGTTCGGTGTGGCCACATCAGCGTATCAAGTTGAAGGTAATAATTTTTGTGTTCAAATAACTTTTGCTGGAAAATAAACATCACATGCGGGGAGTTCAAAAATAATGCGCGCTTTACAGCATTACAAATTCATATTTATTATATTCCTAAGTGTGTGAATATGTCAATCTACCTTATAATCTCAGTGTGAAAATTCCTGGATTTTACAAATATGAGGTAGGTATTGGGAAAATGAATAATTTGGTCAAGTGCGAGTTGGACTCGCATACTTAGGGTTCCGTACCACCTTCAAGATTCGAATATTCCAGTTTCAGACAAGCAGGGAATGAGTGCATTTTCTTATACTTACCCTTATATCTTTTAAAGGAAGCGTTTTAAATTTATAAAAAATATACACTTTGATTTTCCACACATAGACTTTTTATTTTATCTGCTTTAGGATTCGCTTGATTTTTATCACAATACATATGTATTTAATTTCTAATTTGGCCCCCAAAAAGTCACATTAGAGTTTTATTTTACTAATAAACTTTCAGCAATGCCTTTTATAATCTACTGTCTAAGTTTTGAGGCTCTGTAGATTGGAAGAAAAACGGCAAAATAGGTCAAAGTTTAAATTATAAATTATTAAATCTGTTATTCAAATTATTTAAAAATGTAAATAAAATATATTTTTCAAATTTTAAATAGTGTAATTTCTAAAGTGGAAAATAATTCGATGTTTAATATTTTTAATATCTTTTATACAAATGATTTAAAAATATGATATATTTGTTATTCACATAATGAGCCTTTTATCTGATATATTACATGATGCGTTTGAAAATTGAATCTTTATTTTCCATTTAATTGTATAATTTGTCCCTAAAATTACTATGGGGGTTTTCTAGTAATTTATTTTCCGTTTAATAGAATTAGGTATATTTTTTTCATATTTTTCCTATAAACAAAAAAAAAGAGGTCTTAGAGTTTGGGGAATAACGGGGAGAATGGGTATTTTTTTTAAATATTTTTTTAATATATTTTAAAATATATTAAAAATTAAAAAATATATTTGTATCTACCTATTCGTCATAATGAGCCCTGGGATTTGATATATTACATGAGCCGTTAGAAACTATTATAATTTTTTATTTTCCATTTAATTCTATAATTTGCCCCCCAAAATGAATATTAGGGGTTTCTTCTTATTTTTCCAGTAAAGTTCAGGTGAGGGGCTATACTTCCAGTTTTTTAAAATTTTTCAGCTTATGGTTTCGGAGATAAGGGGGAATGGATAATTTTTTTTATATTTTTGTTAATATTTTTTAATTAATTTATTTTATAAATATGGAAAAAATATATTTGTTTTCTTCATCATGAGCCCTTTTATTTGATATATAACATGCTGGGTTAGAAACAATTTTAATTTTATATTTACCATTTAATTCTATAATTTGCCCCCCAAAAAAAATATTAGGGGTTTTTCCTTATTTTTCCAGTAAAGTTCAGGTGAGGGGCTATACCTCTATTGTTTTTTCAAAATTTTCCAGCTTATGGTTTCGGAGATAGGGGGGGATGGGTAATTTTTTTATATTTTTGTTAATATCTTTTAATTAATTTATTTTAAAAATATGAAAAAAATATATTTGTTTTCGTCATAATAAGCCCTTTCATTTGATATATAACATGATGGGTTAGAAACAATTTTAATTTTAATTTTCCATTTAATTCTATAATTTGCCGCCCCAAAATAAATATTAGGGTTTCTCCTTAATTTTCCAGTAAAGTTCAGGTGAGGGGCTATACCTCCATTTTTTTTCAAAATTTTCCAGGTTATGGTTTCGGAGATAAGGGGGGGAATGGGTAAATTTTGGTATATTTTCGTTAATCTCTTTTTAAATATTTTTTTGTTAAATATGAAAAAATATATTTGTATTCCTCAGAATGAGACCTTTCATTTGATATATTAAATGATGCGTTTGAAAATTTTTTATTTTTAAATTTTTATTTAATTCT
Organism: Octodonta nipae; assembly: GCA_034190945.1. Classification (NCBI taxonomy): domain Eukaryota; kingdom Metazoa; phylum Arthropoda; class Insecta; order Coleoptera; family Chrysomelidae; genus Octodonta; species Octodonta nipae. The sequence goes on from CM067216.1 coordinate 177,522,362, forward strand.
ATAATTTGCCCCCCAAAATTAACATTAATGGTTTCTCCTTAATTTTGCTGTAAAGTTCGGGCACCGCTCTATATTTCCTATTTTCTTCAAAATTTTAGGCTGAGTAGTATCGGAGATCAGGGGGGGGAACGGTCGATTTTTTTAGTTTTTCCTCCCAGAAGTACCCCTAAAATCAATTTTTTTCTTTTACGATATGTACTCCTGATCGGGTCACCAAACTATACATTGATACCAAATTTCAACCTCTTCCGTCCAGTAGTTTAGGAGAAAATGGCTGTGATGTGACAGAGGCAGAAATCCTGAGTGATATTATAAGGGTATCCGTATATTGTATATACGGAACCCTAAAAATGTGGTGTCTGTTCACCAATTTGTTTTCTGTTGTTCTCTCAAGCCCTCTCAGAATCGGGCAAATCATGAAATGAAAAGAATTGAAATTTTCCATACTTTTAATCCATACTCATACTTTAGGAGAATTGTTTTTTTTTATTGTTAATTAGCAGAATTAATTTTTAGGGAGGATGATTGATTTTCAGAATGGTTCCTATTTTGGCAGCGTGAAATAAAATGTCATAACAAAATGTATTTTGTTATACTAATATCTAACCGTACGGTTTTCTCCTTTCATAAATAGCGTAATTCATAAAGTTGTCCTTGTTATATTAGTAAATGTTTGATCACTCAACGTTTCAATAGCTTTGTATCTGCTATCGTCATCAAGTAAATGATGGGAAATTCAGATTATCCCTTGTATTTATACTCTTAACTGGTCATGCGTCGCCGATCATGGTCATTGGGTTTCATCTGATCCAATCAGCGTCGTCGTGCCTATCGGTGGTGTCTAGCGACAGTGGCCGAAAAAGGGTCTCCAAATGATTTTAATTTGGATGCTGAGATCGCTAATTATATTCTCGTCCGAGATTATATATGCTGTCTCTATAAATTTTCTTTTATACTAGTGCTCTTCCTTGTTAATTACCCTGGGCTGGTCCCAGTTGATGTTATGGTGTTCGGTCCATGCGGGATTAGCTAGCCCAGACTTCCTTTGAGTAGCTCTGCGGTGTTCCTTAACCATGGTGCCCAGTGGTCGCTTTGTCTCTCCAATGTGAAGATTGCCATATTCACAAGGTATTCTGTATATATAGTTATTTGGTATTGCATGAGCGTCCGGCTTCGTTCTTGTAATCATGCTCCTCAAGGTGTTGCTGCTCTTGAAAACATTTTGAATCCATTATCTGTGTGCAATTCGTGTAAGTTTCTCCGACAAGCCTTTAGTAAATGGTAATAATGAAGTTGCTATCGTGGTTTCCATTTCCTGCCTAGGTGGTTTATCCAGTTCTTCAAACGCCTTGTTAGTTTTGGTTTCTGGATATTCATTCGCCAAAAGGTGTTCTCTAAGTTCCCCTTATTCTTATTTGAGAACTTCTGGTGTGCTGCAGATATTTTTGGCTGTATGAATTAGCGTTTTGATGATGCTAGTTTTCGTTTCTGATGGGTGGTTTATGTATTATCCTGTATGTGTAACCTTCCTATAGACTGTTGTTTGTAGGCACCCACTATCTTCGGCTGATTTCGAGAAAGTGCTTTGAATCCTTGACGTGCGATGATTTTGCCCTCCAACGGTTGGATGATTGGTAGAAGGAATTTTGATAGTTCTGCTGTTGGTGAGTTGCGTGAACTTGTAATAGGTCTGAGAGGTACTCCACTTGTGTATCTTGGGTAGTCCCTAAAGATGTGGTGGTTTGCTGTGATATGGCGTTAATTTTATCCTTGTCTCGGGTGGAATGTATTCAGCATGATCTCTGAGAGCGTTGTACGTTTTTCGTTCTATTTTGGAAGTTGGATCAGTAGGCAATGGCTTGTATTTTCTTTTCGACAGTACCTCGTCGGATTTCTTATTGTATCTTCCTTTCTGTCCATCAGGATGGTGGCATTTCCTTTGGCAGCTGGTAAAATGATAATAGATTTGTCGTCCTTAAGTGTTTTTATGATTCTCCTTTCGGATTCGTTGATGTTTTGTTTGATGTGTTGTGTTTTCTCAATTGCGGTCCTGACTTTCCATCGAAATTCTTCTAGTTGCGGTGTTTCTTTGCTACCTATTGCTGACTCCACTGAACTGGTGATTACTACCTCTACAGCGACTACGCGACTATACATCCTTAGAAACCAATGTTTCTTCAACTGCTGTGAGAATTCAAAAAGAATGACAAGTCCAACACTGTTTTATTTTTGGTTGCATTATTCGGTATCTACTTCCTGGTAAGTTTTTAACATGACCGACTACGAATGACCGGTTAAGGGTATAAGTAGATACAACCGATAATCTGAATTTCTCATTATTCACCTATTCTTGTTATTTCGAACGGATCACTAATAAAATGTTGGAACAATTCTTTTAAAATCTATACACAAAGTACTAGACTTCATTTATCTCATAATTAAAGCGTTAAACGTAAGTGAACATTTATGTACGCACTACTGTGTATGCTACTGAAATAACCTATTTTTATATTAATCAACGAAATTAATAATATGCAAAATATAAAGAAATGAAAAAAATATTTTAATGTCAATAACTGTGTTGAAAAATCAGTAAATTCTGTATTCCGTATCTATATAATTATAGTTTTGTAACTTGATTAGAAACACATATTTAAAAAATAGCTATGTGTAAATTATTTGTTATCGTTATTGTCAATTGACAAGGTTTACGTAGGTGGATGTTAATTATTTGAAATTTAAGTCAGAACCGTTTTTATATTTCCAGAACATATGTAAAATTAGTTTTGCATATTTATCAATAAACAAAATTGTCGTTATTTGTTTGAACTCACAATGAATATTTGACGTTGATATCACTTGTTTCTTCTAAAACTGAATATACGACTTCGAACGACGTTTGCATTTAACAAAATTACACAAAACGTGAGATATATGATATGTTTAAGCATATATGAATAGACCAGAACACTAACTGAAGTCTTTCGGAGCTGAACTTAAAACGCAATTTCACCTGCTATATTAATTTGTAATTAAAATTATTTATTTAAATATGGTTTAATTGTTCCTGTTTTAGTTCATTTACTAACCAAATGAATTAATTAATACTACTTTTTAAATACCAGTATTACTTTCGATGAGATTTGCTCTCAATGATTGACAGATTTTCTTATAATTGGCAAAATTTGTTACATTTTTCGTTTGCATATTAAGAGGTGAAATTCCCAAAACCCTTCTATTAGAATTTTTGAACTTCGTAATTGATCACTCAACACAATCAGGCTAAGCCAACTTGAAATATTTTTCTTACGTCCGGTAAAAAGAAAGATTAAGAATTAATATAGCAACCTGAACAACAAGTATTGACATGAGTTGGGCCGAAAAAGTATAAAATTATAATCACAATAGTAGCAAGTCAGAAAGTTGTAGAAATTTATAATTTAAAATTTAACCTGAGAAATCGACTTTTTTCATTGGGTTTGTTGTAATTTTATTCATTTCAAAACTAGCCACCCAAAATAACTTTTAAAATATCCTGAAAAGAAAAAGACAATAAAACACGTTCATTTATATTTACGGGGGGACACATTTTACACGTATTGCTTACCCCTAAGCGGGGGTAAATGTCACTTTTACAAGTTTAAATACGAAATTATTATTTACATTGTGTTTATATTATTAATATTGTATTAGCGTTAGAATATCCTTGTACTTAAATTAGATGTTAAAAATGTCCGCCATTTTTGGTAAGACAATGGTAAAGTCGCAGCTCAATTTCCTCCCGCACTTTTTGAAGCATCTATGGTGTAATCCGCTCGCACTCCTCCACTATTCTACGTCTAAGTTCAGGAATATCGCGAAGTTGAGTTTCATATACCCACTTTTTAGATTTCCGCATAAAAAAAGTCAATGGGCATTAAGTCGGCTGATCTTGCTGACCATTCTATAGCGCCCTTTCTGCCAATCCATTTATCTGGAAATGTCCTATTAAACCAATTTTGTACAGGCAAGGTTTAATGTGGAGGTGCTCCGTCCTGTTGAAAAAAATTATAAGGGGATTTATAACATTTACTAATAAATCCAAATACAATTTCTCAGTTAAATTTTCTTCCACGAATAAAAATTTTATTTCCGAGAATTCCGACCCATACGTTCATTTTCTGAGGATGGTGGTTATGCTCTTCCTAATAACTTGCAGATTGGTATTTTTCTACAATTATGTTTATTGAAAAATCCATTTAAAAAAAACCTGTGTCGTCAGAAAAAGAAATATTTTAAATAAAATTAGGGTCTGCATCGGCCATTTGAGTCATTAATTCGCAGAATTCTAACCTTCTGTCACAATCATCCTCAGCAAGCTGTTGTAAAAGCTGTATTATTTAGGGAAATAATTTATTTGGGCGTAACGTTTTATGCCCAGAGCGAACGGAAATATTTGTTAACCTGGAGCCTTTTGGTATTGATATTTGAGGATCCATTGCAAAATAACCTAAAATCTGAACCTTTAGAGTTTAACTGAATCTGCACCTTCAGTTAAACTCTACGATTCTTGACAATTTTATTGTACACACTTCCAGTGTCTTGAAATTTATGAACTAAATCCAACACATACTGATGCCCAATGTTTTTATTGGGATGTCTCTGATGAAAAATATGAGCAGTTCTGCGTGCACAACGTTGTTCTTCCCCAAAAATAAATATTATTTCAATTCTTTCTTGTAAAGAATAAATCATGGTCAAAATTTGATGGTCAGTATACAACGAACCATTTCCAATGAAACTAATAATAAATTGTTTACATTTACAGTCGCAAATATCGTTCGCAAAAACATTTAAGAATTTTTTCTCACTTGTTTATCCCGGTATTCTTCAATTACAATTTAATTTTTTTATTATTTTACGGTTTCTAGGTCATTACTTTGTAAACAATAATTTGATTTTAAAAACTTATTTGTCAGAAGGTTGACCAAAAAACCTTTAAAAAGAGTATTTAAACTTGTAGAAGTGATATTCACCCCCGTTTAGGGATTGAAACTGGAAGTTTACTGATACGTGTAAAATATGTCCCCCCGTAAATATAAATTAACTTGTTTTTTATCTTTTTCTTTTAAAGAAATTTTAAAAGCTATTTTGGGTGGCTAGTTTTGAAATGAAAGTCCTGTTTAAGAAAATATGTCAGAACTCACCAAAATGTTATGTTGAAAGTTTTTAGTTTATTTGTAAATTGTCCATGCCTCTAATAATATGAGTTAATCATTCCAAAGCTAGATTAGATATTTGATCTTTTATAAACTCTCGATGGTAGGTGCTGCAGCAATTTCCGTTGTGTTCATAATCGTGATAGACGTTATGACCACCATAACGTGGTAGTCTTCTGACAGGAATACAACCTCTTTGTTTTTTTCTGACATTTCTCAATATTATTTTGTCTATTCATTGGGTTTTCTCTCCTCCAAATTTTTTCCTGTAACAGATAAGTATTTAAAAATTGTATATGTAGAACAAAGTGTAGTAAGGCAAATTCAAAATCAAAGCGAAATTTTTTTAGAAAAAAACCTCGAAAACAACACTAAACGATTGACAACGACTCCAGACTCGGAGTTGAAACGTCTCCATACACAGATAAGTATTACACAATATACAATACATTACTTATATACAGGAATACTGGTTGATCATTTTATAGACATCTCTTTCTCTCAGAAAAACTGTGAGGAAGAATCTCTGTACAGACAGCCAGTAATCAGGGCAATTTTACGAAATTGCCTTACTACACTTTGTTCTACATATACAATTTTTAAATACTTATCTGTTACAGGAAAAAAATTGGAGGAGAGAAAACCCAATGAATAGACAAAATAATTCAAGACCTCCTCAACAATCTTTTCGAAATTATTTCTCAATATCTTTTTCTGTCTGTAATTTGCTCAGTGCAGGATTAAAACGAGGTGATGCCTTAAGCAACCCATGCCTGTGGAGCTCCATAAGTAAATTACTTTGCTTATAGGCAGTGAAATGTGCTGTTATGTTTTAGTTTTTTTGTCAAAATGGTTTTCGCTGCTGCGTCTGCCGTAAGGTTGACAATTTCCGTTTCAATGTTAAAGATGAAGTACATGATGTTCTCTACCAGAAAAAAATTAGGTTTGAAATAAAAGTTTTGTTGGTGTTTTGGGCGTATAACTGAATGGTGGATAATCTCCCTGTAAAAGTTATTTTTCTACCTTATAAACTTTAATGGGCGTTGTCAGTAGACAAATTTTAGTTTTTCCGGCTGTTTTGGTATCTAGAAGGTTTCATCTGCAACTGTGGCAGACATCTTCAGCGGTGCGTGGAAAATATTTCGTAAAATGTGTGAAATGAGTGGGATCGTCGAGCTGTGAAACAGTCCTGTTCGATCAGTGGAGATAAGCAGCCCGGTAGAGTTGAGAATACCAAATTCTGTTGACTTTTAGACCTTCCTCTTTTCTAATAAAATTGTTTTGATGAATAGGCATATCCACGGTTGGCAAGATAGAGCGGCTACCTCACCCTTTTATTTTAAGTCAGTACTAAAGTGAACAAAAATTAAATAATAAATTGGAAATAATAAAATACAGCATAAGTTTTATTTCTATGAATACCGATACGATTGTGTTCATGTGTATAACCTCAAGCAGGTAGCTAATTTTGACGGTTTTTGACCTAATCTAAATTATTTTTGTAAAACCCTAAAACAAAACCCGGCATGCCCATGTTTTGATGTGTATAAACTTCTATAGCAGCGAGAATGCTAGTAGAATATGGGTGACAGCACGTTATGGCCTGGTACGAAGGGATGTGCTAAGATTACTGCATGTTCTTTGACGAAAATTTTTACGAGTTGTAAGTCTGCAATTTCCTGGGACGTATTTCTAAATTATGCGACCAGAGATTGTTAGCAAAAGCCGATGGGCACCAGGGGTTTTTAGGTATAAGATAAAGCTTGCTATGAAAGGAAATGACAATGATTTTACAATTTTTTAAATCTACTTAGGCCTTTTATTCAATTTTTGCAAGTGTTGTCAGCTGATTTGTCCTTCTTCTACATAATCCAAAACTAACGTTATTTTCAATTCCTTTTAAGCTCTGTTATTCTGTTACTCCTGTTGTAGTTCTTACAATTATAATTGTAACACCTAGATAAAATTCCTCAGTTTACACTTTTTTAGACTTACCAATGGCTTCCTATAGCTTAGCACATATAAACTAAAATTTTAAAATAGTTGCTTTTTATATGAAAATTGAGGCAGAACTGTTAAACTCATTTAATTTTAATATATCTTTTACAACCTTTGTATCACTCTTTAATGACATAAAAAATTTTCAGGAGCTTGGAATGAGGATGGTAAAGGTCCAAGTATATGGGATAATATCACACATAGCGCTGATACACCTGTGGTTGATAAAAGTAATGGCGATGTCGCCTGTGACTCATATCATCAATATAAAACTGATATTGAGATGTTGAGGTATCTCGGTGTCAATCACTATAGGATGTCTATTGCTTGGACCAGAATTCTACCTAACGGTTTGTATACAAACATACGATATTTATTGATTACTATTAGAAAGAACTTCAATTTAATATGTATCAAAAAAAGAGAAACATGAAATGAAATATTCCGAATCGACTCAGACTTTTAGTTCTGAATATAATCGTTCCGATTGCACGTGGATAAATGACAAATTCAGTTTCATGAACGTAAGTTTCTTAGCCTATCATCTGGTGGCTAAAATAGGAACCCACTATATGTTCAATCATGCTCATATCAGGAGCCGACTTTCGTAGCAAAAAGCGATTTATGTAACATCTTTTTTGTCAGTTCATTCGTACGAAATCAAATTAACGTAATTTTTCGTAGTAAAGATAACCATGTCTAAAAACAAATTTATGTGTGTCCATTTTTGTAAGATTTGTCCTTTCCTTTCAAAATTACTTTAACAGAGATTATTGCAACAATATTTTGCTGTCATCAAACATAGACATTGAGGGAATCTGGCAGAGAACACGCAATCCTAAAATCGTAAGTCTACCATATAAGATTATCGAGAAACGTTTGTTTTGCACCTCAAATTTAGTCTTGGAAGCTTATATTAGAAACTTATCTGCAGATGATTGCAATTTATAGAAATACAAAAAATATATATATACAGTTTGTTCGGTTATGGCGATAATAGCGATAATCTAAATACATGTAAAGCAACTATTTTAATACACAAATACACTATATACTAGGGCTCAAAACCCCACCCCTTCATATGGCAGCCATTTTGTTTTTTTATGACTCTACGTGTGAACAAAAACCTTTATATCTCTTAAAGTTTTGGTCTTACTGAGATAAAAATAGGCTTATTCGACGGACAATAAAACTGTCTATCAACAACATTTCAAAACAAAGTGTTAACGTTTTCTTAACTTTTGAAAAAAAGATTAAATGTAAAAAAAGGGTCAAAAAATTATGCAAATCAACAAATTATTGCAAATCAATGCTGAAGTAGTCCCGATTACCTTTCATTTTTTTTCACTAAATCGAAAGTTTTTGAGTAAGGCTACAATACAACATTAATTTCATAACTGTATGTTTATTACTTTAGGAGTTATTGTTGTTTGAACATAGCGTATGCGCAAGCACAAAATACCTTTATTAAGTGACATCTGACATTAGCTGCGTGCTGTCCGAGAAAAGGCTAGCAATGCTATGCAATGCTATTCGCGAATAGCAAGAGTAAGCGAAATGGAACATATTGACTCTACCTGCAAAGAACTTACAGGATAAATACTAGTTACGTTAGTTGAAGCTTGCCCTTCTCTTGTGTGATCTGTGGCTTGCCCTGCCTTGTAATCCCTACTTTTACTTACCGTCCGTGCTGTTTACGTTCTGTATTAGTGGTTATCTTGTGATATGAATATGGCAAATCGTCAATATTCAACGCAACATATTGCTGACATACACTTCGTTTATGGTTTCAGCAAGTAATAAGACTTTAATGTGGTTTTAATGTTTACCTACCTGTTTAAAGTCCCCACAAAGGTCTTTTGTGTTTGCGCATACGCTATGTTCAAACAACAATAACTCCTAAAGTAATAACATACAGTTGTGAATTTAATTTTGTATTGTAGCTTAACTCAAAAACTTTCGATTTAGTGAAAAAAAAATTATTGCATAATTTTTTTAACTTTTTTGCATTTTATCTTTTTTTCAAAAGTTAAGAAAACGTTAACACTTTGTTTTGAAATGTTGTTGATAGATAGTTTTATTGTCCGTCGAATAAGCCTATTTTTATCTCAGTAAGACCAAAACTTTAAGAGATATGAACGTTTTTGTTCACACGTAGAGAATAGGTAATCAAAAAAACAAAATGGCTGTCATATGGGTGGGGTATTGAGCCCTAGTATATAGTGTAATTGTGTATTAAAATAGTTGCTTTACATGTATTTAGATTATCGCTAGTTCATAACCGGAAACACTGTATATACTCTTCTCGTGAGTATAATTGGAAAACCTAACAACAAATGGGGAAGATCTAAGTACTTTTGCAGCACCCCAAACAGAGAATGTAATTCCAGCAAGAATGATAATAAAATTGAACGATTCTAGATATCCCATGCCAGTTCCATAAAGTTTATAGCTGATTTCAAATCTAATTTCAACAATAATGGATCGGAGTAGGAAATAATTACTAGTCTACTACTAGGAAATCCAGATAATCAACTAAAATAAAATCTGTTTAACAAAACTTTATTATCATCTACATCAAGGGCGTCGCCTAGCAGGGACAATATGACATATATACATAAAGTTGGTAAAGGCAACCAAAGTTTTCAGAAGGAGAGAGGAAGGTATTTAACTTCCAGCTATTCGAATATGCGTTTTCATGCTTAAGAAGAGAGTTAACACTTAAAAAAGCCGATTTGCCCAATAAACCAAGTCTAAGTTTGGAGAAAATTGTAGAAAGTGAACCATGGAGGTAACAGGGTGATGAGTGAACGGTAGCAATAGTAATACTTGAATGAAAGTGAATACTTTTATTTACCATTCCGAAATATGTGACTTTCTTCCTTCCCATTTAGCAAAAACAAACCAATCAGTTAGTAAATAGTTTTTATATATATTATTAAATACTTCTTTTATAGACAGTTTATTTTAGGTACTGGAAATGTAGCAAATGAACACGGTGTAAAATATTACAAAAATATTTTAAAATTACTGAGAGAACATCACATCGAGCCAATGGTCACGTTATTTCATTGGGACATGCCTTTAGCTTTGGCCGAACAAGGTGGAATTTTTAACGAGACGTTTGTCGAATGGTATGCTAATTACACGCGCGTTTGTTTCCGAGAATTTGGAGAACACATTAAATATTGGTTCACGTTTAACGAACCAATTATATATTGCAATAGGAATAATTCAGGCACACTTGATTACCTGTGCGCCTATCATTTGATAAAGGCACATGCAGCTGCTTATCATGTTTACGCTAAGGAATTTCGAGCGCATCAGAAAGGTAAGAATCAAATGAGCAGTAGTTTTTTAATGAAACTTATTTAGATTTTTTATATATTTTTTGAGGCATGTTCAGTGTTATCTTGCTCATGAGGTCAGTGACCTGTTATTTGTAATTTATTGTATCTAATTGTCAAATGTTACTCATCTATGCTAAAACCATGAATACGGAAAATTTTAAATGGCCCGGAAATATGCCCCAGGTGGGAAATTCTCACATCTTAAAACTACACCCACAAACTATCACAAAGAAGACCAATAGTATATATTCATATTTAGGGTGTCCTTCATTTCCTAAACTTACAAATTATATGTATATTCCCAACCCAATATCTAGATACATGGTAGGTACAAAAAATAAGAACGAATGATATAGACCCACTAGACAAAATGGTAGTTACTAGATACTTATCCATGATCCCGATAGGTGGCAAATCTACTCCAGGGATGCCATCAAAGATCATACAGAGAAATTGCCACTACCTCAGCTTCAAACAAGCCCTTTCAAATATCACTTGTTCTACTATCAACGCGCATTGACCCCACTTGGTAGGCGTATGCAAACTTGTTTCCCCGAAAAATGATAAAACATAAAAGAAATGAAAGGCCCCTAGTACATGCACCCGTATTCTGTCACTCGTTATGGTCGAAACGGAACGGAACGTGATAAGTTATGGTTTGTCCCAACTTGATACAGTGTACCGGTGCCGAATCATACGGTACACCGTTCAGGAACTACTCAGGGCGCATGCCTAAGATTTGTACCATTCGAGTTTTAGAGCTAAGTTGGCACGTTTTCGAAACATAATACCAAAATCACTGTCTGCAATTATCAGGCTTGTCAGGCATAATGTTAATAAGTGTAATTAATTTATTCACAATGGTAGTGACTATACCGGAGAAAAAATACAAATTACCAACATTACTTTTTGATTTCGTGCTAAATGCATTAACTGTTTGCTATTAAAAATAAAAAAATACATTACTTCCATTATAGACACACGTACATCAATAATTTTCTTTGTTTTACTAATATTTAATTTGGTTCAATGGGTTTTCAATGAAAAATAATCTTATTTCCATTACTTAAGCTCTTAATGGCATAGAATGTTGTGGTTTACATGTAATTGGAGAATGGAACTGCGCAAGTCATAAGAGAATGAACCTTTAAAAATCGTGAACTGAGAAAATCGTAAGAGAACCGTTCATATACACTACAAATTTTGGTTGGTATAAAAAGCTGAATCACTCCGTGTACCGTGCAAGCCCTTATTGGTACGCTTTTGAGATAATTGGCATGCGCTGAATCGTTAATGTACGGTTTTGCATCAAGTTGGGGCAAACCTTTAGTTCGTAGAGACCAGTTGCCAATAATTTCAAAGGTTTGAAAAATTCCCCAACAATCCAGTATTGGCGCCCCAATTGTCGAGATAGCAAATTCGAAGAGAGATTTTCAAACCCTTAGAATTACTGGAGGTGGTCATTACCTAACAAACCAGTTAGGAAGTCTCTTTTAAAAGGCAAAATACTCTACGCTGAGTTTAGACTACTGAAAAGTTACATTAGATGTTGCAAAAGCTAGAGCACGCAATTTTATTTTTTGGATCCCAAGAGAGGAAAAGTGTAAAGTTAAATTCAAGTTCGAATGGTGTTTACGATACATTCGGCAAACTAATCGTACCACAGAAAATTTCCAACACAAGTTTTGTTGCAAATTAAGTAAATTGTTAACGAAAAAAGTTGTAAATGAATGAATATATATGAAAATTTGGTGACAAATTTTCTTTTATTACCGACTCCAGATAATATTAATATCGCAAATCGTTGAATCTCATAAAGGATCTTTTAAAAAATATAATTATTAATGTTTAGGAATCCCTAAATAAACGATTAGAACTAAAAACTATTAACGACGCGACACCTAGCTAACCAAAATAAATTTTAAACACGTCTTAAATGATACAAAAAATAATTTAAAAACATCATTACCAAAAAAAAACAATTTTACATTTTTTGCAAAAAGATAACTAATAGACCAGTAAATCTTGAAATGTATTTGAAACGAAGGTTACTTGTTTGTAAATAATACCATTTCTTTTTTCTTTAGTGCCACGTTCAAAAATAAAAAGTCCTATATTGTTGAATAGACAATTGAAAATCTTTTTAAAGGTTTTATAACACTTAAATGGAAAACAGTATATTATTTTTAAAAAATTAGGGGGAGTTATTGCGCCTAGGGATTGAAGGGTCAGGTGAATAATTTTATTCAAGTTTTTTCGTTTACATTCATAGTTACGTAGAAAATGAATTTATCTGTTACTATAGGACCTCTCTATATATTTTTTTAGTTAAGCATAATTCCATTCAGTTATAGTAACCAACTGAAAAACTTATTTATAGGTAAACTTTCAATGGTTAATAATATTCCCTGGTTTGGTCCTGCCTCTAATAGTACCGAGGACCGAGAAGCATCAGATAGAGCCATGCAGTTTGCTGTAAGTATTGATTAGTTTACTTATATAATACTAATACCTGGAATTTGGAACAATTTATTGCATTGCTAATTAAAAGCTGATAGTAGAAAACAATAAATTTGCAAAATTTTTGTATGTGAGCATTATACTGTTGTAAAGCTATTGTACAAGTTACTCTAAATCGATATTAATCAGACGTGTCATTGTGTAGGTTGTGAGATATATGAATAGAAAGTTTTTTACCAGAACTTCAAATCCTTATTTTACATTCAACGCCAATTTAAAAGTCAAACTGTAATTTCCACAGAGTAAAACAATTTTGAGGGTTATAAATCGGGGAAAAAATGTCATAGAGAGGGAGAAATCAGAATTTTTTTGGTCAGCAATTTTATGGGAAGCTTTAATGGATCATAAAAGATTTTTCAGGGCCAAGGGGCAGCTGACCCCCTCGGTACGCCCATGAAGAGCGTTGCTCTCGCCTCATATCTACGCCCAAACGTCATTTCTATCGAATATTGTTAAATTCTTCTCGATTTGAGAACATAGATTTTCGCGGCCAGAGTCAGAGCTAATTCTTGTTTTTCCGGAATTGGACCGCGTCATTTTTTTTCAAATTAATTTATTTATATATCTGCAACAACATATAAACAAAGTTTTCTGACGTATCGCCCACACTTGTATAGTGTTTTTTTTTTTATTTAGTCTTTTTTCTCACAACACACTTTGAATCTTCACTTTATTAAACTTCTCACATTGAAGCACAAACTGTAAAAGAGTATACTGTGGATATAGCCAACGATGTTTTTAAGAAATAATAATTGGCCCCCCGAAATTAAGGTAAAAGAAGGATAGGAGGTACTTACTGGGATTATTTTGGATTGTTTTTTATTTAGTTGATGAGATTTGTGTTGAAATGTGGATGCAGGGTTGCCAGATGGCGATTTCAACGGCCTCCCGGAATTTTCTGGTGAAATAATAGGGAGATTTGGCCACGACAGAGGAGCTGTCGAAGAGGATTTGGTGGCCCGTTTCGTGATGAGGTCCGTTTTCAAACAACGTTTGTACTCACATAGAACGGTGTTTATAGATCGACCTGTTTTATCGATATATACTGCCCCACACGAGCATGGAATGGAACACTTGTGAGATTGTGGATAGTGGTTTGTACATTGTTTTTACCTCGTACCAATTCTATATGTGACTTTGCTGATAAATATGCTACTAATTTACTACGTACCAATTCTTTCTTATGAAGGGGATTTTGGTGACGAGAAATGGAATTGCGAATCTCTCGTTTACTGTAGCCGTTGTTTACTGGGCTACCCTATACCAAAGCTAATCCCCTTCTCAAAGTTTTGGATTCAGAAATTGAGATAGCTCGATGCACCAGGAAGTTCACGACTGACCGTTTCTGAGATGGATGATGATGGGACCGGGCGTGAAGATATCTGTGGGTGTGTGTTGGTTTTCGGTATACTGAGTGGCCCAGGCGACCATTTGGCAACCGTGAAACCAACACTTCCAGGAAGGGCAGGAGTCCATTGGTCTCAATTTCTCTCGTGATTTTGATGTTTGAATATTGGGCATTAATGTGGTTAAAGAACAATGGAGAACCTCTTGTCCATGTGGCCTGATGACAAAAGTGTCATCAACATATCTCAACCAGATTTTGGGTTTCTGGCTTGAAGACTCCAGAGCCACTCCTTCAAAGGCTTGCCTAAAGATATTTGCCACCACCGATGATAGCGGAGAACCCATGGGGGTACCAGACGTTTGCATGTAATATTTATTTTGAAAAACAAAATAAGTGGACGTAAGACATTTTTGGATCAACATGAGTAAATCCAAGCTTTGTCCGTCTTCCGACAGCAGTTCTCTTATAATCGATAGGGAGTCTGCGATGAGCACTTTGGTGAACATTGATAACACACCAAAAGTAACTAAAATATCATTGGGTTCAATTGATATCGCTGACAGAAGAGTTACGAAATGGGATTAGTTTAAAACATATGAGGGCGATTTTCCAGTGAATGTGTGTATTTAGCGGATATTCTTAAATCCGCTAAATACTTTGTATGTTGTATGTTGGAGAGTCGATTAAGTTCACTATCGGTCATATAAGCGTGGAGATGTTATTTCACGTTCTATTTTGGGAGTGGGATCACGATGAATGGGAGAATAGGGTCCATCTTGAAGTAAATTGTTTACCTTATTGGCATATTATGGAAAATCTAGTCCAAACGTTGCATTGCCTTTATCCGCTGGAATAATGACAATATCGCAGTTTTCCCGGAGATTGCTAAGAGCGACTTGTTCAGTTCTGGGGATGGTTGATGGCGAAGGTTTTGCCTATCGGAGAATTTTAGTCGTTTCAAAACGTATGCTGTCGGCTTTGCGTTTTGGAAGACTTCGAATAGATGATTCAATTGTTGACTTACGTTCACTGTGAATATTAACTTTACTGACTTATTCATTCATTTCTAGCTTGGAATTTGGGCCAATCCTATATATCATGGAGACTGGCCAGAAATAGTAAAAGAACGCGTTGCAAATCGAAGTCGTCTAGAAGGACGAAACACATCACGTTTGATAGAGTTTACAGATGATGAAAAAAAATTCATTAACGGAACAAATGATTTCTTTTCAATTAATATTTACAATAGCGAAGTTGTGACAAGTTTACCCAATGAAACGCTTGAAGATCCCCCGACAGTTTTGGGAGACGCTGGAGTTCAAATTGTGCTTGTGAATAATGTAAGTAGTTCTAAATAAACTTTTTAGTGTAACGTCTTATTAAAGTATTTTGGATGAAAGTTATGCTATAATTGTCTTGACAGACTTACTTCACCCCTTTGGGGTCATGTGGATACAAGTGTGGACTACATTTTACATCTGTATATAGATAATTTAAACATAGGATCATAAATAACTTACTACAAAAATAATATATAGTTCTAACTGAATCCACAAAATTACTCAGTATAAACAAATTTTGATACGCAAGGAAAGTACTCAGTCTAGGAATTGGAGTCATTGGATAGTTATGTCAGATTATTCGGTAGAATGGATGGAAGACGCTGAAGATTTAGTAGATAATACAATCCAAATTCAAATGGAAGAGACTGATCCGTAAAGATTATCTATCACTGGTTAGCGTTTAGAAAAAAAAAACAAATGTATTATGAAAGCAAGATCTAATATATTGGTTCTAATACTTCGAACAATGCTGAACCTGCTAAATATGTACATCTCTTTACTGAATTTTTTTTCTATAATAGAATTGGTAATTGGTGAAAGAGAATTTTCGTTGAAGTAAGGCGCGTTAGAAATAAATATTATTACTACTAAAGTATCGACAGCAGTATCGCAAGGGCTATCAAAATAAGAGCATCGATAACGGTAGTAGTATCAAAACAAAGATATCGATACTGGTATCGAAAGAATGTATTGATACCAGTTAGGCGAAGGGAAAACTCTAATATCCGTTGGGTGAATGCCATATGAATTTAGCCAGGGGTGAATGCCATCAGAGTATCGATACCACAAACAAATATCTATACTGGTATCGAAACATACATAACCATATATGAGTATCCAAACATCGCAATATCAAAAACACTCGGTATCGAAATCTAAGTATCGATACTGGTATCATATCAGTAGTATCAATGTCCCTATATACAATAGATATAATGGGAACATCAGCCAAACCTTACCATATTATCTATAAAGTTGAGTTAATTAACAAAATATTACCTAAATTAAAATTGATATTTCTTTTTTCCATTGGATGAAAATTTGTCGTATTTATAGAGTGGTTCATGGGGAATTATACCACTTTTCGAATGGGTAGCTGATCATTATAACAAGCCACACATTCTCATAACAGAAAATGGTTACCAAGGGACACATGAAATACATAATGATACAAAACGTATAGAATATCATGAGGTAGGTATGTGAATCGTATATTATGTAAGTATCTCAATCATTCTAAACATATTCTCTTTGTAAAGAATCTAAATCATTCTAAACATCCTTGTATAGAATTATTAATCAGATAAAAGACAAAAAATATGTTGTCAGGTATTGATTACTAATTAATGCGGTTTTCATTTTAAGTATATGCTAATCTTGCAACATTTGTACCTAGTCCACCAACTTTAGAGAAATAACATTTGTGTTGAGTAGTGTTGACAATATTAATAGTACGAGGGCTGCCTTTTATATTTCGGGATTGGACAACCCTAGTGTTGCAATCTGACAACTGACAGCTCTATCGTAAAGTTTGACATTTTTGAGGTTATACGTACTCAGAACGTTTTGACATACGAACTCTATGTGTTCTTTACAGTAACTTAAAGGATTCATCTCGGCCAAAAAATGAAATTAAATCGTGAACATTTTCGTGCGATTATTTTTTACAACTTTCGACGTGGACTAAGTCAGCAAGAGTGCATGGATGAACTTAATTTAATTTTTGGCGATGAAATTCCATCAAAGACCACTGTTTATCGATGGTATGGTGAATTCAATCGAGGTCGTAGTTCACTCCAAGAAGAATTTCCTGAAGGTCGTGCAAAAACAGTTGTTGTTCCGGAAACCATTGATGCTGTGCGCGAACTGATATTGCAAGATCGTCATGTGACCTATCGTGAGATTAAGTCAACCTTACACATTAGTGGGACCAGCATACATTCAATATTGCATAAACATTTGAATTTCAAAAAAATTGTTTGCGTTGGATCCCACACAATTTGTCAATCGTTCAAAAAAAGGCTCGTGTCGATTGGTCGAAAGAAAAGCTCAAAAAATACGATCGCGGTGCTTGAAAACACGTTTATGACATAGTGACAGGTGATGAATCGTGGATTTACGCGTATGAGCCCGAAAGTAAACAGCAGTCGACTGTATGGGTGTTTCAAGAAGAACCGAATCCAACAAACGTTGTGCGCGCACGAAGCACTTCCAAGTAAATGATCGCCTGATTTTTCGGAAAAACTGGACATGTCGCAACTGGACCACTAGAAGAACGCAGAACAGTCAATTCTGAGTGGTACACAACCATTTGTTTGCCAGTGTCTTCCAAGAAATGAGGAAAACCAATCCCCGAAGACGGGTCACTCTTCACCACGACAATGCGAGCTCTCACACATCGGCTCAAACAACTGCATTTTTGACCACTCAAAACATCGATTTGATGAGTCATCCGCCGTATAGTCCTGACTTGTCACCAAATGACTTCTTTTTATTCCCGTACGTAAAAAACAAACTGAGAGGTCAACGTTTTTCGACACCTGAAGAAGCGGTTGCTGCGTTCAGAATGCATGTTTTGGAGATACCTCAATCAGACTGGAAAAAGTGCTTCGACAATTGGTTCAAACGCATGCAAAAGTGTATAGATCTTCATGGGGAATATTTTGAAAATCAATAAAGCGATTTTCGATGATTAATATTTGTTTTTGTTCTTTAATCCCGAAATATAAAAGGCAGCCCTCGTAGAAGAAAACCAAAAGTAAAAGCCGGCAAAGTTTGACTTGTACACATTTAAAGTCATCATGCAAGACGGATGAACTCCACAGACATTCAGTTTTGTGTTCAGTTATTCGTCAGTCTTCTAAAATTAAACATGGCCGATTTAAATAAATTAGTAACAGCTTCTGCAGCCGTAGTCATTATATAAAAAAAGAAAAATAAACAAAAAATTGAACTAAAAGGTCAAAAAAAGTAGCTACTAAAAAGTTACATCTTTAGTTCCACTTCTCGTCTTTAATAAGATCATACATAAAACAACGTTCAATATGGACGGTTGAGCTAAGAAGCACACACTCTGTGTATCTGTACGAATAAGTGGCCTTTCAAGTGCATTAAATTAGGGTGGCGCTGATGTAGCAACAGGGTGGATTTTAAACATCGTCCAAATGTTATTAAAATATTTTATAGATATTTAAAAAAAAAGACAAAAACTCCGGGTTAACATTAATATTATTTTATATTTCAATGTAATATATATCAAGGCCTCTTCCTACACGGCGCCATTCTGGTCGCTTCTTAAAGTTGCTATTTAATGCTTTCAGTTTAATCGTTAAATAATTATCTACTAACCAAAGGTTCAAACACAAAACTCAACATGTTTCATCGATACACTTTTATTTTATAAAATCATGACCTCAAAATCACTTATAATTTACTGCCGAACCCGTGTTGGTTATGTTTTAGAGAATTATAGGTTTGTTCCTACCTGCAATATCCGTACCGCCATGAAACTGTTACGAAATCACAACTTGGTTGGAACAGGTTTTCTTGAATGCGCATGACGGTGATCGTCACATGTAGGCTTTCGCATCGGGTAGGAACAAACCTTATGAAACCTTCAAAATGAGCCATTGTAAACTCAGATCAGCTGATTTATGGGTACAGAATCTAAAGATACAGTTTTATAAAAAATATATATATATTTTTATTAACTAAAAAAAAGTATTTTCTCATACCCAACGTGCACGTGTAGTTCGTAGTTTTTACATAACATTTTATTGCTATATATTTTGATATATTTTTAGTCTTACCTAAGGAATATTCGAAAAGCTATGGAACTAGGTTTCAAAGTAATTGGATATACAATTTGGGGTCTAATGGATGACTTTGAATGGTGGGACGGCTACACGTGAGTATCATTAAAATAAAACTAATACAAAAACTATCATATAGTGTTTACAATTATTTACGTTATTCTCCCAATTAATGTCAAGGAGCTATACATAATTCATAATATTAAGCACAGCAGCTTTTCGCCAGGTAAACATTAGGCGTAGATGCGTCTGCAGTTAGGCGCTACCCTGTTGAAATCTAAGTTATACTAACAATATAAAGAGGTAAAATTTATTTGTTTTCTTGTTTCTAGGGGATAATCTTTAGGTGTATTGAACCGATTCTAAAAAGTTGCACTATCCTTAGTTAACATGGCTATATTTTATCAACACAATATGTAATTATTGGATGGATGTCAAAGATAATTTCTATTGTTGCGACATCCCAGTAACTTTAAATTTACCATTTTATTAATTAACTCCCCATAGTATTAGCCACTCGCTAACACATTACCAAGATAATGACGCATTTTTTATGTCAATAGCAGTGATTTAATTACCAATTCATTACTGAAATCAAACAAAGTTATTTAATTTATTATAAGGCTAGCCGACTCTTGCCCTTACGTTTTGTCTCTTATATGGTTCGGTACGCCCATGTCTATTAAGTTATTAAGTAAACTGTACTCAAAATTTAAGAATATTTCTAAAAATATTTCATGCCCAATAGTGTTTGAGTCTGCAGGTAAGACTAGCCTAAAACTGGAATGTTTACCATGGACGATCGGCGTTACCATGCATCAGTTTAATTTCTGAAATAAAGGATCCTCTTCCAAAATTACTGAAAAGTCTTGTGTTGTACCTCTTACCATTCCTTCTAAGAACAGGTTTTCTCCGATCTGAAGTTCATAAACATGTTCTCTCACAAACTTTACCTCTAGTCTGGCACTAGTTTGAGTCTGCTTTAAAATATTCACTGTCTAGGAAAAACTGTCTTGCAGTTACATAAGTTGTACAAAAAGCATGGAGCCTCAAAAATCTACTGTCTGCAGGGGTAGTTACCGGTGTTCGATCTACACATGTCTTCTATCGTATTCTCTGGTGTCTCGCTACGATTCAGGGTACAATTGATTAACATCCACAAAATTGGCAACTTACCCCTGACTTCGGCCATTTTCAAAAAATCATCGTTGTGTCAAATTATTTCCTTCTTAAGTTAAATTCTTTGTTATACGCCCGTCGACGGCCAATATTTATTCCTAAATGCATTCTGTTCATTCATTCCGTTAGCCTTTCCCTAACAGTAAATCTCTTGTTAATGTATTCCCAGATGTTTTACTTTTTTACCTCGTAGCATATCAAAAATAAATTTCTTTTAGGTACCACTATTTTCCTGTTCTCTTTTGTCCATTTCTTTGCTTCTATGCAATGCCCTGTTTATACATAAAAGCTAGCTAGCTAGCTTCAGTTATTCCAGACTATTTTTGTTTACATATTCGGCAAGTTTTATACTAATTCGTTCATTGGGTTTTTTTACCTTTCGGTGGTAATAACTAACGCAACGTTAAGCCCATCAGTATGAGGCCGAGACCAGTTAGTTTTATGTAAAATTTATTCGCTGAAAAATTTCGTTAATTTAATTTATGTCTTTTGTTTCAGAACCAAATTTGGTCTGTATCAAGTGGATTTTAACAGCACCAAAAGAACCAGGACTCCGAGAGACTCAGCCCACTGGTACAAGAAAGTTGTCCACACTCGTTGTGTAATAAGATGCTAAAAACGTATTGTAGACTAATGTAATGTTTATAAAATGTTCAATGAAAATATAAATTTTTAAAACGAAATGTGGTTTGTTTTAAAGTAAACTATAAATTATTATAAGTGTACGCAAAAGGATACTACGCTGAATTTCTGTAGCACAAATACTGATTGTTTTTTTTATATTCCGGTAAGAGTCTCATCTTTAGGAAATTGGAATTCTATTCGATTTTAAATGTTATATTCTATATAATAATTATATCGGCCTGCTTGGTTATGCAACTGTATTATAAAATATTGTTACGAAATTTACCCAAAGCCGACCCTGTGTCATTTCAGCACGACAACAAACGCTTCAATAAAAAAATAGGATTCTCGAAAAGACTCGACAGCGGAAGGAGCGATGATTATTTTCTACTGGAGAATTCCACGGGGATTATAAAAGAAGCACACCACGATCGCCAAGCAGTGATACCGCGACGACTAGCTTATATCGGATTATTATTGTAATTTTGAATCAGCTGTTTGAATGTAAATAAAGTTCTAGAAAAGTGAAAGTAAATATTAGTTGTTATAATTTTAAATTAAACCCACGAAGTATATTGCAATTTGGTGTCAGAAGTAAAGGATTAGTGCAGTTATGGAAACTCGAAGTATGGAAAAAACCGACGAAACTACCAGAAAAATTATCAAACAGGTTACAGAGGGACTAGACGAAAAAATAGCACAGATTCTAGAAAAACGTGACAAGGAGGAGAAACAACATCAAGAAGAAATTCAACAAAGGTTAGTGAAATCTTTTGATGATAAACTTAAAGTTGAATTAGGAAATCTTGTCACTAATATCGATGAAAAACAACAAAATTTAATGGAAGGATTATTCTCGAAATTTGTAGAAAAACAAGATCAAACTGAATTAAAACGACAACATGAATTTAAAATAACTGAAGAAAAAAGACAAATGCAATTTGAACAACTAATGCAAATAGTAAGACAAGTTAATGAAACAGTTAATGAAAGAATGCAAATAGTTGAGTCTGATATAAAAGAGATAAATGATGACATTAAGACCATAAAAAATACCGTGGACACCCTTGAAACAAAAGTAGATGACCTCGATTCCATTCAAAGCCAGGTAAAAGTTGAAATCAGTTCAATTCAAAACACAGTTCAAGACCAAATCAGTGCCATCCAAGACAAGGTAGAAACAGAAATTAAAAAAATGCAACAGGACTTACAGCGAGGAAAATACCAGAACACCGTGAGTACCAGAGGTTCCATTAGTAAACCACCCACATTTGATGGCAGTTCATCTTGGCCTATGTATAAACGGCAATTTGAGGCTGTGGCTACAGCTAATGGATGGGATGATCAAGAAAAATCTACTTCTCTGGTAATTTCGTTAAGAGGTCCGGCCCTAGAACTCCTCCAAAGCATTCCAGTCGATGAACAAGGCAATTTCGACAAGATCATCGCCATCCTAGACAAACACTACGACAATCAATCCTTGAGCCAGGTATACCAAGTCCAACTCAGTGGAAAAACGCAAAGATCCGGTGAAAGCCTTCAAGAATTCGAAGCAGAGATTAGACGGTTAGTACACTTGTCCTACCCAGACCTGCCAGAGGAAACGAAAGACCAGTTGGCCACACAGAGTTTCATAAATGGCATCAGAGATGTGGAAGTACAAAGAAATTTAAGACTGAGTGGCGTCAAGAAAAGAGTAGTGAAGCTCTACTTCGGGCTTTGGAAGTAGAGGCCGTCATGAACATGTCCAAGCCAAGGGTCCGAGCCGTTTCCTTCAACCAGGAAGAGTCAGAGTCACAATTTCAAGCGCTGCTGGCTGGTCTGACCAAAATATTAGACCGGCACAAAGAACTGGCACCAGAGGAGCATGTTACCGCTGCGGACGGACAGGGCACTTCCAACGTGACTGCGGAGTAAGACTACCGGAACGATCACCAACCAGGGGTAGCCAACAAACCGACCTTACCAACCAGGGAAACTCCAACCAGTCAGCATAAGGGGGCGAATGCTGACTCACCATCCACCAGCCCCCAGGACAATATCCATCCGGGGATTTTGCCGAGATAGCGGCAGCCTAGTCATCAGAGGCACCATCAATGGCGAGCAGTTACCATCACCATCGATACCGGCGCCGCTGTGTCCATTGCCAAGTCCAGGGTTTTGAGAGCATCAGAAATTCGGCCAGTTACCAATAACATCCAGCTCAGAACAGTCACCGGCGAGTCCATGTCGATACAGGGTGAGGCAGATGTCGTGCTACAGATAGGGGACAACATGATCCGGCATAGGGTCCTGGTAGCGAATATTGAGGACGATTTTATACTGGGAATGGACCTAATTAGCCAGCATGGATTTATGTTCGACCCGAGATATGATGTTCTTCGGTTCCTGAATGAGGAATTTGTATTGACACGGCCCGTCAACACATCAGTCACGCCCATAAAAATTGTGGCAAAGTCTTCAGCTAGAATTCCCGGTCGAACGGAACAGATTATTCATGGGCAGCTAGACAGCAATCCTGGGAGCTGCGTTGGAATGGTGGAGCCCGTACACTTAGCTCATGACTACTTGGTTGGACGGGCTATAGTGAAAACCGGACGAGATATACCAATCAGAGTTTTGAATCTGTCCAACAACGACATCAGAATTACCAATGGTCAAGAGATAGCTTGTTTCGAGCCAGTAGAGACCATCATCAATTGCGAAGAAGAGTACCAGACGTCGGTGAAGGAACCAGGGCCCGATAAAGAGTTCCTACAACAGTTTGCTGACCAATTGACACACTTGACGCCAGAGAACCAGAAGAAAGCCAAGCAATTTATCACAAAACACTGGCAAATTTTTAACAGTAAAAATGGAACCACCGGTCGCACCAACATCATCCAGCATCGAATAGATACCGGAAAGGCTCAACCCATCAGAATACAACCTAGACTACTACCATTGGGGCAACAACAGGCAGTGGAGGAAAACATCGAGTCCATGTTACAAAATGGGGTTATTGAGCCATCCATCAGTCCATGGTCTGCTCCCGTCGTGCTAGTTAAAAAGAAGGATGGAACCACCCGATTTTGTGTGGATTACAGAAAGCTCAATGACGTCACGAAGAAAGACAGCTATCCTTTGACTTTGACCACACTAGCAGGCTCCCGTTGGTTCTCCACACTAGACCTAAAAAGTGGATATTGGCAGGTTGGTCTGCACGCAAACGACAGAGAGAAGACAGCGTTCTCCACCAGTAAAGGGCTGTTTCAGTTCACGGTCATGCCCTTTGGGTTATGTAATGCACCCGCTACACTTGAGAGGCTAATGGAGTATGTACTGAGCGGGTTAACATGGAGGACGTGCTTAGTATACCTCGACGACATTCTAGTCATAGGTCAGACATTCGACGACCATCTGAAGAACCTGGACGAAGTATTCTCCAGAATTAATAATGCCAACCTGAGACTCAATCCGAAGAAGTGTTCTTTGTTCCAAAAAGAAGTAGAGTTTTTGGGTCACGTAGTGTCCGAGTCAGGAATCCGCACCAACGAAGACAAGATAGAAGCGATCCGTGATTGGCCAGTCCCGAGGGACAAGCATGAACTCCGAAGCTTCTTGGGCCTCTGTTCATACTACCGGCGTTTTGTTGAGGGATTTGCCACCATTGCCGCCCCTCTACATCGGCAGACCACAGAGAAGGAGACCTTTCGTTGGAATCAGGATTGCGAAACATCATTCAGGCGACTGAAGGCAGCACTATGTTCCAGCCCAATCCTAGCCTTTCCTACACAGTCCGGCAAGTTCATCTTAGACACCGACGCCAGCAACACAGGTTTGGGGGCCGTCCTATCCCAGGTGCAAGATGGTGAAGAGAGGGTGATCGAGTACTACAGCCGTGGATTCTCGAAGCCAGAAAGAAATTATTGCGTCACCAGAAAAGAACTTCTTGCAATAATAAGGGCTGTGGACCATTTCCACAAATATCTGTATGGTCGCCATTTCTTAATCCGAACAGATCATGCCGCACTCAAATGGCTGCTGGACATGAAGACACCGGAAGGACAACTGGCCAGATGGATGGAGAAGTTACAGCAATACGACTTCAAGGTGGAACACCGTGCCGGCCGGTTGCACAATAATGCCGATGCCCTATCCAGAAGACCCTGTAGAGCGGAATGCAAGCATTGTCTGAAGACGGAACAGCGAGAGGGTATCTCCATCAGGCAGATCCGAGTACAGGTCAATGAAGACTGGACAACGGAACAGTGCA
The DNA here is from genome assembly GCA_034190945.1 of Octodonta nipae. NCBI lineage: Eukaryota > Metazoa > Arthropoda > Insecta > Coleoptera > Chrysomelidae > Octodonta > Octodonta nipae. The sequence continues at coordinate 177,547,989 of CM067216.1, forward strand.
TCCAGGACCAAATGGCTGATCCAGACATCGAACCAATCTTGTCACTCAAAATGAGAGGGGCACCCAGGCCACGATGGGACGAGGTAGCTAGATACTCCGGGGTGCTGAAATCGTTATGGGCTCAGTGGGACTCTCTAAGAGTAGACAATGGAATGCTCAAGCGAGTTTGGGAAAGCGCTGATGGACGAGAAACCAAGTCCCAACTGGTAGTTCCGAAGAAAAAGGTACCAGCCATCCTGACCGAAGTACATGATGGAATTACCGGAGGCCACCTGGGCATGAATAAAACCCTAGACAAAGTTCGCCAGCGGTACTACTGGGTGAATTACTTCGAAGACGTCAGAGCCTGGTGTCGCAAATGTGCCACATGTGCCGCCAGTAAGGGCCCGAAAACCCGAACCAAGGGCAGAATGCAGCAGTATAATGTGGGCGTCCCATTTGAGAGAATTGCCATCGATGTCGCCGGTCCGTTTCCCGAGTCTGAGAGGGGGAACAAATACATTCTGGTCGCAATGGATTACTTCAGCAAATGGCCTGAGGCATATGCGATACCCAACCAAGAGGCAACCACGGTAGCGACAGTGCTAGTAGAACAACTATTCAGCAGGTTTGGTGCCCCGATGGAATTACATTCAGACCAGGGGCGTAACTTCGAATCGAATGTATTCCAGAAGGTCTGCACGATGTTGGGGATCAGGAAAACGAGAACAACACCATTACACTCACAGTCAGACGGAATGGTGGAAAGATTCAACAGGACCTTGGAACAACACCTATCCAAGGTCGTCAGCAATAACCAGCGTGATTGGGATGAGCATATTCCCCTATTCCTGTTGTCATATCGCTCTGCTGTACATAATAGTACAGGCCTGACCCCAGCCAGGGTCTTATTCGGAAAGGAGCTGCGACTACCATGCGACTTGGCATTTGGCTCCCCCGAAGAACCTCCCCAAGACATCGACGATTATGCCGACCAACTCCGACATAACATGCTGGCAATACACGAATTAGCCCGAACGCAGATGTTGGCCACCAGCGACCGGATGAAGACGCGATACGACCTCAAGGCCAATTCAGTCGGGTTCCAGGAGAGGGACAAAGTCTGGCTGTACAACCCCCAACGGAGCAAGGGTAAATCCTCAAAGCTTACACCCGCCTGGGATGGTCCATACGAAGTGGTGAAGAGGCTTAATGACGTCGTCTACCGGATCCGTCGAAACCCCAAGGCTAAATTGAAGGTGGTTCATTTAGATCGACTCGCTCCCTACCATGGAAGGGATGTTTCTGATCGGGACGATCAGAATTAAAGGGGGGGCAGTGTTACGAAATTTACCCAAAGCCGACCCTGTGTCATTTCAGCACGACAACAAACGCTTCAATAAAAAAATAGGATTCTCGAAAAGACTCGACAGCGGAAGGAGCGATGATTATTTTCTACTGGAGAATTCCACGGGGATTATAAAAGAAGCACACCACGATCGCCAAGCAGTGATACCGCGACGACTAGCTTATATCGGATTATTATTGTATTTTTGAATCAGCTGTTTGAATGTAAATAAAGTTCTAGAAAAGTGAAAGTAAATATTAGTTGTTATAATTTTAAATTAAACCCACGAAGTATATTGCAATATAATGAGCTAATATTGATTGTACGGCAATAAAATTGAGGAACACTGAACAAAACTGAAACCTTCGACCAATGACTCGACTGATAAAAAAAGCATGGTCTGACAAAATTTCAAAAATAATAACCCCAAGAGTGTATATAAGTTATAAACTGAGAAAACGATTTAGTCCCAACTAACTTAATCTGGTAGAAGAAGGAACACATATCACGAACCGAGAGAGTATAAAACACAAATGGAAAAAATACTTTGAGGAACTAGTGGGACACTACCGTTAGGTAGAAAGTCCACCGCATCAAATAAAATCACAGAAAAACAAGAAGCTGCAAGAACCACGTACACTTGACGAGGTAAATCGAGCGCTTAAAATTAAACCTTTTCAGGAATGGCAATGAAGAAACGCAATACCGAACGAAGGTATGAACGCTTTCGAACGAAATGTATGAAGAATACGAAGAACAACTCACATCCGTATTTGTCAGATGTCAGAGATTTCGATAGGTACATGATATCATATTGGAGGAACAAAACCTACAAAAAAAAGTTAGAATCCAGATTACATGGGCGCAGACCTGTTGGAACAAGGCAAGGCAAGGTGCCGAAGACGCAAAACAACTCCTGAAGTAACAAAACTGCAAGATTGCAGCCATGGATAGGGACACAAATTGAGAAAGCTCAACTCGCAGTGGGCTTTAAATGTTTGGTTTACAATCGTTTTCAATTTCTGGACTGTTGGATTTATTGTGAATTTGTAACTTTATTAACGTTTTTAAAAGAATAGATAAATAATAGAATTTCATTTATTTTACGGAACTGCGTTCTCAAAAATTACACTGTAACAATTTTGATACAAAGTTATGAACTATGAAGTTCACGTGACAAAAGGTGAATGTTAAAGAAATATCTATTCAAAAACCGATTCACGACATGTAGAAATCGATTGGTCACAGTTAAGGGAAGAAATGCAGAGTATGTACGTTGAACAAGATCAGAAAGGATTGTAAATTTTATTATCTTTACTCTTAGTATCGTGATAGTGTGATTCAGAGAAGTGCGGGGATAAAATTCTGGTATCAAGTATATCAGACAACATATTCAATTTTTGGGAATTTGGGAGTAAAATTCCGTAAATCATTGTTTTTTTTTTGTTCACATAGTCATTGCTTTGTCGAAAAATTACCATTTTCAAAAATTATTATGAATTCACATTAGAAATGGAACAAAATAAGAAATTTATTTTTTTATACATTTTAATAACAAAAACACAATTACCATTTGAAACAGAAGTCAACATAAAACCGATTCACATTAACACGTAACTATCTCAACATTAATTCTAATGTTGAGATTGTTCTAAATTTACTGCTGTCTCCAATACATAAACAAATGTTCGAAATGAAATTCTGTTGTGGGAAGCGCAACTGATGAAGGTTCCCTGACCAGAAACGATATATTATATATATATATATATTGTCTTGCGTACAAAGGAATGACACCTCGAAGAGAGTATTAATTCTAATCTTCTAATTATGGGTATCATAAAAGTATATGATAAAGCAGAAACCACCTGATATTATAAAAAATGTATTTTTTGTGAACAATTATCTTAACTATACCGTACATACAGAGTCTTTTAGAAAGACTAAAAAGACAACAAATTTTTTTTCCGATTTACCCCCATTTAGGACAATTTTTTTTAATTTGCCCCTTCCGAAACCAAAAGCTGAGTACGCCCTTGGTGGGAACTTAATGTGTTTTTGTCGAGAAAACAAAGTTTTACATTTGCAGTGCAGCAGTTCCAAAAACAAAACATTAAACTTACTGATTATGGTTAATACTGTGACAGGAATTCCTTCAATAATTGGTGGAATCGGAATCCATCTGATATTTCGGGGAATCCGAAATGTTCTTCTGGGGCTTCGAGGTCAGCGGCTTGCTTTGATAAATTCTTGAAGAATTCTAGTCTAGTCTTAGCTCTTTGACGTTCTGGAGAAGAAATACATAAATACGGAGAGCTGACGAAGCATTCATTCAGTATTCGACTGCCGTATAGTAAATATAAATTGGAAATAGTTCTGTGAATATAAATTGTGGTAAATTAGTGGAAATAAATTAGATTGAGTTATAAATAAATCCCAGAACCTGATTGTGAAAATAAAAACATTAAAATACATTAAAAACATTTTTTATTCTGTATTAGGAAATACGCGTAGGAAATCTCCATAATTCTAATCGGACTACAATAGAAACAGATACGTTCTCACAGATTACATCCATATAGAATCCATACGATTATGGGACACAATAAAATCCCATTATTTACAGTAAATAAAACTTGCCATATTGGAGTAGTAGATAGATTCCGACATGTTCAAAAATCATCTGTATCTGGCAAATTTTGTTTCAAGATAGACTAGACTGCATATAAACTATTACAGACTATTACAGTTTCTGTAGTTCCGTATGAGAATCTATTGAATGTTTTCAACAGTGAACCCAAGTGATTAGAATTGTCAGTAGATTTTTTATTCAAACGTTATAAGTGTAAATTTCTATTGATATGTGATACTGTACTGTATGTAATGTATTTTGTTTTTTTTACTCTTAAATAAAAAATAAATATTTTCACGTAATTGGCCCAATGGTCTTAAAATGTAGAGATAATGGATAACTGCATGTCTCTATTGAGATGACCCAGTTGCATTTCAAAAATAGTACATAATGCCTTTACAGACTCTAGTAACCAAAGCATAAGATCATTTTGTAATTTCTTATAAAATAGCAGAAACTTGGAGTCACTTTAAAATAAAAAAATATATTAACTTGATAATAATGAAATAACTAAAACAATCGTTTTTTAACTATGTAAATAACACAAACTGCAAAAAAGGCAAAAGCAAAAAACATTAAAATTTTATCTGTGAATTCTCTTCTTCCATATTTCGCCAACAATTTTCCAGACTGATTTATTGCGCCAGCTGTAGCTTTTAGTTCCTCCTGAGTTCCAGTTACGTTATCTGATGAAATTACTAAGGTCTCTAAAGTTTTGGCACTTCTCTCTGTCGTCTCTGCTAATTGTCTACTGATGGTAAGTAATTGGTCAGTAACTCGAGAACTCACATTAGCCATGTTCTGTTTATCTCTCTTTTGTCTTTGACGTACAATTTGTTCGGTGTTGTTGGTTTTAAGAAGCTCTTCTTTAGAACTTTTTTCAATCGCTAGCATCGATTTCACATTTGCCTTTTTGAAAAGATCCATAGTACTAAAAATAAATACACGAATTACTTATAAAAAATTGCAGATACTGTGAAAGTATTAGTTTATGTTCGACACAGTTAAATGTATTTATATCCAAAATAACAGTCAGAATTCAAGACAACACATATAATTAGCACAAAAAAATACTAAACTGTGTTTACGCTAGATGTTCAAACAGAATTAATTATTTACCCCATTACATTGGGTTGGATGAGATTAAAATGCACGATCCAAGAAGTCGTTGGATGATTTATATTTCACAGATAGAGCAGGTAAACTGATATAAAATTCAAAAATTATTACCTTTGTTGTAATTAAAGCTGGTACTGTAATCTTTCTCTTCATGATAGCTTATAACGTTAAGATTAACTGTGCTCAAGATCTATATTGTTCGTTAAGTAAATCTTGGGGAATTCCAAATTAAATAATTTATAGAAATAATTTTGCAGAACGTACAAAATATATTTTGAAAGTACATAAAATGCACTTCACTTTGTATTCTTGAATTTTCGTTACAGTGCCGTAAAATGTTTAATATTGCTTGTAAATATTGACTTAAACGAGCGACTCTTATTTTAATTAATAACAGTTAACATTAACTTAATAAACTATTCGAAAAATCGACCATACTGCACAGATAATAGAGAGGTAAATAAAAATATAATAAAAGGCGGAGAAAAAACGAAAAAACTGTAATGCGCCCTTGTGCGTTGACAGTTAGTTACTGCCAGTGCTCCACTGGCTACCTGCAACATATTCCCATTTTTAATGGAATATTTATTATCATTTTTGAATCAATTTCCCAGGTATTATAAGGAAAATCCAAGATAGTCAACTTGAAGTGCATTATATGAGCTTTCAGAATACCTTAGCACATCTTTCTAATTATTTAAATTACAATTCTTCAAAAACTATCTTGAGCCCATATAAACCTAACATCAGAAACAATGATTTTGTCGAGGATTGATGTTCCAGTTTTCGTTAAGAAAGTTAAAGATTTTTTTTGATTTTATGTGAATTTATTATATTGAAATATTTTGACTATTTAATATTGTAAAAAATGCATGGCAATTTAGTTCAAAAAACATTGTTTATTTATTGTTGTATTGAAAACAGCATAATATTTGGTTAATTTTGAAAAGTAAGACTGCATAAGATCATTGTGAAATTATTCGGTTAATTGCAAGCTATGAGTTAGAATGAGAACGATATTGGCGGCACTCAACATATATGCACTACATGTGAGAAATTATTTAAAAGAAGCTTATCCACATAGATGAATGCACGGTACAAACAAATAAATGTCACCGGCAGTGCAAAAATAATATTTTTTTTATAAAGACATGCTTTATTTGTAATCGACTTTCTGGCAAACATTCTGAACACACTCTGTTATATTAACTTGTTTTATTTAATTTTAAATAAATATCCTTATACTACTATTTGAAATTCCTGATTAACTGAAAAAAGCAAAATGTTTTTTTCTTACCAACATTATACAGTTTTCTGCACCAGTATAGATAGGCAATGTTCTAATATAAATTATCATTTTTATACTATTATAGAATTGAAATTGACCAACAATATAGTAATATCTCATAAATCGAACAAACCCCTTTTTTATTAATTTTGTTTTAGATTTTCATGAATACCAGGAAAAATTCCCTCTTAGTAGTGGCGGATCCAGGGGAGGGGCAATCGCCCCCTCTGAGAGACTCAAAGTTAGACAATTTATTATTAAAAACGAGGTAATCTCGACTCCAAAAACCTAGAGGAAAGTAATTTCTATGGGTTTAAAGTTAAGATCGACTAATTTTTATGAAATAGTCCAAGAAATGTGTGTTTAAAATTATATTAAGGTAAGCATAGGATCCGCCCCTGTCTCTTAGAACATCAAATTTTATATTTTATGCGAGAACATCATCACGGATTTACATAAAGTATCACCCACAACAATTCAATAGTATAAATGGAGCTTAAACTACTACTTGTAGTCCAAGTATGAATTCAATAGCAACTGTATGATGAAAGTCGCTCAATTCGCGATGATTAGTCCCAATAGTCCTAATGATATACAAACGATACAATCGCTTTTTTGCGTTATGGTCTGTTTGATCTGTAGTTTTAATAACATAAGGTTTCCTATGTTGACTCTTGAGATACCCCATATAAAGGTGACCTTATTTTCGGTCTATTTCAGACATAAACTTAGGTGTCAGTACTATAGTCACGTTTTGTTAAATTTATTAAAAAACAATAAAAATAAATTTTGACAATGATTATGGCGGGATTTATATCAGCAGCTATTAATAGTTTAGGAATACTCTTTATTGGTGTCATTTGACACTGGTTTTAGGGAATCAATAATCATTCGTTACAAACAACTCTTTAGTCGACGAGATACAAAATAAATGAATACCGACTAGTTTAGTTAATCGTTCATATCGTCATTTTTTCCCTATCGGTACCAATCTATAGTTACATTAACCGGTCAACGTAGGATTGCATGTGACACCGAAACCTTTGGCCATGTGATTCCTGAATATCAGTCTGAAATTAGATGAGAGGATACACGACACATATAACTTTACAATATGATCCTCGAAATTTCATTTGACTTCCCTCGTCTAGAAAAGGTTAGCAACGTTTCAGTAGCATTGTATCTGATATCGTCAGCATGTGAATGATGGGAAACAAAAGAAGTCATAGTCACCAAGTTTCACATTATCATGTTCTGAAAATACGGCCAAAATATTAATAAAATCTACTTTTCAATTTATTTATAATACATCGTAATGCTATATTCAAGTCCATGTTGGACTTTTTTCAGAATTCTTGTATTTTTGTAATATCTAGAAGTTATTACACAATTGCAAGTTTTGCAATCAATATCAGAGCCTATGGCTTCGAAGCTGGGTCTGCTCGGAGGTAATGTGAGCTTAGAGTCCGATTGGAGATTCATTCAATTAGCATAAATTAAATTATCTTTATATTCGCAAAAAATTTTACTTATCCACATCGAGATTTGTTTCCCTCAATCTTTGCAAGGAAATTAAACTTGATTAATAAAGGAATGGCCCTGCGTAGGCAGAGGCCGACGAATCCACTCGCGACTTTGCTGAAAAGTAACACCGGTAGACTTTTAAGATTTCGCATAAAAATGTATTGTTATGCAACTAAAACATACCCCTGATGTTCAAACTAATGCAATATTAGATAAAACCACAAACTATTGCTGACTTGCTTGTAGAATAATGTAACAGAGAATAGAGAAAAGTCACATACTGTTGGAAAACAAATCAAAATAGGTTATAGTACTGCCAACAGGTTTAATGGTGCAAATTTCGGACATCTTTTAAACTACAATCTTTATTATTATAACTTACTAATGTGATAGTTAAAGGTTTAACTCAGTATAACTATCAATTTTTTTTCAGAATTCTGGTTAGCATAAACTATTACAGCTATATATTTTTTAAGTCAAAATTTTACAACTTTTCAAATGAAGTATCACAAGCAATATACGAGCAGACTGCAAGGGGAAGACCAATGACTTCTGATATAAATGAACCTGCCTATTTACATTAAAAACGGGTTGAAAGATGTTTGCCGGAAAACAGTAAACAATGCCAAACTTATTTCCATTGTAACAACTAAGACATAAATCTAGGCATGTACGCATTGACTGAACGCCTGAACGGCGATACCTTACGCCGTTTATGTCCAGCAGGCAATAGCGCAAGTTTCCTTATTTACATTTTGATTTGAGGTTAACTTCGTAATTGATAATTTTTAAAATGTTAAGGGGTTGAAACATTTTTGAAATCAGTGATTATTTTCTATAATTGTTAAAAAACAATAATAAAGTGTTATTTCAGTGTTTTACAAGCAGGAAAACGGCATATTCGTTTGCAGGATTATTTTCTCACCGGTAAATGTCAGATCATAAACGTGTTAACTGAGTTTTACAAAAGGTCAATTAAGCAGTAAAAGAACTACGTTTTACGTGAAGAAATAAATGTTTTGATAATTACTATTACATATTAGTAATTAAGCCACTAATTGTTTTTGTTATTGTGCACATCTTTCAATGGATATATTTATATTTGTGGATTAGGTACGTAGTTCTATTATTTTGAATATGAATAACCTGACCTTTGATTTAATGTAGTTTGAACGCTACTGTTGGAGCCGGAATATTTGTAAACAAATATATCTGTCTCTTTCTATTTTTGTCTCATGTTTCAACCCATTTTTCCTTTGGTCGTATATGAGAGTACCGGCTCCATTTATATTAGTAGTCATTGGCAAAGACCAAATGCTCACGGTATATAAACGACCACACTAACAAACCACACACCAATTTACACCTAACCTCGGTCAAGTGGAAACCTTTAAGAGCTTGAATACTGGTAAATAACATAACAAACTCAAGTTCCCTCTGTGACTCTGTCACAATCGTATGAATATGGAAAAAGATGACTAACGACTCCGGCGACCGCCGTCTTGTCTTAGGCGCCCTATAGACCTACAATAATATTGTGCAATATTTTTAATGTGCAATAATATTGAATACCCCCTTTGAACCCAAACATCCAACAATATTCAGCAATAAAATTATTACCGTCAATATTTTCGTGCGAGCAACATGTGTGACGACGAAGTTTTAGCTGCAGCCCGGTCATGATAAAGTTTATCTTTTATTTGCTACAAATCCGGTAAATCTCTATATAATTCTCTACACTACCTTTCTTTTTCTTTTACCATAAACTTCACAATTTTAATACGCGGCCCTTTGCTACACGTGACAACTGATCGTAACCGCTCCAAACAATAAATTAAAAAATATTGAACAATATCAACCCTACACGGAGCAAGGAAACAATATTCGCAATAAAATTAAAGCTCCTTCAAACTTCTGCTCAATCATTACGCAATTTTTCAATATTACCCCTACACGTTTAATAATATTGTGCAATCATCTACATTGCGCCTTAGTCACAATCGAGCATTAGCTAGCCTGCAATGATTATATGTTATCCAAACACTAATGTAAAACGAAATCCACGAAATGCTACATGCCTCAGGTGTCGCGACTGATACATACAACTTCAAATCATCAATATACAGGGTGTTTTGTAGAAGGTTCGCCAAACTTGGAGGGCAGATAGGTCGTCTCATGTGCTATATTATGTAGCTCATACAACATCTAGATATCTTTCGGTTTTTGTTTTTTTTTAATTCAATTTTTTTTCTTAATTTTCAGATTTTTACATTTGAATTGTTGTAACTTTTTTATTTTTCACTGCATCTTCACCAAATAAACTTAAATCTAATATATGATGTTTATTTGCTCATCTGCATTAGATATTTGACACAAATAATTGGTGGAAAAAATATGACTCCACAAATGACGAGGTTCCATAAAAAAGTGATTAAGTAAAACATTTTATCACATTACAAAAAAATAGAAGCACATCGAGAACTTTGATTACTTACAAAAACTTCTCTACTTCAACCCCTTTCCAACTATATATCACACGTATTGGAAAGTAATCAGTATCATAATAAAATTTGAGATTGTAATTTACAAGGTTAGATAACTACAAAAAATAAAACACATCAAGATGCAATAATTTGTTATAAATTTTGTTCAAATCGGCTTCTACCGCTACGGATGCAATCGCGACACCTTTTTCTGACGCCTACAGTGGTAGTCTGCTCCTTGGTGTCTATTTCTATCTCGTAATTGACGAATTTTTAATGAACAATTTATTGATCTTATTAGATGAAATCTCATTATAAAATAATAAATAATAAATAAAATAATTACAATAGTTCAAATGTAAAAATCTGAAAATTAAGAAAAAATAAATGAGCCGATCTATCTGCCCTCCAAGTTTGGCGAACCTTCTACAAAACACCCTGTATATTTGACATTCAACATTAATTGTCTCAGAAATGCCATTTGTGAAAATTAGGAACAGCAATGGTCCAAGATTTGAACCCTACGGCAGTCCTGAGAAAGCATCCACAACTTCTATCAACCCATTGAAAAATCTAAACCAATCGGATAAGCTATGCCAAACGATTAAAATTTTAGTAAGCGAATCTTATGCACTATTTTATCAAATGCTTTAGAAAAATACGTTAAAACCACATCAACTTGTGTCCATGATATCAGAAGCAAACTGAATAAAACAGGCTATGTTATGGTGCAACCCTCGAAGGAACCTGTGTTGGTTCAGTGATAAAAGAGGTTTTATTTCACCCATAAAAAGGTTTCAAGGGTCAAAGATTAGTGCAAAGGCCTATAATTTGATTTATCGATGGAGTCTTCTCAATACTCTTCAACTGTATGTGCATATGCAGATGTGCAGATGTTCACCAGAAAGTTATATTGTGTTAGAGGTTTAGTAAATGTATGATGTTAGTCACTGATAGGATACAAGAGTACATACAAATTGTACCTCTTTTTGTTTGTAGATCCGAAGATTTGTGTCAGACCATGTAGATAGATAGGATTATCGCTTACTGTTATCGTTTTCGATTGTTCCTGATGTGTATTAAAAATGTGGGTGTCTGACTGTGAGTATTTGTGCTTTGTATGCTAGGTAGATGATTTTAGCAACTTTATGCCTGCATATTGTCTGCTAAAAATTTGCACTGATAAGTTATGTGGTCTATGGTGTTCGAAATTGGTAGCATTTACCACTATTTATAGTGATTTCCTGTAATTTTGGTAAGTATAATCAGAGGCGGCGCAAGAAGTAAAGTTAATGTGGGCAAAATACATTTCGCGAGGCCCTCTGATGGTGCAAGAAGAAGGGACGATAAAATCAAACATCATTTGAAATTAAGATTCGAGGCCCTTTGCCCCGCGAGCCCCTTTGCCCCGGGAGGCCCTTATCCCCGCGAGGCCGCTTGCCTTTACCCCGCGAGGCCGTGGGCGGTGCGGGGCCCTTTGCCCCGCGAGGCCGTGGGCGGTGCGAGGCCCTTTGCCCCGCGAGGCCGTGGGCGGTAGCCCACACCGCCCACGCCACGTGTATTTTTACAGCAACCATATTAAATGGCACAATTTTATAAAAATGTATATGTATAGTATCATGTCTCAGTGTGACACTATTTGGTCTTAATATTACTGTACATATATGTATTGTACTGTAATCACTCTTCTTCAAAATGCAGAATATTAATACTATTTTGGAGTTTGGGACGAAGTAGCAGTCACCCTGTGACTTCTTAGAAAATCACACAAATACATATGTTAACTAAATCTTCCATACAAATATGACATTTCTTTTTCATATTTTACAATGTTATAAATGAATAACTGAGATCAGAAAAAATAATTGATATTTTAAATATGTACATCCTTAGCAAAAATTATTTAATATGACTGAACTAAATGAACATCTAGCCCACAAAGAAAATAAATGTGTAATCATGTAATGTGTAAAAGCTGTGAATGTATGATATTTATTGTTTTTGAGATCAGTTACTACTGGAAGTCTAAGAGTCAGTGGATGGCATATATATAGTAATTTAACAAACCCTATATTATATACATTTACTCTCTCATACCTACTGAACATGAAATGGAGACTCACTAAGCTCAATGGCAGTTCCTATAAAGTTGGTGAGGTAAAAAAGATGTTTGATATTTAACTGAGTTCATTATAAATATCACTGACAATTGATAGTCATCTCTGACATGACATGTATGTATTATGTATAATATTACTACACTCACGTTCACCATAATTTAATTAATAGCTAGTATTTGGGTTGATTTCTGTCATTTTATTATTCACAGTGAATCACCTGTCATAGTGACGGTTTTGTCTAATTTTTTAAATGTATTTGTATATCATTTCTTCAAACTACTCACTTATTCAATGAATTTTTACATAAGAATTAAAATTTAAAATAATTTACATAACATTCTGAATATTTGATATACTAACTCATTATTAATGCAAAAAACTTGTATATGTTATTCAAATCCGTCAAATTTCCACTCTCATGCCTCAGGAACAGGGCTGGATTACCCAACAGACTAGGTAGGCTACAGCCTATGGGCCTGAGACATTTTTGTAGTTCATATTCCATTCCGAACCCTTTGAAAATGATAAAAGATGTGATTTGTACATCATTTCTTGAAACTACTCAGTTATTCAATGAATTTTTACATGAGAATTAAAATTTAAAAAAATCCAAATAATATTCTGAATATTTGTTATACTCATTAATAATGTAAAAAACATGTATATATTATTCAAATCAGTCAAATTTCAACACTCATGCCTCAGGAACAGGGCTGGATTGCCCAACAGACTAGGTAGGCTATAGCCTAGGGGCCTGAGACATAGTTGTAGTTCATGTTCTATTCCGAACCCCTTGAAAATGATAAAAGATAAAATGAAAATGTAATATTGGAGAAAAAAAATGGTTTACTAGTAGGACAATATTTAATATTTTGTTGTTAGTTATATAATAAGATTTACCCAATGACTTGATGATACTGTGTACAGCACTTACATTCCCAGCCAGGTGAGGGCAGCTGCCCCCCCCCCTTGAAATTTTTCTTTGCTTTAGTTTACTTTACCATGTGTGTTGAATAATGGTGTGTATCTCCTGTTTATTGCTATTTAAAGTTGGCTTCAAATAAATATAACTAATTTTTCGACATTATTCTAAACTTGCTGCTTAGAATATGCTGCTACGAATGTGCTGCTAATTTCAGCCTCAGTCTGTATCATACTTTGCAAATTTATCAGTCCCATGGTTGCTGTCACGATTGAAGGTGTTCATGAATATTTTGACCATCTGTTTTTAAAACACACACTTTTTGCAACAGTTTGTAAGGATGTTTGTCCAGATGCATATAATTTATATTGTTTTGTAAATTATTTTCTACATTAAGAAGAGCAAAATCTTATAAAAGAAAATCATTAGGTGATGAAAGAACTAATCATATTTCTCTATTGGGCACAAAACATGATCTTTTTTTTTAACCCAGTGATATAATATGAAAATGTTTCAAGTTAATGTATCTAGATATTCTTTTCTTGTTGAAATACTTCTTAAGTAAAGATATATTTCACTTATAGAAGCAATTACTTTGTGATAGTCAATCATAATGAATTAAACTAATTTATTTGTGCATGTGATGGAAAATGGAGAAATTAATTTAAAATCATTAAAGATATAATTGTTTTTAAAGACTTAAAAACTAGCTATTTTTGTTTCAAATTCCATCACTATCATTCTGGTTAGAGGCCCTAAGTAATTTTTAGCCTATGAAACACCACCAAGCTTACTAAGCCCCATTTATTTCATGTGTGATAGATATCAGAGTAAATACAGAAAATATAGGATTTGTTGAAATACCCTAAGTCTGCCACCCACTCACTATTAGAGTATAAGGGGATGGAAAATTTAAAAATGATTTAGATGTTACAAGGTTAGTAAATTTACTTAAGTTAGATGGCTAAACAACATTTGGGAGTCTTGTGGAAATGAGTCACTAGACTCTAAGCTCCAAAGAAATCAAACACATATCAAAGATTGAAATGTAAAAACCAGTTATTAAAGGTGTCTCTAAATATAAACATTTTAGTATGAACAAACTGACTGAATTTGTGTAATACTTAAGTATGTACAAACTGCAAAAATTCAACAATTTTTTCTATTTAAATATTAATTAACAATATAACTACATTCAATTTTTTCATGTGGTAATTTACCTCCCTAATTTCTTCCTGAACAGAACAACTTCCTCAAGTAATTTTGGGTCATTTTCTTCTTTAGCAATATCACCTAGAGAATCTATGAATTTTCGAAGAGCACTAATTTTTGACCTGCCAGCATTATTCAATGATTGCAAATCGGAAAAGTTTCCTGTACATGTTTCAATATCCTAAAAAACATCTAATGTAGTACATTTAAATAAAAACTGTCCATTTACCTGAGTTATTGCTTTTAGTTGTAGTTCATGTTCGGTTATGTCTTGCCTTAATTTAGTTAATATAAAATTATTCGTTTCCATCTTTGTCTATATTTGTAACTATCAAATACCTAAATAAAGAATTATAAAGCCCGATTTTATTTACGGAAGTGATCTTTGATATTATTTTCCAACAAATAAATAAATATTTAAATATGTTCTGACATCTGTGAAGGTAAACACAATCCTAACCTTTAAAATTGAACAACTGACGTTTGTGCTGACTGCTGACGAAAGTTGCTAGTGTGTTCTGCACAGATCATACAATAGAGAATAGATAGGAAACTCTGTGGTGAAAATTGTGTTCGCAAAATGGCGGATTTAGCCATCTATGATTCTTCCGGGTAAATTAAAATGTGAATTTGAGTTACAGACATCTGCATTTAAACAATTGCCGATAAAAAAGGAACCTGCACACTATCTATCGGGTGTATTTCTCTGCTAGTTCCTATCCTTTTATGAATATACTATAGATGTCGGCATCAGCGAAATAAAAATCCCAATATATTTTTTTTGTTTTTATTTACAAAATCAAGTACAACCACAACATATTGTTCACAAATAATACGTTTCGGCCATGTTTTTGGCTTTTTTCAAATCTATTCTAAAACAGATAATACTATTGATACATTTAAGAACTTATAAAATTATAATTAACTTACCCACAGGGGGAGTTAAAATTATAATTTCATACATTCTTAAATCTATCAATATTCTGTTTTAGAATAGAATTGAAAAAAGCCAAAAACATGGCTGAAACGTCATCAATAAAACATCTGCAATAAACACAATCTTATCAATTTGAACAACCTAAAATCAAGAAAATGTACATTCAACCGAGTTTGAAACCAATGTGCAATGACTGGTTCTATATAGAATACTCTGTATATTTGAATTTTCTACCTCTTTTGCATTCTTTAAAGAAGTATGAAACAATACAATTGAAGATAAATAATATAAATATATTTATAATGAAATATAAATATATTGAAATACATAAAACTCCCAAAAATACTAAGGAAATAGTACTTATTAAAAAAGTTGAAAAAACAAATATGTACACTGTATATTTTGGATTGCTACCTTTTTTGTTTACTTTAGAGGAAAAAAGTAGGGACTATACAATACCCATATTAATAAATGTTAACAAAATATAATAAAATACATAATACTCCCAAAATAAGTAACATGCTTTGAAAATGAAACATTACATTTAAAAAAGTCAAATATACAGAATACATCCATCATAGATTAGAGTACTCTACTTTTTTAGGTTTACTTAAATGAATACCTTTGAAAATCATGACAATATAAAATACACAAATCATAAATAAGAATGTAAAATTATATACACCATACTTTATAAAATACACAGATTATTATTAACATCACCTAAACATAATTTAAAACATAATACTTCAAAAAGACTATTGTAAATTTCAACAATTAAAATGTAAAACAGCTTTTAAAATAAGAGACAAAAATGTAGAGTATTATAAATGTTTAGGTCGTGTTTTACTGTACTTATCAAAAGCTAATTTCATTATGACATCAGCATCTTTATATCGATGATCTTTCCCTGATAAAATTCTATTCACTGTTTTGACATACCGAAAAATTGTAAGAGTAATTGTTTTGTTCACAAATAAATCAATGAAGGAGAAATGTTCATGACAAAATAAAGATTCAAACTGTGAACAATCAATTTCTCTTTTGATCTTATCTCTCATATTAAAAGCTGTTAAAAATTTTGGTAGCAAACTATAAATTTCATTTGTAAGGGAATTAAAAACTTCAATAAAACGTTCTGAAGGGTATACCAAAGAAGATTTTTGAAATTGTCTTTGCTTAATTAAAACATTTTGGGCAATATCTCCACTTGATAATAAAATACTTTTACAATTTTTGCAATCAACTTTAGAAAATATACTTCTACAAATATATCCTAATACATATGATATAGCAAGATCACCATTAACATCAGAAACTGACCTGTCATATGAAGGATATACAGGTGGTATTGTATCATATTCTTCTATTTGTGGTGCAGTTGTTTGATGAGTCAAAAATTGTTTTAATGTGTCTAGTGCACCACATGATTGATCTGGTTCACAATTGGATTGGGGTGAATGTAACGACATAAAATTATTAAGTAATAATGACTTAAATGAAGAGACAAAACATGAACATGTAGGATTAGTGTTTCTGTGACCATGGCTTCTAATAAGGGAAAAGAAATTTTCTATTGGGTCCTGATTAAAACATCGAGGACTTATATATTTGAATCCTTTATCTTGTAAAATTTTCCATATTTTTATAAAACTGTGAAGTGTGAAAGTAAAATTTTGTAAAGAGGGTGTAATCGTTTTATGAGATGAATTCGGAACTGCAAAGAACATTGACTTTAGAATTGGAATATAATGTTGCCAAGTTGCAACATGAGTTGAGTTTTTAGTCACTACACCCCTCAATTGCTTACCAGGAGGAGGCTTCAATAAACTACCATTAATGCTATCAAAAAGCTCATCAAAAAGTAAGAGACAGTCTGCTGTTTGTGATGCCAATGGATCAATATACAACTGAGATGATGGTGCAACCTCTTTGCTCATTACTGCCCTAACTTTCATTGCTGAAGCTACAGTTCTACTAAATACTTGCGTGCAATTTTTAACTTTCATTTTTTTAATTCTATGAGGTAGAACATGTTCATCTGTTAATTTTGGAAACTGGCTAAACTTACCCATTTGTGCATCCTTTCGATACGTATCCACTATATGTGACCAAGAGGCAATTTTATTTTCTCCATTTTCAGTGAAATGTAAATCTTTTGTCAATAATGCATTTCTTACACCTTTTAATAAATGTGGACAATCAAAAAAATGAATAATTTCTTTTCCATCAACCAAATAACCGTGAAATTTGTTTTCAATATTATTTCTCAAACAATAAGCATTTGTATCTCTAAGTAGGTAATTTACTGCCGCGCGGTTTGTTGCACCTTGGTCACATACTGTGGCTACCAGCTCCAAACCAATCAAACGAATATGTACTATTATTTCCTTTAAAATTCTAACTAAATCTATTGTTGATGTAGTACTTTCACAAAAATAATAACAAATAGGTTGCTTCCACTTTTTATAAATACCTTGTAACATAAAAACTAATGCATGATCGGCAAAGTGTATGCGGCGATCACCACTACCAAAATCTACAATTCCTTCTATACAATCTTTTGAATAATTATAATTGAGACCACTACTTAAAGAAATTTCATCAAACATTAATATACAATATTTCTCTTTTTCTTGTTGCTTAGAAACAATTCTTTTTAAATTTTGAAAAATTTGTTCATTATAACCACAATTAAATGGAATTCTATTTATAAGATTACTTAGAGTCTTAGAAGATGGTAAACTAAATACTTTTGACAAAAACCTATAACTCTTGGCACTTTGTTTATAAATTGATAGAGCAAATATTTTATCATCTAATGAAAAGCGTCTGCCCTTTGGCTTTAACCGTTGATTTCTCATTTGACTTAAAAAGAAATTTATAGTTGTACTGTTTACATTTTTCAAATACCTTAGTTCACATTTTTTCTTCCCCAAGTGCTGTAACCGCTGTTTGTTGTTCAGATTAGTGGCTCTCCTTGCTGTTCTCTTCCATTTGGCTAGTTCTCTCCTCAAATTCTTCTATTCTGATTGTTCAACCCTCTTTCTCACCCCTACTGTTTTGTGTGCTGCAAAGTATATCAAGAAATTATGAAGAATTCGAAAGCCAATATTCAAATGCTTACCTTTAAATCCTTCTATTATTTGACAATCTGCACTGGTAGACTCCCCTGCATGGTGATCTTCCAAAGATTCACTGAAAAGCCTCTTCCTCCCACCATAAACTTTTTCTGGAATTTTCACAGACAGTTCAGGGCTGTCAGATGCTTGATTTGAAGCAGTACTGCTGCATTCTTTACTTCTTGTTTTTGGTGGGGTCACAGGATCTTTTTCTGGTGAAAACCATGCAAATGAGTCTCCAACAGTTCTCTCATAACCTAAAATGCAATAATATATGAAATACAAGTACATATATATGAGAAATATGAACATACCAGGTAAATTTAATGTTGGTAGTGCACAGAGTTATTAAGAGTAATAACTTGCCATTGGGTCCAATGCAGTGCTTCTCAAAATGATCTTCACAAATAACAGTATGCCGGGCATTTTCAATACAGAGTTTTTCACTATTTATTCTTCTAAGCCATATTTCCTGGTACTTGGGGGTGGTTGTAATATAATGTCTAAAAATATATAATTAATAATTTACCTTCTAAATACCACAATTCATTACCTTTTAGACGTTTCATTGGGACATTTAGGAACACAACATTTTTGCTGCGATGCCATTATATAAATGCTAGTTCCTGTATACCAATCTCGAACGAATCCGAAAAATATGTGTTTGATAAACCTGAAAACTGATAAAGAACTCCAAAGAAAGATATGAATGATATATATATATATATAATTAGATTACAAAATTACAAAGTTGTTAATTTTTAGTGAATAAATAAATAAATATATAGAAATACTCGCCAGATAGGATATTCCTCTTTATCAACACTATTTTAATTACACAGAAATCTGAAAAGAAATGCTCCAATATTATAACAAGGCAAAAATTTTGTTTGATGCACGATGCTTTCATATGTTCTTGCTTCGACAATCACAACAAAATGGACTCTAACAATGGCCGACAACAACTTCAAACAATTGATAATTAAGTCGACTATTTCGCCATCTGGATGTGATACGAGCAACCGTCAGATTTAGTATTCGGGAAGAAGTCTAGATGACTCGTCGAACTGTGGTACAATGTTGTGTATTTCAGTTCCCACCCCCTGGTGTTCTGTCAGTTTTGTATATTTAAATTTTTTCATATGGACGGTAGTTTTCAGTTCTTTTGCTTTACAGCCTCTCCTGATGAACGCCAACGGTAACGTACAGCACCAAGTTAACTAAAAAGTAGCGTTTTGGTACTGGTAATCAAATGTAGGAATGATTTTCCTTGCGGACCCCGGATAACCGACCATGTAAGCATTTTCCATTTCTGGCAGATATTTGCAAATAAATGATACCGTGAATATATTGTGGGGAAAATAGCATAGTACGTATTTTCAAATCATTAGAGAATGTTAGTGGGAATAGAATAGAGAATAGATTAACTTGTCTGGATCATAAATTCCGACTTAAGAAAAAAAACAGGGGAATCTTATTTTTTATTACTAAACTACTTTAAATGTACGCCTATGAAGAGTCACTCGATGCTTTAGAGCATTTACTTTCTAGAGATAGCCTGTAGTGCACAAATGTCGTGGTAAGACTAAGGAAAGAGAGGGCAATAGAGAGGGCAAGAGGCTATTTCACTCGGTTGGGAGCTGCTTCCAATAAAGCATGTTGTTTATTGGCTGCGTCCACCGACCATCCTCCCACTAAGTGAAATAGCCTCTTACCGTCTCTATTGCCCTCTCTTCCTAGCGTTGTCCCGTTTTTATGCTTGACAGGCTATATCTAGATGGTAAATGATCTAAGCTCGGTGGTATCCGTCTCAGATCACACAAGAGAGTATCCGTCGGCTTGGAACTCTGACTGTCTGTGTGCAGACATTTGCTTACCATTCCAATCTCTTGCTATGCGTCTGCAGCAAGCACAAGATCTCAAATCTCAAGCTCAAAATTCTACAAATAAAAGGTATGTCCAATTTGATGCATACACCGTACATGAATCGTGGATCGCATGCGCAATATTAAAAGCGGACCCTTTTTTAATATTGCACATGCGGTTTGATAACCGATGCTTCATTCAGGCTGGATGCTTTCATCATTTGACGTAACTGGCTAACATAAGGCGTGTTCCACAAGACGTAAAACCGATAAGCAACCGGTAATCGTATTGCACGTAACATTATTAGAAAAGGTAACTCATCACCGCGAACGAAGATTATCGGTTGTGTATCGGTAATTCGTTCTGTTGGAACGAACCTATTGCCTTCTCCTGCAGTCTCTTCTCGTGGAGGGCATCCATAATTCATAATATCGTTGGCTTCGCGGGAGCTTTTCCTTGTTTTGAGGATCATTACTTGTTGCACAAACCATATATTTCCGGCACCAATCCTTGACATTTGCTTGGCAGTTTACCCAACAGAAGCGATCTCTTAACTTCCACAGAGTGTTCGTCACTCCAAGATGTCCTTCGGTTGTACCGTCATGTACTTCTTGCAAAACCTCCTGTCTCCTATGCTGGGGATTAAAATCTGTTTTCGTCCTTGCCCTCCTCTGGAGAGTTTCCAGCATTCGCGTTAGAAGTGCGTTCTTCAGGGTGAGGAATTCCACTGTGCCCAGTATGACTATGACGATGCATGAGTATCGGGAAATCTGCCACAAAGGTTTGCGATCTTCCTTCCACCGGATAACCTCTTTTAACTCCGGATTTAATTTCTTGTCTTTTTGCATCTCCTCAGATTACCAATGGTCATCGAAGGCGGTAGATCTACAGAGAACAGTCTCGTTTTCTTCAACTCGCTGACAATGTTTACAATCATCAGGGCATAGTCTCTTCGATAAGGCATCAGTCGGTCAAGCTAACGTCAATGCTTATCTTGCTTCATGGTCCCGAAGTCCAACCAAAAACGCCTGCACTGCCAACTTCTTTCATATTTTCCGGCGAACCAGACAGGAAATATCAGCTTCAAACTTTTGTAGGGATTTATTCGATTTCTGATGGCGATTTTTCATTTGGGCGTGCTAAACCCCAAATGGGTCTGTCAATACATCAGTTCTAAATGTTTAACCAGTTGACGTAGTCTTCTTACTCGGAGGAACTCAACGTTTGCAAAATATCTGTAGCATACCCTCTTAAGGCGACTGTTAATACCTTCTTTTTCGCCGACCATCCGGTTAGCTTTGCTGCAGCCGTGAATTGGCGCCGATAATTAGTCCTTAGCGATTTTCTATCAAATTGTGGAACTTACATTTTGTGTCGGTTCCATTAATTTTCGAATCTACTACTTCCGGACTGTTCGTGCTTTCGGTCTTTGATTACTTTTCTAGCAATTTGTCTTTTAGGTTTTTAAAATTGTCTGCTAATATGTCTTCTAAGCCAAGTTTTTATCTTTCTAGCAATTTGTCTTCCATTTTTAGGGTTCCGTATGTACAATGTTACGGATACCCTTATAATATCACTCATGGTATCTCTGTCTTTCACATCACAGCAATTTTCACCGAAACTTCTCTACCGAAAAATTTGAAATTTGGCACCAGTTTATATTTTGATTTTAGGAGTACTTCTGGGGAGGGGGAATTTAAAAAAATCGACAGTTCCCCCCTTATCTCCGAAACTATTGAGCCTAATGTTTTGAAAAAATAGGGAAAACAGACGTTGCCCAGTTTACTGGAAAAATGAGGAGAAAACCCTAATTTTAATTTTTTTCAAACGCATCATGCAATACGTCAAATGAAAGGCTCATTATGACGAATGTAAATATATTTTTTTCATATTTTAAAAATATATTGTTTAAAAGATAACAAAAATTAACAATTCCGCCCCCTTACCTCCGGACCTATAAGACATAAATTTTTAAAAAAATAGAGATATAGGCCATCACCTTAATTTTACAGGAAAAATAAGCAGAAACATCTAACATTAATTTTGGGGGACAAATTATAGATTTAAATTGAAAATATAAAATTACCATTGTTTCTAAAGCATCATGTAATATATCAAATCAACGGGCTTATTATGACGAATGCAATTTTTTTCCATATTTTTAAAATAAATTGTTTAAAAAATGTGGACAAAAATGTAATAAATTTTACCCAACTCTACATGCGGCACAAGATCCGGTGTCAAAATTTGGCCTATACGACACTTTTGTTCAACTTCAGAAAAACATGAAAGAATCTGAAATTTTGACGGTTTCCGCCAGGTAAAAACATGTGACATTTAGACCAAATTCTGACACCGGATTCGTCATCATGAGCCAATAATACATCGGAAATCATGTGTCGCATGTAGAGATCAGATAACTTTTTCTTTTTTGTGTAACAGTGTTGAGGGTTCAGTGTTGGGATGTTCAACTGATAGAATCTCGAACAAATGGTATCATTTTTGCTTGAAATATTGAAATTGTGGTATTATCTACACAATTTTTTAAATTATGTTTTAATAGTACAAACAAGTTGTTATACTTGTAAGTAGTCGTCGTAAATCTTGCCGATAGTAGGGAACATTACTATCTGAATCGGTATACTGATACAGAACAGAGATAGGTATAATTTGGAACATTCGAATCATCGTCTCAAATCGAGCCAGGACCAAATGATTACATAAAGCAGCCCCTAGATTGTCAATAATATTCCACAATATTTCGTATTGCGCGATATTATTGATAGTTTGTGGGTTATATTGAACTGGCTATAGGCAATCAAATCCCACAGTCTAGTGCAACACTCAATATTATTGTACAATATTATTGCTGAATATTATTGACAGTCCAGGGGTCGCTTAAGTGAAATCATTTCTCAGTTGTTTCAAATCAATTTTCAAAGCAACACAATTTTGCCCGATGTAACCACTTGAATTTAAAAATTTGGTAATTAACTATTCATCGAAATTCTTCTCTTGGTGGGTAAATAATGCGCTCACACAGTTTTAAGAGACATTATTTGCTTTTTTAATCCATACTTATTAACACATATAGTATAGAACACAAATAAATACCGATGGTGTCTTGAAAATTAGATGTAATGGAGAATAAAGGTATAGTACGCATTGTGCATTATAAAATTTCTCAGATAAAATATACTTATTCTCACTTTTTATTATAATGTAATAGTATCTGACAATTTTAAACATCGACAGAATTGTTAACCATCTGTGGATGTAAACAAAACCTAGGTTTCAAATTTCATTCAACCCTTTAAAAAGTTATCTTCTGACTTCCAAGTGTATGTGACAAGGCAACCCACATCTTTTAGTTTAAGTTAAAACGCTATTCAAGTGAAATATTTAATAACTATATAGGCGTGTTGCAACATGACGTAAAACCGATAAGCAACCGGTAACCGTATTGCGCGTATCATCATTCTAAACGGTAACTCGTCACCGTGCACGACGATTATCGGTTGTGTATCGGTAATTCGGTATGTTGGAAGGAACCTTATTGCTAAAGCTTCATTTGTATCATTTTCTCTGGCACTCCCACTAATGCGAAGACTTAGGCCGGGCGCATACGCTCGGTTTCCTGATTAGGTTTCCTGATCAGGAATTCAGATTCGGAAAGCAGAATGCCCCATTTACATACAAAATGTTCAACAAGGCGCACACGTACTTACTATTTCCGAACGGAAAAGAACCTGACGTTCGTTTCGGAATTTATTCCGTGCGTTCGGGTAGTCAGAATGGAAAAAACCTAATGGCGTCTCCCCGAACGCAGCGCTCACATACATTTCTTATCGTTCGCCGCATACGCACGGAAATTTCCATTCGGAACCGCAATCAATTCATGCTCGTCGACCAATTTTGCTTTCACAGAAGCGTCTCTATTCGAACTGACCGTGTAAATTCCTAATACAAAATAACGAATGGTTTGCGCTAGGCACGCGGAATTCCGGATCTGAATTCCTGATCAGGAAACCTAATCAGGAAACCGAGCGTTTGCGCCCGCCCTTAAGGTTCGTTCCTTCAGCCGATTGCCAACCGATCGGCAATTGGTTAATGCATCGGTATATGAACCGTTTATTGAGCAACTCGATCCATGTACCAGTCGGCAACCAAACCGCCTCATTAATGCGCTGGCTGCACCACCTTCCCTGATGCCGGTGATCGAAATTACCGTACATTAACTGGTTGCGAATAATCACCGTGTCACTTGGAGCACGAAACCGAACCTTTCACTAAACGGTTATTGTTTTGATGGAACGCTATTTTTTGGGTGCAGATCAGTGAGGTGCAGATACGCAACCGTTGTGTAGTGGTTATCTAGGCTGAAGGAACGAACCTATAAATGAATGACTGACCAACGGAGATGTCAGATGTTCCAGTTCTAAATGATACGTTTGTACGACGGTGGTGATTCAAATCTTTTGGAACGTTTCGATGATATGAAACAATGAATCGTTTTAGTAAAGATCTACACATCTCTAGTTGTGAGCCGATTTTGGAGAATCGAAATCGCTAGATGCTTTTTATGTTTAGGGAATGGGCAAATCGGAAACAATTGTTGTAATAAATAAGGGAAAATTAGAAAAAAATGTGGCTTAAGAGAGGGCAAGGCAGGAAATTTATGGAAAATTTTTGAGGTTCACGGCAGGTTCTTCATGTCTGGGACAGAGGGGGGCGGCTGCTCCCATTAGATACGTCTACGAATATGTATAGTATGTCCCTCAGCATCAACATAAATCAAAATCTGAAATTTTTTAATAAAGAAAGGGCATGTACCTAGTTGCCTTAAATCCATTCAAGTATCTAAGATAAAAAGACTGCTTTACAATTTGTGTTTAAACAGCAGAATTAAGCATTTTTAAATTTTTGCAATCTTGGGTTGGAACCCAAGACTAGAAAGACTGGGCAATGAAGGCGGTAACTGGCTATTTCACTCGATTACAGGGTCGGATCCAGAGTCGAGCTTCAGGAGGGATGATTAAGTATGTCAGACTGCAGTCTCGTACGAAATTTAAGTAAGTAGGCGGAGGGCTTCTGTAGGATTTCGAAAACAATGAATTTCTTGTAGTGTAGTATCAAAAATAGTGGATTAACGTTTAAACCCATAAAAATGGCTTTATTTTTAGCTTGTGGATCTAAGAATCCCTCGTTCTAATTGTGTTAAATTAATTAAATTAAGCATGAAATTGATTGGCTCCTTCCACCCACCAAGTGCGATAACGTGATGCTTTCTTTATTGCCCTCTCTTTTTACTGTTATCCCGAAATTTGTGCATTGCAGGCTACCTTCAGAAGTACATGCTCTAAGTTTCAAGCATGACAACTCTAGCTTGTACCTTCTGCAGATAACCTGCAGTGCAGAAGTCGTGGTGTGGTAAGACCAAACGAGAGAGAGGGCAAGAGGCTATTTCACTTGGTTGGGAGCTGCTTCCAATGAAATACGATCATCATGTTGTTTATTGGCTTCCATCCATCAAGTGAAATAGCCTGTTACTGTCTCTACTGTCCTCTCTTTCTAGCCTTGCCACGATTTTGTGCATTGCAGTCAGTGAGTATTTACTCACTGATTGCAGTCTATCTCCAGAAGGTACATGCTCTAAGGACAACTTCAGACTATTGTCAAATAGATCAGCGTTTTATGCTTATGTTTGTTGGTTACAGTGTGTTCCGTGATGTATTTATTGGAAAAAAAAGATTGAAAGTGAAACAAACGATTTATTTTATGTCGTGTGAGTGAATTAAATTATGGGACAGATACAAATAATTAAGAATTAAATGAACCTTGTTACATTCTTGTAGGAAATTCGGCAGCATTATTTTACGCAGGATGAACGGTAGGAAATTGAACTAATCAATTGTATTCACCCATTTTTCAAATAGCAATTTTATGAAATGTGTTTTCGTTTCACTAGTACCTTTTGAGTTAAAATAGACAAATAAGATTTAGAGGCAATTTTTAGATAATCAAATTGTTTCTCAATAAGTTTTATTCATTTATTTCTGTTCATATTGTATTTTCTATGTGATTTCTTTTCAATTTAGAGTGAACAATATGATATTCTCGGCATGATATTTTAATGGAAAAATCATGCTGTTGAATAATCAGCTTGATTAAAGAAGTATGTGAATTAAACTATTTAAAGCAATTTGTTCATATATAAATATTGCATCTCTGAAAATAGTAATTTGTTATAACTAAAATAAAATTCTTGCCTGTATCCATAGATATATATATTTTTTTAATTTGCAATTGTAGAAGCATGTTATAATTTTGAAAGATTTTGTTTTAAATATTAGTATACATGTTTTGAATACTGAATTCTGTTATGTAAGACAGTATTTAAAAATCTGGTTGGGCTCTGAGGGAGATCATACCATTTGAAAAATACTGGTTATATTGTTCAACATGAAATTTTATGTATAATTTCTATCTTTTGGGATGGAAGAGTAGTAACTGACATTAGAAAACAACCAGGATTGAATTTAAAAATTTATCAAACATTTTATACATACGATGTATAATAGAAATTGATGACTGATTATTTATACTTTATTTTGCATATCATACATTAACATTCTACATCTCAGAACTGAATTGCTAACTGTAATAGATTTTAGTCTGATTTTATACTTTTGAAAATAAAATATATAAATTGAAAAATTCCAGATCCTATAAGGACTTCTCTGCATACTACATGCCAATATAAAATGTTTACTTTAAACTCCAGAAAAGAAATGGTTCTCAAATTGACCTATATAAATTGATAAATGATATGATCAGGGGCGTACGAGCTTTTGGTTTACGAGGGGCAAATTTAAATTGTCCTAGAGGGGGCAAATTGGAAATAATTTGTCCTACATGGGGTACATTTCAGAAAAATGTTTGGTCCGAGGGGGGAGGGCAAGTCAGCAAATTTATTGGAAGGTTTAATGGCTCACAGCAAGTTTTTTAGGTCCCTGTCTTCCTCGGTTTGCCCATGGATATGATGTTGAAAATAAAATTTTCTAATGCTCTAAATAAAATTTTCTAAATAAAAAAGTATAAATGGACATGTTGGCAAATATATTAGGTTTGTTTGAATGCCATTTATTATAATGTAAAAATTGTTGGTCACTGGTAGATCTCATTCTATTCTAATATTATTAAATTGTAAGTGAAAGCAAAATCAAAGAATTATTTTTTGTTAATTGAAATGTAAATTTCATGGTCTTGGTCAGTGCTATCACAAAGTGATTCCTCTTCATCTGGCTCTTGCTCTACCTCTAGTGTCAAACAAAATGCTCTTGCAAACTAGAAGTTCCAAAGAGTTCTGCATTGAAGGCTGTCATGGTTAAACTGTTTTTCTAGAAAATATTTTAAATTCTGTTGTTTCAGCAACAATCAAGAGTCAAGGTCATTTATGGTTCAAACTTCAAAAACAAATTCTTTTAAAGGTAGCCTACAATTTTCAAATATTGTGGCAAGACTAGAGTGAGAGCAACAAAGAGAGTATCATATTATCTCACTTGGTGGGTGGAAGCAGCTCCAAATACTGTCGAACAACATGTTGCTCTCTTTATTGCCCTTTCTTTCTAATGTTATCATGATTTGTGCTTTGTAGGCTATATCAAGAAGTATAAGCTCAAAGGATTCAAAGTTCATTTTTTCACTGAATGATCTTTCTTAATCATGGAGACATAAGGGTTATTTTCATCAAATCATGAATTCATCTAAAATTGGAATTGTCTGTTTTAAATTGTTCTTCTTGCCTTTTCTCATATAATAACTTTTTAAGTAATCTTTCATTTACACACTAATTTGACTCTAAACTTACTCAAAATGTCTCATTTAACCATTTCCTCTTCTGTATTTGTCTTCACCATTACCATTCAATGGCAACAAATGTAAAAGAGTTATGGGTTCATATATAAACTTGTCTTCAGGCAATTAGTAACTTTTAATAACAATATTTACAAATACACAATTAACTCAAACTCACAACTTGTCTGACTCATTCTTGTGTGTAACTATTTATTTAAAGGTTATGTCAATAAGTGCGCCAGATTTTAAGGTTCAGTAACATGCTTTTCTGAAGCAAAGAATTGAAATATTTATTGATTTATATAATAATACATTTATGAATTATGTATGAAACAAAGAATCTTGAAAATGACGGCGGTACATGCAAACTGTTTTGCCAACCTTTGTAATAACATTACTTCTTACATGTGGCGGTATTTCATTGATACACTATCTAATTTCGCTGCCAATTATGGTGCCACTTCTCCTGCAAGACATTTAATGTTTCATGATCAGTATGAGATGTGGCACTATCCTGCTGAATCAACCTCTCGAGTGCTATGTGCCAATGAAAGCACAGAAAACTGCATTATCATAGCCCGATCACTTTCGACATTCGCCGTTAATGCATTACCTTCCTCATCTTCAAAGAAGCAAGGTCCAGTAATTCCTCCAGACCACAATACACACCAAATAGTGATACTTTTGGATGCCCTGCTTTTTGATAAATCTGTCGGAGATTTTGTAAGCCCTAAGCCTATTAACTAAGCCATCGAGGTGAAAAGGGCGCTCTTTGTCACTGAAAATGATTTTGTAGACATGCAGATGTAAATCTTTAGGCAGAATACAGTGAAGAGAGGCTGTTGTAATGTTCAATGCTTGTCTCTGAACTTTCGGCCACACTCTCGCGAACTACCTTAAAGTTTTGTTGTGAACGACCTCTACGAGCTTGTGTTGTCTGTTACCTATCACCTATCTTTTCACAGTAAATGAATTAGGAACTTTCTGTCGACCAAATCTTGGATGCACTTTACGAATAGCGACACATTTTCACCATTTTAATAGTAATATTTAACAAATCAGGTTTGTCATGTCATTAGGTTTTTTCATAACTCTTGTTCATAGTAGGCAGTTGCCAACGATTCCAATGGTTTGCGAAATTCTACGCCAATCGAGCGTTCGCTCAGTTAACTGTCGAGCTCGCTGATTTCCATAGAATTTTAGAACCCGTTTGAATTATCAGCAACTGGTCTCTATGAACAATCCTATTATGACTGTCGAACATAGCGGGCAATTGAAATACCAGTTAGATGTTGTTTTCGATTTAAAAGCTTCAGAAAAAATTCTTGTGTATTCAGCGGAATATCTCGTATATTTTACGGAATATTATGGAACTTTCAAGATAAATTTCTAAGTTTAATCAGATTAATTAGAGTATATATAACAATATTATTTTATTTTTCTTTATCTATAAATTATTGTTCTTACTATTATGCCCATATTTTATAAAATAAAGATTTCGTTTGACAATTTAATGTTTCCATATAATTACATATAATATATAGTCATCATTTTATATCTGTTTTAGTGTACAATACAATGTCATCTAGTGTTGGGGATATGGGTATGGTATGGATGGGAGCAGGCCAGTCCTCCAGTGATATGGGTGTAAGATTGGTTGGATGTGAATCTAATGATATGCTACTAGATCATGAAAACATGTATTACACCCCATCCAATCACAGTTTGTCAAATCACTCTTTAGATGATCTACATACAGTCCATAGTTCTCATATGGTAAGTTCTACATAAAATCGAACATTAAAGATATATTCTGATAATTTGCCAACAAAGCTCAATGTAATATTAAAATTACCTTTTACTTTTGGGCAACATTCATTATTTTAACCAATCTCGTTTACTGTTGACTAAAATGGTCATAAAAATTAATTTTGCGAGTAAATGATAAAAACCATTCAAATAAACAATGTCGACAAAAAGGGATATTTCCTGAAAATACACTTGATGGTAATACAATTTCGAATCCGTTCCGGAATTAAAAATTATACACGTTAGCATACCAGAGCCGGCGGAGAAGGATCGAGAACAACTATGAGCGTATAAAGGCTGTTAGCGAATAGAAAGATACAAGTTTAGTACATAGCATCGAAGCGATCATATGTTCGGGTATGAATGACTGTTGTTGATGTATATATTTGGATAAATCGAACGCATTGTGATTTATTTTGGTGCGAATAAAAACGTTTCTATTGAGTGTAAAATATTAGTACATACGATAAATGTTTTTTGATGACGGATTTATCTAACAAAATATACATTTTCGTGATTTATTTCGATTCGAATTTTAAAATATATATTTAATATAATTTTATAAAATACAGTTTTAATGTTTCAGGATTCAATGGAAAATTACGACATGATGCATTTAATTGATATGAAAAATGAAAGTAATGATTCAAGGTATGCTGAAGATGAAAACTCCCAACCTGTATACATGATTACAACCTCAACACAAACATTACCCTGCCCATCAAGAAAAATTAAACCTATTAAACATCCTGGTTTGGTTTTGAAAACGCCTATTGCTTATCAAGGAAATACAGATCCATCTGTAATACCAATACAAAAAGATGGAATAGGTGAGAATTTATGCTTAGATTATAATTTATTCCTTTTTTGAATGGAATTTAAATGTATGTACTTGTTAATTGATTTAGATCAAAATTGGTGTTTTTAATTCTGCCACTAATCTAAGCTAACTCTATGTAAAAGATAAATAGAAAAGCACAAACTGTGACAATACATTTATTCCCTGTTTATGGTTTTGAAAAAACTTTATGGAAACACCTATGAGCGTTGCAAATGAGAATTCCCATTTTTTATTTTTAAAAGAACCAATAAATTGTGATAGTTAAAATAATAAACCTTTTTTTCTTCAGTTGTGATAAATTCTCACCAGCAGAGCTAGTAGTCTGGTAGGGACAAATGTTACCAAATTCCCATTCACATATACAGATGCAAAATTAGATAATTAAAAAAAGGTTTCAAAGAAGACAATATTTCAGGAGCAAAATTAAATTTCACAAATGTCAAGGACATTAAAATGTTGGTTTGCTTCTAATTTAAAAATTATATAACCATATTTACAAACTCAAATAACAGATGTCAAAATAATTATTAATTTTGAATGTGCCTATTTCAGAATAAATTGTGAATCAAATGTACATGGTATTTAAGATATTTTTAATTATTTATGAACAATATTTATTTACCTAATGATTGAAAAATAACTAACAGTTTCAGAAACTGGGTCCAGATCATTAGGATCTTTACCATCAATAACATGTTTACAACAAACATGTTTATATTTACTTATTTTTTCTTTTGCTCTTGATGTATGTATCCATTTATTAACCATAACCAGATTAATATGAGCTATGGCAAATGATAGAAAAAACAAGTTTTCCTGTGGATATGTATTATACAAACTACAGTTTGCAAATAATAATTGTTATACCACTTAAATAACTCTGTATGAAATGTAGATGTAATATTTGTTCATATAGCTAATGCTGCCTCTGGTGATAAAAATGCAACACTACTCTCGGGAAAAAGGTTTATTATGTTTACCAAATTTACCATATCTCTAATATGTATGGAATAGAATCTAACATGAATTTTCGTTTTAGCTGTTTGTGAAAAATGTGGGGCTATTGGTGTTAAGCATGCTTTCTACACGAGGGAGCGGAGATTTTGTAGTATGGCTTGCGCAAGAGGCTACAGCGGTTTAATTCCTGAACCTTTACCCCAGTCAAACCAAAATACACCAGACAGCAAACAGCATTATGCCAAATATCGATTCACGATGAAAATGGATGACGATTTTACAGATACCTACTTGGATCAGCCTTTTCCCCAAATAACACCAATACCAGAAATATCACCAGTCGATGATACTGTACCTTTAATAAGAAGGAAAACGTCGGAATTAGCAAATTCATATGACTGGGATACTCAGTTGTGTGATCAATACTTTATAGCTGCTCCTGTAACTTGCTTTAAACATGCTCCCATGGCGGATATATGGGAAAATATAATGGTAGGAATGAAAGTGGAAGTCGAGAACACGGATTGTGATAACGTTTCTGAAGCTTTTCCCGATTCGTTTTGGGTAGCCACAGTCTTAAAAATCGTTGGTTATAAAGCAATGTTGAGATATGAAGGTTTTGGATCTAATAATTCCAAAGATTTTTGGGTGAGCTTGTGTTCGAATCAAGTTCATCCAGTGGGTTGGTGCGCCACAAAGGGAAAACCCCTTATCCCTCCGAAAACTATTGAAGATAAATATAACGATTGGAAGGATTTCTTAAGAAAAAGGTTAACTGGTGCTAGAACACTGCCTTCAAATTATAGCAATAAAGCAAGTGAAAGTCTCAAATCTAGATTTGAATGTGGCCTTAACCTAGAAGTTGTAGACAAAAATCGAATATCTCAGGTCAAAGTAGCTATAGTAAATAAAATTGTTGGTAAACGTTTAAATGTTAAATATTATGACATGCCTCCAGAAGACGCAGGATTTTGGTGTCATGAAGAGTCTCCATTATTGCATCCTGTTGGATGGGCAAGAAAGGTGAGATACAAATATCCAATTTTTAAAGTTAATGTTTAGTTTAGCTAGATAATAATTAAAAACTATAAATTTTAACTTTAGTTTTCAGGCATAATTTATTACAATATTATTTATTGATCTAGTAGGGGTCTGTAAAACTCAAAAACCACCATTTAATCTTACATTTGATTCATCATTTATTTATTAACACAAAATACTAATACTATCTTAAGCTTGATTTTCGATCCAGAGTAATAGATATATATCAACAACACACACTTAATACATTTTAAGCATAAAGAGATGCACACATATACATGTACCCAAAGTTTGAGAAACTTAATGTTAGTAATCAACCATCTAATTATGAAACAAGAAACCCAAATAAAAGTCATCTGAGTATAGAATTTTTAGGGTGTGGAAGTGATCACCAATTCTTATAAACTCAGCTAATAATGCTGTCAACCGGAAATAATAAAGATGAAATAAATCAAACACAAAACGACGCCAGATTAAAAGACATCGGTACACCATAAAACAATTCATCGAATAGTATAGAAACCGAGGTTAGACCAGTTTCTCCCACAAGAATATGGATATTGTAATGTTTTTATTTTCAAACTCGGGTTCAGTTCAGTTCTTGGATTTATTTAAAAACAAAGTCCAACTCACTCTAATTTATTTCCACTACTTTTACACAGAAACTACTATTTACATTTTATCTTAACTGTACAATACGACCGACGAAAACTGAATGCCTCCTATCGCCAGCTGTCCATTTTATATATTTATCTCGGAATTGTCTGGTACGTCCACGAACCATCGGGAAACTCTTATTATGTTCTGGAAGCTTTAAGGGAATTCCCAGTAACGGCAGCGGTCCGCCTGTTGAGAGACAAACATTTCGGATTCGCAGAATTTATCGGAATAATGTCCCTTCCACGAATTGGTTGATGGCCGATTGCACCAGCTGTCTGATGAATTCTCGTAACAATATGAAACGATTGAAATTCTAAATAGCATTTTAATCGAAAACATGCACCAAGCAGCAAAAGAACATAAAAAGCTTATTTAGTAAAACTCGAAATTTTTGGTGGAACGATAAACGTGAACATCTAGGTGTATATGGGATAATTAGCCCACAGAGATTACAAATCTGGAGTTGTAGTGTGTGTTTTCCTAGAATGGAATTCACGATTTGTGATCTCTGGGTTAGTTTTTTATGAAACACCTAGATGTCGCTATTTATCTCGCATTAAAATATTAGAACATTTAAGAACCAAATAAATCAGCAGGCACATTAAAGTAGAAAGAACGTTAGTAGAAAACATAGGATGGGCAATTCCCAAAAATAAACTATAAACGGACTCCTCCCGAAAAAAAACGGGGTAAACCACCTACATGGGATATGCAATACAGAGGATTTAAAAACATATATTTATTAAATTAAACGTGTCGTAGACCTTTTACAGACCAATATGTAATGTCAAAATAAAATTAAGAAAGGAATACCATGCAAAGCAATCATAATCAACCGATAAACAAAGTAAACTTTTATAATGCATTTTTTAAAAAAATTGGCACCAACTTGAAATTTAGAAGGGGTAGAGTACACAACACTTCCTCCAACCTATTAAAAACATGCGAAATACGATCTAGCCTTGTACTCTCGAACTGATCGTGCATAACGTACATCATAATGCAACTGATTCGGTATTAACTGATGAAATAATACACATACAAACAGGGTCAGTAAACATTAAAATTGGTTTAATTTTGATGGAGTGATCAAAGTAGCAGTTTGGAGATGAATTACAACTTGCTTTGGCATACCAACATCTTGCTCATTTGATAGAACAGTGAACTAAAAAAAATGTAGCTTGTTATTGAAAAATATTATTTCAAATACCTTGTTGGCAAACATATATAATTTTATTTGACTGTATAGCTCAATAAATTTGTTTTTCTATAACACAGCATAATATTTTTTATATATGTGTTTAATTAATATTTGATTTCTTTTTTAGGTTAATCATCATCTGGTTGCGCCAATAAATTATTTGGAACGTGTCAGTCAAGGAATTTTTGACGATGATGATGCCACTGAAGAATTATTTACACCTTTCCAAGTTGGATCAGTTGAACACACCTATTCTGGATTTGAAATTGGAATGAAACTGGAAGCCATTGATCCTCTTAATCTTTCATCGATATGCGTAGCGACTGTAATGGACGTACTGAATTATGGTTACATAATGATACGTATAGATAGATATGACACAGACATGACAGGAGCAGACTGGTTTTGTTATCATGTCAAATCACCCTGTATTTTTCCTTTAGGATTTTGTGAAAGGTAAATTGTAATATGTTAATTAAATAACTAGTTTGAAAAACATGACATTACATCTACAGTTCACATCAAATATTCGTTTATAAGACTTCTGTTGAAGCCTCAAGATATAAAACATTTTTAAAAAATATATAACCAACTTCTACCTATAACTAAAAAGAATTATAACAAAATACAACTCTAGCAAATAAATAACACATTCAATGTTGTTAGGTACCTACCTAGGAAGTAAAAAATGTAGGTGCTCATTCTGTACAAATTAATTACCTACCAATCTAGTATATTTTTGAAGTCGGTGCCAAGCAACAATCAAGTTTGATGAATTAGTAGAAAAGTACGCAATGAAGGATTTTAGATTTGCTTGGCACCGACTTCAAAAATATTCTAGATTGGTAGGTAATTAATTTGTACAGAATGAGCACCTTTTAATGTTTACATTTTTTTCTTCCTGGGTAGGTACCTAACAACATTGAATGTGTTATTTATTTGCTAGAGTTGTATTTTGTTATAATTATTTTTAGCTTTTTAGTTAGAGGTAGAAGCCGGTTATATATTTTTTTAAAATGTTTTATTTTCAACTTTTTAGTATTTTTGAACTCATTTTCATTCTTTATTTTTTATTTTGTATGTATAACCTTAATAGACAGAACCAGGTAAAATCGAAAGCCTCAACATTACACAATGATACTTTCTCATTTAAATTGACAGGTAAATCTTTACGAATAAAATGTACTAGTACGCGTTGACTTAATAAGCCCAAAATATATTTATGCCTTATGGACTACGCCATGTAACCTTTCTTCAACTTTTTTTGACAACCCTGTATAGCTTTAGATAATTCCACTCCAACCTATGTACCAACCATCCTGTACATACGACTGCCCACGGACAAGCATAAATTTGTTAGCTGCCTTCTATAGGACGAAGTAGAATCCATCCCATATTTACGGAGTCAAATCCGTCCTATATTTCAACCATAGTATGTAAGTTGTGGGCTAGCTCATAAATTAGTTCATTTTTTACATTTTATATTATCGTCCTGTGTAACAGCAATTCCTCTCCACACTTTATGCAACTTCTTATGGGCTATAAAAGAAATAATTTTTTAATCACACTGTATAAATATAATTCAACTGCAGCATATATTTCAACCATCCTGTATATGATTTGCTTATGTCCACCTCATATAACAGTTTTTTAATCACCCTATATAATTATAATTTCACATTTTTTCCAACATTTTTATACCACCAAACGTCCACCCTATATCATTTCACTTTGTGATTTTGTTTGCTATAACTAAACACCCTATATATATAAAACGTACCAAATAGCAGTTTAAAGTTTGACATGTGTTGTCACTGAATTTTCTATTAGGCCGGGAGAATGTGACAACCAAAAGCACCGTCTGCGCAAAATGGAAAAAATTTCATTTAAATAGGTATTTGCCTGGTATACAAATAAAACGAGCTTGGTACTCATTGATTTAAGGAGCCGAAAATACTATGCTTTACTACCTATATGCTTGAGATGTACATAGAAAATTTTCAAATTCGCAATTAAAGCTTTCAGTTCCTAAAATTACCGCACTATTACGTTGGAATTAAAATATTTATGAGGAAATGTCCATTATGTCATTTCGATGAAATTTTTAATAAGAATTTTGGAATTTTCGCCGATTTTCTGCAAAACTGCAAGTTGCACGTCGCAGAAAAGTATATGAGATCACCTAAGGATCTTCCTTAATAGATTAAACGTTAAAAAACTAAACACATCCATAAGTAGTTATCGAAAAATAGACTAAAATATTAGGGATATTGGTTGATTTCCATGCACGCATGTGTTCATTCACAAATTTTATCACTTTACCAATAGGATTGTTTCCAAAATTTTAAGTTTCACCAATCCGGATATGTACTCTATTAAACAAGACCATATTCATTCAAAACGGTGCACCACAGGAGAAAAAATCAGGTAACATACATACAAAAAAAAGCAAAAAAATACGCGACGAATTGATAACCTCCTTCTTTTTGGAAGTCGGTTAACAATATATTAAAAGATCAAATAGCATCCATGCTATTCCCACCATTTGTTTCTACTTTTCAAGGACCTCCATAATGAATGTACATCTTTCTCCTAAAGCAGATACTTTAATATAAGGTGAAACACTGAGTGTCATAACATCCAGGCCATTCCCACCATTTGTTTCTACTTTTCAAGGACCTCCATAATGAATGTACATCTTTCTTCTAAAGCAGATACTTTAATATAAGGTGAAACACTGAGTGTCATAATTTTCACCAATGAAATTTTTTGGCAGTAGGAACCGTAAACGTACGAACTTGATAGGTGAATATCGTCTCCATGACCTAGAAGACCTTTATAAAATAAAGTAACACCATTTATCAGAAATTTTGCAAAGAATGAACGGGTAGCTTCGATATCTATCGATAAAGAAAATAAAATCCACCAATGAAAAAGAGTAATGAAGCTCTCTTCCGTGCTCTGGTCGTGGAGGTTGTCGCGGACATGTCCAAACCAAGGAAACTAAGGACACAAGCAGGAAGAACAAAAAACTTTTCAGGCAGTGCGGTCTGGAGTAAACAAAATACTTCAGCTGACACAAGAAAAGTGGAACCAGAAAGTTATGTTACCGGTATGACTGTAAAGGGCAGCTCTAACACAAGTGCAGAGTGAGGCTACACTAAAATTCACCAAGCAGATGTAGCCAACGCAACCACACAAACAGCAAGGGTCAGCCAGTCAGCACATAGGGGATAATATTGACTAGCCATCCACCAGCCCCCAGGACAGTATCCATCCAGGGATTTTTCAGAGATAGCAGCTATTTGGCCATCAAAGGCTGCTGTCAATAAGGGTAGAGGCAGAAGTAGAACTACAGATAGAGAGAAACTGATTCCAGCTTAGGGTCATAGTAGCAGATATTTTATATTAAGTAACTTAGCCAACATGGGTTTTTCGATTCTTAAATGAGAAATTTGTATTGACAGGCCTTGCCAGCACCAAGATAGATCCATCAAAGTAGTACCGAAATCCACGGCAGAACTAAACGAATTATTTATGGTTGGACAGGCTATAGTCAGAAACGGATGAAACATGTCTATTACGATATCCGGATCGCCTCTTGAGAATAAATAACTTGTTTGCAACTAATGGAGACAGTCATCATTGTAAAGAACCATGCAAGACAACAGCGAATTAAACTAGTACCTGTAAAGACTATAAGGCAATGGACAGAGTTTACAGCCAATACGAACAGCATCCAACACTGAATAGGTACTGGAAAGGCTCCACTTACAAGGATTTCACTGAGGCTATTACCACTGGGGCAGCCACAGAGTCGTCTATCAGCCAGTGGTCGCTCTCATCGTTTTAGTAAAGAAGTAGGATTGAACCAATTTTGCGTATATTAGGAAGTTCAACAACCTATCTAAAAAAAGGTAGTTATCCACTTCCCTGAATTGATGAGACTGTTATTACCCTAGCAGAATCCCATTACTTCAGGGCTTTTCCACGCTGACATGGAAAACGTGCCTTGTGTACCTCGATGACATTCTTGTCATGTGTGACACATTTGATGACGGTTTGAAGCAAAGTATTCTCTAAAATTAAAAATATCAACTCAAGGCTCAATCCCAAGAAGTGTTTCATGTTTCAGTGAGAGTTCTTTGGCTACATCCTATCCGAATCAGGAATCTAAACTAATTGAGACAATATAGGAGTCATTCATTGTTTTCTAATTCCTATAGATAAATATGAATTTCGAATTTTTTTAATTTTCAAAATGGCTTGAAGACATGTCCAATCAAAAGCAACCACGGTGGCAACAGAAAGCCTGAATCACCTCCTACACCTACAATAGGATAGAATGGTGTAAATATAGAAACCTTGGAACAAGACCTATCCAAGGTAGTTGGTTACAACCAGTATGATTGGGATGAGCATAAACTATTAGCCTATCATTCACCAGTCTACATCAACACTGTACTGATTCCGGGCCAGAGTACTGTTTGAGGGAGATTTAAGGCTACTGTTCTTTTTGGCTTGACTCTCCGGGAGAACACCCTAACGAAATTAACCAAAATGGAGATGTTGGCTACCAGTGATCGGAGGAGATATGCTGCGATCTAAAGACGATTTCAGCTGTGTGTTAACCAAGCCTGGTTCTACAAACCCAGAGAACCAAATGCGAGTCTCCATTCTAGAATGGGTCATACAAAGTCGTTAATAGAATAACAATGTCGTTTACCTTGATCACAGGAATCTAAGGCCTAAAATAAAGATGATCTATTTAAACAGGTAGCTCAAAACAATCAAGGTAGTAGTAGTTTTTTGGACAAAGAAATCTGTGGATTTTATTTGGGAAACAGGATGGACTGATATAAATCTGCCAGAGAGACAGGGCAGTCTAGTAAGAGAAATTCATTTTTTTAACTGACAGTACCTATAGTATTGCGATTTTTTGATTTGTGGAATTTAAAGAGTAATTTAAATTCCAGGATTAAAGTTATATGCATCAAGTGTGTAACAATATGAACTTATTTATTATAGGAATAGTAAAGATACGTGTTTTTTTTAAATGGGCTTGAAAGTAATTGCCATTCATTTAAATTTTAATACTAAAATATACAAAGAGTAAAGCTCAATTTAGATGAGAAATCATTTGAACTAATTACCATTACACAGAAATAAAAAATGTGGTGAAAGTATAAATTTTTGCACAAGATTCTACTTATTTTACATTAATACTTGTAGAGAAACTTAATGTTGATTGCCATCATCTTTGCAAATTTACTAAACATGATAAGGCAACTGAAGAAACCTAGTCAAGTCTACATAATTTGTGATATTTAAAAGCTGGGGGTTTAATATTTTTGAATAATGGATTAAAATTTCCCATTTATTTGTTTAGATTAAGTATTTTTCTTATATTAAATAAAACATGTTCAATAATTGGCTTTAAGAAATGTATTAAAAATATTATTTACCATGTTTAAATTTTAGATACAATATCCAACTCACTCCGCCCAAAGGGTATGATCCTACGACATTTGATTGGAGAGAGTACCTTATACAAACAAATAACATAGCTGCTGATCTTTCTTTTTTTAATACTTACGTGCCTTTGCACGGATTTGTAGCTGGAATGAAAATTGAAGCTGCAGATCTCATGGATCCAAGATTGGTTTGTGTAGCAACGATTGCCAAAGTAGCCGGTAGACTGTTAAAAGTCCACTTTGATGGTTGGGATGACGAGTATGATCAGTGGTTAGATTGTGAGAGTCCAGATATTTACCCTGTCGGTTGGTGCCTAAGTGTAGGCCACAAGCTAGAAGGTCCTCCAGGAGTTCCAAAACCTGTCACTCCTGTAATCAAATCTCCCAAAGGTAAGCTAGTAAATTTGCTGGACTATGTTAATATATCAACAGGTAAAATTGTTTGTAGTGGGTAATTTCTGGAAATAGTTAACCCATTTTAAAAATTCTTTCCAGAACTATTTTTGGGGAACCAAACCTAATATAGCCATGGGAATCCAGAAGTTAAATTCTTTCTTTGAGTAAAGGAATATGTGATTCGTCATTTGGCTAAAATGTAAATATTTAATGGGGAAAATGGGGGTCATGATTGTTATTACAGTTAATAACTCCGAAATAGAAAGTGATGCGGGTGTGAATCTTGACATATATATATATACTCTTCTAAAATAAATAAAAGCGGCTTTTATCATTTTAAGAAAATTGCGTTATCCGATATTGGGCACGTGGGGTATTTTTCAAGAACTCACTACTTCTCGAGAACCGAAAATAATGGTGGTATGAAAATAATGATATTATTATTATTAAATTAACAGAGATTTGCTTTGACATTTTGCGAAAATCCTTTATTGAATGGAAGTGGGGGCTCATTAATTTCGCGTGAACAAAAAATGACGCAGGCGAAATGACTAGAACTTAACGAAAATCACGTTTCCGAAAAGTTTTAGTAGTATATATTCATTGCATAAGAATTGATAGATTGACTCTTCTTTAAATGAAGATAGACATACGTTATTCGTCAATATTTAACGTATGGAGGAACTGAAAAGTGTTCACTATATAATTAATCGCTTAAAAATAATTAGAAAATGTCAGAAAAATAAACAATGCTAAGTGACAAAAATTTATTAAATGAAAATGTATTCCAAAATCACATAAACATTAAAAACCACTAAAACTAACAATATTAATTAAGATATCACAAAAATCTGAAAATTATAAAATGTGCATAACATCAAAAATGACAAAACTAACATAAAAAACTAAAAATGTCTAAATTACCATAACTGTGAAAGAAAAATTCAGAAATGTCAAAATGGTCAAAAATGTCAATACACAATACAAAAAGCTGTGTATTGAACGAAAAAAACAAACATTTCAAAGTCTATTCTGACTTCGTTGTCAATGGCATTATATCTATTGAAAATGTAAACTGCAAAATGAAAATTTGATTTATAACATTTAAGTTGACATAAGAAAAAAAATGTTGTTTTTATATATACAGGTAGCACAAAAAATTCTAAAGATCATGTATTATGGTTAAACAGCTTTCAAGTTGGAAGAATTTGAAACAGTTGTCTTTAGAATTTATAAGTGGTGTTAGTGGCGTTCCTAGGTACGACTTTGTTATAAGATAGTGCATTCTCCAAAATTAAGGAAAAAATTATTAATGGTCATCTCCTTTTGAACAACCCAGTATCGGGATAGTTCATAAGGTTTTTCCTAGGTTTCCCTTATGACGTTAATAATATGGGATCACTCAAACAGCAGGATTCTCTGATCGCATTTTTTTTTATTCAAATAGGACAGTCCTAATATACAAAAACACTAAATAATTACAACTCAAAATCATATACAAACAGCACTTAAATGCACATATAATAATGTTAATATTGTCAAACACAAGTTCACCCTTACATACTCAAGTATTTTAATTTTAAATAATCTTAGGTTATGACAAAGTTTCAAATTCATTGGTAATTGATTATACATTTGCAGGCCTTTAACAAATAATATATGGGCATTTCTGTTCGTGTTACACCTTGACACATAGATTTTTATTATGTTGGGTATTATAATCATGAATGTCATGGTGCACCTAATATAATTATGGAAATAACTGGGTTGCAAATTATGCAATACCTTATAAATAAATATTGACAAATAATAAAGTTCACATTTAACTGACAACCACTGCAATGCGGACAGCATCGTATTAATTGGCATATACCTGTTGCATCTTAGCAAGACCCTCATACCCCTATTTTGCAACTTTTGAAGTACATTAATTTTGTTTAAATCAAATGAATGCAACACAGTTGCACAATAATCAAAATGCGGTTGCAAAACAACATTATACACCGTGACTCGAGTATGAGGTGTTAGATGTTGACATACACTT
Source organism: Octodonta nipae (assembly GCA_034190945.1). NCBI lineage: Eukaryota > Metazoa > Arthropoda > Insecta > Coleoptera > Chrysomelidae > Octodonta > Octodonta nipae. Next base: position 177,590,818 of record CM067216.1, read on the forward strand.
GTAAAGAAGTACACTTTTTTTTAATCTTCTTATGTATATAATCAAAATGAGCATTGAAAAACAAATGGTTGTCTAATATAAAACCCAAATACTTTATATTGGTTACTATTTCAATACTCTGTCCATCAACTTTCAAACCACTGAGCTAATGTCAAGGTTTTTATAGTTGTGAAGAGTTGCAATTATCATGGCTTTTGTTTTGCCTATATTCATTTTGAGCTTATTTATTTTTAAATAACGTGAAATACTTTTAACTCATTATTCATCTTCCTTCCTTATGGCTATATTGCAGTCAATGTCACTAATAGATACCAAAGTATCACCAGCAAATAGATAATAGAGATCACAATTTTGATAATCACTCTTATCATTGATATATATTAAAAAGAGCAGGGGGACCTAATATGCTTGCCATTGATAATGTCTGTACACCATGTACATGGGTAATAGTAATTTGAGCCTTTTAATATTTTTTTAATAATTACTCTATTACGTAATATTCACCGCATTTAAGATATGTAATATGTACCATCAATCTGTTTTGCTTTCTTAGTTTATGTAATACTTCATTGTAATTAAATACGCCTGTTCAAGTTCTAATTAAAATGTATACGTATTTAAAACATCTAGTAATCGAGGTTTAACTTTTCTCTGAGATATTAGCGAATTTAAAGAAACTTCCGTCTCAGAGTTAACTTAAATTTGTGAAAAATATATTTGAACATATTATTTTGGGATTGCTTCGACCCTGAAAACAGAAAATTTGTGAGATTGAAGTAAGAATTCAATTCAACTCAATGTTGCAAGAAATTCCAGATATAAAATGATTTAATATAAAAACTAAAATAATCGAATGTGGTTATTAGTGTTAATGTAGTTTAATCAATTATTAGCTGTTTAATTTTATCAATAAATGTTTTTGTTATAGTCAAAAAGAAAAGTAAAAAGAGAAAGGTCAAAGAAAGTTCACCCAAAAGTGTTTCCTTACCAATACCTGAAACTCCAATTGCACCAAAGTGTGAGATTAAAGTTGAAAACGTGGAACATGACGAAATACTCGAGACTCAAGATGATAATGGAAATGACGATGATGATCCTGAAGCAGGACAGGAGCCTGCGGGTCCTGAGCAGAGTTTACCAGTATCATCAGAAATGGCGTCTCCACCATCTGAAAGAAAAGTGACTTCATATGTTAATGTGAGTTTTTAACTTCCAAAAAGTATATATCTGAAAGAATGTTATGCATTTTCTATTTTAGTCTTCCAGTAATAGCTCTCCAAAGGTAATTCCACGTTTAGTTGATACGACAGGAAATCCAGATGTCGGGGACATATGCCCAGAAGAATGGAATGTTTTCGATGTAGCTCAATTTCTTAGAGTAAATGACTGTGCCAACTACTGTGATTCATTTAGTAAACAAGTAAGTTAACAAATAGTTACTTGATATGAGCTACCGATTGGTAATTAAGGTGTGCATTGTCTCTAGTATTCAAAATTTGAAATAAACAAACTAAATTCAGTTTCATGGAGGCTGACTAAGAGTTGCCACAATAACACGTCTGAAATGCTTTTTTCGAAACTAAGTAAATTGGCAAAACATTAGTATGTTATGTTCTAACTAGCAGAAATAAAAATAAATTAACTGATCATAGTTTAATAAGTGTTTCTTTAATAACTAATGTAGATAGTAATGGTAATAATGTCATCAGGCAATATGGCGATTTTAGTCAAATGAAGCTTGTTTTATTAAATGCAAAACTATTATTGTATGAGTGGGCTCTCAATACTGTGAATGTTGATATAATTACTGATTAACTTGACTTTAAAATTTGTAATTTAGTTAATAATACTTTCAATGTAAAAGTATCCAAGTACCGTGGTATGACCATGAGATTACAGTATTAACAGCTAGTAGAGACAGCTTATAAATCTTTTAAAAAAGCTCAAGTCCTTGAAGTCAAATAAATGGATTGTTAGATCTTTGTGAAACAAGGTGCGATAATTTTATGAAAATGCAATTGATTACTATAGAGACTCAAGAAGAACGTGGAAAACATTAATATCAATCATTAAAAAACCTGTTGAAATATTATCTAGTGAAGTTGTGTTCAAGATGGATAATGTTAATCAAATTGCACGATCGAATATTGAAAAAGTTAATTTAAAATGTATCCTGATGATGGTTAATTGGGTGTGTTTGCAAAATATCAGTCCACATTATTTAAATTGCATTTCTGCAAAAACACCTAACCAACAATATTGAACTTCCGCGCCTTTAATCTTATATTGATTTTGCTGAAAATTGGTGTTCTAGTTTTCATTACAAAAAAGTTATGAAAATCGGTAAAAAGTGATTTATCCACTTTTCTCGGCTAAAGATGCTCCATATTAGAATTTGCAAATGTAAATTCAATTTAAATATTTTTTGGTTCTCTACAACTTTTTCATTACTATCGGCTCAAGACTTCACATAAAATAAGCAACAAAAGAAATCAAATTTTAAGTAATTTTTTTTATTTAAATAATTTACTACAAATTTATGTTTATTTATGTTATAAATATATTATTAATGAAATGATGGTATAAGCAATTTATTGTTAATGTTTATGTCACCAAAAATATCTTTATCGACTGGGTTATTTTAATAAAAGTAGATAATCTTTAGCTCTTTCTGTACGCATTACGTTTCTAATTACTTGCTTCCATATGATTTCCTGCTTTATCTGTGATAGATCCATATTCTAATGTTTTTATTTTCACACACGGATTCTGTTAAGTTCTTGGATTTATTTAAAAACACAGTCCACCTCATTCTAATTTATTTCCACTACTTTAACACAATTTATGTTCACAGAAACTATTTACATTTTACCTTAACTATACAATACGACCGTCGAAAACTGAATGCCTCTTATCCCCAGCTGTTCACATATATATATTTTTCTCTCCGAATTGTCTGGTAAGTCCACGAACCATCGGGAAACTCTATCATGTTCTGGAAGCTTTAAGGGAATTCCCAGTAACGACAGCGGTCGGCCTTTTGAGAGACGAAACATTTCGGATTACCAGAAGTATCGGAATAATGGCCCTTCCACGAATTGGTTGATGACTTATTACACCAGCTGTCGGATGAATTCTCGTAACATTGTCCCCTCGTTAAGACCATTTCGTCCCAGAATCCTTCCTGGTGTGACGAAATTTGCAGGACTCTCCATTTCGACAACGGGAAGTTTGGTGGAAGTAACAGTCAACGGTCTTCGAATCCGGGCTGCGAGTATTGAGACAGCATACCAGGATGTCGATGCCACTGAATCGAAAGATTGTTTCCATCATACTTCTCACCACCCTCCAATTCAATCCATCCAACCCGCAGGCTATCTTTGGGACCGCCAATTTCATGAGATTCTTCTCCATCATCACATTCCTCAATTCTACCAGAGTCTTCCAAAGATCGCTATGTGCTGGCTTGTCCTGCGAGAATGTTTTCGTTACCAAATAAAAGATGTCTCTGGTACCCACTGGTTATTTATCTTCGAGATGAAGGACCTTCCCTACCGCTGGTTCTTGCTCCCGTAGCTTCTGGAACTGGCCGTACTTTTTGGCAAACACCTTGGCTATTCCTCTGGATATCCGGAGATCTCGAGCCACACAATGAGCCAGGGCATATTCTATGGGCACCTCAAACAGGTCTCGGGGTTCCTCTGTGGTCACGTTGTGCTGCACTTTCTGGCCATTAGAGTACAGTGCCATAAACTGTTCGAAGGTCATCTCATCATCGGGTGGTTGGATGCTGCGGACTTGGGCTTGCTCAACTTCGCCGTCATGACTTCCGGCATAAGGGGCTAACCTGTTAAAATGTACGTCCTTTGGTTATCCCCGAGGTAGCTTCTTTATTCTGTAGACGTTGATTTTCTTCACGATTTGGTACGGCCCCTCCCAAGATCTCTATAGCTTGGGCGAATATCCACGACGAAGTTTCGGGTTATACAACCAAACAAGATCATCAACTTGGAATTTTCTGCCCTCGGCTTTGATGTCGTAGGCTTCCTTCATTCGGGCACTGGCATTCTCGATGTTTAACCGGACTAGTTCATGGATGTCGTTCATCTTTTGACGTAGCTGGCTGACATAGTCTTCACCTGCGGTCTCTTCTCCTGGGAGACATCCAAACTTCAAATCGCATGGTACCTACTCTTAATTCTCGTCCCAGGATAATACTGGCCGGGATCTGACCCGTGGACTCGTGCACAGACGAACGATATGCCATTAGAAACAAGTGCAGATACTGGTCCCATTCTCTTTCGTGGTCAGAGACTACCTTTGATAAATGGCGGTTAATGGTTCTATTCATCCATTCTACCATTCCATCGGATTGCGGGTGTAATGCTGTCGTCCGTGTTTTATTGATCTTCAAGAGCTTGCAGACGTCTTGGAAAAGAGTAGACTCGAAACCTTGATCTGAGTGCAACTCGAAGGGGACACCAAAACGACTGATCCATTCCTTGACAAGGACATCAGCAACGGTCAAGGCTTCTTGATTCGGCAATTCATACGCTTCGGCCCATTTACTAAAATAGTCCATCACCACGACAATGTATTTATTTCCATAGTCGGATTCAGGAAATGGACCTGCAACATCAATGGCTACTCTTTCGAATGGACTGCCCACGTTATATTGCTTCATGGGAGCTTTTGGTCGCTTCTGAGGTCCATTACTTGCTGCACAAATCGTACATTTCCGGCACCACTCCTTAACGTCTACTTGGCAGTTTACCCAATAGAAGCATTCTCTCAACTTCCCCAGGGTTTTCTTTACTCCCAGATGTCCTCCAGTTGTACCATCATGTAGTATCGTAAAACCTCTCTCCGGTTTCCTATTTCTGGGAACTACAATTTGTTTTCTGTCGTTTCCCTCCTCTGGAGAATCCAAGACGCGCTTAAGAAGTCCATTTTCCAGGATGAGGGAGTTCCACTGAGCCCAGTACAACTTTATGGTTGGTGAATATCGGGAAATCTCTTGCCACGTAGGTTTGCGGTCTTCTTCCATCCACCGGATAGCTTCTTTTACTTCTGGATCTAATTTTTGGTCTTTCTGGATCTCCCTAGGTTGCCAATGGTCATCGACGGCGGTAGTTCTACAGAAAACAGCCCCATTTTCTTCAGCTCGCTAACATTGTTTGCAGTAATCAGTGCATGGTCTCGTCGATAGGGCATCAGCATTCTTATGGCTTGTTCCTGCGCGATGTTCAGTCTCGAAGTCGAATTCTTGCAACCGCTCAATCCACCTGGCCACTTGTCCTTCGGGGTTTTTAGACTGCAAGAGCCACTTCAGTGATGCATGATCAGTCCTCAAGAGGAATCTTTTACCATAGAGGTACTTATAGAAATGTTCTACCCCCTTTACCACAGCAAAGAGTTCCCTGCGAGTAACGCAGTAATTTCGTTCAGGCTTGCTCAAGGTCTTGCTAAAATAACCGATGACTTTCTCCTCACCAATTCCGACATTGCTTGCGTCGGTATCCAAAACGAAGTTCCCATCAGGCAAAGGATAACTTAAAATGGGGGCACTGGTCAATGCTCTTTTCAGTGTCTCGAATGTTGCTGACATTCCTGGTTCCACTGGTACTGCACCTTCCCCTCTGTGAGTCTATTAAGTGGCTTGGCGTTGTTGGCAAATCCGGCTACGTACCGACGATAGTACGTGCATATAAGTGTGTCTTCAGGAGTTCCACAGGGATCTCACGCGGAACCATTTCTTTTTAATTTATTTATTAATGACATTGGCAAAATTATTAATCATTGTAATATCTTAATGTATGCTGACAATTTCAAACTGTTTAAAGAAATTGCAACTTGCAATGATGCTACGTTACTCCAATCCGATTTAAACTCTTTATTTGCCTGGTGTATTAGTCATGATCTTGACCTGAATATCAATAAATGTTTTATTATTACTTTTGCAAAAATTTCACAACCTATAATCATTTCATACGCTATTAATTCACAAACGATACAGCGAGTAAGTGAAATTCGTGACCTTGGTGTCGTTTTCGATAATTCCCTAACTTTTCGTAGACACATTGATCTAGTTGTTTCCAAGAGTTACAAGGTTTTGGGTATTATCAATCGTTCATCTAAAACATTTTCTCATAATACGATCGTTTATTATATTGTTCACTAGTACGCTCTATTCTGGAGTACTGTTCTGTAATATGGAACCCGCACTATAACACACATATAAATAATATTGAGAAAGTTGAAAATAAATTTCTTCGTATAGTAGCATTTAAAATGGGTTTGAGCAGGGACAATTATCAATATAGTGATATTTTACTACAAATGCATTTACAATCTTTGCAAAATCGGCGTAACATAGCTGACATTTGTTTCCTATACAAGTTGTTGTCAGGTAAACTTGAGTGCCCTTGCTTACTAGACAGAATATCCTTGAATACGACAATGAGAACTCGTTCTTCAGAACTCTTCAATGTGTCATTTCATAGAACTAACTATGGATATTGTTCAGCAATGACTAGGTTATTGCGTACAGGCAATCAGAACTCCTCACATATCGATCTGTCTTACAACTCCATCAGGGTAATCAAGCGCTCGTTGTACTATAATATTTAATGCTGCCGTTTGTTTTGTTTTTGTTTTGTTCGCGACATGTATCTTAAATATAATTTTAATTTTAAGTAACTATATTTTATTTTGTATTTTGTATAAACTTAGATTTATATGTTTTTGTGTGTTTTGTGTTTTTTAGATTTAGTCTTAGTTTTAATGTTATTTTCTTTAAATTTTTTGTTTTGTATTTTATGTAAATGGGGTTACCCGTATATAAGAATAAAATAAAAATAACCCCAGGAAACTTCTTAACTGGTGGATATATTTAGGTACCGGCCATTCCTGGACAGCTTTGACTTACTGTTTATCAACAGCTACTCCCCCTGCGGAAACCACATTTCCAAGATATTGCACCTCTTCTTGGAACAGCTGACACTTCTTCGGGCTTAACTTTAGTCCGGCACTTCGAAGTCGCCGAAATACCTCCTCCAGGTTCCTCACGTGGTCTTCAAAAGATTTTCCAACCACGATAATGTCGTCAAGATACACCAGACCTTTTAACACTCTTTCCATCAATCTTTAAAACGTTGCTGGAGCATTACACAGTCCAAATGGCATCACCGTGAATTCATAAAGTCCTGAGCCGATGGTAAAAGCAGTCTTTTCTCGGTCTTTTTTATCAAGTTCCACCTGCCAATAACCACTCTTTAAGTCCAGGGTGGAAAACATCTTCGATCCAGCCAACGTATCTAGGGTATCGTCTATTCTTGGAAGGGGATAGCTGTCTTTCTTTGTAGCGTGGTTTAATTACCGATAGTCCAAGCAAAATCGGGTCGAACCATCTTTCTTTTTAACCAAGACAACTGGGGAAGTCCAAGGGCTATTGGATGGTTCAATAACACCTTCTTCCTCCATCTCGCGGACTATCCTGTCGGATTCTTCTCTTTTAGCTAGGGGTAGTCTTCTCGCCGACTGTCGAATAGGTTGAGCGTCCCCAGTATTAATTTTATGTTTCACCAGATCAGTTCGTCCTCTTTTGCCATTCCCTACATCGAAGATAGCCTGGTAGTTTGTAATGATGTCCCTCAATTTTGCTTTCTGGTTTGGTTTCAAATTTTTAGGTGAATCGGTGATGAGTTTTTCCAGTTCCTTAGACAGTTTACCTGGTGTTATTTCTGCATGCTGTGTGCTTCTGACTACAGAGGAAACTGGCCCAAAGTTGTTCCTTTCTTTAGCGCAACCGAGTAATGATTCGGGTTCATTACTCTTACTGGCACAATCTCCGGGGCACGAAACAGAGTTTTCCCCAGTGCGACTCCTCTGCCTACAATTCCGTCGTTAAGTTCGGGATCAAACATCATTACTGTTGCTTCTGATTGATAAAGCCATCTACAAAGACACTGTTAACTTGGTTGCGTAGGGAAGCGAAATATGCGTAGATAGTTGGGGCTTGTTGGCTACAGGTCGACGATGGCCCCTTCACATCGACCCTCTTTAGTTTTCCGACGAGGAAGTCGTGCCACCGTTGCTTCCCTTGCCCGACTCCTTATGTGTCCTACCTTATCACATTTCCAACATCTTAGTTGTCTTTTCTCGGTAAGGACTTTTTCTATTATCTTTCATACAGAGGCTTCATCGTTTCCGGTTTTCGGATTCTCCGTCAACTATTCGGACTCTGGCTTGACCTCTGCAGGTATTTTTCGCAGCCTCGAATTCCAGAGCTCGAGCCAGTGCATCCACTAATTGAGTCGGTCGAGCTAACGTCAATGCTTGCCTGGCTTCGTTGTCCCGAAGTCCATCCAAAAACGCTTGCACTGCTAACCTTTCTATCACATCTTCCGGTGTGGCTGAATAGGCAAGGCGAAGCAGACGGGCAATATCGGCTTCAAACTCTTGTAGCGATTCATTAGATTTCGGATGGCGATTTTTCCACGTGCTCCAAATGGGTCTGTCCATACCTCAGCTCTAAGTGTTTAACCAGTTGTTCCTAGTCTTCTTGCTCCGAGGTATTCAATGTTTGCAAAATATCTGTAGCATCCCCTCTTAGGGCGAGGGTTAATGCTATTACTTTATCCTCTGCTGACCATCCGTTTAACTTTTCTGCAGCCTCGAATTGGCGCCTATAGTTAGTCCAGGACGATTTCTCATGAAATTGTGGAGATTTCATTTTGAGTCTTGCTCCTTCGAGGCCAATTTTCGAGTCCACTACTGCTGGACTGTTTCTGCTTTCGGTCTTTGGTGGAGTCTCTCCCCTTTGTATTGTGACTACCTGTTCTCTTATTTTGCTGATCTCATCCTCCATAAACTGTTTTAGGTCTTCTATCCGCGTTTCATTTTCGACTATTGTCTGCTTTAGCTCTTCTACCCGCGTTTCATTTTTGACTGACTCTTTGACTATTGTTTGCTTTAGCTCCTCCATTTGAGCCTCATTCTCGGATATTTTCTCTTCCAGCATTGCTGAATTCTTCTGTACCATGCTTTTCAAATTTTCTTCTAGGGATTTAGAATTTTCCAGTAATTTGTCTTCCAGGATTTTAGAATTCTCTGCCAATTTATCTTCTAGGGTTTTAGAGTTTTCTTGTAACATTTGTAGCTTATCTTCTAAGGACTTATAATTTTCTAGCAATTTGTCTTGTAATGTTTCTTTTAAACTTTCTTCCATTTTTTTAATAGCATACTCATGTCTCCATTGTCAGAAACTTCAAACAAATTAGTATCGGGATCGTTGCCCTCATTTATTAGGGCATCTCGTAGCCGTTGTATTAATTCACTTTTCTTCCCACTAATTTCTAAATCCCTTTCTTCAAGTTCTTTTTTTAAGTCCGTCACTTTCAATTGGTCCAAGTTCACTGTTTTAAACATTGTCAGTCTATTTATTTTTCACTTCTAACAGTTCAACAAATACACCTACACCTGTCACCACTGTAATGTTTTTATTTTCACACAAGGGTTCTGTTCAGTTCTTGGCCTTATTTCAAAACACAGTCCAACTCACTCTAATTTATTTCCACTACTTTAACACAATTTATGTTCACAGAAAATGTTTACATTTTATCTTAACTATTCAATACGACCGTCGAAAACTGAATGCCTCTTATCGCCAGCTGTTCATATTTATATATTTCTCTCCGAATTGTCTGGTAAGTCCACGAACCATCGGGAAACTCTATCATGTTCTGGAAGCTTTAAGGGAATTCCCAGTAACAGCAGCGGTCGGCCTGTTGAGAGACGAAACATTTCGGGTTACCAGAAGTATCGGAATAATGGCCTTTCCACGAATTGGTTGATGGCCGATTGCACCAGCTGTCGGATGAATTCTCCTAACAATATTTAATTCTCGTGGCACAATGAGCCGACAAATTACATTTGCATGTCAGCATTCACCAGGATGATTTTATATCACAGTTTGAGAATAGAGGCCCATTTTTAACTGCCCTAATACATTCTACAAATAAACTAAGTATCTATTAGTGAATATTCTATTTTTAATTTCAGTTTTAATGTAAATAAATATGGCGGAAAACAACCACTACCATTATTTTACGTGACAATGAAATATTATGCTTTATCGAATCAGGTTTACAAAACGTCTGAAAATTAAGAGAGTGAAACTGTATCTTCTTATATCTGTTCAAGATTTCATTTTTTTTGTAAGATAATATATTTGTATTGTTTCTGATCGGGAAATGTCATCAGTTGCATTTCCTACAAAAGATTTATCTTTCATATTATATTATGACATATAAGCATGTTACCGTGAATTACCGAGGCATTTTTAAAAAATAATTGTTAACAGAATATTTCATAAAAAGAATTCACGACTTGCAATATAATTGAAGCAAGTTAAGAAGGAAATTTTGGCTCATTTGTATACGTTTTATTTGATCAAATTTCAAAACCATTACTCGTATTTAATTTGTATGTATTAGTATTTTTTTTTTCAGAAAATAGATGGCAAAGCTTTGCTGAAGTTAAACAAGGAGGATATTCTGGATATCACAGGCGGTAAAGTAGGACCCTCTCTAAAAATATATGATTTAGTTCAACAACTGAAGATAAAAGTAAACCCTTCACAATTACGTCATATGAAAGCTAATATCAAAAAATTCTTATAGTGCCTATAAAATATATTTAAATCGTGTAAATACTTATATGTATATTTAGGATTAATAGAGTAAGGCTTTGTGGAACTTCATTAATTTTTCTATGATTCAAACTATTTACCAATTTAGTTTTCTATAAAAATGAAATTTATTTATACTGATTTGATATTTTGTCCATACTTTATAATGATTTACATTTCAATTATACACTAAATTGAAAAAGTTACAAATATTTTTAGGAATCAGCTGAATCTATTATTCTCTTACATAATTCAACATCTATTTTTATAATTTCTTCTTGACTATTTAATAAAAATTTAATTCAAGCTAACAATGATTTTTGATTTACTTTGTTGAATTATTTTCAGATTGGTGGGAACTTATTTTAATGAAATAAGGGGTTTAGTATGTGGAATATAATCTTATATAATTATTGGATTACTTGTTTTTTTTTATTTATTATTTCTGTTAAAAAGAATTGCGTTGTAAACTTGTGGTTTTCCATTATTTTGTGGCTATGTAACTAAAACACATGTTTGCCACAATATTGGTGATATGTACAGGGTTACAGGTTAAGTCGACCTAGATCCTTTAAGAGGTTGTTGTTTCCATCATTCCTGACTGATTTGACCATGAAACACCGTATCCCAAATTTAACCGTTTTCAAGATATTGGATTGGAATTTAAAAAAACTTTTTTTTTTTGTATAGTGGCCTATTTTTTAGGTTTTTTCCTCTCATTTATTTGTGTTCGCGATTTTTGTCTAATAGTTAAGTTGCTTTATTATTCTCAAACTAAAACTGCACTTGAACCGACTGGGTCGCAGTAGACGGTTGATAGTTATACATTGAAATAAATTAAAAAATGTTGTTTTCGAAATATTTAAGAAAAAGTCTATGACGCTTATGTTGCAGATATGCTTAAAAATGTCTAAGGTTAGCTACCCAACAAGGTATAAAAAACTAGGGTAGTATCAGAGTTCTTTGAAAAAAAAACTTTTTAAGCGTCAAATTTATCACTTTGGTCTGAAAACAAAATAACCCAATCCAAATAGGTACATTACATTTCATGTTCCACATGTCCTCCTATGTTTCGCACACATATTCTCATTCTATGTTTTAATTCACTTCTGGTGTTAAAACCCCTTCTTATTTCATTTGCCGCATCGATTTCTCGCTTCCACAAACACATGTGATTGGATTACGTTCATTAGTGAATTTTAAGAGGTAGACCCATGCCATGGCCAGCTAGAAATCCAGACCTAACCCCCATGGATTTTTATATTTAGAGTTTGGTTTGCAACGAACCTAATCTAATCACATCTGGTGATGTTTGGAATAGAGAGTAATCGATGCTGTAAACGCAACAAGATGGGGTTTAACCATTGGTGTAGTAAAAACTGGATTAAAACAGAATGTGAGCATGTGTGGGAGACAAAGGTGGATATGTGGAACATGAACTGTAAATCTTAGACTTTCTTTAAACTAAATGTCAATTTGTACCTATTTGGATTGTTTTATTTTGTTTTCTGACTCAAGTAATAAATTTGACGCTTAAGTACCGTTATCACAGGATAATCCAACCCAGAAGCGAAACTCTGCTTTGCCGACAGGTACAAATTTCTTTGCGCTTCTGCGACAAAGCCATTGACGGTAGGTTCAATTCACCCTCGTTTCGAATGTACAATTCTTTGCAAAAAGAAATAGTTAATGAAATATATGGGCTATCCAATATAACAATTTTTTCTAACTTTGTTGAACCACCTTACATAACTATAAATCCCGCATACATTTAACCCAAACTATAAGTGCTTATGAGTCACATTATATAACAATTTTATTCAAAATTTTTTGGAACCACCTTGTATAACTGTAACTCTGCTTCACCCTATAGTGCAACCATCCTACATATTGCAGTAAAATCCGTGGGTTCAATTTAAAATTATAAAACTAATATTCACTTTCACTTTTCTCGAACCTTTATTTACATCAAATATACAACAGCTGATTCAAATATCACAACAATTTTACATATAAGCTCTTCGCTCCACCAACTAACTGCTGCGAGGATGGATCCTCCTTTTAAAATCAGCGTCGAATTCTCTAGTATAATCCAGTGTCAATTTTACAGTTGTCGAGTTATGATCCAGATAAGTTTTTCTCGCGTCCGAACATTCCAGCTTTTTTTAATATATTCCAGCGGTCGTTGTAACAGTGCCCTCCTTTTAATTCTGATCGTCCCGATCAGTACATCCTTTCTGTGGTAGGGAGCAAGTCGATCTAAATGGACCACCTTCAACTTAGCCTTGGGGTTTCGACGGATCCGGTAGACGACGTCATTAAGCCTCTTGACTACCTCGTATGGACCATCCCAGGCGGGTGTAAGCTTTGGGGATTTCCCTTGCTCCGTTGGTGGTTGTACAGCCAGACTTTGTCCCTCTCCCTGAACCCGACTGAATTGGCCTTGAGGTCGTATCGCGTCTTCATCCGGTCACTGGTGGCCAACATCTGCGTTCGGGCTAATTCGTATATTGCCAGCATATTATGTCGGAGCTGGTCGGCATAATCCTCGATGTCTTGGGAAGGTTCTTCGGGGGAACCAAATGCCAAATCGCAGGGTAATCGCAGCTCCTTTCCTGAACAGGAATAAGGGAATATGCTCATCCCAATCACGCTGGTTATTGCTGACGACTTTGGATAGGAGTTGTTCCAAGGTCCTGTTGAATCTTTCCACCATTCCGTCTGACTATGGGTGCAATGGTGTTGTTCTCGTTTTCCTGATCCCCAACATCGTGCAAACCTTCTGGAATACATTCGATTCGAAGTTACGCCCCTGGTCTGAATGTAGTTCCATCGGGACGCCAAACCTGCTAAATAGTTGTTCTACTAGCACCGTCGCTACCGTGGTTGCCTCTTGGTTGAGTATCGCATATGCCTCAGGCCATTTGCTGAAGTAATCCATTGCGACCAGGATGTATTTGTTCCCTCTCTCAGACTCGGGAAACGGACCGGCGACATCGATGGCGATTCTCTCAAATGGGACGCCCCGACAGCGGTCGTTGTATTGAAATGAAACAGGGTCGGCTTTGGTAGATTTCGTAACAATATGCTAATGTTTATTTGTTACCAAATATAAAGTTTTTTAATACCTAACTATAGTTCTACGCCACCCTATACGTTATATAACAATTATTTCTAATAATTTTTGGTCACATCGTTAACTATAATTTTAACCGGCCTTTATAAGCAATTTTTTTCTACCATTGTGTTAAACACAATACGTAAATAGAATTTTGCTTCGCCACATATTTCAGGTATTCCATATAGCAGGATCAACGGTTCATGCTCTACCTTATATAACATTTTTTTTAACATTTTTTAATCCCGGTACTCCAAACTTTTTTACTCACACTGTATAATTATTGTTCCACTCCACGCTATATTTCAACAACCTGTTATATGCAACTACTTATGGGTCATCCTATATAACATTTTTTCACCACCCTGTATACTTAGAATTCTATACTATAATTTTGCTTCCTCCCATACATCAGGTATTCCATATATCAGGGTGCAACTGTTCATGGTCTACTTTATACTTATAGGCCCCCAATATTACTTTTTTGTACCACTCTGTATAACTATAAATCCACCAATCCCAACATATTTTACCCAAACCGCAACTTTATATGGTCACCCTATGTAACAATTTTATTCAATATTTTTTTGAACTGCCTTCTATAGCTATAACTCTACTTCCATCTTTATTTAAATCATCTTGTATATACTGCTGCCAATTAGTGAACCATTATAACTTATTTGTCTATCATTTTTTGAACCATCATGTATAACCATAATTTTATTCTACAAAATATTTCAACCACGCTGTATATGCATCTGGCTTAGGGGTCACTATATATAATATTTTTTAAACGCTTAACTATAACTCTGATCTCTATATTTCAACTATCTTATCTAGGCTACTGCTTATGGTCTACGCTAAATAACCATTTTTCTGACTTTCTTTAACAACACTGGAAAATAAAATGTGTCTCCAACTTATATGTCAACCATCCATTATATGCAACTTTTTTTAACATTGTTTTAATCATACTATATAACTACAATTTTACTTCCCCTCATGTTTCGGATATTGCATATATGCAAGAGCTCATGTTCTATTCTAGAAATTTTTTTATGCAATTGTTTATTTACCCTCTATTTCAACCACCTTGCATGTAAAACTACTTATCGGCCACCCAGTATAACATTTTTTGTACCACCCTGTATAAATATAAATCCATCACTTCCCAACAAATTTCACCAAAACTGCAACTGATTATTGGGCACCCTATGTAACAATTTTTTAAATACTCTACTACTTAACTCTACTCCTCGTTACATTTCAAATTTTATATCTGTGCAATTGATTATGAGCTACGCTATTTCATAATTTTTCCTCGTATTTTTTTAACCACAGTATAAAATATAATTTCTCTCCACATTTCATTTAAATCACCCTTCATTTGCAACATTTTCTAACCTTGTTTGAATCACACTGGGTAACTATAACTTGTCTTCGCCCCATATTTCACATACTCCATTTCTCTAACCTATATAACTTTTTTTTTACCCACACTGTTTCCGGAGTAAATCCGGAACTTCGAAGTCGCCGAAATACCTCCTCCTGGTTCTTCACGTGGTCTTTAAACGATTTTCCAACAACGATAATGTCCTCCAGATACACCAGCAGCCATATTCTGTAACTCGTTATGAAGGAAACGAAACGGAACGTAATAGTTTTGTTCGTACATATCAGTTGCCAATAATTCTAACAGAAAAATTCTTCACCAATCGAGTATTGGCACAACCAACTGTCGAGATCGCTGATTCGCTGAAAAGTTTTCAAATCGTTTGCAACTAGTCTCTCCGAACAAACCATATGTCATTATAACGTAAAGAGCGTTTCGAAGTCACAAAACATTCAATAATTTAGTGTTCTATCGTTATTCTATAACGTTAACGACTTATAGAATACAGATGCAAGCATGTTTTCCATAAAATCCATTTTAACACTGTTTCCATCAATCATTCTAACTTTGCTGGAGCATTACACAACACAAACGGCATCTCCGTGAATTGGTAAAGTCCTGAGCCAATGGTAAAACCAGTCTTTTCGCGGTCTTCTTTAGCTAGTTCTATCTGCCAATAACCGCTATTCAAATCCAGGGTGAAAAACATTTTCGATCCAGCCAAGGTATCTAGGATATCGTCTATTCTTGGGAGAGGATAGCTATCTTTCCTCGCAAAATCGGGTCGAACGATCTTTCTTTTTAACCAAGACAACTGCAGAAGCCCAAGGGCTATTGGATGGTTCATTAACACCTTCTTCCTCCATTTCGCGGACTACCCTGTCGACTTAGTCTCTTTTAGCTAGGGGTAGTCTTCTCGCCGACTGTCGAATAGGTTGAGCATCCCTGGTATTAATTTTGTTTCACCAGATTAGTCCGTCCTCTCTTTCCTTTCCCTACGTCGAAGATATCCTGGTAGTTTCTAACGATGTGCCTCTACTTTGGATTGGTTTTTACTTTCTGGAAGAATCTGTTATGAGTTTCTCCAGTTTTTCCGATTGTTCACCTGGTGGAATTGTCATATGCCATGTGCTTATGACTACAGAGAGAACTGTTGAACAGTGGCCCAAAGTTGTTTCCTTTTTTAACGCGACCGAGTAAGAATTCATGTTCATTACTCTTACTGGCACAATCTCCTTGGCACGAAACAAGGTCTTTCCCAGTGCGATACCTCTGCCTAAATTTTCATCGTGAAGTTCGGGATAAAACATCATTACTGTTCCAGCTTTAGCTTTCCCATGTAGGCAATCATCTACAATAACAATCATCTACAATAATTTCAGCTCTTTTCGGAACATTTACATCTTCTGTTAAGATTGCCCGAAGCATCATGTCGTCTTTCTCATGGAGTACCACTTCTTCGTCATTCACTCACAGAATTCCATCTTTAAAGTTTAATTTGAATCCCTTGGAGCTCATGACATCCATTCCAATGATGACTTGGTCTTTGATGTCTGCCACTAATGCCCGATGTTGGAATCTTGTATTTCCCAAGACTATATCAACCTCTATTTCACTATTGACCTTAGTTGCTTTTCCTGTCGCTGTTCGCAATTGCCACTTTGTTGGTTTTATCACTTTCTGTTCTAAAACGATGTTGGGCCTTATAACTGTTTTTGTCACACCTGTATAAGCAGCATTACACATTGCTTCTTATTAATAAAGCCATCTAAAAAGACACTGTTAACGTGGTTACGTAGCGACATCGACCCACTTTAGTTTTCCAGCGAGGAAGTCGGACCCTGGCTTGACCTCTGCAGGTATTTTTAGCAGCCTCGAATTCTAGCGCTCGAGCAAATGCATTCACTAATTGAGTCGGTCGAGCTTCATTCTCGACAATTTTTTGTACCATGCTTTCAAAGTTTCGTTCAAGGATTTAGAATTTTCCAGCAACTGGCCTTCTAGGGTTTTAAAATTTTCTAGTAATTTATCTTCTAAAGCCTCTTTCAAGTTTTTAGAATATTCTAACAATTTTGTCTTCTCGGGTTTTACAATTTCCTAGTAATTTGTCTTCTATGGTTTTACAATTTTCTTGTAAGGTTTATTTTAAATTTTCGGGATTTCACTTTTCACTTTTCTTCCCACTAATTTCTAAAACTCTTTCCTCCAATTCTTTTTTTTAATCCGTCACTTTGGATTGGTTCAAATTCACCTCTATAAATATTGTTAGTCTATTTATTCTTTTCACTTCCAAACTCCACAAATACACCGAATACCTGACACAACAGTAATGTTTTTATTTACAAACTCTGGGTTTTGGATTTATTTAAAAACACAGTCGAACTTACTATAATTTATTTCCACTAACTATACAATTTATCTTGAACACATGATGTTTGCTATACGGCAATCGAATACGGAATGAATCTTTTCTTTGGTTCTCCGTATTTATATTTTTCTTCTTAGAAGGCTTTAGGTCAAATAGCCACCGATTTCCTTCATGAACTCTCGAATTCTTCGAGAACTTCGACAATGCTAGCCGCCGGTCTCGCCACGAAATATCGGATAAAGGCCGATTCCACGAATTTTCATGGACAGAGTAAATCACGGCGACGAACTTCGCAAAACAGACCGTAGGTTTATTGTGTCAAGTATGGTGATTTCTGCATGTTTTGATTATTTGATTTCAGAATCGGAGTCCTGGTACCTCAGAGAGTCTTCATGGCTTGTATCTTATAAAACTTGACAAACCCGCACTGCCTTTTCGGCGTCACTTTACGCTACGTTGCCAGATAACCCAGTCGCATATACTTACGTGGTTTGCAAATTCTGCGCCCGATTTTGGGGCTAGCTTTAGGATTGGTCTTTTTCTTCGTTGGAGTTTTGTGACATTCATTGGTGCACTGTTCTTTTTCAAATTTCATTGTTAAGATTTTGTTCTTGCCTATCTTCTTTGGAACTGCTTTCTAAAACGGTATCACAATTTCTAGGGTTACGAATATTTTAGAAGTCTTTGGACAAGACTGGAGTACTGAGGAAGAGCATAGGTCTAGTGTATTATGTTGTGTGGTTCCCATAAGGGGATAAGAAGAGCACTGTAAATTAATATTAATATTAGGTGTTCTTAGGCTTATATCTAGATTTCTAGAAAGAAAACCCAGAAACCAATCTTTTTCGTACATTCCAAAGCCAGTGGCGTTGGTCAAACTCGGCCACTGTAAATACCTGTGATGCGTTACAGTGCGAGTTTCTTTAAATTTATATATTTTTATCTTATGCAACATATAGCGTCTTAGTACAGTTCTGTCGATTCCATACTTGATAGATGTTTTGCTAATATGCGTGTAATACATCAACTTCTGTATTCAATGGAAACATATGCGTCTAATCACAGCTGAAATTTGGCTAGACAAAAAAGTAAAGTGATATTTGAAACATCAAAATAAAAGTAGGGAAAGATGTTAACATGATGTAGGTCTTGGAAAGAAAACGCGAATGGAACGCACATATAGACCGAATGGGAAGAAGTACGGGAAGACCATGGAAAAGATGGAGTGATAAACTTTACCACCAGTTAAGAACAAATCAATGAGAAGAAAAAAAAACGCAAAAATAGGTCAGTAGATAAAAAAACATTTAAAAAGTCCAATATCTTGAAAATGATTAAGTTTGGGATTCAGTGTCATGGTCAAATCGGTCAGGCATGATGGAAACGACAACCTCTTAAAGAATCTAGGTCGACTTAACCTCTAACCTGTTATATATTAGAGTGTCTGTTATTTCCCATACTAAAAAAACTTGTTTCCAATACCTTGATCTCTTAGTCAAAAAAAAATAAATAAATAAAATTTAGATCATTTAGTTTGAGTTTCGAGACATGGTGTTGATCTAAAATGGCAAACTCAACATAACTATTTTTTCATTTAAATGATTTTAAATTTGTGCTTCTAGCGGTATAGGTAAATTAGTTCAGAAGTAGACAGCAAAACCTTAACTTTCTTTTTTGACTTCTTAGAATCCGAGAGATATGACAGTTGAAACTTTGGATTAGAAAACTAAGGATCGAATCTTTGAAGTGGCATTGATTACATCCCACTAGTAAACTTAAGTGTATATCTGAATCATATTTTGTGTTTTTACAACAAAAATAACTAAAAACACCATTTAAATTTAAAAAAACGAACTTGAATTCTTCAGTAAGTTCATAATTACAAGGGAGTGGAACCTTATGAAAGCATAAAAATCCTGATATTAATAATGTTCATATTTCGATAATAGAACCATTAAATATATTCCAAGAAGTTAATACACTTCTTGAAAATACTTTATCTATTGTCAAAATAACCTGTTATTTCCTTCTTTATTGCGGGCATAGTTGTCGGTTCCTTCTTCTCAATTACATATATACATAAATATATACAAACAAACCTTGCTCATATTATAGTATTAGACTGAGTTTGTTAATCCCTAGATTTCAGCGTAATCTATCACATATTAAAACAAATAAATTTGTGAATATGACCTCAGTCGGTCATATTGTTCCGACTTTACATTCATTGTTATGTTATATTTTTAACAATACGATTTTCTTTTAATGACTGATATAGTTAATAATCAGTCAATAGTTATTTTCAAATTTTCTTGTTTTTTGTGGGAAATTAGCATAATTAATAGTTAATGACAATCAAATGTTATTTTGACACATACAATATTATTGGTTGCATACATACGTTCTCAAGACATGTGATGTTAGTTGCATAATTTTTGTTGCAAAAACTGCGCATTATGGCGTCAACAATAAATTTCCAATGTATTGTCCCTACCGTTTGGTTTCTTAGAGCATTTACTTTCTAGAGATAGCCTGCTGTGCACAAGTGTCGTGGTATGACTAAGGAGAGAGAGGGCAATAGGCTATTTCACTCGGTTGGGAGCTGCTTCCAATGAAATACGTTCAGCATGTTGTTCATTGGCTGCTTCCACCCACTAAGTGAAATAGCCTCTTACTGTCTCTAGTGCCCTCTCTTTCTAGCATGGCCATGATTTTATGCTTGACAGGCTATATCTAGATGGTAAATGATCTAAGTTTGGTTTTAGAAATTATAGTTCTCATATGTAACTATCCCCAAAATTGATAAACAGTTTTTAATTATAGTGTGTTTCAAAGGATCAACTTTAATATAATGTCCCATTAACACTAAATTTCATTACAAACAGTAGAAAAATATTACACAATCCCTTTCTTATTTTTTGTCTGATACGCTCATGCTTCAGCTTACAATATTTCTGTCCTATTTAACATGTAAGTTGGTATACCTAGTATTTTTGTTTATATTTATAGTTCTATGAACCGGTGGGTTAACATAAGTTGTGTTCTGAGAATTATAAAAAAATAATCATATGGTTTTAATTTTGTTGGCTATTTTTTATTTAAAGAACGCTGTAGTAGTAACGAGAATGAGTAAGCATTTTATATTAAAATTATCCATTTTATCAGATCCGATACCGCCTTTAAAGAACGGAACTTTTGAGTTGCCACTGGGGAGCCGAAATACAAGTGACTTGTGATATAACAATACTTACTGTTAGACGTAATTCTGTAATTTGTTCTTTAAACCTGTAATTTTAAACGCCAAAATGTTGAATAATCTAGACATTTTTGGAGGGAAGGTAATGCAAGAACATCTCTGCAAACTGCAAATATTCATTTTAGATGCGCGCGGTACTTGGCGGGAAGGACGAACGTAGATAGTAGGCTTCAGTCTATAGTGGACGGGCGGGGCTACGCCGCCAGCTGGCAGACGATGAGCGACCCTGGATAGTTGATTCATCCGCGACGTAAACGATAACCAACACGTATTCACAAAACTTTTAGAAAGGATATAAGAATGCAAATGATTTTTGTAATTCATGTTTCTGACACAGAATACCGATAATAATCATAATAACTGTCAAATTTATGACAGTCGATCATACTAATAATAAATGAGTTTAAAACGCATTCCTACAATGGCGTAGGAATATGTATATTGGCGTCAACCTGGCCTCAGCTGTTTCCCGCCAAACGTCGCTACCAGAAAAGTGCTGTAAGGCGTAGTGTTTGTTCATCTATCTGCAATCCGGTGTATTTTATATGAAAATCTGTGTTTAAACAAATTTGCGGTTTTATTGTCTGTGATTGAAAACTGTTTAGTGAAAATAATGTCGTTATACGAAGAGAGAGTGAAGTTTGAAGAAAGCGGAGACGAAAAAAAAGATATAGTAGGCAGTATATCCAGGTAAGATCACAGCGTGTATTCACTGCACTTTAAGAATAACTCACACCTGATTTTGACGTTTTAAACTGAAATTTTATGGTAAAGTTATTGGAAATTCCTACAACTCTAATTAGTGTAACGTTATTACTGGGTAAACAGAATTCTTTAAGTTTGGCTTGAAGGTTTATGAGACCTATACAAGGTGTATATTACCGGCTTGCTCAGCTGTTCTCCCGCCATGTTAAGTCTCAACTGTATTACGTTATATGTGTATAAACAGTATTCTGTCAATTTTTGTCTGGTATGGGTTCGCATTATAGTTGCAGTGCATTTTTATGTGTACTATTTATTTTAAAAGCGGTCAAATAAGGATAAACTTGAAATTTTAGGAGAGGATTATTTCATATTTTTTAATTTATATAAAATAAATTTTACCTTATTTTAACCAATTTCGCAGTAATAATTTTGTGTTCATGTAGTTTTAAAATTTATGTGAAGGTGAACGTTAAAACAATATTGAAAATATGCTTAGAGTGAGCATTCATTAGCTGAAATTTAACTCTTATTAGATTTGGTTTTCCAATGAGTTTTACTTGAATATAATTAATGATTTTTTTGCATTTTCAGATGCTCGGTGTTTATCTAAATTCAAATCATTTCAGACAATTTTTACAAATTATCTGATTTTGGCAGAAATTATTGTGTTTTTACTAATGCCATAAATTTACTCTTGACTTATACAGGGTGCTGGCAATAATTTGGTCATAATAATGTATACCTATATAACTTAACATGGTCTCATGTTTGTACATGGCGCCTATATTATAGAATAATTTCAAAGAATATTCAATAAGTGTAATATATTTTTTGTGTGTAAATGCCGGCACAGGTCGATATTATTTTGTTTTTTACCGCTTTTCGCGTGCATTCAGTTATATAAAGGGTGATTCTAAGAAGCTACAAGATTTTTTTTTACAGTTTTAGATGCAATATTAGTTAGCAATGATGATTATTGATGCGAATTCATAGTAAATGAGATAGTTATAACGAAGGGTGTTTAATAAATAGCTGCCAAGGAAATGTAATACATTAAAAATGACAAAAAAAGATGTAAATTGGATTTCAGTGAACAACATTACGATATTCATTTGAATCAAATGTTGGAAATGTCATCATCTTGGCAGTAATCAAATCTGTACCTATATTAAGTAAAAATGACAAAAGAAGATGTAAATTGGATTTCAGTAAACAACATTACAATATTATTCATTTAAATCAAATGTTGGAAATGTCATCATCTTCGCAGTAATCAAATCTGTACCTATATTAAGTAATTCTTCTCATTTCACGACTTATTCGTTTTCTTAACTCTAAATTCTACGTTTTTTTACGTGTACTTTTAATTTCAAATCACCGCTCGTGAAAAATCGAGTGGTGTAAATTCTGGACTTCAAGGTGGCCATTTCATTATTCTTCGTCTATCAATCCACATCTCCCGAAGGGCCCTGACAACTATGGAGGTGTTACATGTTTTTGAAACCATTTAGTCCTTGAGGATTCTTTACAAATTGGATTTTTTTTTATATAAGGATCAGCTCGTTTAGAAACTCCGAATATAGTTGCCTTGTCAAAATTTCGTCGAAGAAGAACGGGTCAATGACCCTTTCGCCTGCCATCGATGCCCAAACAATCACTTTCTGAGGATGTTGAGAATGCGCTTCAATCATGATGTTCGGATTTTATCTACTCCAATATTGGCAATTTTGTCGATTTATTGTGTGATGTAGCCAAAACTTGGCTTCATCATAGGTATTTGGTATATAAGTAGTTAGTATCTAGTGTATTGAACCCAGATTTTTACAAACTTTGCCCCCCTCCCACTCTAGATCAAATACCTGCCGCCCAGCACACCAAAATCTACCATTTTTTGCTCGTTGGCAGGTTGTTGGTCTAGAGGGAGGCAAACAGATATTTTCTGTCAATATAGATAGAAACATGCGTTTAGTACATTTAGTTCTAACTAAAACAAATAAGTATAGGTGTTTTTTCACATATATCAAAGCACCAATGAGCAAGAGAAGTTTGCTTTGGATGTTAGTTAAATGAGCCATGAGCCATTATCGATTAGTCATTGAATCTTTACTTGTATCTCGATCAGAATAAAATGTCGCTTTCTGATCACTGTGTATTCTTGTTTATAACTTTCTTATATTAAACTGTACTGTTACGATTAAACTGTACGTATTATTGTATTCCAGAAGCAACGTTCTATCCAAATCTCTGGGTGTTGCATTTAAAAAATATGTACATAATGTATATTCTAAAAACTATAACTTGTTATAAAGCTTTAAGCTAGCGGAACCACTAGCTTGAAGCTACAAAAGTTTAGGCCTGTCTAACTAGAGTATCTAGAAATTTATGAAACATTAGGCTATCCGTTCGCATATTGAACCTCATTGATTTTTTCCCTTTGTGTGATACCGAAAATCGACATTTTATATATGCGTGGGAAAACAATTAGAGAGTAAATAATTCTGTATATTTTTTATGAAAATCTTAATTCAATTTTAAATTACTTAAAAAATATTTTCGGAACCGTCTGGCCTACATCCGTATACATAAATATTTGGCAAAACATGTGGCTGTAATCAGATGCTACATCGACACACTTTCAGCGTTTTATGCGAAATGAGCTCAACAGAAAATTTCTTGGTAAGTGCATAGGAAGCAGTTCTGCTGATTTCGTCTTTTGTGATCACTTGAAAACCATAACAGTAGCCATTCTATAGATAACCCGAAATTATATTTAGTGGGGAAATTAATGAAACAGTTATAAAAGAGTAAATAAAATCAAGGAAAAACTAAATTAAAATCCTAAAGTTAAGGGTGAAAATATTAAATTTAAAAAATATATAATTTACCTCGATTACAAGGAACCTGGGAAGTGGTAACCAGATTTATTGTGTATTATCCAAAAATACCGAAATTCAGGATTTCGCTATTACAATTAATTTAAATTGGGAATACCTAAGTTTACTTGAAAAATAAGGAGAAACCATTAATTTAAATTTTGGAAGACAATTTATCGAATAAAATTAACAATTATAAATTTTTCAAATGCATCATCTAATACATCAAATGAAAGGGCTCATTCTGAGGAAAACATATATTTTTTTTCATATTTTAAATATAATTAGTTTTTAAAAAATATTAACAAAAACATTTTAAAAATTACCCATTCCCCGCCCTCTTATCTCCCAAACTATAAGACGTAAACTTTTGAAAAAAAATTAGAGAGATAGGGCTTTACCAGAATTTTACCGGAAAAATAAGGAGAAACCTCTACTACTCATTTTGAGGGGCAACTTACAGAATTAGATAAAAAATATAAAATTAAAATTGTTTTTAACATGTAATATATCAAATAAAAGGGCTCATTATGACGAAAACAAATATATTTTTTCATATTTTAAAATAAATTAAAAGATTTTAACAAAAATATAATAAATACTCCCTTTATTTCCGAAACTATTAGAACTAAAATTTTGAAAAAAAATTAGACATATATGGCATCGCCTGAACTTTACAGGAGAAATATCTATTATTATTTGTGGGGGCAAATTACAGAATTAAATACAGAAAATAAAATATTATTTAAAACGCATCATGTTTTAAAAAATATACATCAGATAAAAGGGTTTATTATATGGAATACAAATGTATTTTTTTTCATATTTTTAAAATAAATTGTTTAAAAGATATTAACAAAATATTAGAAAAAAAACTCATTCCCCTTTTATTTCAGATCTTTAACACCTAACATTTTGAGAAAAAAAATAGGTTTTACTTGAAGTTACCTCTAATAGTAATTTTGGGGGCAAATTATTGAATTAAAGGGGAAATAATAAAACAAAATTTAACGCATCATGCAATACATCAAATGAAAGGGCTCATTTTAAGAAATACAAATATATTTTATTCATATTCTTATAATTAATTGTTTACAAGACATTAACAAAAATATAAAAAAAATCTCATTTTCCCCTTTATTTCCGAACACATGCCGCCTAAAATTTTGAGAATAATTAGGGGTTCATGGGTTTTAAGAAAAATCAGTAGAAAAGCCCAATATTAATTAATTTTGAGGAACAAATTATAGAATTAAATGGAAAATAATAAATTATTTCTTTACAAACTCATCATGTAATATGTATATGGAATAAAAGGGCTCATTATGAGAAATACAAATATATTTTTTTCATATTTTTAAAATTATTTGTTTAAAAGATATTAACAAAAATATTAACATTGAGTTAGTTCCCCCCCGATCTCAGAAACTACACGATCTAAAACTGTGAAATACATATATATATATATATATATATATATATATAATTTGTTTAAAACATTTAATAATTTATTATTTAATACTAACCAATTTCCCCCTTAATCTTACAATCTACTGAACCTAAAATTATATAGGACTTCACTGAAAGTAACTTAAAAAGCTTAGTTTAAAAGACATTAGGGTAAATATTAGAAATTATACTCATTCCCAGCTTTTCTGAAACTGGAATATTAGAAAAATACATACTTTCATTCACCTATAAATTATTTTGTACTCTTATCACACCACCAATCCTTTATTTTTGACATTTAATGCCGGGTCAAAAGCAAAGCTGTCATTTGCATGAGGTAAGTCACACAAAACGAAAGGACTAGTCTGACGATATTTGTTAAGGGTAAAAACTGAAAATTTAAAGATAAAAGAGGTCTCGATAGTTAAGGCTGAAACTATATCCGGATCCGTTTTCCGATAAGAATAAACTTTTAAGTTAGACTGGAGAAAAAACATTTTTCTATTTTGAAGCTTTTTCTGAAGTATTTTAAAAAACAAGACGACCTAAAGTTATTACAAATGTAGAACGTTATGAATAACTGCTTACATCGCTAATTGTACAATGTCTGATAAAATACTGTTGTAAAAATAAAATTGTATGAACATTGTACTTATAAAATTTTAGAATTGGCACTGTAAAAATCTGGGTACTTTTTGAAAAAAAACTTCAGTCTTCAGTACTTTTGTTTTAGACAGAATTCCATCATCAGATCCAAGCATAATCTGAAAATAGGTTTTTAAAATCTTGTATTCTGAAACTGAACAATACTAGAGTCCAATGAATCACTAGTTTGCTTGGAATCTTTCACAATTTTTCGTTCATAAATCTGGTGAATCATACTCATACTATAATCCATTCAATGTTAGGTAAGACTTTACGATGAGTTAATGTTTCATAATATTCAACAGGTGATGGAAAACAAGGTTAGTGTAACGCCAAAACAGATAATTTTAAATTCTAATCTTAGAAATGCAATTAAAGTGAAAAATTAAATACTTTTAGATCGATTTGCCCAGAAGGAAGTCTGAAGTACATTTATTCGGGTATAAAGCTTGATAGGAATACTATAAAAGGTGAAGGTTGCTAAATCTTCATTGATTTCTTTTGTTAAATATTTATCTTATATGAAACTTAAAGGATTTATGTATTATAAATATTTGAGTTTATTTAATTTGGAATTAATATAAGGAAAAGAGATTTCAATATTTATAGCTCTAATAACTATAATAAATAAAGATGATTTGTTAAAGGCAATAAACCGCAATGTTTGCAAAGAATTACAGTTAAGTATTGTTGTGACATTCTTCAACATCAGTGGCGGCACATCTGCGTGAATTTTTTAATAGTAATTTTTTTATCTATTCAATACTAAATAAAATAAAAACTATTAACAGGTTGAAGTTATTTTGATTCCCAAAAAACATTAGTGGCAGTAGTAAAAATGCAAACCAATAGTTAATCAAAAAGTATGAAGAAAATACTGGTTTATTGCCTCCTGAATTATTTTCGTCTACTTTATGGTTTGCTTGAGAAAAGATAAAAAGTACGGTATTGATGAGAATTGACAAAACTCCACATTTGTAGTGTATGCGAAAGAAATAGGTGGCTTTGAAATAAGTTAAAGATATTGCGTTTCAATTCTATTGACAAATAAACAAATTTGTTCTGATTGCTTGTAAGTAAGTAGATACTTTTGAAATCAATCAGTTTGTTTTAAATATGAAAAAAAAAATTAAAAACAATCGGTGAGAGAGGAATTAATTTAAAATATTCATTAGTAGAAAATGATATGCGAGTATATAATTCTGGAGTTGAAAAGCCCTTTCCCGTTTTATTTGTTCACCAAATTCTTAACGGTCGAACAAATGCCATCAAAAATTAGAAAAAAATTACAAAATAAATCTGCTTTAAACTCTTTTATATAAAAGAGTAAGTCAATTAAACCTTCAAAAAACTAAAAACACTAAATTGTTGTAAATACCTAATTGGTAGCTATTTATAAATGTAGGATTATCATGAAATTGTAGCAAAAAGCGTTTTTTTTTATTTATTAGTTATTCTTTTAAACCTGTTTAAAATCATTTAATTATATTGAAGGCTATGTCTTTCTATCGGTTTTGAGCAAAATGTTCATAGTTAAAAATTATTATTAATTTTTTTAGTTAAGTTTTAGTTTGTAATTTGTAAATAACTTAACCAAGGAGTATATTTACTCACTTAACATGTAAGTTAGTTATTTTTTTAATCTTGATGCTCTGGATCAGGATAAAGTAATCAAGTTATTGTATTGTCATCAGTCTTGAAGTCCGTGAAAATTATGTCAAAAGCTCCCGTTACATAGTTCATATCCTGGTTTCTAATGGTATAAAAGTTTCTACATTCCGATGAACCCTCATCAGGTGACAGCCCCGCAATAGCTTATCCTAATTGGAAAGTGTGAAAACTGAATTAATATATTTTTTATTGTTCTAATGAATGGACAGCTGTTATTTGATATAAAATCTATGGTCAACATTAAGGAAGGGATAAAGTCGAAAAATATTAGAAAATCTAAATCAGTTATTACGTAATAATTAGAAGTACATATTTTATTTTGTACAGGCATTTATTACTCCATAATATCCATTTAATCCTGAGAAATCGCTCTATGAACGATCTCGGGGGTAGTGGAAATAAAATTGCCTTACCGGGAGAGCACTTTATTTTAGCCCCAGGAAATAAACTATAAAATACTTTCGATTAAGATGGGGCCAGACCTTTCATCAATTCGTTGTTGTGTTTGTCCCATTGTGGGCAAACGCGGCACGCACTTAGAAAATAAGTTTTTTGGTACCCAATTTTGAATACTACGCCTTTTGATATCTTTAGGATGAGAGCAACCTCTGGCAACCTCACTTGTTCATCGAACATTACAATTTTTATATATTTTTTTATGTTTTTGGCCATAGACAAATGAATTAGACTTCCTGAGTGCTTCGAATCTTCACTGATTGTTTGACCGCGTTGAAAATCTTTATACCAGTGGCAGATAGTTGTTCTCTCTGAGCATTTTTGTCCATAACGGTCTTCAGGCAAGTGCTGGGCTTGAACAGTATTTTTTTTCGATTAGGAAACTAATTTTTATTAATCGGTTAAACAAAAACAAATGTAGCGTAACTTAACTTTAATATTTTGTCAACGACTGAACCGTATATATGTATTTTTGTACCACTGAAAAACAAAAGCGAAATGGCATTGGTGACGTCATCTGTTTTCCTGATCTTTATGGGTCATTTAACAACATGACAAGAACTTTCTTATTGGAATTTGTTTCCTTTTGAATTTCTTCGAACCCTTTCACAAAACATAAATATATAATACTGTGATGTTTATTGAGTAAAAACACAAATTACCATGATGTTTGCGTAAAAAAAGTAGATACAAATTACTCGATTATAACTACATTATGTAGCAAAAAGTGTCAACTGAACATTTTTAGGCAGCAAATGTGTTGCAATCAACAGCGAAACGTATTCAAATGTTACAAAATGAACAGCGGCATAGGTTGATAACCTGCGTTTCGTAGACAATGAATGAAATACATTCGTTTACACTGATGTAGGTGGAAAATAAATTTAATAGAAAGTGTATTACTACATGAATTAAAAATTAAGTACTTTTGTTATTTTTGTTCCATAAGAAGAGATAGAACAATTTACACATTATTTTTACATCTCAATATTAACGGTTTTCAAGATTCTTACAAATGCCGTTAGGTAATGACATCGGCATTTTCGCTATTGGACTTTCTAAGCCATTAATAAATATATGGATCCAATGACATCAAGCAATAAAATAGATGTATTGGAAGTCATTACTTCTTTAGGATTTCAAATAATTTTAGATCTCAATCCAACTATCGGAATAATGGTGGAGTATTGGAATATTACAAATTCTGTAATAGACGTGAAAAACAAGACAGTTTGAGTTTAGCCATATTTTCGCTCAAATTAGCAATTTTTGAAAAAGTTAATACTTGACGGTTTTAAATGTTGCCACACCGTAATTCGAAATTTAGGCAGTAAATATCAGACAAATTTACTTAATAATAGACGGACACATATTTCAGGATCATGTCTTAAGAAGCAGGGAAATCATTTGAAAAAATAAACAGCTTCATTTGAGAACTTTTATTTTTCTTGGTATTCTCCTTATTCAGCTATTCTGCTACTTTCTGTAGCCAATTTCGTATTCGTCAGTATTTTATTTATTACAATATTGAAATTATGTCAGATTCTGAAAAACATACGTGTCAAATTATAAAATAATCTTTTTTAAATAGCTAATTGGTTATTATTATTGATAAAGATCCAAAAATGGTTTAGTTTACAATCGTTTTTCAATTTTTATGCTATTGAATTTGTAACTTGTTTTAAATATTAATTCATATATTTGATTTGGACACCTTAGAAAAATAACGGTATCACAGTAGACTCACAACTATTGTTGCTTATACATATTTCTTCAGATATTATTTAGTAACCAAATCATGGAAAATGGTACCTTAAACACCACATTTATCATTGCAATTATGGTGTAATTTTTAATATTTCTTAAACTGTGGTAATTGTCATGTACCGTTCGTCTTGTAATTTTCGCGACCGGTTACACTTCCCAAAATAAGTGTGCCTCAGTTAAATAGCCTTAAAAATGTTCCCGTAATGCTGCCTATTAATGGCCTCACAGAGTGAAGCGTTTTAACGCCAGCCAGACCACAGTTGTCATATAACGTTGAAAACACTGGACTCTTTTAACTTCTTTCTCTTTACAAGTCAGCAAGATGAATAAACAGATATCTCGGCGGTCATTGTTACTTCAGAATGTTATTAACATTTACGCGAGTTGTTCATTCACTATTCAGTAATGCGCTAGGAATTTCAAGCATTTGATTCGGATTTTTACAAGGTAGTCGCGAATGCCAATACCGGTTTAATTAAACAGAAATACTTTAGATACGTGCACGCCAGCATAGGTTATTTTACTACGTTGTTGGGAGTCGGATTTAAGTCTGTAATGCAATCTCAAATTCTTGTGAGGTTGCATAGTAACGATTTTATTAGTCTGCGGCATGGCTTTTATATTAAATACAGTGAGCGGTTAAATTATGGAATGAGTAAATGAAACTGTCTTAATTTATTTTTTGTACAAACGCCGGCACATGTCAATTTTCTACAAGGTGATTCTAAAAAGATTTTTGTTTGGTTGCTGATGTGTCTAACTTTAATAATAAATGAAAGACTCAGTGGGACATAAACAACACACGAACGGTACCAATTGTTATGTCAATGACAGGACTAGTCCCAAACATCTATTAAACAATTTAAAATACCTCGGTCTGGACGAACATCTTTACAAACAAGTGCAAAAAGCCGTCGTGTTAGGGACAGCCCGGACGGTCAGGAAATTCATGGGAAACTGCCGCCACGACTCCAACCACGGGCCTGAAAACCTGGCAAGGGCTTGCACAGAGCTAAACCCTTTTGATATCTAGGATATCTGGGGATTAGTGAATTTTCCCCTAAAGGCACTCATAGGGAGTGTGATGCCATACATTGTACGGTCAAGTCGGGGGAGGGGGGGGATTGATTTTGAAATATAACCAAGAGTAATCAGAAAAGAAAAGTTAGACAGAAAAAAAAAACAGTATTTTTTACCTTTCATACTGGACGCAATACAACTTGTTCTAAGTAAAGATTATTACACCAAACTATGGAATTTCCCAATTTACGGCATAATTACTCTCTTTACAAAGTTCAACAAATTTTTATTTATGTAACCGTAATCTACTCTTTATTCAGCACATCAATTTTTCGAATGAAGCTACGTTTGCCTACATGACACAATGAATCGATAAGGTAACTTACTAGTAAGGTTTATTATGGCATATTTTTGGCAAGGTTATATCTATGCCATCTTGATTTTTTCTCACGAAAACACCATGATTTTATCCTGAAATTGAAAAGAGCGAGAAAGTTTGAATATGACCTTGATTTCAAAGTGAAGGTCAAGGTCACGTCAAAGGACATCAGTCTGAGGAAACTAAATATACTTGCTCCAACCCCTACTTTTTATCATTTGCACACATTTGACCCTATAAACGTGAACATGGAATTCGAAGCGGTGACCCAAAGCATTCACGAGCATACTTTTCATTTTGTTTGTTTGATAAATCTATTGCTCTGATCTGATTTTAAAAGTAACCACTGAATCTGATTCAATGACCTTCGTTGTGTGATTCTTGTGTACGAAAGTCCTAGATGTCGAACATTACATCTCGCTTCAACTTATATGTTGTTTTTGCATAAAATACCCGCCGAAAGTGCTTACAAATTCAAACGGAGATACGAGGGTGAATCAAATATGAACCGGACTTTTCTGTTTCTCACCCTGTAGGTAATTCGAGTGGCGTGACGTCTCGATATATGCTAGGTAGGGATGTTAAGAAGAGGGGAGTTCGTCGGTTTGGCGAGGCGTAGTCGATGCGCTGTTAGTAGCATCATGTCAGAGCAAGAGGTGCATACGTCTGTTGCGCAACGTGTTGTTATCAAATTTTTGGCGCGTGAGGGCGTTAGACCGTCAGAAATTTTGGGTCGACCATCTGCACAGTTCGGCAATGAAACACTTTCAAGGACCCAAGTGTACGACTGGCACAAAAAGTTTTCAGATGGCCGTACAATTAATGCTGAGTATTACTGTGAACTACTCCAACAAGTGAAACTTGCTTATCGTCAAAAGAGGCGGGATATGTCTATCCGAAGTGTGATTCTGTTGCATGACAACGCTCGGCCACATACAGCTGCATTGGCTCAAGGAAAATTGAACAAAATGCATTGGGAAACCCTTGAACACCCGCCTTACAGTCCTGATTTGTCGCCATGTGACTACCACATGTTTGGGCCACTTAAAGAAGAACTGGGAGGCCACCATTTTGAGGACAACGAAGGTGTAGAAACGTTTGTGCGCAATTGGTTATCGACACGACCAGTTTCATTCTTTGAGAAAGGTATTAAAAAACTTCCGATTCGGTGGGAAAAATGTATACATAAGAGAGGAGACTATGTAGAAAAATAATATGTATTAAAATTTGTATTGATCGTACCAATAAAATTTTTAAAACAAAAGTCCGGTTCATATTTGATTCACCCTCGTAGGACTTGTGCAGTCAACTACAGTCTACCATTTGATTACGTGTATCATAAAACACAACTTGCTGGATATCATCGATAAAACTTTTGTACTTAAACGGTCTTCCGGTCTGGCTGACCTACATCCGGTTTAACAAGAAGTTGAACATAGGTAAGTAATTTTTACATAAAATTCAGTTACATGGTCAAAGCATACATTAAAAAATTTGAACAATCAGAATTTCCAGAGGAACGAGAAACTTCAGATTATAGGCATTTGATTCTATGTTAAATAGGGTGTACGACAGAATTCATATTGATGCTTCGTCATCCAGTAGTCAAGAGCATCAGTAAATTGCTAACCTTGTTGACGTAGGTTTGAATCCTAGTAAAGTCATGTTTTGGACTGTTAATCGGTTACAGCGTTATTTCTTATGCAATTATTGAATTCATTTCGTTGGATAAAACATGTTTGGAGATTAATTGCTTCAGTTTAACATTTATCATTGATTAACTGTGTATAATAAAATGTAATCTAAATGAGTTTGAGTGCACGCATTTGCTCACTTGTATTGTAGAAGAGTGTAAATTGACCAATATATACAGTGACAATACTTTTATTTATTATTCAATTTTGTGAGACTTCAAGTACTTTATGCTGACACTCTGTAGTTTTTTTTTGTATTCATGTTAATTGGTTATTTTTTTATTTCAGTCGGATAAATAAAGGGGGAGAACCGCCAACAGCGTCTTTGGAGCAAGAAAAACGAATTAGGAGAGAAATTGCAAACAGTAATGAGAGAAGGCGAATGCAAAGTATTAATAATGGGTTCCAGTCTCTACGAACTCTATTACCCCATCATGAAGGAGAAAAAATGAGCAAGGTTAGTGATAGATAGTTATTATGCTTAAATGCTCCCTTGAAAAGAGTCATTATTACAATTATTTGAAATACAAAACATTCAGTTATGTTAAAGATGCGAACATTTTATTGTGAACTATGTTTCTTAAAAGACTTTTTGAAAATTTCGGAATAGGTATCTAACATAAAATAAGCCCAGGGAGACATGAGGGTGATAGTTGGATTTTGTTAAAAACTGACTTAACAGGAAAAGTATGCATTGCTTCATTTTATGCTATTGATAGTAACTTATTTAAGAAATAAATTCGTATGAGCAATGTTGTGATTAAATATGGATATTTGCTACCTACGCAAATAACAAAAAATGCTTTCTTTTTCTTTTTATATTTGGGGATTATTTTGGTTTCAAAGGCACTATAAGTGTAAGCATCACTCTGTAAAAAATAAGCTTTTCTCAAGCAGTAATTAAAAGTCTTTCAAACCACAATTGATTCAGGTATGTTTTTCAATTTCTGGTCAATTTTTCTTGATTTTCCTTATATAACTTATTTTGTATTATTTCAAAAAATATATTTTATTTAAAAAAATATTTCTGATTTTTATTAAGATATAAAAACATAATGATATTAAAATATTGAATGTTTAACTTCAGTTTACTGTGTTATCTATTATAACAATAGGTATTTTGTATATATAAATTAACGATTTTCTTTTGTCTTTTTCTTTTAAAAATATTTTAAAGGTTATATTGGGTGGCTAGTTTTGAAATGAAAGTCCTGTATATTGGTGTAACTAACGACGCTTTGAAATTTCCGACCTATATAAGCAGTCTAGACAGTGAAAGTTTTGTACATTTTTTCAGTATGTATCATTTCTTCCAACGTTTAACACTAACTTTTATATTTCCATCTATTTTTAACTCGTTATAATTTTTTCTCATCAACTGTCTAAAAGCCATATCATTTTTAAATTCATTATTGATTGCTTTAATAATCTTGATAATCGCTACTTGTTAAATCGTGTGGGCAATGTATCAAAATACACTGGAC
This sequence comes from Octodonta nipae, assembly GCA_034190945.1. NCBI lineage: Eukaryota > Metazoa > Arthropoda > Insecta > Coleoptera > Chrysomelidae > Octodonta > Octodonta nipae. The sequence continues at coordinate 177,625,786 of CM067216.1, forward strand.
GTCCTTCAAGTCGTGCGTTCGACGTCCTTTGGGCTTGTAGTTACGTGCGTTCGAATGAGGGTCGACGCCCGTATGGAAAACGTAAGCATTGGCGCTAATAGTAGAATCATCTGTTAGAATTAAATCGACCCAATACTTGGAGCACCTTGTACACTAATATATGAAGCGGTACAATATGTTTATTTTAGGGTAACCTTTGGAACTACTGAACGGATTCGAAACATTATTTTTTTCAGTAATAAAAAGCTACACCATCCGTGAGTGCGAGTACAACAGACTATACTTTGAAAAAAAAATTCAATTATGGGATGGGGTGCAAATGGGGTTTCTTTTGTTTTTAAGGAAATTCAATATCTCCGAAATACAAGGTGACACAAGCCTGAATTTTTTACAGGGATCCCAAACGAAAACGAGCGACCTGGAATATAATATTTGGCCATACTAACCATTAATTAAATTGCACCCCCATCACCCCAGCCTAACTACTCAATTTTCTTTAAAGGGAACCCTACCATAATAGACCGAGAGATCTGAATTAGAAGTTCCACCACGATTTTTTGAGTCCTGCCTTCTGGAGTACTGAAAGGTTCTATGAGATACAATTCATGGTAAAATCCTAGAGTTTCCTAGGGGATTTTGTTGTGAAAATTCGATTTTACAAACAACAAAAGGAGGTGCTGCGACGATTTTCTGAGTACTGCCACGCTAATAAAACGATAGTTTATCCTCGATTTTACCAAGAAATTTTTTTTTTTTGACAGGAGGGTGGTAATGAGTCTAAGGGTTGAAATCGATCCTGCCAACTAAATGAATCAAACATATTTATATCAAAATGACAAAAAAAATGACATGACACCTTCTAGGGGATAAATGAATTTTTATTTGTAAAATTGTGCTGAAATTTTTTTCAACTTTTCCAGAAATGTCCCTAGCAGGCGTCTTGCCACTTTTTGACTGATCCATATCAATATAGGATTAAAAATAACTATATTAAAAACCGTACTAGGTTGATTTTGTGCTGGCGAAATTACTAAGTTTGAAGTCATTATTTATGTTCCCAATCCACGCAGGAAAACCAACCTAACCTTAATGATGTTCGATTGTATTATTTATTACAATTTATCTCTAAAAAAAATCATGTATTATAAAACTGCAATATTTGACGTGAAAAAGTTTTCAGTGAATAATAATTAGTGAACATTTTTTATATTAATAGGCCACAAAGTGCCCAGATATGAATGAAAAAGCTACCCTTTATCTTTTATAATTAGAACTGCAAGAGTTCGTCACATGCTTTACGTCAATACAAAGTGAGTCAAGCAGTTAATTCCAAATTTATCACTTTGTAACGATGTAAAACAGTTTTGTAACGTCTTATTAATTGAATTATAGAAAGGGTTTCGTTTAATACACCCTGACCTAGTCAGGTGTAATGTAGCTCAAAGGTCGATTTAAATTAGGTCTAGTTTCAGATCAGCATTCGTTCAAAACAATACTTGCAAGTAGGTCACTTAAATTACTATTCTTAACCGTGTGTATATACTTAGTGTTCTATTATTCCGTACGAAAGTTGGGTCAGACGTAGGTTGTAATGTATTCCAGTAGGATTTTTTTTATTGTTAGTGAAATTCTTTAGAATATTGTTCTATAAAGTTTTAATTTGTAGAACACAGCAATAATATTAATTGATATTAAAGAGGGGGTAGTATAAAGCATGACGATTTCTGAGCACTTTTTGAATGACTGCATCTACTTTTATGTCTAAATTTGATTATAACATTGATGAACAGCAAAAGTGTTGAATAAGTATTCGAATATATTTTAAGCACATACAAACTGGCCCACCTCGATGAAAATGATATTTTCTTAATTCGTATACAGGGTGATAATTTATAATCTAATGGGGCGCAGAGCAATTGGGAATTATGTAGGTGAATTTTTTTTGATTTGTCCCAATTTATCTTCGTTCAATTTTGTTTTATTAAAGTGTTCTATACGTTCAAGATCTTTGAATAAATCCGGGAGATTATTACCGAACAGGATTTTTCATAATATCAAATCATCTGTCATCAATTTTAGCCTGTGAACGTTGTATTGGTAGCACAATACATTTTAGTTTTAAGTGAATTTTATATTTTGGGATTTGCTAGACATCTTGTATTTTTATGCAATAGATAATGTTCATCACCAAAGGGTGAAAAATATTCTAGCAGAAGCACTAGCGAATCTTGGGGTGGGCTAAGCGGCTCAAGTCCCCCCTCTCCTTAATACGCTCATGTGATATATTCAGTTGGACACCGGATATTTGGCTCTAATGAATTACCAAAAAAAAATATATAAATAAAAAAAAAATCTAAATTTTCTAATCTTAACTCATGGACCTGAACCTGTGGTTTCTGCAAGATGGTACTCGACCACATTTCAATTCAATAGTTCAAGATACCTTCATAATCATATTCCCTAACTTGGGCTTGCCATGGTAGCCAATACCACTCGAAAAATAAATAAAGTAAAATATTAGATGCAGCTAACGTGTATGATATTCAATTACATACAGAATATGAAGCACTTTTTATTGGGACTTTCTTGGGCCAAACGTTTTAAAGCATGTTTATTATTGTTATGGGTATGAAAAGGTCCCAATTCATCTTGCCTTGTTTTCGCACAGAGAAAAACATTCTCGAACAGCATACAACAGTTAATCAAATTTTTTAGAACTCCAGGCAGGCCTGCGTGACAGTAGGTTTATTCATAGAGACTAGTCGCCAATAATTCCAACCGTTTTAAAAAATGCTCAGCAAATCAGCGATCTTGACAGTTGTTAATGCCAACACTCGCGGAATATTTTTCAAACCATTGAAATTATTAACAACTGGTCTCTACGAACAAATCTAATAAGCATAGAAATTAAATGGTATAGGAAAGATATTAAGTTGCAAAGAATACACTTCCAAGAAACCAAATAAAATATTTATTTGGTTATAATATTGTTTTTTCTGACCGCCACCAATGGTGATTTCGCACCCTTCAAAGAAAATTTTTGAAATCTTGCGATGTTAAACTATATTGACCAAGTTGAACTGTTTTCGCGTTCGTTTAATATTAAGATTATTTATTGAGCAGTTTTTTGATCTATTAATCCTATCCACCAAGAGTTGGTAATTTTAGAGGCGCGACTTTATACTATAGATTGATGGTTTTAGGTCGCCTACTGGTAGGAAATTGTAATGCCAAAACTATTGATAATGCAAAATAGAAAATAAAAAAAAGGCTGCAAATGCTGATGAAAGCAACCGGAGATTTTTTGGTTATATTTAACAACTGGTAAATGGTTCAATCTGAAGTGGCTACGAATTTGCTTTAACTAGTAGCTTAGCCTTAATAGTTAGTATGTTGGTTCGTACGGACGTGGGACTGTTATGTGTAATCGCAACGTTAGAGCTAATTCCGGGAACTGATCTACCTGTTTCTATAATGAAATCGTTTCGAAATTGTCAAAAATTGTTGTTGTTTATTTTTTGTAAATTCAAAAGTCAAAGTTCTGCTTCATTGTATAATTTTTATACTTTTCGATTTTTCCGTTAGCAGTTTAGAACTAAAAATATTGTTGTTTATTATACTTATTATTAAACTTTGAAAGGAAAAGTTTGTTATTAAAATTAAAATTTCACATAAAAGCAATCTACATTTTTAATTTGAATTTTGTTCTGCTTTAATTACGACGTTAATAAACGCGAGTTTTTATGAATAGCGGTGTGAAAATTTCCATTCATAGGTCCATTCATTAGTTCCTATTCCTTTGGTTTCAATCCTTTTCAGCGGTTTTCAACACCCACAAATCCAGGTTACCGGAAAACTTAATACCTTTTTAAAATGTATCTCGAATTTGACATTTATGCATCTCATATAGACAATTTTAATATGATACTAGATCAGTTTCAGTGGATGAAGCGGCTTTTGTCGATGACGTCATTTCAATCTTGTGTAACACGTACTAGAGATGGCTAGACAGGAGACACATTTTCCACATAGCAAAACTGTCTCCCGTCATTCGTACGGCCGGTGGTGGTAGGAGGAGGAGTTGGGAGTAAAACGTAAATTGCAGCGTACTCAACTGCATGAAATATAAATGGGAAAAGTAACCGGGTAAGGGGCACATCAATAATGTGGCGTCGATCGGTGGCCGTATAACCTGGCCGTGTCAAGTGCGCACACCGCTGTGTAATGAGTTACGAACTGGCTGGTCATATCCAAATTTATATAAGCTATATAATGTAGGTAACATAAACGGGCGGATATTAACTTAAAAATAATACAATCAATATTAATAAATGTTGCTGCTAATACTTATACAGGGAGTTGAAATTTTTGGATGCCTTTCTTTCAAATAATTGTTCTAATTCAGGGGTGGTTTAAAAAGAAAAGAAAAGGAAAACTCCGAAGAACAGCTTAAAAATTGGAAATTTCGAACCGGTTAATTTGATCAGCTACCGGGAATAGCTGGAAAACACATTGCGAAGCTCTGGGGAACGGCTAAGCAAGTGGGGGAACCGTAGATACTCAGTTCTACCTGTGTGAATATCGTAACTACCAAAACACTATGTCAGAACAGCTAGTTGAATATAAATTATAGTCTGACAATTATGGTTTTTAGTCGAATTCACATCTTAAAATTGGTGTTAGTTCTTGATAGTGCAGAATAAATGTTCAGTTTCACACCTGCACATAAACAAATGTCAACATTAAAATTAAAATTGTTACTAACAGATTCCAAAGTATGAATTTTTTATAGGACATTTCTTCTTCCGTATTAAGGAATAAATAAATATTAAGGTTTAAACCTTCACATAATAATGCAGGGGGCTTTCATTCCTATTTTTACTAGTAACTAATACCATTTTGAGCTTTCAAACTAGACAATTTTTAGTTTCATTTGGGCACGACATAATTCTAATAATGAATGCAAATCGTTCAAACTGGGAAAGATACCATTTGTTTTATTGTCTCAGCTTCAACCTATCTGATTCATTTGGAACAGGTCTACTTGGCAGGAAGGTAAAAAATTACAGATTTTAGAAAAAAATCATTTTTCCAATGAGTTCTGTACAGTCGTTGCAATATTGATAACACATAGTTGATGCTGATCGAAGCTTAAATTTATTATATATATAAAAAAAATTAACATCTTATTTTGCTTTCTTCACACTTCTTTGATTTGTTTCAATTTGGTGAATTCGTTTGTCAAAAATCAAGGCACCAGAAAGTGACAATACAATAATTTTTCCAACTGTCTTGAGAAATTTTCTGGGGTGATTATTTGGTTTATTTTTTCACAAATTGTTTGATCTATTGCTCCTTAAAGTCTTTGGCACACAAAAGGCAGTCAGAATCAGAACAATATAAATTCGTTAACGCACTGTTGCTCAAACTTAAGTTTTTTAAACCAATATACATTAAATCTTTTGTTTTTCGAAAATAGCATTTTAACTTCATGATATTTGAATTCCTTACTTACGCTACACTCAAAAACACAAAAGTGAAAAATTTAGTACACTGTCAGAAAGCATAATGTGTGTGGTTTTCGAAGTTTTCAAAAAACTCCATTGTTACCCCTTACAAAAGGGCCATCGGATACATCGTGAGTCCAATTGTATTCCGGTAAATGATAAAAATTACAATAAATTCCTGATATATTTGTATGCAGCGCTATCAGATGTCCGAAAGTGTTTATTTATTGTTTTACTGAACATTTCGTAACATAAATATTTATGTAGCAAAAAAAACGTATTTTGACCGTGTCTAAACTGCTATTGTAGACTAAACAATTTAGAAAAAAATCTCGGGATTTATTTTAGATTCAAGATTTGGCCAACGTTAGTAAATAAGAATCAATAATCGACTGTCCATCGTCGACTGGACATTCTATCCCCTTATCCTTATCCCAAATGGTTATCGCAATTTCTTAAAAGCATGGGAGTTTGGATGACTACTCATATGACGAGCGATAATTTCCCAGAACTGATGTCATAAACAGATCAATGATTTACAGTCTATACATTTGGGCTTAGAAAAATATACTACTATACTGTATTTTGTACTTTTATTGTAATAACTTAGACTGTACACTTAAACTTTTATGACTGATTTCGGGTAAAAAATGTAGTATGAAAAAAAAACAATTTATTATTTAAAATTCGGGCCTTTTAATGGTTAGCATACGAATACTAATGGGTTTTTTTAGAACGAATCCGAATTAATATTTTGTGTATTATGTATCCTCTTTAGAGAAGGACATGATTTGATCCTAATTTTAGTGTCACGTTTTTTTCTAAAATATGAGTGGTACTTCCCTATTAGAGAAGATTGTTGTCAGTGATGTAAGAATCTTTTGTAGCTACTATATCAACCCTTGATCAAAAAATCCAAGAAGTTGTCCTGTTAAAGCAGCACTGTACGAACAGGCATTAGTAATAATGAAAACAATTCCAGCAGTCAACATTCTTCTTTTTTGTTGCAGAGTTTTATTTGAAAATCTTCGCTTGGTTCGGTCAATTTCAGTATATTCCTTATTTTGATTGTTGGTTTCTGGATTGATAATTTACAAATCGAGAAATCGTCGCACCATTCGACAAACTTTGGGGTATCTGCCATCTTTGATAATCATAGAATACAATTTGGTTATGACATTTGCGATTTGGAAAGAATATGTTATATATACATTTTTACATTTATTCACTAATATATTCCGTACATAGCCTTGTAATTGAAAAAAAATAGTGTCTCAAATGTAGGTTAGAAAATATTTTTAAAAATGTTAAAAATATATGTCGTCCATAATAATATTAACTATAAAATATTTCTTCTAAATAAAGATAAAAATTGTCCAGATTGAGTTTTTGCAGTCAATAATTTCCCTGAAATGAACATATTAATCAAATAGATTTTAATACCTAGCTAAATATTTTCATTAAAATTATGGAGCAGAAATTACACCAATTTACAAGTGTATAATTTAATATAAATTTTGGACATATTTTAAGATTACACTGATTGTAGCGATACAAATTTCAAATATCTATTAGTAATTAGTTTTTAAAAACTCTTTCTTTCTTGAAACAAAGTTGTCTCGAATACCGAATATCAATTCTAGACAATAGACCTAATTTTAAAGAGTTTTATAGTGACCTTAATCTACCGATATGGAAAGTATGCCGAATCGACAATATTGTAATGGAGACCAGAATTGTTTTTTTTCTCTGGAATCAATTACTCGCGTTCTTTCTACTTTTCAATTTCGCCCTCTAATTACAGAAGACCGAGCGACATTTTATGTGAAAACTGTTGCGGACGAAATTGGGAAACTGGTAAAATTATCTGTAAACTATGCTCCGAGACGCTTAAGAGCAGTGTTGTCTGGATCGATTCCGTGACGTCACATTTGTCTGTTACCTTGGCAACGATATTGATTAGCAGAATATAAAGATTTATTCTTATGAAATGTTGGCAGTAAAACGGAGAATCTCTTCTTGCTTCAAATTAGGAAATATTTAGTATAAATATATGTGTATTTCCGGCATTATATTGTTTTGTGATTTTCTATGAAAACTTTGTAATATAATTTGAACTGACTTCCTGTTTTAATTATGTCTTTCTTAAGCATTTGTGACATATTTTATGTTGTTTCAATGCATTTAGGCTTAATGGACTTTGTCAAACCAATAAAAAAAATTGTCATATTGGTAATACTGTGATATAAACTTTCGTTCGTGTAAACATAAATGGAATTAAAGTAATCATAAAATGATGTTGCTACTGTACAAAAAAATCACAAAATATATATATTATGTGCCAAGACGCAATAATTCGTTGAACTTGCTTAAACTTATGAGTCAGACAAAACGGAACCGTAGAGACTGTCTTCCCTACCACGTGCGTTGTCATGGTTACTTTCTGCTACCCATGCAGAAATCCCCTTGTACATCCATTTTTTACTCGTTTTCTTTCTCTCTTAACGTCATGATAGATTTGGTTATCCCCGCCCTACCGACGCGATGAGATATGTGAAAATGTTGTGATATTAATCATTTTGAGGGGTTGGCCATTTTCCCACTCTGTTGTTACCGCAGCACCACCGTAATTTAACGAAGTTGAAGTTTGTTTTTTGAAAAGCCCCCAGAAGTATTTATATTTAATTTTTTAAAATTAATCTATGACGTTTTCTTAAATATTTTGCAGTTATTTATTTGGTTCTTTATATATGAATTATGTAATAGGAATATTTATTTATGGTCAGAGTATGCTCAAATGAGTATTTAGTATGTTTGCTATCACAAAGTTTTTCATTTATAATCCATACTATTTACCAAAAATCCGAAGTAGAGAATTCGTAAAAGTGGGCCTTCATGTTTATTAATCTTTATAAAAGAACGGTTTGATTCATATACATATAGTAGATTGGACCACAATTCTTCCAACATATTTAAGGAGTTTTGTATTTCATATAGAAAGTTTCCTCTATAATTTTTTTATGCCTTCTAAGGTGGAACATGTTTTATAGAATGTAGGTTAGACTGGGCCAAAAAAATAAAACATTTTTTTTCGTAACGGTACTATGAAAATATTGTTTATGATGACAAAATAAAATTTTCCTAAAAGTTTGAGCCTTTAATAAAAATATTAAGAGGTGCATCATCGCAGTTATAGATTTTTTAATGGTTGTTGAATTTTTTCCATACATTTTGGACTTTTATCCCAATATAAAATCGGATTCCCTACAAAAAAGCTCTCTTAGTAAATTTTCGTAAAACCAGCCCATTCTTTGTAATTGAGCCTTAAACATTGGTACAAATTTTTAATTTTTCACTTTTCACTAGGAATTTCAAAAATTTCCTTAAATATCAATATTTTTTTAAGACGGTGATTATTCTTAAGGGAAATTTAATGCTCTACAAAAAAGGAGGTCTCTTAACATACAAGTCGAAATAATTATATTTGACGGTTGAATACTTTAGAAATAACTTTGATAGGAGTGAGTTTATCGAAAAATGTTAAGAGCCCTTTTTTGTAGAGCATTAAATTTCCCTTAAGAATAATCACCGGTCTTAAAAAATATTCATATTTAAGGTCATTTTTAGAAAATTCCTAGTGAAAAGTTAAAAATTAAAAATTTGTACCAATGTTTAAGGCTCAATTACAAAGAAGGGGCTGGTTTTACGAAAATTTACTAAGAGAGCTTTTTTGTAGGGAATCCGATTTTCTATAGGGATAAGAGATAAAAAATTTAAAATCGACCAAGTCCAAAATTTATGCAAAAAACTCAACAACCATTAAAAAATCTATCTGCGATGATGCACCTCTTAATATTTTTATTAAGGGCTCAAACTTTTAGGAAAATTTTATTTTGTCATAATGAACAATATTTTCATAGTACCGTAACGAAAAAATTTTTTTCCATTTTTTTGGCCCAGTCTAATGTAGGTACGGTAACAGCAATTGTTTCTTCGCTTTCATCTTTATCGGAATATAAAATAATATAAAAAATACTTGTCGAACTATTAGTATAAGTTTGTAATTTTATCAAATAGCGACCCAGGTATTGCCCTTTTCCATAGCAAGAAACCTTTTAGTTCCATTCGCTTTCTGTAATGCTTTTAAGGGGTCCACAAATTACCTGAGAATTGTTGGGCGATTTTTTTTTCAAAATACGTTTTTAGTGTAAATACTTTAATCTGTTCGATCTAAATTTGACTTCTGATGACCATCAAGGTCAAATGGAAAAAATGGCCGAGGAGATATTTGAAAGTAAAGTTCCCCCCTCTCATTTCCGGTATCAAAAATAAGTGTTCCCATTTGAAAAAAAATCAACTTGACCTTGAAGGTCATGGTCAAGGTCAAATCCGTTATGAGCAACTTTGTGGTCAGGAAAAAATTCTAAAAGTTTTGTATTGACCATATTTTGTAAAAGGTCTTCTTGTCGAGATAATCAGCCGTACTCGGACTTTTTGAACACCGTGTATAATAACTATATTTAAAAAAAATATATGCTTAGAGTTCAGTTTTCTTTTTTTAATCATCTATGGATTAACCTTTATGTCAAGGTTTGCTTGTATACATTTTTTTAGCAAAATAAATTTTCTTTTGTCTATGGATTGGACTGTAAGAGTAGTTTATTAAAAAGTAAATGTTCATTTCATGAATTTAAAAGGCGAACTGATAAAATTCACAATTTCATGATAACTTCTCCACCTAGTCCATTATATCTATTATCATAAACAAATACACGTATTGAAAATTGAAAGTAGTGTATTTACATTATCTGTTTTCCAATTCAGCTGATACTATTATTAAACAAACAACTTTTAGTCTTTAGATATTCAACAACCTCCATTGAGTTGCCTTCGTTGCGTAATCTAGTATCTCATTGTTAAATTATTAATTAATAAAACGAACGAGGAAAAGTACTGAATGAAGTAACAAACGTAAAGGAACTTCTGTTTCAATGATGCTAGGAAAATTTTGTTTGAATCCGTAATGGAATTGTACATAAAAGGCGAAACATCTCTCTCGGCTATTCCACATCATGGAATCCAGGAAATTCTAAAGGTTAAAGTGCATTGGGTCACCGGTTGCTGATATATTTCGACTAAATTCCAGAACGCGCCTGAGCTCATCTTTGACGGCGCACATGCTTTATGCAGTCTAGCAACGCCGACATCGGATCATTAAAGTAATGAAGACGAACTGCCATTGTGAACGATTCCATGATAGAAGGAGTTTCGATCAGAAAATGTTATTTATGAAACATGCATTTTGGAAAATCCGAATTAATGTTGTCGATAGATTCAGCGAAATGCACCCATTTTTTCACTAGACAACATGGAAAAGCTGACACCATTTGACTAATATAATTTCGTTCAGTTTTTAAATAACCTAAAAACGATTAATAATGTCATATTTAGTTTTTAATTATTTATTAATAAAGTTACTGTCACTTATATGCAGCATTGGTCATAGCCAATATACCTTTGCTTTTATATTTTATTTTGCCAAAACAAAATCAGCACTTACAAACATTGTTCTCTATAGTGACTACATATCTTCAGCTCTGACTAAACAGTTAGATTCGATTTGTCTAGATTTTGCCAATGCTTTTCATACGATAGACAATAGTATTTTATGGAGACTAGGGATCTCCGGAAGACTGCTGATGTGACTCATAAGTTAAGATTAATAAATAGTGATCACATTTAGGGCTTCTTCTCTTTATTCTTTTCCTTAATGACATATAATTTACATATTGTCAGAATAGTTATTTCTGCACACGGTATAAAACGCTATGTAGTCATAAATTCATTAGATTGTTCAAGGTTGCAAAGAGATTGTGATAGTATTGTTGCTTGGTCTATTAAAAAATGCAATGGTATTACTTTCGGTAAAGCAAGATTATACAATTAATGGATGTAGTAAATATGGTTGACTCTATACGTGGCCTTGGTGTCAATTTTGAAGTTCATTTGATTTTAAAATACAACTTGAGACTTTAATGTTTTCTGGGTTTTGTAATCGAATCTACGAATTTGCAAATAGATGACTTCAAGAAACTTGAAACTATTGAAGATACAATTTCAAGATATATATTCTAAAAATTACGTTGACCAATGCTTTATTATTCGCAAGGGTATTCTGAAATGTTTTTTCCCTAAAACTGCCAACTTTAAAAACAATTGCAATTATAAATAAATAAAGTCTTTATTGAGATACATTACATTGTGGCGAAGTTTAGCCAGAAGAAGCTACTCTTACACTTAATTAACCCTAATTATATTATAATGATAATAAAAATTATTGATAATAATAAAATTATAATGATAGTCTTGTTTGTGCTATGTAAAGATCTAAATAACCAAACTTAGAGAGCTGAGAACCTTATCCAAAATTTTTGTGCAAAAAAATATATAATAGATTAAAAACGCTCTAGAATAATTACATTACTGTTCAAATCCTGCCGTTTTATTAAAGTTTTAGATATCGGGGTGCAATGTGATGCGTACGACATGTGGTTATTACTTTTAGGGAACCAAAGTTTGTCTTTGCAAGTTGGTATAAGTTTTGTTTAAGAGTTCTGAGAGACTGTTAAAGCAGATTACTTAGGGGCCGTTTTTTTCATTTCCTGAAGTTCAAGCTGAACTTTCCTCCACCAAACTACTGTTATTTTTTTCTACAAATTCGTGAATAGTTTCACATCGTTTCAGAAATTGTTGATTAGATGTATTGCATTGCTCGTCGTGCACTGCATCAGATGGAGACACTTCGGTGATTGTTTGGTACATTTGAAGTGCAAACCGTTCGGAATTTAAAGTTTATTTTATAAAATGATTTGCACTTTTTGCATGTATTTACAAGCTTCTTTTTGTGACTAAACTTGGGAAACCTCATTTTTTTTCTAAAATGAACTACATATACTATTCAACAAGGTTCGACAGCAACTGAATAAATTATCCAACTTACCAAACGCATTGTATAACAGTTGTAGTTACATTGAAATACCCTATGTTAGTACAATTCCATAAGAAAGTTTCTGTAGAGTGCATAAGTGAAATTACAGTTCGAAAATATACTACCAGTATTGTTCATATTGTTTACCAATATCATAAAACAAAAAGCAAAACCTGTCATCTACAAAAAAATGGTTTTTCGATTTTCGCCACAGCAAATTCACTTATGTCAGCTTGCATAGTCTTTGAGAATAATATAATTAAGACTAATATTCAACGCACTAATAAAGCAAGGTGGGGCTAAAGTATACATAGAAACGCTGACTAACATATGAAAGCAACAAACTATTGAACTGAATGCAGTAAGCTCTTAAAAATGTATATAATGAATATTAGCGAAACAAAGATTGAACTATAATTGATAAAATCAAGTTGTAAAAGTCTAAACTACTGTTAAACTGTGAGAATGCAATCGATAAAAAACGGAAGACGGTTTAAGCACATTTAAGGAATATGAGTGACTTGCTGAGTTATTCACAAGTAGCTATCATTTTCACTTGTACTCAATGATTTATCGCAGAGAACGTTATGAATTTATAAGAAAATTTTGCAAAGTCATGGGACGAAGATTTAAAGGGACTCCATGACTTGCAAATTTACAAAAGGTTATTCCCTCCTCTTTTTTCGGTAACCATTTATAGTTCATTGTGAAACTGAACCCACTGACTGTTACATATTTCATTGTATTTTTCAGAATTAAATTATTTGATACTTTTTGTTATGAAATTTAAGTTTTTAGAATTGATGGAGAAAAAGTAACAATCTTTAAAGAAGTATCTTTCGTTTACGCGTAAGTGCATTTTTTAGAATGAAGCTGAACCAAGCACGTTATCAGTGTGCCCTCATATTGCTTTCTCAACAATTTTTCATTTCATACTGATTCATCAATACGAAATCAATCCATTCATATCGAACAATAAGGTACCGTATGTAGAATAAGCGGGTCAATACTGAGAAACGTGCGAAAATGATACACTTAGAATGACAACAGTTAACTGGTATGCTGGGTTTGTTCGATCGCAGTTCAATGTAAGAAGTCATTGCTCTCCTAGTACTTTGGTTTAATAGTCGCCAAGCAAGGTTATTGCGTCAAGCCAAACACAATTCCATTTAAGGGTCAATCAAATTATTATTAACACTTTATTTTCAAAATATGTAATTTGTTCCTAATATCCATCTAAATGTAAATAAATGTTACCATTCATGTAACGCATGTGAGTTAAAAATCTTTGAACTCTGCTCTGCTGAACAAATTAAGTGATCCTAAGACACTTTATATTTTAGAAAATTCTGTCATTATATGTTTTTATTATGACAGCTGGAAAACAGGCATTGCCAGGGTCCCACCCTCTGGAACTCCTTCAGTAATTTTCTTTTAAAGTTTCAAACGTTATAATTAATACAGATGAAACATATTTTATTTTTTAATTTAAAACGTGTAGAGAAAACCCTATTCTTTAAAATCTTCCATATATCTGTGTGTATTGGCGAAAATAAGATTTTCAATATAAACTTATTTTTAAAATATATGTTATAATTGAAAAATTTCTGTTAGAATTTAAAATAATAAAAATTGTAATAATTGTATTGAGATTGTGTGTAATATTCTTTACTAAATATGTGGTTAGAAAGTAATTTATGCTCGAATTAATAGTCTAATCAATAAACTTTTTTTTCTTCAAAAAAATAAAATAAATATAATAACTGTACAATAACTTAGAGTAAGTAGTCCAAACATGAATTAAAATATAAAATAATTCCTGAGCATTTGTATTAAAAAAATAAAGTGGTAAAATGGAGTTTCCTTTATCGGCAGGTAGTATGGTGATATTTTTGGATTCTTTGAGAGTCTTGAAGACTTCCATTTCCTGTCGGCTGAGGTTTGGTTGAGGTGGTTTGGCGGATCTGATGACTTGGGCGACGTCTTGCCTTATCTGCTCTGCCGTTTGTTTATCTAAATTTGTGAGGCTTGTTTCGACATTGGAAATGATTTCCTCGATTGGAATTTTCTTCGGAGCTATAACAAAGTTAAAACCTTCACTAAGAACACTAATTTCTGTGGTGGATAGCGGGTGGTTGGAGATGTTGTGGACACTGCGGATGTTGTCTTGGGCTATGGGTTGTTCGTATTTCCGAGACTTTGTTTGTAGATTCTGCAATTTCTTCTGGAGTTTGGACGACGTTTGAGTTTTGTCAGTCTCGGTGCGCCAGTGTGTTAGCAGCTCTACTCTGTCCCACAGTACTCCACCACCAACAATCGGGCCACAAAATCAATTTCGATAGTTGCAAACAGATACTAATACGAGAAGCCATTGAAATCGAGAAAAGTGGACATCTAAACAAAAGAGATGATGCCCTGCACCTTTCTAACACATGGAAGACAATTATTCAACATGAAAATAAAACAGAATTAGCCAGGCAAAATAGAACCCGTCAACAAGTGAGACACCCGACACGGTAGCAAAGGGGACGGAGTCAACACCCACCAATCAGGTGCGATATAACATCCGACGGAGGCATATAAAATAAACAGCTCAGGTAGATCACCTCTCAGTTCACCGCAACAACGCATTGAGAATGCCAAGTGAGACCTTGGCGAAACGTCTGCAGGATTCAAATAAGAATCAATATAACGAACGGATGTATTCCCGGATAAATATTTCTTCATATTGTTCCATCCGTGAAAGCCTTCGACTAGACATATATATATATATATATATATATATATATATATATATATATTTGTATATAGTAATTACATAAATATGCAATTGTCAGTTTTATTTATGATTTTATCCTCTTAAATTCCTTATAAAAATTAAATGTTTCCGGGAATCAATATAAACCATTGGTGGCTGGATTTTGACATCTACATCAACCAATTTGTAAGGAGTATTTGTTTTATACTTCATCTTTATTATTAGTTTTCTTGTCATTCTTGGAACTTTCACTGGTTCTAATGGTTGATATTACATATACATACATATAATGCATTCCTGATGGGTGTAGTGTGTCGGATTTTACAAGCTGTATACCAGCTGTGAAGCTGGGTGGAATTTCAAGTCTGCATCATCAACTAATTCTGGAATTCAAGTGTATATTTTTATGGATAAATTAACCAAGAATTGAAAAATTGAAAACTGCTATGTTTAATAAATTACAGCAGAGTTAGCCACTGCCAGGTTTAAAAGTATAGAGGCATGGGGCAACAAACAAAAAAAATGGGTCGAAAAAGTGGAAAAAGCTGTTCAATTGTTAGAATTTTCATTTGTTTTTAAATAAGTCTCTATACCGTTGAGTACTTGTCATGGAACGTTACCGAAAAATCTGACAATATCTCCTGAAAGTGCACTTGTGGAGGCCACAGGCTGCAGCCTCAGTTGCCGTCCCCTAAATCTGCTCCTGGTGACAACAATTTTACTTGGACTCAAGTATTTTATTTTCTAATACCTTTGGTGGAGAATGAATCTTTGTTACTTACTTCTCGTTAAATAAATATTAAAAAATACTTATAAACAACAATTTTATCGATGATGTTCTAAATAATTCTTAGTGCTTTGTATTGAATTTTTTGAAATTATACATTTTTTAAATCATTGTTGCCATTTTAAAATTATATCATTCATGAAATCTAGAGCTTCTATATCCAATGGAATGTTATTCAGGTCACTCTGTTAGATAGACCTGCTAATCCAGTTTTCATTTAGTTTCACTGAGCCAACGCTCTGTCTATACAGAATTTGCAATAATACTGGAATTATTTTAAATCCCTAAAGACCAGTAAATACAATGCGGGAGCTTTCCAGAACTTTTTTGATCGACCCTTTCAGTAATACTAACTAATAACACCACACCCAGCTGATTCTGCAATGACGTCACGAGACGCGCCAGTCGCGTTCAATATACCGTCGGTATTTATAGACGTCATGAGGTGAGTGGCCTGTTCTAGGGTTTAAATTATCTCGTTCTTTCTTTCAGAATAACAGATCCCATCAACAGCATGAATATTTCGTGTGATAAACATGCACACATTTGCGAATTACATCATTTGCCATCATTTAAAAAAAAATAACAAATCAGTCATACAATTATCGGTTTGTCTATATCATTTAGGTTAGGAGGACATAAATAGATATAAAATAATTTGCCAAGATAATTTGGTAGTTGATTATTTTCACCTACTAGCTATCGAAATTTCGAAATTCCAGATTCTATTTTATTGAAAGTTAATATGAGAAGTAATGTAATTTCTAAAACTACTCGAAAGTTTTTACAATATTTTATAAATACTAAATTTGTCCGTTACATTGAGCAATTTAACTACTGATAAAATTCTTTGCACATATTGTCGTGAAAAAACCTATAAGTATGCTAAGCCAAAAAAGTTTTTACACTATATGTTCTAAAACATGTATTGCATAACCCAAAATTGCATCACTTATGGCAGTCTTGGTTTGGTCTTTGGATTTTAGGCAAAAATTCTTTGGATTGTGGCTTTGTAAACTCAAACTTAGGATTGATTAATTAATTCTTATTATTTCATTACCTATTTCATTATTATACAATCAAATATACAGAGTGTTTTGTGGAAGGTTCCCTAAATATAGGGTTGGATAGGTGGGTTCATGTGCTATATCAAGCAGCCCATATAGCGTCTACTTACTTAGGTACGGTATTTGATTTTTTAAATTTACTAGCTGTCGCCCAGTGGTCGAAATTCGACCAATTGTGTCATTATCTCTGGCAGGTTAAGTAACATGAAAATTTATCGTGACATTCTGTCCTAGGACTTTAGGGAGAACAGCAATTACACAGAACGGATCCAGATTCGGAACCTCTGTGTGATAGTTTTCCCGAAAATTCTAGATGTCGGTCTTACATTTCGCTTCCACAAATAAGTAACAAAATTCAAGGTTTTTTCAGATATAACTCATACAACTTTATTTGTGTTCAAATTCGTAATTCTTAATTTAATATGACAACAATTCAACCGCTAATGGGCTACCCTACATATTTATTTTTTTCTAACCCCCCTATATAAGCTATAATTGCACTCAATTCTCTAACATTTATTAAAATCCTCATTATAATAATTCCATCTCATTATATATTTCCACCAGCCTGTATATGCAATTGCACATGGACCACGCATATTTTTTAACCATTTTTAACCACCGGGTAAACCATTTTGTATATGACTGCCTATGACCCACCATATTTACTCTTTTTGTTTATACAATTTTTAATTATTTTCTGTAACTATAATTCTACTCCGACCTATATTTCAATCATTATATATATGGAACTCCTCATGGTCTATTCTATAAATCATTTCCTTTTCTAACATTTTTTATCACCATCCTGTATGTCTATAATTTCCCTCACCCTATATTTCATCTTAACTATATATACAACTGCTTATGGGTTACGAAATGTTGCATTTTCATTTCCGCCACCTTGTATATGCATCTATGTATAACATTTTTTGCACCACCCTGTATAATTGTAATTCTAGTGCACCTTCTATTCCAAGAACCCTGTAAATTCAACCGCTAATGGGCTTCCATATATAATTATTTTATTAGTTATAATTGCACTCTACTCTATATTTAAAACACCCTATATATGCAACTGCTTATGTGCCACCCACGAAAAAAATGATTTCTAAAATATCTGGAATCGCCTGTATAATTATAATATACAACGATTACTTTACCCACAAAACAATAACAACGCTTGCATGCCACTTCCAGAAGTACATGCTCTAAGTATACAACAGCATTGGTCTGTCTATATATCATTACTCAATGTTTTGAGTCTGGCGGCGGCAGCACATTCAGTTGTTTGGCATTGACATTATTGACGTAAATAATGAATTTTTATTACATTTTATTTAATGAATGAACCAATATTATAAATTAAGATTAGCATTCTGCACTGAAGGTCGTCAGTAGCTATTAAACAAAACAAAAATGAAGAAAATCGGTTGAGAAACAGAGGAGAAAATGGTACCTAATCGTTTTGTCTTTGCCTATTTATATATAGATTATTTTTTTAATTCCCAGATTTTTTCATACCAGCTTAATTGTTTTTCAATGTTTGCTCTCCTGCAATCGAGAATTGACACAGAGTCATTTAGTTAAGTACTTTGTCACATTAAAAAAAAACTCATTGATTGCAGTAGGGAAAACAGGCATAGATTATTAGATTTAAGTTTATTGGGTGATGTTACAGTGAAAAATAAATAACTTACATAGCTGATATAAAAATATCTGGGAATTAAGGAAAAATACATTTAAAAAATCCTATCCGCCCTCCATGTTTGGTGAACCTTCTACAAAATACCCTGTATAGATATAAATAAATTAGTGAAAGGGAAAACTATTAAAATTCAAATCTTTTATAAGTTCATAATTTTATTTTGGAATTAAATGATATTTACAAAATTTCCTAAATTAATCCTGGATAATGACAGGTTTTAGCTTTTAGGTTAGTCTTGCATTTTCAATTTTGACCTTGGTCTGTCTATTATGGCGGCACTTCACTTGGTGTAGCGTATTCGTATATTTGTCCAAAAACGGCGATGTGTGGAGAGGTTATTCGCTATTTTTGCTTTATTTGAACAAATACGTCGAATACCGCTAAGAGCAAATACGCCTTACCGTCTACTTGTCGGTTTTCAATACACATCAAACGAGTCAAATAAGCCAAATATTTGCTTTAGCCGTCCAACTAGTGTTGTTTTTAAGTGCAAAGTAGTGTTTGTGGCAAAATGGAGTGGTCGCACAATAACATCATAAAGTTTCTCGAGTTGTACCAAATGCATGCTTGCATTTGGGACCCCAAACATACCAACCACAAAAATAAAATAAATGTTTCATGGCTAGATGTCCAAAACAATATGGGACAACCATGCACAAATGGTGATTTAAAGAAAAAGAGGGAATCTTTGATGTCTGAGTTCACAAAAATTAAGAAATCAGAAAGGAGCAGCCACGTCTAGCGTATACAAACATGGTTTGCTTACAAATATATTTGTTTATTTATCTTTACAGTGAGACATGTGTCACATTTACAATTTATGTTAAAGCAAATCAATGCTGAAAGTTGCTGTTATATAAACATATTTGGCATGTTTGAGTGTTTTGCGATATGTGTGGATGGCACGTTTGGAATATTTGTGAATACATCAAATATTTGGACGAATACAGCGATACAAAACAAAAATACGCTAACACCAAGTGAAGTGCCGCCATCAGTATGCATGTCAACATTCATTTTCCTTAATTCTTGTTGTAACAATTTCGTTCATAATGCATTTGAACGAATCATAGATATAACGTAAGCCATTGTTGTCTGTACCGTAAATTAAGTGGAAGACAACTCGAAAAAGGTTTGAGTGTATTTCGTATTTATGCTAAGCTGTTCGGCCACTAATCCACTGCCAATAAGTCTGTCCAGCAATTAGGTTTTTAGGGTAATATAACGTTGCGTAGTTGCATAGGCTTTGAAAACAAAATACTTGATATTAGCTATTCAGTACGAGCGTTACACTTAAGTACCAGCCAAAATTACCTATATCACATATGTAGGGTTTGTTTCACCGTTACTTATTTTGCTATTCATATGTATCTAGCATCCGTTATATTCACAGTGTTGTAATATCATGTAGTAAAAATTAATATATTTTAGGTCTGTTGTGAACATACGATTAGTCAACAAGAAGAACTTTCGGAATCTTTTTTTGGAGATTCTAGTGATCTTTGTGAATATTCCTAAAAAAATTCTGATGAAAGTTTACAACAAAACTTTAGTGGAAGATCGCTTGGTTTAACCTTAGTAAATCATATGGGCAGCGAACTAATAGAGAATAAGGACGAGTCATGACTAATAATTCACTCAATGAAGTAAACATAAGATAAATTTAAACCAGCCAATCGGCTACTCCTGGTTAGGTAGTGCAAATAGACATAGATGTAACCAAACATTTTTGGCTTATCAAATTTTCTATTTTCCCTCATTCACTTAGTATTATTAACATTGTCAGTTGCAGTTTACAAATCTCAAATAGAAGAAAGGTATAAATAATTCCATCACTGCACATGCGAGTTCAACGTTTGTATTTGTAAATACCTGCTAGAACTTAAAACTTAAAATGTGTAATGGGCAAAATAGACCCTTACATCTACAATATTATCCAGGCAACAGGTTACAAAAGAAATTTCTTTTTTAAGTACATATCATACAAATGATGGGATAAATGTCTTGTACTTTACTAAAGTACTAAATACTAGATTATATAAGAATAGGTTAGTTACTTCAAGAACAAAATTATATCAACAGTTGATGCCTCATTAAATTTAACAGTTGAAAGCACTAGTAAAGGAAACCTGAAAAGCTGTATAAAGGACCCCAGAATATAGACACTTTGTCAGCTGTGTAATATTTACCTTTATGTAAAAATTTCATAAAATTGTTATCTTTTGAGTAGTTTTCTAATAAATTCGTTCAATACCAATAAGTACCAATCAAAATGTACCAACCCAATTAAATTAAAATCCTTCTGTTAATGGAATTGTATTAAGTAATAATCTTTACATAATAATCAAAATATCCACTAAATGAAGGATAGGTAAAAAGTACATTGGTCTTCTACCTAACTTGAATCAGACACCAGCTTCAAACAGAAACTAACTTCATACTGAATTTTAAAATCACTAGAGAAAAGTCAGAAAAACGTCAAAGAAAAATTCTGAACGCCCTGTCGTTTAAATAAATATAGGTCAAGGAAACTAACTAAATGGCTACTTCTCAAAACTGAGATTGTGCACTTTGTTTATTCTATATTTTATTACAAAGATTTTCTTCAAATTTCTGAATTTCTCATGTTATATATATAATATGAGCATGTCGTGCAGTCTTGCATATTTATTTCTAATATACCTAGTCTGATAAAAATGAGGAATCTGAATTTCAAACAAGTAATAATGAATTGTTCATTTCCAAACCTGTTCATTCAGCGAAGAAGCATGAGAGTTCGAAAGAATAACCTCGATGGATTTTTTAAATTCAGCTGGAAACAACAAAGTTACAGCAGTGTAAAATCTAAAACAGCTGATACCACGAAAATAAGAGTGGTTGATGGCGCCGTGACTGAATCGTCGTTGCCAAGGTCAAGCTTATCAAACGAACGTTCCAAACCGATGATCAAAGTCGCGTTCAGTCGGCTCTTTAAATGTAAAAATAACTTCTCGAACAGCGTTATGCATTATTCGTGATTCGTGAAACGCATCTACAGTACTGTCTCACGAATAACATGTAGTTTATTGTTGCACACTTCGGAAATTTGTTATTTGTGGTACGGTTAGTATAATTCATTGCACACTTACAAACCAAATAATGTATGTGAGCGAAATTAAATTTTAAAGTACAAATAGAAACTTATCAGCTGCATTATTACGAGTATTGTTGTGGGGGAGGGGGGGAGGCGAGTTACAATTAAAATTATTATTAAAAATGATCCAAACATCCTTTATTTACAGATTTTGAAATTTTGTTTGAAAAAAAATTAAAAATATCCACTAAATTATATAAAGAAAGCTTAGTAAAACATCACAGGCGTTATTAAACGAATTTCGTATGAAATATTTGAGAAATTTCTTAATATGATCTGTCACCGTGTATACATACCCAATAATAACTATATCAATATAAAAATAACATTTACAAACTACAAGTGTGGTATTAATTTTTTGTTACTCTAATAACGCACTATTTTAAACTTACTGTAAACTTAATTAAAACTGTCTGTAACTGATAAATCGCTCCGTATAATATAGCAATATTGTATTAACATATTAATGAGAAGAATCCAATAGAGTTTAAAAATACAATAATATATAGGATGTGTTCAAAAAGAAACGTTTTCTTTATGAAAGGGTTAAAATAACTTTGAACAATCTTAAAGATGGCTGCGTGGAAGCGCACTCTGGCGGTAAGGATAGCTAAGAGTGTAGTCTGGCATTATCATCAAAACTTTAGTCTCAAAAGAAAGTTTCAGTTTTCAACACAAAAAGCATGGATTGTTTCGTTTCGAATGGCGTTTGTAAAGCAAAATAATTATTACATACAAACGTTGTAATAATTGTGATATTAGATTTAAATTGTATTGCTAGCCGTTATTCTGTACTAGTAGTGTACGAATAATCCTTAAAGTGATAGTATCGAAACAACAATAGTAGGTCGTTCAACGATTAATTATTCAGTGAGAAAGTTTTGTTAAGTAAGCCATGTTAGCTTATGGAAAGTAACGAGTAAACTGTTTCAAACTTTGTAAGACTCAAAGTAAAGAGAATCTGTTATTATTTTATTAGTACAATTGTGATATTGTTAAATAAATAAAGAAAGTGATTATTGAAATTGATTTATGCTCATGGAAAATACCGGGAAATTCGTACGGGAGTAAATACTCGGGGTCTTGATCATGGTCCTGAACGAACCATAAAAGACCCCAACCCATTTATATTAAGAGTGTATCATTTTATAAAATAATAACTTTGGTTCACCCTGTATTAATGCACTAACCTGTATACTTTAAAGTAATATATAGGTACTCTTTATACGTTTTTCCTTTAATATTTTTTTCTATGTCTTATAATAACGGTACAAAACGTAACTAGTAGATATTTCATTTTATTACTAAATATTATGCCCAATCATGCTTCCCGAAGGGAAGCTTCCCATAAATTTGCTGACTAACTTACGGATGGTATAGATTTTTTTTAAATCAATGTTTTATAGTATTCTTTACAATTCTCCTTAATATATGCAAAAAATGAGTTTTTTAAGATTTTTTATTATTAAAAAAAATCGAAGGCTTAGCTGAAGTTGAAAAGAAAGGTTTAGGTTTGTCAGAGGTCGAGGCAAATTTAACAAAATTGGGAACTTTTACCTTAATAATATATAGTTTATATTTATAATTTAAGAGTCTAGTTACTTACACATGTGTATTCAGGATCCTACAGCTGACGCTGCGTGTCATTTTCAGCCCTTGTAGCACTTGTATCCGTCTGTTTGTAAATCTATGACGTTTAGAAAAATTAATAATTGCATAGGTTGTTAACAAATTAAGATTTAAAAGAGGGAGTGTAGTTTTATTTTCAAATAACTTAACCATTAAAAAGATTCCCAATAAAATACTCTATACTATAACTTATAATTAATAATTTAATTTATGAAAATAAACCTCTGTGTATGTGTTAAGCCGTTAAAATGCTTCAAAACGAGGCAAAAAAATATATGGCACTATCTTGAAACTTGAAAAAACAATATTCCAGTGCAAAAAATAAATAAATAAAAGGAGGCGATGGTTAGTTGTATTTTTTTAGATATCGTCTAGATTTCAATATGGATAAACCGCTAAAAATTTCTCGCCTTCTAGACCTAGAGTAAAACTGACCACTGATCACGGATTCGTGTTCAGCGGTCAAATATACACCATACACCGGAAACCATTTATCGCATGTCTGTGTCTGATAGGTTTTTGTGGGCTGGTGTTATTTGTATATAAATCACCATCCCACAAAAAAGTAATGTATAAGGCTACTGTAAAACGGCTTGGTCAATTTAGGTAAGGAATATGCCGAAAGGATTGCATATAACTTTACAATAACCTAATCCTTATCGTTGTTCAGAAAATGGAAAAAGCTATTAAGGTTGCTCTTCTTGTCTCTGTACTGATGTCTCTGTACTGATGTCTCTGTACGGGATTAATCAATTTGAATATGTATTTTAAATTATAATCTATTTGAGTAGATCAGGAGGTGATACCATTTTTTTTCTATAACCTAAAACATATCGTATGAATAAAGCAGAACTGTAAAATCAACCAAGTGTCACATAAACTTTCTACACAAGTCTCTTAAATTTAAATAACAACATATATTAGAAACTAATTATTAACTGTAACTTGTTTTTAGTTGAATTCTGTTCTTTTAAGTGTATCATCTCGTAAAATTCAATGAATGAAAACTTTATAGAATCAGTCTTGTGTCTGTCCGTCTGTCAGCCTATTTTCGTGAAAACTACGAACGGAAAAGATTGATATTTGCTATCAGTACTCAGTTCGGTTAACCCATCAGGAGTACATGGCCTAGATGAAAGTATTATTTATAATTTTGAAAGTACCTACTTCTGAGGAAATTTTGCAAAATTGACCATCTCCCCTCTCTTATCTCCGACATTGTTGAGCCTTTGGCGTAGGTTTTTAGCAAACGAAACAATAAAATAGCATAAAACTCTGATGGTTTGGGGTTGGGGCTTAAGCTCCTTAGCCCCACCTTGTCAGTGTTTAGGACCCTACCCAAAGTTTACATGAAAAATAAAGAAAAAAATCCAGTTGTTAATTTTGGAGGGCACATTATAAAATGAAGTGGAAAAAAATACATTTTGTTCATGTGCATTACGTGGTAAATCAAATGAAAGTGCTCATAACGACGAATACAATGTATGTATTTTCGTATATTAAAACAGTAATGATGCATTTTAAATAAAATTATTCAAAATCTACTTTTTGCTTCCATTGTCTTTTTTTACCCAGTTGAAATATAAATGAAAGCCTTAAAAAAATTAAATTAACAGTAGCTCTAATAAAATATTAGTGAATTTTATTCCAGTGGGATAGTTCTCCCCCGAGTGTAAGTAATTACCTTTTTTTAAATCTCAATTATTTAATAATATATATTTCTTTACGTGTTACGGCCAATTTTCGAGCAAAAAAAGTCTGTTTACAACAATAAATAAAATTATCAATAAATAATAGATACAGTTACTGGAGTGTGGGCTTGGAATTTTCTTTTTGAAAATATGTGTATGAAATATAACTTATCAACTTCCGCGGAATTAACAACATTTTCATGAGGAATTAAATACGTAACTATTAATAAAGGGGCTTTGAATGATTTACAGCATTTTAAATACCTGTCTATATAAACAGTCGAAATTCTAATTTATGTGCGTAGAAAGCTGGAACTTTATATTTACGAGGTCTGTCAAGCTGTTCCATAATTTGTTGTTAATTTTTTGTTAATTTGTTAGGCTGCTAAAAAAATTAATTGCCCCCCCCCTTCCGAGAAAAGGTGGCTATTCCAGCTTGACCGTCAAGTTAGCATAGCCAGCCCGATATCTCGGAAACCAAGGGAGCTACGGTGGTGCTCCTTGGTGGGGTAGTCTCTCATAGGTTTCAGCAATTAATTAGCATTTAATTTTGCCGCAAGGAGCAACCTCGTAGCCCCCTTGGTTTCTGAGATATCGGGCTGGCTGTGCTAGCTTGACGGTCGGTCAAGCTGGAATAGCTACCTTATCTCGGGGGGGGGAGCAATTAATTTTTCTAGCAGCGTAATAAATTAGCAATAAATTATGGTACAGGTTAGATTTCGGCCATACGAAATGGATATTCCAGCGTTTTATTGTAATTCTAGTTTAATTATAAGTACAGGAACATTTTTTGCAATGTACTGTTTTTACCAAAAAATATTGCAGATATTTTAAAAAAGGTGTTTACGAACTTCAAGTATTATGCAGTTAGATCCATGACATTTCCCATCATAAAATCATATCATTCGATTTTGTAAGTTCAAATGATAATGTCATTAAAATTAATAAAATTATTTTATTATAGTTATTAAAATATTATTCCATATATAATATTCACAAATTTAACGAAATATTACTTGAATGCTTATGTCTTGAAAACCGTGCAACGAGTACGGAGTTAAATTAAATATTATAATACCTAGTTGCAATAGTTGCTTCATTTAGGTTATTATCCTGTATTTCGCCTCAACATTCAACAATAATGCTTGAATGGTTCGAGATGCCAGTGTTAGTTCGAAATTCCACCGTTGGCATCAGGATGCAGCACGGTATGGTGATACAACCGGTCTAATGTGTTGTAGTGGTATGATGATTGTTTGAATTCTATTTTTAGTAACAATCTTACGTTACCGGTCGGCATTTTGCACATCGCTGCAAATAGGCTAGCTGATTGTGTTTATATAAGTGTATTCGAGGAAAACGCACGTGAATTTAACTTAGGCTCGTTTGAATTACTTCGTGACAGGTCGCGTGAAAATTTTTTTCGTTATTAATTTGAATATTTAATTAGCTTTTAAATATCGTAAAATAATCAAACATTTAAACATTAATATTTATTTGTAAGGGATTACTAAAAACGTTAATATTTGATTCACAGGAAAATAAATACCCCAATAAAGGAATAGGAAAATAATATATATTTAACAAATCAAACACTTCTAAGCATTCTTACTTGAAGCTCATTTTTTAAATGTACTTTGTTCCAATTATACACTTCCACTTGAGGTAAAGGCTGTTTGGTGCACCATTAGCTAAGGCGACCACATGTCTCGGATTTTAGACAGGGGGCCAGACAGGGTTATCAACTTTCATTCAGTGTTTGACCGGACAAAATGATCCGGTGTTGCCAATTATTAAAGTAATGGCTTTGCCGAAGGATAATATGGCCTAACATTGATTTAGGAAGACCATCTAATCCGTTCACTGTTACCTATAATATAATTAAACATAAAGGAACATTAATCTGAATTTAAAGGAGTACAGAAAAAGTAACCTACATGATCAAATAATATTCGATTTAAGGCAAAACAGGCCTATTTAATCCGGACACAACTAAGAAATGTTAATGTTTTCTTTTTTATATAGCGAAGTCAGTGCTACTCCCAGCAAATTTCCGGTAAAACCTTTTAATAATAGTCCACTTCACAATTTCAAGATGGTGTTGTGTTAATTCTCGTTCTTACTTCTAGGATTCGAAAAACCCGTACATTAACAATTGCAAAATTAAAAGGGATTTAGTTTTTTGCAAGTAACTTGAAAACTGATATTTCAGATATTAATAAAGAATCGTCTTGGGGAAGAAGAAGTTTTCAATAAACAAGTCCCAACTTCCGTGGGTAAAATATTTGTGTTTATAATTTATTTATTCAAAAAATAAACAATTTGTTATAAACAGTCGCAGAAAGGATTGTTTTGATAGAAGCGTCAACAAAATCAACTCCACAAAAAAAATGTGAGAAACAAATGTTTGTTGTTTATCTTATAAAGTTTTTTGACATATTCACCTATACATTTTTTTGTTATTTTCACTGACGAAAAAATCTAAAATTCAGGGATTCTAGTAGATTTTTTGTCTATCGAAATAGTAAAATTCATAAAAATTTGCTACATTTTTATAGTTTTTAGTGTTTTTAGGGTTCCGTATATACAATATACGGATACCCTTATAATATTACTCAGGATTTCTGCCTCTGTCACATCACAGCAATTTTCTCCTAAACTACTGGACGGAAGAGGTTGAAATTTGGTATCAATATATAATTTGGTGACCCGATCAGGAGTGCATTTCGTAAAAGAAAAATTTTGATTTTAGAGGTCCTTCTGGGGGGGAAAAACTAAAAAAATGGACCCTTCCCCCCTGATCTCCGAAACTACTGAGCCTAAAATTTTGAAAAAAATAGGAAATATAGAACGTTGCCCGAACTTTACCGGAAAAATAAGGAGAAACCATTAATATTAATTTTGGGGGGCAAATTATAGAATTAAATAAAAATTTAAAAATAAAAAAAATTTCAAATGCATCATGTAATATATCAAATGAAAGGTCTCATTCTGAGAAACACAAATATATTTTTTTCATATTTAAAAAATATATTAACGAAAATATACCAAAATTTACCCATTCCCCCCCCCCTCCTTATCTCCGAAACTATAAAACGTAAAGCTTTGAAAAAAATTAGAGGTATAGGTTCTGACCTGAAGTTTTCTGGAAAAATAAGGAGAAACCTCTACTTTTAATTTTGGGGGGCAAATTACAGAATTAAATGGAAAATATAAAATTAAAATTGTTTCTAACCCATCATGTTATATATCAAATGAAAGGGCTCATTATGAAGAAAACACATATTTTTTTCATATTTTTAAAATAAATTAATTAAAAGATATTAACAAAAATATAAAAAAAATTACCCATTCCCCCCTTATATCCGAAACCATAAGCTGGAAAATTTGGAAAAAAATGAAGATATAGCCCCTCACCTGAACTTTACCCGAAAAATAAGGAGAAACCCCTAATATTTATTTTGGGGGGCAAATTATGGAATTAAATGGAAAATATACAATTAAAATTGTTTCTAACCCATCATGTTATATATCAAATGAATGGGCTCATTATGACGAAAACAAATATATTTTTTTCATATTTTTAAAATAAATTAATTAAAAGATATTAACAAACATATAAAAAAAATTACCCATTCCCCGCCCCCCTTATCACCGAAACCAAGTATAGCCCATCGCCTGAACTTTACTAGAAAAATAAGGAGAAACCCCTAATATTCATTTTGGGTGGCAAATTATAGAATTAAATGGAAAATAAAAAATTTTAATTGTTTCTAACGGGTCATGTAATATATCAAATAAACGGAAAATAAATTATTAGAAAACCCCCATAGTAATTTTAGAGACAAATTATACAATTAAATGGAAAATAAAGATTCAATTTTCAAACGCATCATGTAATATATCAGATAAAAGGCTCATTATGTGAATTACAAATATATCATATTTTTAAATCATTTGTCTAAAAGATATTAACAAAAATATTAAACATCGACATAATTCCCACTTTAGAAACTACACTAATTAAATTTTGAAAAATATATTTTATTTGTATTTTTTAATAATTTGAATAACAGATTTAATAATTTATAATTTAAAACTTGACCTATTTTGTCCTTTATCTTCCAATCTACAGAGCCTCAAAACTCAGACAGTAGATTATAAAAGACTTCTCTGAAAGTTTATTAATAAAATAAAACTCCAATGTTAATTTTTTGAGGCCAAATTAGAAAATTAAATACATATGTGTTCTGATAAATTTCAAGCGTATATATTTTTTATAAATTTAAAACGCTTCCTTTAAAATATGTAAGGGTAAATATAAGAAAATGCACTGATTCCCTGCTTGTCTGAAATTGGAATATTAGAATCTTGAAGGTGGTACGGAACTCTAAGTAGGCGAGTCCAACTCGCAATTGACCAAATTATTTGTTTCTGTAGTAATGAATAGACTAACAGTTAAAACACGGCACTGTTACAAATCATCAGTAGATATATTTGTAACTGTTAAAATTGTTTTGGAGCCTGATATTATTCCTCTCTTAATTTTCAAAACTTTTATATTAATTTTCTAAAGTATCTCTTATTTTACTTATTACAACCGCTTTTGGGGAACTTAACGCTTAATACTAAACTTAAATTATTGATAATAAATGTAGAATTCCAGGAGTTTAAATTTTTTTATTGGAAATTCTATTACTAATAACAGTAGTAGTCCTTAAGAAAGTTTTTAATTCTTAATCACTTTTGTAATTGTATATTTGTGGAGTTTTTTGAATATTTTTGTAGACTTCTTTCCAAATGCAAGGAGCCCTCACTCATACTTTTACTGGCAATAGTACGGATAACACCATTTGAACTAAAAATGTTACATTTATTTCTAAACTGGTTCAAATCAGAGCATAATTTGGAATTTAAGAAAAAATTTCTATATTTTAATAATCTGATTATCGGGCGAAAATGCTCCTATCGTAGTTTTTTATCTTTTATAAATATAATTTAAGTTAATATTTAAGAAAGCGTTTTGTAATTGCAGGCTGCCATCCTCCAACAAACGGCCGAATACATCTATTCCTTGGAACAAGAGAAAACACGATTGCTGTCGCAAAATTGTCAACTCAAAAGACTGGTTAGCCAACATGAAGGAGGAGAGTTACCCCCTAAAAAGAGGAAGACTGAACTCATTATTCCCACAATTACAACGGATTCTGCAGATGAAGGTAAGATTTAAATAGAGAAATATCTATTAAGCAAACTGTATATTTAATTGATAAGTAACTGTATTGGATTATAACTGTTAGCGTTTACCAATTACTGTTCATTTTGAAATAATAGCTGTGCCAACTTCAGCTGTTTGACTGAAAATGTATGCTTACTATGTTCCGCTTTAAGTAAGCCATGTTACCCTTGCCTTAATTGGGACTCCGTATTTTTTAACACGAGTGCAGGGGTGGACAACGGATGCTGGGCTCGAGACGGGCGGAGATGGGCGAACACTAGTTTTACAAATCATACATTGACTAAAATGTGTCAATAGTATTTTGAATAGTCATGATGCAATCGCTACGAGGCAGTTAAAGTTTTATGTGATTAAAGCCGTTTTTACCATGCTTACATGTCTGTGCTCTTAAGTTTCAAATCAAGTATCCGATCATGCTGCTGTCCAAGCTCATAGATGTTCAATTTCTTTAAGAAAAGATTCACCATGTCCCAACGAATCAGACGTTGCTGTGACAGATGTGACCTAGTCTTTTCACATTGTGCAAGAGCACCATGGCTTTCGCCTCATATCATGGTTCTACGAAGTTGTTTTCAATCTTGGGCTGGTATGGATAAGTTATCTTAACTCGAAATGCGTTCCTTATTTACTTCCATATCACACAATTCAATATTTCACAGTTAAAGTACAAAACTAAATGTAGGCGTTTATTTCATTTATAGACCAACCGTCGTTTGCGTTTGCAATTTCATTAATCACACATCCCTGAATTTCATCGGGGCATTCTAGAAAATGTTAAACTTTTTAACAATATTATGTAAGTATGATCTCAGTCGGTCTGATCGTTCAGAAGTTACAGCACAACACACGGACCCACCAAGAATTGTATGTGTAAAGTTGGCGTTCTTATTAAAGATCTTACAGAATCGCATCTGCAATTGAAACCGAGAAGGAAGTGAATTGGCTGAAAGAGAATTTGACTCTGAAACAAAATTCATTCATTCATTCCCACACCATTTGGAATTTATTGTTGAAATTTAAGAAAAATCCTATTTTTTGAATCGCAGTGTTTACGTGAGAAAAGATTTAATTGTTCCAGATTTGCCAATGGAGAAATGGTTTCTTAGAAACAATAGTTTTAAACGAGTTTGCATTGATTTCCAAATATAGTAAAGCTGAAAAAAGTAACAAAATGGAACGCTGACCACATTAGGGCCGAAAAGAGTTTGTTGAAACTATTTAAGCACTTCCAAACTAATACGAAGTTTCCTATAATAATTTCATGTTCGCCTGGCAGTAACGCTTCAGTCGAAAGAGTGTTCCATATGAATAAAATATGTTCTAGTGAAGAAGAACATTTAAGATTCTCATTTGAATAGTTTGCTAAAAAAGCAGCCCACCAATCAGACCGCAGAAGATTAGTTAGTGAGATTTAAGATCATTAAAAAGTTCATATTATAAACATTTAGTTTTTAACATAATTTAAGGTCATTCCTCTCTGTGGGAAAAACAAATAGTCAAATCGTCCACAGTATTGGTTAAATTGAATTAAAATTTCTCTAAAACATTTAAGAGAATGTTTTCAGTTTTTCCTTACATTTTTTTGATGAGCAGGTTTAATATATATAATATTATGTACCCCACTGGGTTTAGTTTGTTGTATGAATGTGAAATACAATATATATAAATAAAGATATAATTTATAATATTATATAATTGTTGATACCACTTTCTCTTAAATAGGTATTTAAATAATTTCGAATATTTTAAATATTTCAAGGTCTCGGTTCAATGTCTCCAGAAGGAGTGGGGTTGATAACTGTAACGGTGAATTCTTCTGAAAGTCCAGCAGAATTAAAAAGACTATTGGAACGAGAAACACGCTTAAGGGTAATGCTTGAGGAGCAAGTTCGTCAATTGGAGGCCCAGTTATATCAACAGCAGCAACAGCAAAATCAACTTTTCGAAATTGATGAAACGGATGGTATTGGAATGCAGTTAGTTGCGGCAGAAAGTTTACCCGTCGGTCATACGCAGACCGTTGTTTGTTCACCTCCTAATTCAAGGAGTCCTAGTCCGCTGACTGTCCTTCCAGAGCAAAGG
Source organism: Octodonta nipae (assembly GCA_034190945.1). Classification (NCBI taxonomy): domain Eukaryota; kingdom Metazoa; phylum Arthropoda; class Insecta; order Coleoptera; family Chrysomelidae; genus Octodonta; species Octodonta nipae. Next base: position 177,658,375 of record CM067216.1, read on the forward strand.
TAAGAGGTATTCTTTGTAAATATGTTCACTGTTGTAAAAACTCTTCTGAATATAAAACTATTTGTTGACATTTTGGTGACGAAGCATCGTACGTGGAAAGTGTGAACAGTATCTTGAGAATTTAGATATAATATAATAAGCAACGCAGAAGTAAAACTAAAAATGTTTAAAAAACAAAAATTTATCGAAAACCAGGAGCAAGAAGTAAGAAGAGAGCACTGACAATGTATATTTGGAATCATTTAGTCTGCAAACAAGAATGTTGCTGAAGTCTTCTTGATCTAGAGCGATTTAATTCAGAAGAAAAAAATAGACATGATACAAAATAATATAATAGATTTTTTGTATTACACGGTAGAATATAATGGCGTTCTCAAAACTGCTTTAATGATTTTTGATTAAATTTGCCCATTTTGGATGTTTTTTTCATATCTACAAATCGATCGGGAAAGGGAAATTTCGTATTCTAGGGGAGCATATAATATTAGCATATTATAACAGTTACAACAAATAAAATGTTATAAATTAATTATTGCACTGATACAAAAGAAGTATTTTTGCTTCTTGACATATTACATTGACCATACATACATTTTTATTACAAAATTGTCAATACCACGGTTGGAACAATCCAATTCTACTTTATTTCTTAACTAAAAGATGCTCAGTTATTTGATAATTGTTTGCATAAACCTTACAGTAAATATTCCAGTGATGTGAGTTCCACATGACTTTGGCCTTTTAAGATATTGAGTTCCTAACTGCTGTATGATAACAGACGACATTTTACTGCTTCATTAAGGAAAATTTCGCATAGAGATTATATAAGTTTTCAAATACCAGATACTTGTTCTGTAAGTTTTATAGATACATGTTCCATAATTTTTTAAACGCAATAATATGACAATCGACGGCTGTTCTTTCAAGAAACTCATGCGTTTACATTGTATATGTCGCCTCCTCAGTTGCGAAAATGTTAATTGTTGTGCAAAGAATATGATTTTCCCCTATGTATAAGTCTTTATTATTTCAGGTTACCTACTGTACTGGAAGCTGCTATCAAAGCTGAGCCTAAAGTCGAAGTTGAGCGCCTACCTTCACCTAACACGTCTCCTAATCGTGAAGACGCAAGAGGACTGTTCGTGTTGAACAGATCGACCACATCTCGACAAAATCTTGATACGATCGTCGAAGCAATCAGGCACCTGGAAGGTGATCATATGTTCGGTGATGAGCCGCAAACTCAAGAAGTTCCGCTAGCGTTGACCACACGTACACCCGAGAACGTTCTCAAAGCCGATATGCAAGCGTACATCGATTTCAGTAATTCCACAACAGTTCAACAACAACAGCAATCTAGGCCAGGCGTGATAGTGGTCAAGCAAGCATCGTGATGAAATATCATTCACTTCGCCAGTACTCCTGCTAAAGCATCATCGCTGGTGAAGCTGGATTAGATGTAATAAGTATCAGCCGGTCGAGTTCCAGCCCATGATTGGTCAGTGTAGTAAGCAAAGGTAGACACCACGTTGTTGCGTTTTTGTAATTTCCATTTTCGAGAAAACCGGCCTCGATACAACAACTATTAGGCATTATGTTTCCGTAGATTATTATTCTCAAAAATGAAATGTTTCTTAAAATCTGATATACAGTGAAAAATATGTTGTCTCTTTGCTAGATAAGGCATTTATAAAATTGATGGTGTACAGTACTACAAGCTTATTTATTATTTATCTAAAAATTGCTGTGCTGCTTGATTTTTCTATTTTTTTGTGTACTCTTTTTATTATTTTTATATTTGTTTTTTGAACACATAATTATTGATACACAGGAAATGCAATTTCTTTTTAAAAAAATTTTTGTTAAAAAATAATTTACATTTAATATAGTTTCAATTGTTTTTACCGTTTTCTTTTATTTAAAGAGACTTTCAGCTCAAATTTTATTGACCTTTTAAAAAACATTATATGAAAAATGTTAACAACATTTATTTTTTTAAATGATGAAGAAATATTCTGGCTTTTAAAATAGTAAAATTATATTTTTATTAACAGTATATGGATTTAAGAAAAAAATTGAACCCGTTTATTTAAGATTGTATGTATCCCACAAAAAAAAAAAATCTTAAGATTTACTATTTGTCTTGATAGTTGCTTAGATGCAATGCATGTTTGGATACATAGTGCAGTGTTGCTGACGACACCTGAACGACATTTTCAATAAACTCTCTGTAAGTGATTTCTGTAATTTCAATGAAGGAAACTGGTTTTATCTGGTTAGAAATTCAAATTTTGTTATACAGATCTTGTCACCAATTAGGTAATCTTAAAGCGATTACTCATCAATCTTAATGTGGAATTCATGTTGGAACGCAAGTAACTGTAAATTTTAATTAATTCAATTGTTTTAGATACATAGTGCAGTGTTGCGGGCTACACCAGAACGATATTCTCAATAATCTCTCTGTAAGTGATGTCTGAATAATTGTTGAGAAGGTCTGTGAGTTTTTTACCTGTTTCGTTGGTATTTTTCTCTCCTCACTTCATTTCTGTTTATAAGACACCTCAACTCTAAGTGTGGTGTCGTTTCAGTTAATATGTATTACTATGCATTATTTCTTAGATATCCACCGAGTTGCACTTGGATTCTCATTATCTGACAGGGTGAACTCTTTATTTACTGGGATAACAAATGAGGTCTTGATGAAAATGGACATGAACACACTCTTGTTGCGAAACTACCACTAAATTATTATTTTCCCGGACTTCAGGGTCCTCACCTGCTAATCTGGTATTTTCTTTCGATGTCAGTATTGATATTTATGTTTTGTCACTACTATCGATACCGGTATCCATACTTTAGTGGTGTCTCAACGTCCCTAAGCATTGGACAATATTTTATTCTCAGAACATTTTAATATATGCAGAATCGGCAGTATTCATGAGAATCTTAGACAATTATAATACAGACTCTCCAAAAATTGACTTTAAGGTGTTGGTGTCACCTTTAATCTAAAGGTTAAATTCCACAACATTTTAGTTTGTCAGCTTCTATGGGCACTGTATGCTATTTATGAAACATGTTTTCTTCATCATTTTCACTTCCAGTATTACTATAGTCTTAAATTCAGGTTATATATTTTAAAATGTTCCCTTATTATGGTACATAACAGAGATAAAGCAGTGTTGAATAGTTTTGATATCATTGCATAACTCTGTCTTTACACAGTTCACCACCTTTAAGAATTCAGGTATTGGTGACTAACCCAAATGTTTAAGAAATTTTTTACACAATATATATTATTATTTTTAATTATATAATCTTTGTCTATAATCTACAGGACATTCATTATGGTTTTAAATGAGACTTAAGTCAAACCAGCTTCCAAGTATCTTATCAGTCATTTACTTTGATCGGGTTTTATTGTCATCCACCAAAAATACATATTTTATATTTTAATGTTTTTTTGTTGTTGGATAAACATTTAAACTTTTTATGCTGATATTCTCATTAGGTATTAAAGTATTTCTAAGTCAGCAGTGCTCCATAAAGATCCTCTTTTATCATATCTAGCACTAAAGGAATCAAGAGTTCTCTAAGAACAGGTAATGTTTTAGATTTTCGTTCAAGGCATTACCCATATGACAGAGTCTCATTAGTTCTGACAGTAGACAAACATAGTCTGCTTTCAAATTTTGAAGAGTTTATTCGATTGGCTCTTAAGTAACTGCGCAAAAAGGTTATTGAGGAGCTCTTGAATTATTTCTTCTCCCCTCAAATTTTTCCTGCAACAGATAAGTTTCTGCAAATTGTAAATGGAAATCAAAGTGTAGTAAGGCAATTTATTTTGAGAGAAAGGATATGTCTACAATATGATCAGCCAGTATTCCTATATATAAATAGTGTTTTATATATTGGGTGATACTTATCTTGTTTGGAGTCATTGTCAATCAAGATGTATTCTAGTTTGAGATTTATTCAAAAATTTTCGCTTTGACGCTAATTTTCATGCTTATTAAAAATTTTGACAGTGACAGTTTGGCGTTTGGCGATCACTTGATACTGAGGGTACCATTTTTCTGCTTTTCTAGCAATAGATTTTTCCATTCCAAATGAGATCGATTGAAGGTGCACCAATTTCATCATTGTTTATCATCATAACAAAATGGAGAGAGGACTTAAGAAAGCCAGCTGTATGATGATTTGAAACAAAAATTGCTGAATAATGTAAGAATCCAAAAACTGTTCTAAGTTCAACAAAATCAAGGGGCTAAATTTCTGTTCTTAAAGACTTTTTCCAACATCTGCTTTTGTTCTTGTATTTTACTGTACTTAGTAGGTCATCACTGAATAACAAATTCCAAACCTCAATAGGACTTGCTGTTGGTACATGTAATATAATGTTATGTTGCGGTGTTAGACTACGGGACACAAAAGGTTTAGACAACCTTTTGAAGGGATTTTTGTCATACAAGCTTTTACATTCCTTTAATTGATCTGTTTCCTTATACTCTTTCCTCGTCACTTCACTAGTCGACTCAGGTTCACTTATGATGAATGCATCTTGATCATCGGATTCATTGCGACTTATATTGCTTTCAATTTCGTTCAACCACCTTAACACTACTTTTAAAATTCAGGATCAGGAATAAAAAATAATTTTTGATGGCCCTGGTTATATCTCTTTTCCAGAATTAATTTTAATTGCAATGGTCACCGCTTAAGTTAAATTTGTAAACGCGATATCGCTGCTGACGTTTCAAAGACAGCTAACTGAGACTGAAAATAATAGTAACATAATTACGTTGCAATCATGGTGACCACATATCAATAGTTAAAGGTTAAAGCTATTACCCATGAGTCTAAACGTTTTCTCTTAGTATTGAATGTTTGTAATTTTTGAATTAAATAACTTAAAACCGCATTTTATAGTCACAATACAATTACTGGACTGATTAGGACGAAACTCATTGAGAATTCATGTAGGAACACAACTAACAGTATAAGTTACTGAATAAAAAAAAGTTTGACTTAATTTAGAATCAAGATCACATAATATTAAAGTTCAACAAAATCACTGAAAAAAGCAATTTATGGAATGGGTGTAAAACTGACTATTTTATAGTCTATTACATTAGACCGAAGTTATTTAATAAATGATAAGATGTTACTTCACAGTTTCACTTTACATTTTTGCTGCTGATTTTTTTCATATTACCATTTGATCTCTCTCATTCGTTGCATCATGGAACGTTTAATGTAAATTTTATTGTGGGGTGCTGAGTCTCCATTTTTTTTTATCTATCCAGCCTGCTGAGAAACTTCAGTGCAGACTCTAAATTGAAAAAATCATTTATACTTAACAGGATTATGGTTGCCTTGTCTGTGTGATGAAGTGGTCCTACTTTTTGTATGTATTTCTTTGGCCTTTGTGCGCGAGCATTTTCACAAGAAACATAACAAGCCAAAACCCATCTTCCAGCATACAGTCTATAGAAAGGCAACACATACTAACAGATATTTACATGGCAGTTCACAGCAGTATCAAGCACAGATCCAAACAGTAGCAAATTCCTTATTTCAAGATCGGTACTTCTAACAGACCAGCATTCAAGAAAAGAAGAACCAGCTTACATGGAAAGTATGACTACAACAACCACGTCTTCTAAAACGTAATTAACTAACAACAAGGCAAGAAAAAAGAAAAAATCAAGGACCATCTATGTGGCATATGTGAGTTTAACATGTATTACAGGTACAACTGACAGAATGGGAGAATTTTGCGTAGACACAACATTCGGACCACATACAAACCACAAAAAACGATAGAAAAATGTTAGGGAACTCAAAAGATTAGATAGCATTAGAGAACCAAGGAGTGTACAGCATATCATCTGGAGATTGTCTGAACTCATAACGTCGGCCAGACGAATAGACAAATATCTGCTCGTCGGGATGAACACAAACTAAATATAAAAAACAAAAAGTCTACATCAGCATTATTCAGACATGGAGAAGAAAGAGAACATAAAATGGACCTCAATAGCTGCATAGAACTTGCCAGTTTCGAATTACGTCGAAAACTACATATTCAGAATCATCAGAGAAGTTATTGAGATGGAAACCAGAGGCTAAATAAAAGTAACCAAGCTTTAAAATTCTGACCGATTTGGAAAACAATAACCCAACAACAAACACTAATGAAGGCTCGCGAAGCAGGTATAAACTGAGATCTAGAAACCGAATTTCTTTAGTTACTTAGTACCCTTTTAGAAAGCCAAATATGATTTTGGCGAAACGTCAGGAGTTTTTTTCAACAGAATTCAGTCTACAATATTTCACATAAAATCCTCCCACTGGTAGTTATTGGAGGTTTCACCATATTTTGGTCAGTATTGATTGTAACGTTCATGGGTAGTAGTGTTTCATATTCAATGGGACATTCCCATCCTCCCAAGCTCATATTTATAAGATATGAGCTTCACCCGTTAAGAACAACGGGTGAAGCGAAGTGAGTTAAGTCGTGTTTTAGAAGTACTCCTAATTAATCCCGTAAATAAGTGGTTAATACTTATAAATAAGAGACGAAATTTGACAAGTGCATAATTAAAGTGTTCATGTGCCATCTGGGAAAGTCAGCATATAGATATAAGGTCTGCTTTCATTACAATTTTTATTAAAATATTTCCCGTCACAGTGATTTCCAAAGTCATAAATTTACATCGGACATTTTTTGTGATGCCCGGCATTTGTACTTTTTGTAGTAACTCTACGACCCGAACGAATCCAGGTGTTTCTTGTGACAAATGCACAAAAAACTATCATTTAAAATGTGTGAAATTACCTAGTAGTTTTTGTGAGTTCTCTCCGGATTCCGGTGTTAATTGGGTTTGTCAAAAATGCAGAATGGATTGCAACGATGACAACTCTAAAATTGATCAGTTATTAACAGCAGTTAATTTAATTAGATCTGAATTGAAAGATTTCAAAATTAAACATGCCGAAATTATTGAATCTTTAAATTTTTATGGAAATAAAATCGACGACTTTGGATTACGTATGGATCACTTTCAACAAACCGTAAGCGTTGTTCCAGGGCTTAAAGAAGAAGTAAATGTCCTAAAAAAACAATGTTCACAACTGAGTTCTGAGTTAGAAAATTTACAACAACAAGGCAGATTATGTAATATTGAATTGTGCGGAGTCTCTGAGAAAAGAGATGAGGATTTAAAGCTCATTGTTCAAAGTATTTCAGAGCTCATCGAATTTAGAATGGCTGATAACCATATAATCGAGTGTCATCGGGTAAAAACCCATCCTAACAACAAGGGCAATTCTAATATCAACCGCAATATAATTATAAAATTTAAAAATCAAGTCATGAAAAGGAAATTCATTGAAGCGGCTCGTGCAAACAAAGATAAATTGATTAAATCTGCTTTCAGTACTGGCAAAATATTCATTAACGAGCATTTATCTCCTTTTTATAAAATTCTGTACAAACAAGCAAGGGAATTCAGTTTATCTAATAACTACAAGTACTGCTGGGTCAAGGACTGCAAAATATACATAAAAAAATCGGAATCCTCCAAATCCTTTTTGATTTCCTCCATTGATGTACTGCAGAAGATTGGAAATCCAGAAGTGCCTTAGTGACAGTATATTAAGACTCTTGTATTAAGATTATTGTGTAGCATTTTTTCAAGTTCAATGAATTTCATCTCTACTACCAGAACACTCGCGGATTAAGAACTAAAACAAACAGTTTTTTTCAGTCGGTATGTTCTGGTAATTTTGACATTATCTGTGCTACAGAAACATGGTTACAAGAAGAAATCTTGGACTCCGAATTAATTCCCTCTACATATACAGTGTATAGAAGAGACCGTGACTTAATTAATAGTGGTAAAAGTGATGGTGGTGGCATTTTGATAGGGGTTAAGAGTAATATAGTATCAAAGACTTTACCTTCGTGGCATTCAAATGGAAAAATTGAAGACTTATGGGTATCATTATCCTTGAGTGAAGGTAAAAAACTATTCATTTGTTGTGTATATATTCCCCCAGATAGTACAAACGAAGATTTTATAACTCACTTTGAGAAAGTTGAAAATATTATAAACAACAACCCACAACAATGTTTTCTTTTTATTGGTGATTACAATTGTTCTGATATAACTTGGAAAACTAATAATGAGAATCCGAATACTTTTTCGCCTTCCTCAGGACATGATGGTCGAAGTGAATATTTTAAAAACTTTATTTATCTTGTTGGATTAAAACAATTCAATAACATTGCAAATTCTCACGGAAAAATTTTAGACTTAGTTTTATCAAATAATCTTGATATAAGTGTTCATGAATCTTTGTCACCGTTTGTCCCTGAGGATTTGCATCATAAGGCTTTAGAAATAATATTACAATTATCTGTTGAAAAATTACTGACGCGTAAGCCCTACAGACAACACTTATTTTATAAGGCGAATTATGATAATATCAAAAGTAATCTTGATGATATTTTGTGGAGAGAAGTACTGGATCATGATGATATCAATGTTTGTGTTGATGTTTTTTATAATATTCTTGATAACGCGATTGAAACTCATGTTCCGGTTAAGGTTTTTAACAAACATGGTAATCCTAAATGGTTTTCATCATATTTAATTCAATTAATGAAGAAGAAAAACAAATTTCATAAACGATGGAAAACATATAAGGATGCTAATGACTATACACGATTTTCTGAATTGAGAAAAGAAGTTAAAAAAACAATAAACAAAGATTATAAAAATTATGTTACACAACTGGAGGAAAACATTAACAAATCTCCGAAACAGTTTTGGTCGCATGTGTCTAATAAACGTAAAAAGTGCGCACTGCCCTTGATAATGAATTATAAGGATAGGGAATACACAGGATCTGTAGAAATATGTTCAGCTTTTTCTGAGTACTTCAGCTCAGTTTTTGTTGATAACAAGAATCCCTCATTGATTCATCATATTAATTCCAATATAAATTTTGATATTACTTCAATTTCTAGAAATCAGATTACTAATGCAATTAAATCTTTAGATATTAACAAGGGTCCGGGCCCTGACGGAATTCCAGCCGTTTTTATTAAAAACTGTGCTAATGAGCTTATCGAGCCTTTGTGGATTATCTTTAACAAGTCACTGGCAAGCGGCTGTTTTCCAGATAAGTGGAAAATGGCCCAAGTTGTCCCCATATTTAAGTCTGGTGTTAAGAATATTGTAAATAACTATAGGCCAGTATCTTTATTAAATTTAACGGGTAAAATTTTTGAAAAAATTCTGACTCAAGAGCTATTCTTTCTGGTTAAAGATCGTCTTACCATATTTCAGCACGGATTTTTTAAAAAAAGATCAGTAGCTACTAATTTAGTGCCTTTCATTCAGTATATATATAATGGGATGGAAAACGGTCAGTCAGTATGTGCTGTGTACACCGATTTTTCCAAAGCATTCGACAAGGTACATCATCCGACACTGGTCGCCAAACTTATAAATTTCGGTGTGCATGGCATGGTACTGGATCTTATTTGTTCATATATCTCCAATAGAACCCAGTATGTTGCTCTAAACAATGTAAAGTCTAGAGTCACTCCTATTAATTCGGGTGTTCCACAAGGGTCCCACTTGGGTCCCTTATTATTTAGTATTTTCATTTCAGACGTAGTTGAATGTTTTTCTTTTTGTAATGTACTTTTATATGCTGATGACATGAAAATCTATCGAAAAATCTCAACAATTAATGATTACCAATTAATGCAAGCCGACCTTTATAGCTTTTTTAATTTCTGTCAAATCCACAGATTAATATTGAATGTAACGAAGTGCAATTGTATACTATTTTCAAGATTAGTTAATCCACCACTAGTTGATATGACCATCAATAATGATATTATTCCTCAAGTGACCCAAATTAAAGATTTAGGAGTTATTATGGACAAAAAGTTAAGCTTTGATAACCATATTTCCTTTATGGTACAAAAAGCCTTAAGGCTCCTGGGCTATATACTAAGAAATACAAAAGATTTTAAAGACCATAGTACAGTGATAAGGTTGTATATTTCTTACGTAAGATGTTCTTTAGAATATTGCAGTATGGCATGGAATCCTATGTATGATAAGTATATAAAATCCCTAGAACATGTACAAAAAAAATTTGTGAATGCACTTAATTATAGGTATTTTAGGTTTCGGCATTACCAAGAATATAGTCACAACTTGAGATTCTACAACCTTCAGCCACTGTTTATCAGAAGAGAATTTGCCGATATTTGTTTTATTTATAAAGTTATTAACAATATGTTGTGTTCTGAATGGTGTCTGAAGAATTTACCAATTAATTGCAGTTTTCCTAGAACAAGACACAAACAGATTTTTTACGTTCCTTACTATTCTACCAACTACTACGGTAACTCCCCGTTAATAAGAAGTATGAATGCTTATAATATAATTTGTCATTTAAACGTAGATATCTTTTCCTCCAATTTTAATAATTTTAAGAAAAATTTAACTAGATCGTTACAAGAGTTTTATAATACAGGCGTAAACAGTGATATATAAACATGATCCACAATATAATTTAATAGTTTTTATGTTTTTCTCTTTAGATATTGTTAAGTTTGGAACTTTGTTGTTAATTAATTATTTCGAGTTCACCTATTTGTAATTTTCTATTTGTCACTGTGTGTCATCTTTATTAAGGGTTTCCCTTAGGGACAACCTGTAAGATGACCTATTGTATAAATAAATAAATAAATAAATAAATAAATTACAAGGTCTAGAGAACACAAAAGTTTGCATTACAGTCTCACATATTGAAATTGCCCCCACAAAAAATGATATCTTTATATTTTGTACTACTAGGCGCTTTTCCTTTTAATTTTTGAATAAGTTTATAGAGCTCTGTTTTGGGGTACATTACTACACTTCTCAGCTCCATTTGAACAATTGTGATTAATATATGTAAAAACACAGTTGTGCATCCTTACACCAAACCTTTATTTTCACCAAAACTGTTTGCAGTGTGGTTTACTCCTTGATGATGACAACTTAGAGTTGTTGAAACGGCGTTGAGTGTTTAAAATAAAGGTTTGGTGTTAGGGTGCAAAACTGTTTTTACATTTGTGACACACCAAAGGTTCCCCAGCATTTCCATTGTGATTAATATAATTCTTTAGAGAAGGAGTCTAAGTTAATCTTTTTAACAAAAACTATTGGTTTAATTTGTGGTTATAGCAAACTACCCTAAAAAACATTAAAATGAATCAAAGTCAAAATATGCTTATGTATAGAAACCTAGTTTTGTGTTTACTCAATAATCAAAATGATATTCAATCCAGTGGAAATCTTTGTTGCTCCTTTTGTTTAATGTGTTGTGTCTGTGTCCGTGAACTAGGACTGCTTCATCTATTTCTAGAATCGGTTTTGGTAAAGGACTTTGTCAATCTGTAGTTTTGTTTGGCAAGTACTTTGCTGGGTCCTGTGTACATGTTGTTCGTTAGTAAGAGTTTTAATTTAAAATAAATCCGTATCATTAACTTTGAAATTTGTGTATAAATAGTTGAGTTATTAATTGAGGTACCTACTTCTAAGCTTTACAGTACATAATGTACAATTTTTTATTTTAAATATTTTCATACCTTTTAAGTGAACCTATTCTTTTAGACAAGCACTTTTTATATTGAATGAATTTGAGATTCATTGTTCATCACGGATAAGCATTTACATATTTTTAGAAAAAATGATTTCAATTAAATGTAAATAAGTGATTTTCTGACATACTTTGAGATACTGCAGTTAAATCCTTCTCGTATATTATTGATAACATTTGAGCTGAAATATTCTGATAAATCCTAACTAAAAATGTTGTATATGTATATATAATATAAAGTATCGACGTTCAGATTTGATGGTATTCAATTGGTGCAGCAAAACATATTTATTATATGAAACAATTTAAAAAAAAATGATGTAAAGAATTTAAAATATTTAAAAAACTGCCAGAAATGTGGCACATAATAAATGAAAACACATACATTTAAATGTACAATACATTTGATTAATTGTTGTTGGGTAAATAAAATATGCTTAAAATAATTATTACTATTGACATTTGTTTGTAGAGTAATAATGGAGTTTTTGTAAAACAGTTATATAATATTTAGTCGTTTATTTATATGGCAATTGCTAAAAAATTGTATTTTCATAACTATAATGCTAAAACAAATAAAAAAAATACATCTTTATGTTTAACCTACCACACTGTAATTCTACCTCTTATAAACTATGCTTACAGAATTACAGATATATTAATTCAGAAATTAAAATATGCACATACTGATATGGTTTAAGAGGGTATTACCAATTTGAATTTACACAATTAAATTGTAATTTAATTCGAAACATAATTTATAAAATATTGAAATTGTTAGAACAATTAAGAGTTCTGGCTTTTGAAATATAAATTGTTCATAAAAGATTACCTCTGCCAACGAACAATGTATAGGACAAACCGGCAAAAGAAAATATATTTTTCTTTAATTAACTCGAGAAAGTAACTTAAATACAAATGTTTTTATGCATATAGGTATAGTAGAAAAGTAAATTGCACCATAAAATAAATATTTGAAATAATCAACTGTTTTTAAAACATGTTGATAGATATGTTTATAATGGATAATAGAGAAGGAATAATTGGAAGAATATTGTTTTCAGTTTTTTAACAAGTTTTAGGTAACAATTAGATTAGGAATATATTTTGAATAGCAAGCAAAGATGTTTGTGTTATTTATTACAAATATAAAGTTGAAACAGTCTTCAAAACATGTACATAAGGGTAAACATAGGATGATAGGCTCTAATTATTATTGGGGTTAAACTGACACTTTTTACACTTGATCCAATTTCTCCAACACTAAACATTATGTGGTAAAATTTGATTTGTTTTCTATATGAGATGTGTTTATGGATATAATTCAATGGGATTTCCTTTCTATTGTCAACATTCACAATAATGCACTTTGTAAGATCAAAAACAAACACATCCTTCCTTTGTTATTTATCTCATAGCATATTTCTGAGTGTCTCTTGTGCTTCAATTCTATAATCTTATCGGGGACAACTTTTCTTAGAGAGTATTCGCTGGCCCTTGACGAAGTATCTAGATATTTATTGTCTTGGTTCAGTTTTAATGAATGCAATGTGGAGTTCTCTCTGAGTAGCTTTTTGTATGTTTATTGCCGCAACGTTAAAACCATGTTTTAAGTCCTGTATGGTTTATGACTATCAAAGATGATGAAATTTATTGATTTGATTTCATACCAAAATTTAGAGTATTTAGTGAAACCTAGGGGATAAAAAGTTGAAGCATTTAAAAAGTATGTTGATTAATGTTGACCAACTAATATGACAGTTATTCTTCTGCTATTAGTTGTTGTATAAAATATTGATATAATTATGAATTTAACCCAGTTTTCTAATATTCTTTGTATTACATTCCTTGAAAGAATGAGTGTGCACAAATTTTTGGCAGAAACTCTTTTGATATGCAGTGGTCTTATCTAAAAAATAATGTAGTAAAAATTTAAAACTATTTGTTTAAATTTATGTATAAAAATGGTTTCCTGATAATAAACCGTGTATTTAAGTAGGTTATTCATACATGATTTTAAATTGTGTTTGCACAAGAAAAAATTACTTACAAAGTTAATTCTTGTTTCGATTGATACCATCAAAATTGGACGTAATTTCCCTTTATTTGGGTTTAGCTAGTGAAAATATTTAAATATTTACATTTACTGATTAAAGCAAAGAGCAGTAAGTGTGTTTTTGTAAAGTTTTATGAAACGTTTTTTCATATGACGGCAGATCACCAAGTTAGGCATAATTAAGATTTTTTACGTTTTTATTTGTTATTTTAATTGTTATTGAAGTTTTCAAATCAAGGAAGATATATTTATAATTTAAATACTATTTTATTCAATGTTACCTAACAAAAGGTGCAAACCGAATATATTTCATGCATTTCTTCAGCAATTCAATATATTTAGATTTAATAATTTAAAATGTTTTCGGTAAATAAAGTGTTTTCTAAAATTTTCACCGATAACATGTTACATTTTATTAAAATTGTGGCTATCTTCACTTTCAGTATTACTTTTTACAAAAAAAAAAACATTCGAAATTTATAACGACTTAGAACAAAAAACTAAACCGCTTGTTACATAAATTTTAAAAAATGTAGGTTCGCCACTTTGTGATCTACCTTAGTTCGAATTTTAAATAATAAACGGTTAGCTTTATTTAGATTTTCAACAAATATGAATCCTGACGAATTTTTGTTTTTGTTACTTAAAAAAAAATTAAAGTTTCTTTTTATTTGAAACGCCAAAAATATATTTATCATGAGGTGATATAATAGTGAAGAGTCTTTGGTTCCTTTTTTGTAAATATTTATAGTTTCAAATAGATAACGTAGTTATTGTGGATTTTAGAATAAGTGTCCTGTGTTTTTAATTACACACTCTGAATGCATGTGAAGTTAGTTCTATTAAATCATTTCTTTGTTGTTTTTAATTATATAAAATTATAGAATCTAGATATCTTTGTATATAAAACATGACATATAACATTTCGTATACGTATGATGAAGTTTCAAAGTAATTATAATTGTTTTTGTTATGCTGTAGAAAAAAGCAGAGAGAGCACATCGGCTCTTTCAGCAACCAGAACATTTGGACTATGTAGAATGTAGTAATAGACTATCAGATACAATAAAACTACCTTGATTACTTCTATAATTTGTTTTATTTCTTATGGCCGTAATTTAAGAATTACACTATGCTAGTGTGTTCCTAAAATTTGTACATCAGATAACAGAAAGTACTTTATATAAGAACCTCCAAGACTTGAGAGCACCGTAACACATGGTAGATAAACAATCATTCTCAGTGGTCTTCATTGATGATCAGACAACATACTAAAGGAGTAAAAAAATGTTCAACTAAGTAAACTTTAATATTGTATCAATATGAATGTTGATGAATTGTAAACTCTCAAACCATGGTATAAGAAACCTTTAATGACACAGCATGAAATATTGCACTGAAATATTTCTGCAAAATTCCTATGTCCGCGACAAAATATCTACTGAAATATTTCATGAATTATTAGTGTTATGTAATGTCTTCGATAAACATTACATATAGAGAGAATAATATTCAAAAAAATGTATGAAATAGATGTTGCGGTTTTAGTTCAATGCTGGTTCAATGCAAGTATATAATTGACGAAGGACCTTTAGCGGAACAATCAATAAACACGTGCCGTCACATAAACGAATCACCAAATAAAAGTTATCACTAACCTTTTACGTCGAAACTCTGCAAAGGGTGTTTTCTTGGTGGTTCTTTCTTCTGAGGCTAGCCCCGTGAACAGGAACAGTTTCTTAGAGCTTCGTCTGGACAACACGTTACACAAAAAATAGCGACGTAATGTTCATTAATTGAATATACAAAAAAATGCGGGTTTAACAACAAATGATGCGCTTTTGTAAACACAAAAGAAACAAAATGAAAGCGGTTTAGCGGTCGTCACGAATGGAGCTAAAGAACTCGCGGATCGTAACGCAAAAGAAACAACAAAAAGCGGTGTCTCTTCAGACGGAATCAAAGCCACCGAAAAGTTCGGAGTACATTGCACGAAACTCCCAAGCGTCCAAACAGCTCGGGACCAAAACACGAATCACAATACTGTCTATATTTTACACGCAAAAACACACTTTTACGATTAGCATTAGCGCGACGGAATGTTTTAGAAAAGGTGCAGAAGTTTAAAAATCAATGAAGTAATTCAATCAAATTGAACACAATACAGTAAACAAATGCGGGAACGCACCAATTAGAGAAATATTTCGTATAATATTACACAAATATGTCATGAAATATTTCAACCGTTTTTTGTCGTGTATTTAGGAATATTTTGAAAACATTTTTAGAACATATTTCAGACATAAAATATTTTAGAACTGTTTTAAAATATTGCAGTCTAATAATTTTGAAATACATCATGAAATATCACATATATTTTGTGAAATGTTTCAAAAGGATTTTTTGTCGCGAAAATACGAAGATTTCATAATCATTTTAAATCCTTCAAATCAAACATTAAATATTTTTAAATATTCCTCTAAAATATATTTAACCCGTATATTTATCTACAACACAAGATTTTTTGAAATATTTCAAGAAATGTTTTGAAATATTTCAAATCAAACAAGAAATACTGCAAAAATCTCAAATATTTCATACTGTGTGTTTTTTCAGCTGATACTGATAGCAGGTTGGCCAATGGAATCTACATACATGCACATTTTATTATTTTTTATTAGAATTTTGGTAATATTTTAATGGGATTTACTAACAGTGCAGTTAATACAATACCCAAAATTAATTTAAAATCCTATTTGTGAATCCAACACTTGTTATACTGCAATTATGTTATATATAGTATTCATACACGGTTCTTTAAACGAGGTGGTATGTTAGGCATTTTAGGGAATTAAATTGTTAGAGATTTGAACGTTTGGATTTTTCCCGACTTGACCATGTATGCCATGCACACTCTCTCTAAGATACGCCTTACTACATATCAAAAGGATTTAACACTGTGGAAGCCCTTATCAGGGCCATGGTTGGCGTCATGGCTGCAATTTCCCATGAATTTTTCTGTTCGTCCGGGCTGCTCCTAACAGTACGGCTTTTTGCAGTAGTTGGTAAAGATGTTCATCCAGACCGAGGTATTTTAAATTATTTAGTAGAAGTTTTGGGACTACTCCTGTTGTTGACATAACAATTGGTGCAGTTCATGTGTTATTCATATCTCACTGTCTTTATTTGAAATTCCAAATCCATGTATGTGCTCTTAAGAGTCTATATTCGTTGGTAAAACATTGAAATGATGTTCGCTGGGGTTTTTGGAATTGTTTGCTCATTTCGGCTATGGTTGCGTGAAATCTTTCGAATGAACCATTTGATTCTAGATGTTGTACAATCGAAAAAGTTAGTTTGATGTATAATTCACATAAGTCATTCATTAGGTTGTTGTCGAATTCTTTTCCGTAATCACAATAGATACGAAGTGGAGTTCCGTAGCACAAAAGTTGAAGAATGAACCAAAGAAGAAACTGGAGTTGGGGCTGCTATAGCGGCGAGTAATCAAGAAGAAAAAGGAATTTCAGCCCTTTTAGTTGAAAGAAAACTACTAGTGTGTTTATAAGTGTTGTTGTTGGAATAGGTTTAGGTGAATTTGGTCAATTCATCTCTAATTGTTAAGAGTATAGTTTTTCGTAGGGTATTCAAAGAGAGTTTTCAGTTATTATGAAAGGGGTAGTTAAGTTTTTTCTACAAAACAATTTACTTTTTGACAAGTTTCACATGAGTTAGTAGTAATTTTTTCAACAGTTTTTATTCCGGACCAATTCTACTTTTCTTTTATTCGTCTGATTGTTTCATTTATACCATTGTGTACGTTATTTTTACCACAATGATACTGTTGCAATAAGTTAAGATTTCATCTTGAGTGGGTGTTATTTGAATGTTTTCACAAATTAATAGCTTTACATCTTTATCAGCTAATATGAATGATACGATTTAAAAATTGGGAGTTCGACGTTATTTTTAATGTAATGTTTCTGAGTTATTGAATACATTTTGGTTTTCCTATAAAATATAGAAAAGATGAGAAACAACTCTTTCATGATCAAAAGGTAATGATATGATCATATATTTCGTACTTTTGACAGTTTTACTTGCAAGTGTGTTTAAAGTTTCGGTGTTTCTTCAAAACGGTCATTAATAATCTTGTCGTGAAGTTCGTTGAGTTTGTTTTGCCAGAAAAAGGTAACTATATTTTTATGAGATTTGTTTAATAACTAAGAGTTTGAAAATTCGATTTTGCAATAGTCAATTATTGATTTAGTTTTGTACAGATTATCGAATCTATTGAATTCAGTCATTTGTTACTTCCAAATTTATCGGGGTTATTATTACTAGTATTCGGGTTTTGTTGACTTTCAGTTCTATTGTTGGCAAAGATTTGGAGTTTTGAGTGGAAGTTTGTGCATTGTTTAAAATGACTTAGTTTTATGCGAGAAAGGGCATCTGCATTTGTGTTTTCCTTTCCTGGTTTATATTCGATCTTGTAGTACTCTTACAATTTTAATCGCCATCTGGTTAGATGTTTGCCAGGGTCCTTAATGGAAAAAATCAAGTAAGTGGGCGGTGGTCGACAATTATTGTAAAGTTTCGTCCAAAAATATAATGGCGGCACTTCACTTGGTGTAGCGTATTCGTCTATTTGCTATATTTGTCCAAAAACGGTCATGTGTGGAGAGGTTATCCGCTATGTTTGCCTTATTTGAACAAATAAGTCGAATAACGCTAAGAGCAAATACGGCTTACCGTCCAGTTGTCGGTTTTCAATGCACTTCAAAGGAGTCAAATACGGTGAGTCATGTGTCACATTTACTGGTATTCAAACATATTTGGCATGTTTTAGTGTTTTGCGATATGTGTGGATGGCACGTTTGGAATATTTGCGAATACATCAAATATTTGGACGAATATAGCGATACAAAACAAAAATACGCTAACACCAAGTGAAGTGCCGCCATAAGGTTTGAAGACTTTTACTGCCCAAACGATAGCAAGTAGCTCTCGTTCAATAATGAAATAACGAGTTTCTGCTGCGCTAAGGGTCCCAGAAGCATACGCAATTGGTAAGCCTTTTCCTATAGGGCCTTGAGAAAGTACAGCTTCTATAGCGAAAGCACTACCATCAGTTGTAAGCATGAATGGTTCTTCGAAATTCGGATATCTTTATATTGGGGCAGACGTAAGGGCGTGTTTCAACTCGTAGAAAGAAGTTGTGCACTGTGAATCGAAAATAAATTTAGCATCTTTTTGGAGTAGTTTGGTTAAGGGTTTGAAATTTTTGCGAAGTTGGATGCATACTATTTTTTTTTTATTAGGTTTTACACATTCTTGAGTGATAATGTGTCCTAGATAAAAATTCGCATTTGTCTGGTTGGATCTTAAGATTTGAATTTCTAATCGGGAAAAAACTTCGGTTAGTCGAGAAATATATTCAGGGATAGTGGCGGAATATACAATAATGTCATCCATATACACTAAACAGCGTTCATTCTGGATGCCTAACAGTTTGAATGGCATTTGGATGAATTCATAGTGGCCATTTTCTATAGAGAATCCTGTTCTGGGAATATCTTCTTCAGAAATTTCCAACTGATGCAATCGAGATGCGAGATCTAGGGTTGAGAAATATTGATGGATTGTGGATTTGTGGGTATCTATACGATGTAGCAGAAATGGGTTTTGCGTTGTTAGTATAAATAATAGTATGTTGGACCTCGTTTGTGAAACTCAAAACATCACCTTCAAGGTAAAAATTTATCTTGGAAATGTAAACAGAGATTCTTTATTAACTAATTGTCTTCTTCATTTAGGTGTTTGGTTCGAATTTGGTTTAGATAGTAGTATTTCTGTCGATATATTCTAACTCGGGGTGGGAGTCTTGTTTGTTTGAATTCAAAACAGAATGTGATTCATTAAATGGTTCTAAAAGGATGTATGAAAAATCAATTGTTTTGGGAATAGCAGTTGTATTTATGACCGAGGTTAAAAATTCTCCTTACGAATTAAAGTGTACAAGGGCGTTAGGAAGTCTTAATTTTTCTTTTTCTAGGTTTTGTAAGATATCGTCAATATTTTTTAGGTCACATGTCAGTTTGAAAAATTGTTCTGTACTGGGTTCGATCTATATTTGATTTCGTTTTTGACTTTGTGAGTTAACGGGTTTGGTTTTGGGTCAGTATTATTTAGACTGTGTTCTACTTTGTGTAGGGGAATTGTTTTGAAATTTGTGATTAATTCTTTCGTTTTAAATTGATTATAAATTCGTAATGATTGAGGAAATGTAAACCGAGCAGTCCGTCAAATTCTATATCTAGATTGTAAACGTAAACTTTATGAGGGTTGCCACAAGTAAAAGGAATAGAGTGAATTCTGTGATTGGGATCTTTTCATCACTGGATAGTTATATTTTCAATAGTTCTGTTTGGGAAATTTTTCAGTGTATTTTGGTTATATATTGAGATGCCTGCACCGGTGTCGATGAGTAATTTAAATTTTCTAGTCTCATCTTGGGTGTGACATTGTCGATGTTAAAATTCTGAATCTGGGATTGTAATGCTGTCATTAAATCGGGAAATTTGTTAAAATCCGGAGGAATAAGAAAATGTTGTTCATTCGTCAAGTATATTGTTTGTTCTTTGTTATAACTTTTAAAAGTCGTAATTGATTTCAGTTATTGGATCTTTGTAATAGTTGTTGATTTGAATAGTGGGTTCTTTGTTGGTTTTGATAATGTTCATTTGGATTTAAGTTCTGAGTTGAGGGTCTGAAATTTGGATTTGAATTGATCGGAAATCCGATTGTTGTTGCCTACAATAGTTTGCGTAATATCCTAATTTTCCACGAAATAGGTATTTGATTTGCTGAGGTGGTTTCTTCTTCTGGTTGAGTGGGTCTGGAAGGGTTGAATTTGATATTTTTTTGTTGTTCCAAATAATGGAGTTGTAGTTCCCTTCGTATTTTAACGTATGCTTCTAGGAGATTTCAGGGGTTTCCACCAATGACCTGTCCTAATTTAGGTTCTATGCCTGTTAGGACTGTATTCAAAGCCATGGTTTCTATTAAATCGGTTTGAGCGATTTTTTGATCTTGAGTTAATGTGGTGGTATTTTGAATATTAGCACGCAGTTTTGTGTTTAGCACTTGAAGATGGTTGTAAAACGAAAGAGGAGATTCGTTTGAGGATTGTTTGAGACATTGGGGGTCTTGGATAAGAGATGAAGGATCTCTTGAATCGCCAAAATGTAGATAGAGGAGTTGTTTGACTTTTAGGTAACTAGATGGGTTACGGGAGTTTATTATCTAAGCCGCTTTACCTTTCAGCTTGTTTTTTTATGTGAATTACTAATAAAATTTTTTGTTCTTGCGTTGACATATTGTAAGCGCAATCACACGCGTTTAAAAATGCTCCTAAGAATATTTGATTTCTTTCGAAATCAGGTATTATTGCAAAAAATCAGAAAGTCTATACATTTCTGATTCTGCATCAGCTTGTGCTTCGGCCATTGTAAAATGTATTTGATGAAACAACTTAGGTAAGATTGGCTAGATTTGTTTCTGGAATGTATAAATAATCGTGGTTATTCAAATTTACTCACATTATTTTCAAGTTGATTCTATCACAGTGGGGACGTCTCGACATGGTTCGTTCCTTCTTGAGGGATGAGAATCCGCAGTTCTGCGTAAGAAAACCTCGTGTTTGAACGTTGCCTGTTAGAATTCTCGTGTTCAAATACTGTGTTCGTTGGAAACCCTCATGTTCACAAAAAATGTGTCTGGATCCTGCTGACTGCGCCAAATTGTTTAATTGTTATTTTCAAATATAACTTAAAAAATATATTTTTATTTGGTAATTACCACTTTTAATAAAAAACTTTGAATTGCAATATGATTTTGAGACTAACTGAAATTAAATTAGAATGATTAATGAGTTACAGATTTGATCTTTTATAAGATATATTAATTGTGCGACATTTGCGGTTTTCTTTTATTATTCATAATGAGTAATCGCAAGTGTCACTTACACAAAATGCTGAATATAAGAAGTGCACGTGTGACTTATTGAATACAACTTTTGCACAATGATCATTGTGAATATTTGATATAACATACGCAATATGTTTTATGTTTTTTTTGACCCAGTGCAATCTTCGAGCATTTACTTTCTAGAGATAGCCTGCAGTGCACAAATGTCGTAGCAAGACTAAGGAGAGAGAGGGCAATAGACAGGGCAAGAGGCTATTTCACTCGGTTGGGAGCTGCTCCATAGCTGCTTCCAATAAAGCATGTTGTTCATTGGCTGCGTCCACCGACCATCCACCCACTAAGTGAAATAGCCTCTTACTGTCTCTATTGCCCTCTCTTTCTAGCGTTGCCACGATTTTATGCTTGACAGGCTATATCTAGTTGGTAAATGATCTAAGAGGGCAATGCATAAAGAAAATAAGAACTTTTTTTTCTTTATGCATTGAAAATAAGAACTTATGGGGCAATGTTTCTCATATTCTCTATGATCTTTAGTGTTAATAGCTTAGAGCAAGTACTTCTGGAGATAGCTTGCAAAAAACAAATATCGTGCCACGAGTAAAAAGAGAAGGCCAATGAACCACATACTTCATAGAGCTCAATGGAGTGAAACAGCCTCTTGCCCTCTCTTTCTAGCCTTGGTACGTTACTAGAGCTTGTACTATATGGAGGTAGCCTGCAATGTATAAATATCGTGGTACGACTAAAATGAGAGAGGTCAACAGAGAGGGCAAAAGGCTATTTCATTTGGTTGGGAGCTGCTTCCAACAAAATACGTTTAGCATGCTGTTCATTGGTTGCTTCCACCCACCAAGTAAAATAGCTTGTTACCGCCTATATTGACCTGTCTTTCTAACCTTGCCGCGATATTTGTACATTGCAGGCTAACTCTAGAGGTACATGCTCTACGGCATGATATTTGTGCACTTAGAGCATTTACTTTCTACAGATAGCCTGCAGTGCACAAATGTCGTGGTAAGACTAAGGAGAGAGAGGGCAATAGAGAGGGCATGAGGCTACTTCACTCGGTTGGGAGCTACTCCCAATAAAGCATGTTGTTCAGTGGCTGCGTCCACCGACCATCCACCCACTGAGTGAAATAGCCTCTTACTGTCTCTATTGCCCTCTCTTTCTAGCGTTGCCATGATTTTATGCTTGACAGGCTATATCTAGATGGTAAATGATCTAAGATATGGTCTGATTATTTTGTGTTTTGTGTGTATGATCTGTGGTGGCACAGAAGACAGAAGATAATTCCGTGGTGTCGGGCACAGATCGTGTCGGGGTCTTTGTTTTTACTTTTTAACCTGTTTAATATTGTTTATTAATAAAATAAACAATAAACTTACATTATGGCAGATGAAGAATTTGATGAAAACGACGTTGCGGACGATTTTGAAGACGATGTAGAAGACAACATTGAAGAACTCGAAAATCCCGAAGAGGAAGGGGATCATATCGACATACTGGCACCAGGTCAAGCAGGTAACTTGGGTAATATTTTTAGGATGTTGAATTTGTTAACCTTTATACTTTGCAGGAGGTGGCGTTCCAAAAAATAAACGTATCACTACAAAATACATGACCAAATATGAAAGAGCTAGAGTACTTGGGACAAGAGCATTACAGATAGCAATGTGTGCACCAGTTATGGTAGAGCTAGATGGGGAAACTGATCCTCTTCAAATAGCAATGAAGGAGTTAAAACAACGTAAAATTCCTATTATTATTAGAAGATATTTACCTGATCACTCATATGAAGATTGGTGCATAGATGAGTTAATTATAATAGATCATTAAAACAAGTTTTTCATATTTTATGAAAACGTTAATTACACATCTAATTTTTTGTATATAGATAATGTTTAAAGTGAGTTTGCAATCTTGATTGTTATTATTTTTTATAATATGGGTAGTAGTATTTTTTAAATAAAATTATCAATTACCATCAGTATTTCATTTCTTAAGCATTTACCTAAAAATGCCCTTTTTATCTTTAAATACAAACTCTGATAGGTACCTCATATTTGTGTTCCCTCATCTAAAGTATTTTTCAGATTTAAAGGTGGTATTAATGCTGCAGCTACATTTCTACCTTCAGAATTCACAAAAATTGAAAGTGGGACAGACATAATCTGTTGGTAAAATTTCAAATAATTTTTAACTATTTTGAAATAGTTTTTTATAGCCTTTCGAGTTTATCTTGTTTGTCTCCTACTCATATTACTAACATATCTTGGGACCCAATACAGAAAACAAACTTCAAGATTTCTCAATTTCTCATTTATATGATTAATGTTGCCTACATTCCAAGATAATATAGATCTAAAATTACACAATTTTTAATCATAAGTAAATGTATGGATCTTGACCTTAAGCTAGCTATTGGATTTAAAACTGTAATACCATTATTTAATGAATCTAACATAACTATAAATCTAAAGTGCTTGTGGGCCACATTATGTAACAATTTTATTGAACATTTTTTGGAATTACCTTTTATAACTGTAACTTTGCTTCACCCAATGACTACTTTATATTAGTAGTCATTGGCTTCACCCTATAGTGCAACCATCCTGTATATGCTGTTGTTTATTTGTCACCCCATACAACATTTTCAATTACCTATCTATAGATCAACTCCACCCTATATGCTATATAACAATTATCTCTGATAATTTGTGAGCCAGTTCGTAAACTATAATTTTAACCAGCCTTTACATGTAACTTATTCTAATATTGTGCTAAACACATATAAATATAATTTTGCTTTGCCCCATATTTCAGGTATTCCATATAGTAGGATTCAACTATTCATGGTCTACCTTATATAACAAAGATTATTAAACATTTTTTAATCCACCCTCTAAAACTATAATTCTACTAAGCCCCCGATTTAAACCACCTTATATATATAACTACTTATGGGCCACCCAATATATATATATATATATATATATATATATATATAAATAAGTTTATTTGTTATTTGTGTTAATATTATTATTTTGTATTATTTATCAGTTTTTGAAGCATCCTGTATAATTATAATTATTCTACAAAATATTTCAATTATGCTGTATATGCATCTGCTTAGGGGCCACCAATTATAACATTTTTTAAACACATAACTATAACTCTGATCCACTCTATATTTCAACTATCTTATCTATGCAACTGCTTATGGACTACGCTAAATTTTGTGTGAGATAGTTTTTAACCATTCTGGAAAATACAATTATTTTATACAACTTTTTCTAACATGTTTTAATCACAGAATATGTATTCTATCTTAAAAAAATTGCCCTACAATTTTTTATCCACACTGTTTAACTATTATTCTACTCCATCCTCTATTTCAACAACCTTGTATGTGCAACTACTTATCAGCCATCCAGTTTGACATTTTTTGTACCATGTTGTATAAATATAAATCTATCAAATCACAATATATTTCACCAAAACTGCTACTGCTTATGGGGCTCCCTATGTAACAATTTTTAAATATTAAACTACTTAACTCTACTCCTCCCTATATTTCAAATATCTTATCTGTATATTTTTTAAAGCACAATATAAAATATAATTTCTCTCCACACTTCATTAAACCATCCTTTTTTGCAACTTTTTCTAACCTTGTTTGAATCACACTGTGTTCTAACTTTATTTACCCACGCTATATTTCAACAATCTTGTATATGCAGCTACATATGGGCCGTCCAATATAACATTTTTTTAGACCATGTATACTTAGAATTCTAGTCCACCCTATATTTCATCTAACCAGTATATGAAACAGCTTATTGTAGATCATAACATTCCTTTATACGATTTTTTTAAACCCACCTCTACTTATACTCTACTACATATTTCAACCGTCCTATAATATGATACTTGTGAACTACTTGTTGATATAAAATACCCTATAAACTATAATTGCACTCATTCTTACATCTCAACCATCCTGTATAAAAAACTGCTTCTAACATTTTTTTCAACCCCATTTCATAACTATATAGAAGATCAAGAAAATTCAAATATCCTGACTGCTTACATAACATATTTTTTTATCCACCCTGTATAAATATAATTCTATTTTAAACTTATTTCAACCACATTGTTTGTATATATGCAGCTACTTACGGGCCACCTAACATACCTATTTTTCAAGATTTTTTAAATCCATGCAATTCTACTCCGTTTTAAGTTTTACCTATCCTATAGATGGAACATCCTGTAAATTTACACTATATCAGTTGAATTTTGAATAAAAGCTAAGCTGATGCAAGAATATCATATTTGGTGCATGCGGTGGAACCAATTGACTAATTGTGTCTTTTTCTCTATATCTACCGATCCTGTCAATATAGGGAGATAAAATGTTTATCAGATTTTAAGTCAGACTATAAGCTTCTCAACAAAAAAGATTCAGCAAAAACACTTGAGTAGTTATTACGTGATGAGGTAACAAACAAACAAACAAACAGACAATTATAATTTTATAATACACAACTACAATTTCATAATAATATATAGATATAGAATATATAGAATAGATACACTGTCAATTGAGCTTTGTAGTGTTTAATTAGTAAAACTGATGATTTAAAAAATAATTCGGTCAAGTGCGAGTTGGACTCGCATACTAAGGGTTCCGTACCACCTTCAAGATTCTAATATTCCAGTTTCAGACAAGCAGGGAATGAGTGCATTTTCTTATATTTACCCTAATATATTTTAAAGGAAGCGTTTTAAATTTATAAAAAATATACACTTTGATTTTCCACACATAGACTTCTGCTTCTAATTTGGCCTCCAAAAATTAACATTAGAGTTTAATTTTACTAATAAACTTTCAGAGAAGCCTTTTATATTCTATGTCTGAGTTTTTAGGCTCTGTAGATTGGAAGATAAAGGGCAAAATAGGTCAAGTTTTAAATTATAAATCATTAAATCTGTTATTCAAATTATTTAAAAATACAAATAAAATATATTTTTCAAAATTTAAATAGTGCAGTTTCTAAAGTGGGAATTAAGTTGATGTTAATATCTTTTAAACAAATGATTTAAAAATATGATATATTTGTAATTCACATAATGAGCCTTTTATCTGATATATTACATGATGCGTTTGAAAATTGAATTTTTATTTTTCATTTAATTGTATAATTTGTCCCTAAAATTACTATGGAGGTTTTCTAATATTTTTTGTTATACATTTCAAGTGAGCCCCAGTACCCCTAATTATTTTCAAAATTTTAGGTCGTTGGGTTCGGAAATAAAGCGAGAAATGAATTTTTTTTTATATCTTTATATTAATATCTTATTATATATTTGAATTCCGCATAATGAGCCCTTTCATTTGATTTTTTTTTTATTTTCCGTTTAATTCTATAATTTGGCCCCCAATATTAATATTAGGGATTTCTTCATATTTTTCCTGTAAACAAAAAAAAATAGGTCTTATAGTTTGGGGAATAAGGGGGGGAATGGGTAATTTTTTTAATATTTTTTAATATATTTTAAAATATTCATTTTAAAAGAATTAAAAAAAAATATTTGTATTCGTCATAATGAGCCCTGTGATTTGATATATTACATGCTCCGTTAGAAACATCTATAATTTTTTATTTTCCATTTAATTCTGTAATTTGCCCCCCAAAATTAAAAGTAGAGGTTTTTCTTTATTTTTCCAGTAAACTTCAGGTTAGACCCTATACCTCTAATTTTTTTCAAAACTTTACGTTTTATATATTCGAGGATAAGGGGGGGGGGAATGGGTAAATTTTGGTATATTTTCCTTAATATCTTTTAAACCAATTTTTTTATATATGAAAAAAAATGTATTTGTGTTCCTCAAAATGGGACCTTTCGTTTGATGTATTATATGATGCGTTTGAATTTTTTTTTATTTTTAAATTTTCATTTAATTCTATAATTTGCCCATAAAATTAATATTAATGGTTTCTCCTTATTTTTCCTGTAAAGTTCGGGCAGCGTTCTATATTTGCTATTTTTTCAAAATGTTAGGCTCAGTAGTTTCGGATATCAGGTGGGGGGACGATCGTTTTTTTTAGTTTTCTCCCCAGAAGTACCCCCAAAAATCAAAATTTATTCTTTTACGATATGTTCTCCTGATCGGGTCACCAAACTATACATTGATACCAAATTTCAACCTCTTCCGTCCTGTAGTTTAGGAGAAAATTGCTGTGATGTGACAGAGTGATATTACAAGGGTATCCGTATATTGTATATACGGATCGCTAATAACAATTTTGTTTGAACTCTTTTAAGAGTATAATAACTTCCTAACTTTTTAGGGCACATGTTATTAGGGACTTTTTTGGCTTATTTTAATGAGTTCTATACACAGCAGAATTTTGAACCCTATTTTAGAAACATCCTATATTGAGTATATACATATTCAATCTGCCATAATTCAAATTAATTTAATTTAATCCATAACACGTTTTTGATGAATATACTGTTTTTAAATCGATTTATTTTGTTTCTTATAAGATATGATGACTATTTGAAAAAGTATCAATACATAAAAAAATCTGTAAAATCAATATGTTTCTCACATCATTAAAAATTGTTCAGTCAATTTGCCTGTCAATTAATTGTCAAGTTGATGTAAATGTGTTTTTCTCCAGATCGTTTTTAGATTACATTACATGTTAATACTGATTCCTCTGAAATGTTGGTTTAAATATTTAAACGTCACTTACAGTTAAGTTGTCATTTATATTTTATTATATATTATTCTATTTACAATTTTGTGTAAGATTTACAATTGAACTGACGAATAAATAAATTATTTCGAAAGCTCTTCATACGTAAAAATAGTACGCTTGTGATTATTTCTACCTTCAGATGTATACCGTATACCATTTTCATAATCGCCTTAAATAGCCAGTGTAGAAAATACCCGAATGCCATGTTTATTTCAGATTTGCCAGAGTAATTTCATTAACCTTATGGAGTCCAGATTTTACATCTATCGAAATTTTATTTCATCCGGTTTTATGTTTACGTGTTGTTTTTATCAGGACGATTAATTTAGAAGCTTTCTTAATTTTTTTTTCTTTGGCAGCGTTAAATGAATTTTATTGCAATGGCCCCCCTTCAATCGTGATCGTCCCAATCAGAATCATTCTCTCCATGTTAGGGAGCGAGTCGATCTAAATGAACCATCTTCATCCTAGCCCTTGGATTCCGGCAAATAAGATGAACAACGTAATTAATTCTCTTGATTACCTCGTATGGACCATCCGAAGCTGGTCTGAGCTTTGGAGGCTTGCATTTGCTCCACTGGGGGTTGTATAGCCAAATCTTGTTTCTCTTGGAACCTGACTGAATTTGCCTTGATATCATAGCGAGTCTTTATCCGAACGGTGCTCGCTAACATCTGTGTTTGGGCTAGTTTGTGTATTGCCAGCATGTTATGTCGGAGTTGGTCGGCATAATCGTTGACTTCTTGGGGCGGTACTTCTGGTGAAACAAATACCAAATCACAAGGTCTCTCAGTTCTTTTCGAATAGTACCTTGGCTGGAGTCAGTCTTGTGCTGTTATGTACAGCTGAGCGATAGGCCCAATAGGAATAGTAGAATATATTCATCCCAATTACACTGGTTATTGCTGACGACGTTGGATAGATATTGTTATAAGGTCCTGTCGAATATTTCCACTATACCGTCTGACAGTACATACTTTCTGGAATACATTGGATTCAAAGGTACGCCCTTGGTCTGAATGTAATTCCAACGGGACAATAAATCTGCAGAATAGGTGTTCTACCAGCACCGTCGCCACCTTGGTTGCCATTTGATTGGTTATAGCATACACCTCAGGCCATTTGCTGAAGTAATCAATTCCGACCAGAATGTATTAGTACCCCCTCACGGGAAATGGCTGGCGACGATGGCAATTCTCTCAAATGGGACGCCTTCGGGCCCTTACTGACTGCACAGGTGTCACATTTCCGGCATCAAACTCTGACGTCTTCGAAGTAATTTACCCAGTTGTACCTTTGGCGAATTTTATCCAGGGTTTTATTCCTGCCCAGATGACCTCCGGTAATCCCAGTTCGTACTTTTATCAGGATGACTGTTAACTTTTTCTTTGGGACTACCAGTTGATACTTTGTTTCTCGGCCGTCAGTGTTTTCCTAAATTCTCTTTAAACATTCCATTCCCTACTCTTAAAGAGTCCCATTGGGCCCATAACGATTTTAGAACCCCCTAGTGACAGGATTGGTTTAATGTCTGGATCAGCCATTGGGTTCTGGATGCACTGTTCCCATGTCCAGTCTTCATTGGCCTGCACTCGGATCTGTCGGATGGAAGTACCCGCTGTTTCGTCTTCTTATTGCGGTAATCCACCTGACCAGTTGTCCTTCCGGTGTTTTCATGTCCAACAGCCACTTGAGGGCGGCATGATCGGTTCGGATTAGGAAATGACGACCATAGAGATATTTGTTGTCGGTGTCTAAGATGAACTTGCCAGACAGTGTAGGAAACGCTAGGATTGGGCTCAAATAGAGTGCCGCTTGGTGGCAAATCCCTTACCAAATCGCCTGTAGTACAAAAAGAGACCCAAAAAGCTTCGTAGATGATGCTTGTCTCTCGGGACCGGCCACTCACAAATGGCTTCTTTCTTTTCTTCTTTATGCGGATTCCTGACTCAGAAACGACGTGGCCTAAAAATTCTAGTTCTTTTTGGAACATGGAACACTTCTTCGGGTTGAGTATCAGGTTGGCATTCTTAATTCTGGAAAATACTTCGCCAAGGTTCTTCAGATGGTCGTTGAATGTGTGATTCCTGTCCAGAATGTCGGCGAGGTAGACTAAGCATGTTCTCCATGTCAACCCGTTCAATACATACTCCATTAGCTTCTCAAATGTAGCGAGAGCATTACACAACACAAAGGACATAACCGTGAACTGAAACAGCCCTTTATTAGTGGAGAACGCTGTCTCTTCTCTGTCGTGTTCATGTAATCTAACTTGTCAATATCCACTCTTTAGGTCAGTGTGTCATCGATTCGTGGGAGTGGATAGCTGTGTTTCTTCGTAGCATCGTTCAGTTGTCTGTAATGAACACAAAAACGGTTGGTTCCATCTTTCTTTTTCACTAAAACAACGGGAGCAGACCATAGGCTGATGACTGGCTCAGTAACTCCATTTTGTAACATGGACTTGATGTCCATTTCCAATCATTGGGACAACAACAGGCACCCTTGCCGGTATCTGTTCTGTGCTGGATGATGTTTGTACGATCGGTAGTACCATCTTGACTATTAAAACTTTGCCGGGCAATTTCATGCTCCAGGACGGCGATCCTGTACCAAATTTACCTAAATAAAAATTGTAAACCAGATTTCTTGGGTTATCACATTAAACAGAGTCGGTCTGAGGTTTAAACCCATAGAATAGAAGTTACCTTCTTCCAGACTCTTGGGGATAGAACTACCTCCTTTTTAATATGAAATTTACTAATTTTTAGGCTCTCGGTGGGGGCGATCGCCCCCCATCACCTCCCTCCCTCCTTGGATCCGCCCCTACCTCTGGTATAAGGTGTGTCAAATGGTCGGCAAACTGTTCTATAAACTCTTTATTGGCCTCTGTTTTTTACTATTGGCATTTCGAATGTCTTATTGTTATGTCTCGTCCAGTTTTGACTATAGCCCGTCAAACTAAATAGTCATGAGCTAAGTGTACTGGCTCCACCATTTCAACGCAGCTCCCAGGATTATTTTCTAACTGCCCATGAATAATTTGTTTCGTTCGACCGGGATTTCTCTACATTTTTTATGGAAGTCGCTGAGCCGTTGCCGGATCGTGTCAATATACAAATTCCCCATTTAGGAATCGAAGAACATCATATCTTGGGCGAACACGAACCCATGTTGGCTAATTAGGTCCATACCCAGTACGAAATCGTGCTCAACATCCGCTACCAGAACCCTATGCCGGATTCTGTTGTTTCCTATCTGTAGTACCACATAGGCCTCACACTGTATTGACATGAACTCGCCGGTAACTGCTCTTAGCTGACCGGATTTCCGATGACCTCAAAACTCTGGACTTGGCAATGGACACATCGGCGCCGGTGTCAAAAGGTGATGGTGATTGCCCGGCCGTTGATGGTGCCCTTGATGACTAGGCTGCTGTTATCGCGGCAAAATTCCCTGATGGGTACTCTCCTAGGGGCTGGTGGAGGGTTAGTCAGAATTATGTTGGCTGATCGGAGTTTTCCTAGTTGGTGAGCTTGTTTTGTTGGCTACCCCTTGTTGGTGATCGTTCGGATAATCTCACTCTGTAGTCGCGTTGAAAATGTTCTGTCCGTGTGCAACGGAAACAGGCACCTCTAGTTCTTTGTGACGGTTTGTTCATACCAGGCAACACCGCTTGAAAGGGTGACTCTGACTCTTCCTGGTTGAAGGAAATTGCGCATACCCTCGACTTTTACATGTTTATGACGGGCTCTATCTCCCAAGCCAGGAGCAGAGCCTCATTACTCTTCTTGATGCCACTAAGTCTGAGATTTCTTTGCCCTTCAACGTCTCTATTTATTAAACTCTGTGTCACCAACCGATTTTTTACTATCCTTGCACCTGGTATACCTGACTTGATTGATTGCAGTGTCTTTGTCTAGGCTTGCGATGATCTTGTCGAAATTACCTTGTTCATCCACCGGCGTGTTTTGGAGGAGCTCTAATGCCGGACCTCTTAAAGAAATTAGGAGAGAGGTAGATTTTTCTAGGTTATCATACCTATTAGCTGCAGACATGGCTTCAAATTGCTGTTTGTACATAGCCCAAGATGAACTACTATCAAATGTGTGTGATTTGCTAAAGGAACTTTTGGTACTCACGGTGTTTGTTTCTGCAAATCTTGTATTTTTTCAAACTTCTGTTTCCTCTTTGGTTTGGGTAGCACTGATTTCAATTTTTACCTGACTCTGGATGGTTTCCACGGTCTTCACAGTAATTAATATGATTTTTATGTTATCATTTATCTCTTTTATATCCGATTCCGCTATTTGCATTCGCTGACTGACTGCTTCATTAATTTGAGTTACTATTTCATTAGTTGTTTGTTCTTGTTTTACTTTAAATTTCGAAAATAACTCTTCAATTAATTTTGGTATTCACTTTTCATCGTAGAATCAAGGGGTTGTTGCTTTTCATCTATATTACTTACGAGTTACAAGGTTTTCTAATTCAATTTTACGTTTTCCAACAAAAGATTTCACTAAAGTTTGTTAGAGTTATTTTTTCGTCTACTTCATCAGTAACTTATTTAAATATTTTTTTGCTAGACTAGTCCATTTCTTCCATACTTCGAGTTGTACTCATAAATCAATCTAAAATGTTAATTTCACTTAATCCCACACTTCGCTACCAAATTCAAATCAAATTTACACAAATATTCACTTTCACTTTCAACGTCTTTATATTTAACTGTTTTCCACTGTTTTCAAACACTATGAGTAATACTATAGCTGAGTTTTTCTGTCGATACAATCCACATCTCAATATAAATTAAACTAAAACTCCTCAAATTGTCCTTTTATAGCCAATGTAGAACATACCGGAATGCCTTGATTATTAATTTAGAGGGTATCTTAATTTCTCTCTTTGGCGACGTAAAATGAATTTTATAACAATACTATAAGGAAAACTGAGATGAGGGGCTTCTAGATCACTATTCTACTTTCCAGCGTTGGTTTATTGATAATGATAAGGGCATCAGGTGAGGTAATACGGCTCTTTAAAAAGAGTCTTCTATAGGTTTGACTGAATTTTTGCAAAAACTACCAGAGCTACAGTATTTATTTTTAGAACATAAATTGGGTATGAGAAGATCTACCCTTTCAGTTAATAAGAATGTTTTAGCTATAAAATGAAAAAATATATAAACGATTAATTTTATTTTGTAATTTCGGGGAAAGGTTCCGTTATCCAAAGAACCACTTAACGAAGTTGAGCCCTACAGTATCTCTTTTGTAGGTTTTTCATTTCTCTACAACATTGCCCATAGTAGTAAACACGGTTTCAGGGGTAGATTGTGTTTAAGCGATAAGCAACTGAATTGTTACCGATTTTTTGAGGTTTTTTTTGTTAAAAAACAAAAACGCTTCAATAGAAAAATACTGAATTTTATGTCAGTTAGTCATGTTTTATCATTAGATGACCAAATCGTCTTTTTCTCTGTAAATGACCTGACCTATAAAGTCTATATCTATATAGATTACTTTGATATAAAAGTGTGAGTGGCAACTAAATATAGTCGATTGTGTAGAAGGTAGTATAACACTAAGTGTGTATTATGCATATATGTACTTAGTATTAAGTATGTATTCAATGGATGACGTGAGGGTGGCTAAAAATCTTCTAGAAGACTCAGTTTCCTTGCAATCACCTCAGATTGTCATGTGATCAACTGGTCTATAAAATTGAATCTTAAAAATTATGGGTAGTCGTTAATTAGACAAAATGTTCGTATAATACCTATGAGTAAAGAGGAGATAATGTAAGGGAACTGCAGACCATACAACCTCATCAAAAAAAAACTTATTAAGCGTTTCTTACCATCGAGATTAGAAGTTGTACTTTCCTGATACACGCTTTTGGTTTTTAGAGGAAGACAAAATCACCCCAAATATTTATCGATATTAAAATCAAATTTTCAGGCATATAATATGATATAGGTATATTGTTAAATATTCTGGAACAATTTGGAACATATTTAAGTTACAACCTTTTAACTAGTAGAAACTTAATGGTGAAACTAAACAAAACTGTTTAAACATCTTGAAATGTTTTAATATTGCACTTATGATGAGTTAAAATCTTTTGGATACGTTGTAATATTTGTAATGGATTATAACTTTTACACCATTTAGTAACCATCCCTTATGGCTAAATGTAAAAATTATGGTTGGCAACAGGTTAAAATGTATTAATGATTTAACTATAACGAATTAAATTAGATTTAATAGCTTTAAAAGTTTTAATTTTGAGTTTAAAAAATTTAAAATGTCTTTATTATATAATTTAAGACATTGCAAAGAATCTATAATTAAAATTTACCACATATCAACAAATTTAATATATTTCTCGGAAAGTATAGTATAAAATAAAGCTTAGGAAGACCAGGTAAAGAAATTTGCACGCCGCACCGGTTTTAACGTTTTATAAGCCCCTGTTTCCGAATATGCCCCAAATTTGTTAATAAATCAGAAAAAATGGCAAATAGGTACTTACTTATAATATCAACCTGAAAAATACTGAACTACGCTTTACATAGTAAAAATAGCAACGAATACTAAAAAGTCGAAACATTCCGAAATTGAATTGTGTGTAAAATTTGAGTCCGGCAACCAAAAGTAGGCCAGTGTATGGAAGGTAGTATAATAAGTGGTGTATTGTTGTGAGATGAAAATTCCAATGTTTAACGTGTATAATAAGAGGTTGTAGATGTAAATTAATTATATTTTGCATTGGACGGTTAAAATTTACGACTGCGATTTTGAGAGTCACTATCGTATTTTAAATATAAGAAGTGACATTATTCAGGAATGAATAGCCCACTGCCCAGGCGGTCTGCTTAAATTCACCTCATTATATTCCTGAGTAGAATTAATAAAATAACTCATAATGTGTATCTGAGACCTATTAGTGGATAGTTGTTAAGTGGACAAACTAAATAGCTGTAAGAGGGAAATACGAAATATTTCCTGAAAAATTACTGCGTACCCCAATTTAGTCAGCGAGATGCCATGGGGGCATGGGCGTACCGAGGGACATGAAAAATCTGCCGTGAGCCTACACCTCTTCACATAAATTTGCTGACTTGCTCCTCCTAGCCCAATTTTTTTTGAGTAGGTATTGTAGTGTAGTATTGTAGGGTAAGTTTTTTCCTGAGTTGCCCCTTTTTAGGAATTTTTTTCCTGATTTGCTCCTCCCTAAACCAGAAGCTGGGTACAACCCTTGCATGGGGGTCATTTTTAATGATAATTTGGACTAAAATTAACTGATATATTTGCTATCCTCTAATGCTTTCTTAAGAAACAATTTTCGTAACTTAAATTGCTTCAATTTATTGCACTATCAAGTATTAGAGTAACATAATTTTCCAAGATTTCATTATAACAAAAACAAAAATTTTAATGGCCATTTACTTGAATAACATTATCTACAATTTTATCGTGTGTTCGTTTCTCTCAACTACTATTTCTTCAGCTGTTTGATGACAAACAATTCTTTCTTTTTCTCAACATATCAGAAAA
The DNA here is from genome assembly GCA_034190945.1 of Octodonta nipae. Lineage (NCBI taxonomy): Eukaryota > Metazoa > Arthropoda > Insecta > Coleoptera > Chrysomelidae > Octodonta > Octodonta nipae. The sequence goes on from CM067216.1 coordinate 177,694,437, forward strand.
ACTAGCTCCCTCGTAGTGGATATAATGCAAGCAGTTGAACAATTGGATCGGCTGCACATATATTCTGGTTATAAAATTAAATAACAAATGACTATCGATTGTTTTAGCTAGACAAGTACTTTCTCATACCTGCAAGATTATTTGATTCTAACGTCGTTCATAACGTTCCTTTTCTTTCAGGGGCGGATCCAGAGACCAGATTCAGGGGGTGCTGTCGTGCGACAGCGTGGGCGATCTTGTACGAAATTTACCTAGTAGAGGAGGGATACATTTTACTTCCTGACCTACTGTATGAATCGCCCATATCGCCACCCCTCTGGAACCGCCTCTGTTTGCTCTAAATCTATTGATACTTTACTTATTCAAATAGTCGTACTGAACAAAATAAATTATGATAATCGCCGCAAGACCAACAACCATTTACGCACATGGATGCACACATGGACGTAAATTAGTATTGTATTCTCCCAAGTACATTCATATATTTTAAATCTCTACATATATCTAACCATTAATATCCGCCCTTATATACATTTACACCCCGAGTTCGGCTTTTTTGTAGATATATATAATCATCCTTTCCCTTATTCATCATGTCCTGTAACTTATAAATTTTCTTGGAGTTTAGTAGGGGGAAGTCCCTTTTCACTAGTTTATCTATGGTGAAATTACTTGGTTTTAAATTTTGTAAATAACTTAAAAGAGTTTCTTGTTGGTTACCGACATTGTATCGGCTATTGTGTTTATTCGTTTATGACGAGAATTACTGTTCTCCATACCACTTATCTATAGTAGCTTGAACTTTTTCCTATTTATCATGAAAAATGACCTTAAAATAATATAAATAAGTTCTGATAGGCTTCCGCAGTTATAATTATAAACTGGCCTAGGTTCCGAGAGAGAACCGCTCTAAATAAGTGAATTGCTCGAGGTTTCGCCTCATTCTTTGAAACCATTAACAAGAGACAAAAATCGGAAGAAAAATATAAAAATGAAAGACTTAGAGTCTAGTTTGAATTCGGGGTCTCAATCTGCCTACTCTTTGGTTTTATTGACTCGCTGGATTCAGCATTTTAGATCTAGCGATCGATACAATACCAGTCGCAAATGTGATGGCGATACTCTTGGCGTTGATGGAACCCTGCATGATTAAATTGTCTCCATCTTCTGATTGTTAGTCAGCATTCGCCACTCCATGCTAACTAATCGGAGCTGTCTCTGGAGGGTAATCGATGTGGCAGCGTAACTCTACTATCTCTTTTAAAAATGCTCCATTGCGCTTTATGATCCCACTAAGTTGCACACTCAATAAAACTTTGGATGACAAACAGTTCACTAAACTCTTCAGACGTCCTTTGTTAGACTAGGTTCAATGTTTGCTTCAAATAATTTTAGGCTTCCTTGGATTTATGTGTTCGTTCTCTAACTGCACTATACTAAGACTTTGGTTGTCATAATGCCGTTTAAGGACTGAAACGGTCAAGTCGGGGATAAAAAATTTAAACCCTTGGTATTTTTTATTCAAATTTTAATCATTTACTCCTTACTATAGCATCTATGTTTTACCAAAACACTATTAAATTTAAAAATCTTTCTGTGTGTTAAGATTTCTTTGTCAATGAATATATTTTGATTTTTAATTCAACATTATTAACAGGATTTTTATCATTAAGTTTTAACTAATGTCTTCTTCAGATTATTTTAATATTTGAGCGGGATTTGTGTTTTTTACAGTGACTTGAAAATTAGGTTTCAGTGTGATTATTTGTTACAACTTACCAGGTGGATTATCAAGACAAGAGTCCCGCGGTTATTTCTACATTTGGCGATGAAGATCCATTTATAGTAAGCTAAAACGCTGGCATAATGAGTTTAAATTCGTGAAGGCTGTCCAAATTCAGTTGTTGCAGAAAGTACTTATTTATGATGTGGAATAACTTGTAATGCTCTTGCATTATTCTTTAGATGTGAAAAAAATAGATCTTCTTGGATCTCACATAATTCGATAAAACTTCAAAAAGTGCAATTAAATGCTCAAGAAATAAAATCACAGTCCTTCAACAAGGTACTTGGAAATGACCAGTTTTTGCCCGAAAAAGTGTTTATACGACAACAGTACCTATAGAGCAACACAAGTATTCCTTTGTAGGATGTCTTCGACGCAATACAGAAAACAAACAAGCGTCGTCGGATCTAACTTCGTGAGTTCTTACACATCTCTTCTAATGGTCGAATAAACCAAAACTGAAAAAATCCACATAATGGTTTATGCGCCACAGTGTCCTGATTTGGCACCCAGTGACTTTTTTTGTTCCCAAGGTCAAGAGGTGGTGCGTTTAAAAAACATAGTTAGAACACATGCGAAAGTGTATAGATCGAATATTTTGAAAAACTAAAACGTTTATTTTACATACCGAATGTTAACTTTTTTAACCGACTTCCAAATAATAGAGGATCAATTCGCCGGCATCTTTTTTGATGTATGCTCAGTGATTATTCAAAAACGGCTTGGGCAAGTTTGATGATTTAAACAGCATTATATTAAGGAACATTACAGAAAGGTATCATATAACATGTGATTTACGGTTTTACCGAAAATTAGAAAAAGCACTATTAAGGGATTACATTTCGCTAAATTTTAAGGAATCTTCACAAAAATATTTTCCAGCTTGAACGAAAATCAGAAAAATTTGTGAAAAAACCAGTGAACATCAATGTAAATGTCAAATTTACATAATAAATCTGTAGGTCAAGATATGTCATAAAAGTGTATCGTACAGGGTGTTTGTAACGGTTTTCATTTTGATTCATTTGAACTCAATTTCATTTTGAAAGAAGTTCTTTTACGGACTTACTACTCACATTCCATTAGTGTAACGAAACGAAAAATGTTATGTCGGCGATCATGTCTATATGGTATAGAGTTGTAGATGTGTGTGAGTGTGTGTGGGTGTGCGGGCATTGAAATTCGAGCAACAAGCAATGTGGGGGATTGAGATTACATTTATATAGGTGGGATCAAAAAATCTTAAAAATTAATGTGATATTTGGTGATACATAAGCAGTTGCATATATAGTATGGTTGAAATATGAGGTGGAATAGAATTATAGTTATATATATTGTTATGAAATTTACCTAAGCCGATCCTGTTTCATTTCAGTACGACACCGATCGCTTCTAGGATAAAAAATGTTCTCGAAATGGCTCGGCAGCTGTAAGATTGATGATTGATTTTACGAGAATTATAGTTATACAGGGTGGTTAAAAAAATTATATAGTGTGGAACATAAGTAGTTGCTTATACAAGATGCTTGAAGTAAGGCTGGAGTAAAATTATAGTTATTCAGGGTGTATCAAAAATTCGTTATAAGCATATATGTTTGAATTATAGGGCGGGGTATAAAATAGTTATAGAGATGGATACAAAAGCATATACTGGGTGGTTGAAATAAAGGGTAGAGTAAAATGTGGTTCAAAATTGTGAACAATTTTCTTATATAGAGTAGATCATGAGTGGTTGTAATATCGTGTTAATGTGAATTATAGTGGGTTGTTCAGAAAATTATAGAGAAATAGTTTCTAAACGGTTTTTATTTAAAGTGAGTTGATTTCGGTTATATTTAATAAAAACATTTCATTCCACAACTCCACACTACGTGTACACTTTTTTTTTGATAGGGTCATCGTCTATTCTCCAAGTTAAAATCAACGAAAACCCCCCTTTTTAGGTTTGTTGACATCCTCATCCTTTTTAGAAGTTCAATTATTTTGATCCCAAATTCCAGATACTCAAATTGGTACTCTAGGTTTTTATGATATTTGGTGGGTGTACAAGGAACAAATTTAGTCGTTAAATTATCTTACATTCTTCATTTGAAATTGCATATTGTAAGGATATGATTCCTTCTTCAAAATTGAATATGACCATCCTCGATGTACAGCGTATTAAATAAATAAATAATTCATTAAAATCAGTTATTAAGTCGCGAGAAAATCCGTCGTATTTATAGGTACATTCATAGTTTTTGGAATCTGGTTAAAAGAAAAACTAAAGGGAACGATGAGAAAAAAGAACGAATCACTTTGTGAAGATCGTTTACTATATATTGTATTTTTTACATGTCTTTGAAAAGTTCATATGATAATGAAAAAAAAAAGGATAATGTGAATACTAAAATATTGTAATAACTCGACATATATTCAGTGAATAACCCACTTATAGTTTTTGTATATTAAAAGGACACAACACAAAGAATTTATAAAATACTGTTTAGTAATATATTTAAGAAAATTATTAAACTACAAATTTTAAGTAAATTACAAATGTGAAGACACGGAAGTGATACAATTTTGATCCGAGCAGTACACTTTACTGTTAAATGACAACTCTTGGAGAGAGAAACTCAGTTAAATTGTAGAGCATAAACTACCGCGTAGGTAAGGCAATTGTGTCAAGCAACAACATCTCTAGAGATTATGTAGGTATATCTAGGATGGTTTTGCAATTCCCTGACAAAGTGTAAAAATTAACGATTCTTCGAATTTGATCATTTGGCCCTTTTTCGTTCATGTTTATTATTTATGCTGACAACCCTCTGCGACGCCTGGAATGGTATAGAGTGACAACAATGGACTCTTGTTGTTGATTGCGGATGGACGATTGGTAGTAAACGCCTGGGAAGGCGTCATGAAGAACCTGATTCGCAGTTTTTTGTTGAAAGATCTATGCATCGAGTTCAAAAGTTTGTCGGGAATCATTAAAATTAGCATTTCCAAAGGTTATGTGGAATTCTTATTGTTATAGTGTGGAAGTGATAGAAACTCATCTGCAGAGACTGCCTAACCCCATTTTTGTACAAGTTAATGCTTGCCCAAATCTAGCCAGAGTTAAAGCATTTCCAGAAAAAAACAAATCAATTTTCTACTTTGGCCACCTACAATCCTTGATATATGGGATATTATCGGTAGATTATACAATAAGAAATAGATCATCTCAGTGTGTAGTAAATAAATAGTCATTGACGGAAAATTATTAACGAGTGTAAGTACATTTTCTTTTAAGACTTTAATCAAATGTTATTTTTGACTTTCTAAAGGGTAAAATAAATAACAATGGAATTGAATAACTTTGATAGGAGTGCTTCTCTGCAGTGTTGAAGTATCAAATTTAAATGTTAAAATATTTTATTACCATATTCTTTGATTAGATCAGATAAAGGACCATTAATTCTCTTCTCAATTTTGCTGTTCTATTTTGTGCTTGACGCGTTTAAATAAGATAATATGAAGAAGACATTGTTTAATATTGCATCTAATTACGTAATTAGTATTTCAGTTAAAACTTTTCTTTTTGAACAATTAAATCAGCTGTGCTCGTTCTAATGATTAAACTGACATCAACCGTCGGAAGTTGCTGTAAATCAATAACTCTGTTTTAGTGTAGGCTTTTTTGTACTCCGACAAATTCACGCATATTTTAAACAAGTTTAAGTAGTAGTTTTCCTAGAAAGAGTTTTACATCAAGTCAATTTTAAACTGAATGGGTGAAGTGTAGAGTAGAAGCATTTTTTTATATAGAACGCGTTGTGTCAGGAAAAGTGGTATACTAGAAATAAATTAGGATTGTAAGACGTTCTGAATTTAATTTAAAACATATTGATATATGTTTTGAAACTATTGAACCTTATAATATATAGGTATTTATCCGGGAGTACATCCGTTTGTTATGTTGATTCATGTTTGACGGAATCAGCATAAAACAGTTTATTGAAGACAACTATTTGGGAATGACGTTATCCAGCTACAGAAACATTGAAATATAAGCAAAAATTAAATTCAGAAAGCCAATAGAGCAGCAGGTTGTCTAATCAACACAATATGGAGAACCAAATATATTAAAACGTAAACTAAGACGAGGATTTACATAGCTACTTTAAGACTAATAATGAAATAAGAGACAGAAACAAGATTTGACATTTCCAACACAAAAGGGATGTTAAAGAAGATACAAATGAGAAGACAAAATTCATTAAAAAAAGATTGATGAAGAGGAACAACTCCACAAAACCTTGGTACTCTATTTATTTTGTATGGAAGAAGTTACCAGAGGATGATTGATCTATCAATATTTTTTCCTTAATCTATTAATTTTATTAGAAAACTTTTGAAAGATTTTGAATTATATTTACTGAAATAAATTGAAATTAAAAAATATTAGTTGATTCTCTCAGTCATGTCTACTAGGTGTAGATATGTGATTTATAGTGGTAGTAGTATATTTAAAATTATAAAAGAAAAACTTGCGGAATATATTATAGACTTAGAAATGAAATGTTTGGTTGAGCATAGTTTATCACAGACCACAAAAAATATTAACCGCTAAAATGCACAAACAAGTTGATGCGCTCAGCACTGTTGAACAAATATTAAACTTGATAAAAAAGTTAAAAATTGAACTATTGGATAATGTACCTTCAGGAAACAAAGTAATTTGGAACAAAGAGGGACGGATAATCAGCGAGATTTTTTAATATGGCTTCAATTTCTTGTACAAGATTCCCTCTAATAAAATAATTCAATATGCTGTTGTACGGCGACAGGAGCCATACAAGCCTGCCTCCACATCGCACTGCCCTCATTGTGTCTAACTACTTGTTAGGACCAGGTAATTAAAATAATTCAAAGTGGGAAAAATAAAATCGAAGCCAAACCTGATATTTTTTCAGTTATTTGTTTTTTAAGGTGCTGAACTAGTTAATGCTTTAGCTAAAACTGATTGATAAATAGATGTTTGCTGTCTCATTAATCGAGTAATCACGCGAAAAGGAGATGCACTTTACAGATCTTTTAATTGAGAACAGCAACTCGAGAAAAAAATTCTATCCTCGGTTAATAAAACCAGTAACAGCATTGCTGAATAGTAACCTATTACCGTAACTACTTCTTGACCTGAAAATCAGAATAATAAAAGAGGTAAGACTGCAATACTTATTACAGCTCGTGCCGTTGTACAGTGAAAACAGAAAGAAGAAAAAGCAGTTATGATTGTCCTGAATAAGAGTGAACAGCTTTGTAAGTAAATGACCAAATTCTTAACATATATTGTAAAATCTATATATAAATAGGCAAAGACAAAACGATTAGGTACCGTTTTCTTCTCTGTTTCTCAACCGATTTTCATCATTTTTGTTTTGTTTAGTAGCTACTGATTAATTTATAATACTGGTTCATTCATTAAATAAAATATAATAAAAATTCATTATTTACGTCCATAATGTCAATGCCAAATAACTGAATGTGGCGCCGCCGCCAGACACAAAACATTGAGTAATTATATATAGAGAGACCAATGCTGTTATATACTTAGAGCATGTACTTCTGGAAGTGGCATGCAAGCGTTGTTATTGTTTAGTGGTAAAGTAATCGTTGTATATTATAATTATACAGGGCGATTCCAGATATGTTAGAAATCATTCGAGGGTGGCACATAAATAGTTGCATATATAGGGTGTGTAAAATATAGAGTTGAGTGCTAATACTAATAACTATATATAATATATTCTTAGAATAGAAGGTGCAGTCGAATTACAGTTATACAGGGTGGTGCAAAAATTATTATACATAGATGCATATACAGGGTGGCGGTAATGGAAATGCAACATTTCGTAACCCATAAGCAGTTGTATACATAGGGAAAATGAAATATATGGTGAGAGGAATTATAGATATACAGGATGATGATAAAAAATGTTAGAAAAGTAAATGATTTATAGAGTAGCCCACGAAGAGTTCCCTATATATAATCATTGAAATATAGGTCGGAGTAGAATTATAGTTACAGAAGATAATTAAAAATTTCATAAGCCAAAAAGTAAATATGGTGGGTCATAGGCAGTGGCATATACAGAATGGTTTACCCGGTGATTCAAAAATATTATGCGTGGTCCATGAACAGTTGCATATACAGGGTGGTGGAAATATATAATGAGATGGAATTATTATAATGAGGATTTTAATAAATTTTAGAGAATTGAGTGCAATTATAGCTATACAGGTAAGTTAGAAAAAATAAATAAGTAGGTTAGCCTATTAGCGGTTGAATTGTTGTTATAATAAATTAAGAATTTCGAATTTGAACACAAATAAAGTTCTATGAATTATATCTGAAAAAACTTCAATTTCGTTACTTATTTGTAGAAGCGAGATGTAAGACCGATATCTAGGATTTTCGAGGAAACTATCACACAGAGCTTCCGAATTTGGATCCCGTGTAATTGCTGTTCTCCCTAAAGTCCTAGGATAGAATGTCACGATAAAATTTTCAGGTTACTTAACCTGCCAGAGATATTGACACAATTGGTCGAATATCGACCACTGGGCGACAGCTAGTCTCATTAATTTGATAAATTAGAACCTTCAATTTCGATCCCGAAAATGAACAGAGCTGAAAATTAAACATTCAGGTATGAAGTTGTCATGTTCAACTTTATAACAACAATAATAAAAACTAAATAAATTGAAAAACTGCGAAAATATGTTGTTTGTATCGAATAGAATATTTATAATAGAATACATACATAACTTATATAGTGTGTAATAGCCAAATGGAATAAATTCGATAACGAATAATGGAGGGCTTGCAGGGAAAAACGCTTGGACACGTCGATTTTTATGTTTAAATGCGTATTTTTTCACCAAAAAAATATAGGGTATCATGTGACAGTGGCCAATACCAACTTTCTTATTTTAAATGCAAGCCCCTTTATATTATTTATTTTTAGGATTCACCAGAAAATTCTAGACATAATTCATGCACAATGCCCTACACCTATCTTCAACTGTTTAGGAAATATTAAGTGTTTTCAGATTTATTACAAAAATTAACAAAGAAAATTATTTTATTTCACAAATTCCCTATATAACACTCAATACTTAGTTCCCATTTAGCTCTTGGTATTGAGATAGGAAGCAAAAACCATTCCTGCGTTCCTTTTCACTAATTAAAAAAAATAGTTTTGTTTATTTTCGTCAAAACTCATAGCCTTAGCAACTTGTTGTCTTCCTGTATGGGAGGGGTGATCAGTGTCAGTGCTATTTTCGTTTGAATTTCGTTAACTGTACGTAATAATATCATTTAACATGGTTCATTTGACAGAAATGCACAAAATAACCATTCTATAAATGGTTGGCGATGGAAATAACACACGGACACAAATGGAAGTTTCTCGCTTATTTCACAAAAATTTCCAAATTTGCCGTCTGTATCCCAACGAACAATTAGCAAAATAGAAAAGCGGTTTTGCAAGCTTGGTCATGTAAGATAGATTAAAAAGTAGCTGCCAATGCTCTAAGTGATAATACGAAATTAGATATTATGCTTGAGTTTCAAGAAAACCCACACATCAATTTTTCGAGGATTAAAGGAAAGTAAAATGCATTCCTATAAAATGATGCACACTCAGGAGCTCATGGAAGGCGATTTCGATAAGAGAACGTATTTCTGTGAACAAATGATTGTAAGGTTAGATAACAATGTGATCCAATTATAAAATGTTTTGTAACGGTCATGTTAATCGTCAAAATTGCCACTATTGGTTGGAAATCATATTGTAGGTCCTATTTTCATTGAGGGCAACTGGAGTGGAGATAAATATTTAGAACCGCTCCAAAATAATGCCGTGCCAACTTTGACTAACTTATATCTTGATCCAGTAAACCCACAAGTTCCTGCAAATACAATATGGTTTCAGCAAAATGGAGCACCGCCCCATTAAGAAATCAATGTCCGGCAGTACCTGAACCAAATTTTTACAAATCGGTGAATTGGGAGGCGCGGATCGATAGAATGGCCAGCACGATCTCCTGATTTGACGCCATTGGATGATGTTTTGTGGGGATATTATATTATATTATTAGGTTTTTAGTGTAATGTAGCAAATTTGTGAAATAAAATAATTTTCTTTTTTTTATTGTCAATTTTTGTAATAAATCTGAAAACACTTAATATTTCCGAAACTGTTGAAAATAGGTGCAGGACATTGTACATGAATTATGTCTGGGAATTTTCTGGAGAATCCAAAAAATAAATAATATAGAGAGGCTTGCATTTAAAGCAAGAAAATTGGTATTGGCCACTGTCACATGACACACCCTATATAATTTTTTTTGTTGAAAAAATGCGCATTTAAAAATACAAATCAAAGTGTCCATGCGTTTTCCCAACACGCCCACCTTTATTCGTTATCGAATTTATTCCATTTGGCTGTTCCACAATGTAGACTTACACATATCACTCAGACATGTCTTAAAAGCTTTAAATAAAAGCATTTTTCTACACTAATGTTAGGTTTACTATCAAAGGCGAATGCTCTGCAATGAATTCTAAATACTATTTCGAAGTAAATTTAGATATTTTTTAAAAATGGAATAGTCAAAAGAATTTAAATACTTAATTAAAGGGAAGAATCAATATACTACTGACTGGATTTCTACGGAATGCAGTTTATTAATGATTTTATGTGAAACATGAATTTAAATTTTAAATTCTCAGCTGTTGAGTAAAGATAGAGAATATTTAGCCCACCAACCGACTCAAACATTCCCATAATTTATCGTGTCTAATTCATTGTAGTAACATGATCTCAATGGTCCGATCAATGCGAATCCTCCGGTTTTCACCTTTCATATTCTGCTTCGAAATCTCTCGTGGCAGTTTCTTATCATGAGTTTATCCACTAAAGGGATCTGTCCACTGTTCTGTTTTATTCCAGTGACATGTTGTTTGACAAGTACTTTAAAAGTGTCCACACCTTGGTGAATGCGTGTCAGAGGCAACCGGTGATTGAAAGCGACAGCTTCACAATAGATCCCATACACAAATTCTCTTTAAGCGTAAATATATACCAAGATTTCGAGAACATTTCTTTTACCTCAAGTGATGTGGTCTTTACATAACTATCAAGCAATTGAAATGTAATACGGCTCTATTTGATGGGATTACCGTACTTTTGTTATTCTTCGGTTGTTCGAATCCTACAAAAACGTCGAAGGTTATTTTAGAATAAGTGTTAAATACATATTATTATTACACTTGAGCTTTTTTAGTATGCATATGAAATGCTTAGAAGCAAATTAAATATGGAAAATGTCTACAAATTGTTCAACAGTTGAAGTGTTTATCAAAATAAACAAAGCCATTAATCAATTCAAAAAAGGTGAGAAAATCATATCACATTTCGATATTGACGGAATTAAATGAAGCTGTATTGTCATTGAACGCTTTGGTATTTTTTAAATAAAATTTGCTTTATGTTACTACCAGTAAGTAATACTTAGTACTGAGGTACAAAATCCGTGCATCCAGATAGAGTGATCCAATAAATTTAGGTTCTATTCAGTTGGTAGCAATATTCTATATCGATTTGTAGCCTATTTTTTAAGTCGCTGAATCATTATGAATATGCGCCGTCTATGGAACAATTACAATCATTTATTTTGTTTGGCCATGAAGGTTTTCTCTCCTCGCAACGAGTTCAGATAATTTTTTTGATTGGTGGTGGTCTTATTAGTACTACAAAATCTCTATTTCTGTTTATATATTTCCAGGATATATAAAAATGTATAAATATAAAATTTATTCTTATGAAAAAGATGATCAATTGGTTAAAATTGAATCTTGAAACCTAAAATTCCAAAATTGAACCCCCAGATCCCCGCGCTAGCTACGGGCTTGCTCACAGACAAAGAAATCGCAAATCCAGAAGGAGATGTTTATGAGTAAATGATTAATATCTGGTGAATGTTTTTTCATGTAATTTTTTTGTATCAATTAATATTGTAGTCGTTTATTGAATTTTTTTTAAGATTACTTAAAAACAAATTCATTATTTATTTCCTTTGTTTGGTGTTTTTAAGTATATTAAAAATGAATTTTCATCAAGTGAAGACTGAAACAATCATCAATTTGCATTTTTTAAATTTACCAAAAAACTAGCTATTTGATGGGATCCCAAATTCATGTTTAGTCATGTTAAAATGCCTAGAGTACGCGTATGCCAAATGTATCACCAGCTAAGTGAATTTGAAAGAGGTCGAATTATTGGTTTACGAGAAATCGCATTAACAGAAATTCATCTAATGTTATGAGATGTTGTCCATAATGCTGTGATAATACCCAAAATCGGAAAACAGTTGGCACCGGACGTCGAAGGGACACAAATGAAGTTCAAGATCGACATCTAAGACTTATGGCGCCTTTAGAGACCGATTTTCGACAATTGGAAATTTGGCTGAAGAGTGGTTAGGAGAACAAGTCCATGTTGTTTGTGTCCAAACGGTTTACCAGCATATAAGGTCTCTTGGACTGCTTGGACAGCTGAGCATCGATGGCAACGACTACAGTGGTGCAGAGAACGACAACATTAGAATGTGTAATGGCATCAGGTCGTCTTCTCTGATTAATTTCGATTCCGCTTGGGTGGCTATGATGACCGAAGACGGGTTAGACCATTCAAGATAAAAAATGTCAACGTCAATTTGATATTGGGCGACAATTACACCGAACAGTAGGCGTTATGGTATGGTTTCACTGTTGCCATGGCTGTCCAGATCCCCCTATCTTTCGCCCATAGAACATGTTTGGGATATGACTTTGGAGATTCTAAGACATGAAATAGAGACACCCTGGGATAGTATTCCTCAAGAAGAAATTGCCCACCGTGTTGAATCAATATCAAGACATGTAGGGGGAGTGTGATAACGGCGATGGACAAACACATTACTAACAAACTTAATAGTAGTAATAAAATTAAACTCCTTGGTATTTGTTTATTCAACTTTTAATCATTTACTCCTTACTATAGCATCTATGTTTTACCGAAACAATATTCAATTTAAACATCTCCATCTGGGTGTTGCGGTTTCTTGGTCACTGAGTAGACATGTTTAGTAAGACCTCTTACAGAAAAACTCCCGTGGGATTAACTGATAGAAAGCAGGTCTGTAGATTTGTCACAGTTTTTTTGTGTAATATGTGTTAAATGTATATGGTTGACAAATCCATGGAGATGTTTTCTCTTTGTTAATCCTGAGAGAGAGTTTTTTAGAAGAGTACAATTAGTGTTCCGGACAATTTTCACAATTTACAGTCCACACTTTTATTTTCAATTATTTAAGCTATTTGTTTTTTCAAAAATCGTCGTGAGGAGAGATAACTCAGGTGAACAATCAAAACAAATATTTACATCCTCCATCATTCAGAAATTACTTGCAATGATATAAATAAATTCGAAAAGATGGGCATTACACGTATGTCGGAAGTTGATTTTACAATAAGACACCTGAAACGGCCGTTGTCTTTCCGTCTCAAGGGCATGCACACCAGACGGAGAGGCATCGCTGGCCGACACGGTGGGCTTCCTCTACCCCGCAATACCCATTTGGTCCCTACTGACATTGCAGATGTCAAAGGCTGGAGTGACGACCTCTCCGATCGTACTTCTCCGGACCGTGCCCGTTTAGGGCTAACCAAGCGTAGATGGGATGCCGCCCGAACAGGCCCGGCTATACCTGCTCTCCCATGCTTGTTTTACTACAATGGTTTTTTCACATAGTGGATCACAGAGCTAGTTAGGCTCTTAGTGGGCAAGAAAAACTCGTCTGGAATACAGGGCGATTACCCGATATCTTAAAGCAGTGTACATACCAACAGTGTTAGGGTGTTGGTTGACCTTCAGAAATTTCAGCACCGAACATGGTGATTTGAGGTCTACAAGACAATTTTCCACAATACGGGAATGCATGGTGAGGGGTTTTGCAAGAGAACCTCTATGGCATCGGTATATCTTACAATAAACGTTTTAGGCTTCTTTTCATATAGACGTACTGTTCGGTTTGAGTGATGTAACGGCTGATCAAATTGGAATGGTGAATAAGATCTTGGTGTGTTCTCTCGTGTCTCGATTTTGTTGTTTAGACGTACTATGCCGTAATTTAGAATTTGTTGAGTAACCGCTTGTCGCCTTTTTTTGATGAGGATAGAGTAAACTACATCAAGTTTATGTTGACAGAAATGAATCACAGGAAAAAGACGTTACATACAGTACGACTGCCGATTTAGAGTCTTTGTGAGCTAGTTTTTCCTGAAACATCTAGATGTCGAATTCATTTCAGAAAAAATATTAAATTCAGTTATATGTACTAAATACATAAATAATTATTTGAGATTTCAATCAGTTGAAGGGAGCGTAACTGGTGAAGGTTATCGGCTAGAAAGAATATATTCTCTTGCGTTTAATTAATTTAAAAAATATATTATTGAGTATTTGACTTTAAAAGTTTAGGTTTAATAAAACATTATGCATATATTGTATGATATTTATCTAACATTACTATCTGAGTTTCATAATAGCGGAACTATAATCAAATATAAATGCAAATTAAAAAAAAAACTTTATTTTAGAGTACAGTCAAGTATTATCATCACAAAATTACGTTTTGAATATAACTTAAATAGCAAATTTAATTATTCAATTCAATAAAGTATTTGTTAAATAATTTGGCAAATTGGCCGATAACCTGATGTGTGTTACGAGTTTTAATTAAAATTCAAAAACATTGAACTTACCACAATATGGCGACACATTTTGCTTTTGTTTAATATGTCAAATTTTATTTGAAATTGCTAAAAATTAGAATAGTAAAACCAGAATCGAAGGAATATGCCTAACATAATGTCGTTTCCTGTTATATTCTACTTAAAGTTTTACTAAATTCGAAATTTGCACTCCCCTACCACTTCTTATAAATAATTACCAATGAATCAGAAACCTCTAGGTATGGCTTGACTGTCCACTTCTATTTACACATTGAAAATAAATACTAATCAGGCGTTGGAAATAAATAGAGTTGTCGATACGATTTGTCATTAGAAACGTGAAAATACGACCAGCTATTTTCATTTTTCTAATTCATCATTATTGTTAATAATTACAATTAATTTATAATTAATGTTTGAGAATTTTAGACTAAGTGTTATTTAAAATGTACACGGTCCTAATTAATATACTACTATGGTCAATTCTGGAAAAACCAAAATCGACCTTCTTTGTTTTTTTAATGAAAATTATATGTCTTCAGATTTGATATCTTTCTCCTACAACCCGTTTTGCGGCAACAGTTTGAATATCATCTCATGCTACACAAGTTTTAAAAATGTCAAATAATATAGTATTTAGTCATTTAATTTGAAGTCTAACATTTTGACATTCCTTAGGTTTTTGAGATCTGTTAGATTATACATTCTAGTTATTTTAAACATTTATGTTATTTTTGCCAGTTACAAATTTTCCTACTTTGAAGTTTTGAATATTTTAGGCATTTGTGACGTTTTAGGTGTTTTGACATTTTATATCTTTTTAGTTATTTAGTACATTTTGAGATTTCTGGTATGTTATATACTTTTATCGTTATTTTTCTCAGTTGTTACTTTTCATATTTCCGTAGTTTTCTAGATTTTTCTGAAGATATCTCAAAATGTTTTGACCCTCCCGACATAAATATATACTTCTCTATATTCTTCTAAAGAAAATACTGCTTTTCGAGGAAACAATTAATATTTCTAAAGAAAAACTCCATATATGCCGGTCAGCTTTAAGCGTGACAATCAGTAAAATTCAAAAAACAAGTTTTTGGTTTTTTATTTTTATCTTTTACAAAAAAAAAAACACGAAATTCAGTGAAAATTTACCTTTTTATGTTCCAAACAGACTATAATTTTTTTAAATTTAAAATATTAATTTTCAATCGAACATTCTCACGTCAAAATATACGCTTTTTAAAAAATCTTTGGGCTTTTTATTGAAATACCTATCTACTTTCAGTTGGTGTAAAAAACTCGAAAAACATAAGATTACATGTTACGTTGATTTAATGCTGTTTTAAGATAACCTGAGTGACCTAGGGAAAATTTTAGTCCATCAAAAGGTATTTCATAGAGAATAATGTATATATTTTTTTGCACCATCAGAAACTAGAGATTTCAACAAACAAAAAACCCACAGACTTTTTTAAAAAGCAGATATTTAGACGTGAGAATTTGCTATTGAAAAATATGGTACTTTTTCGCTATTATGTCAAATTATGGTGAACAAAATAAATATATTAAATAAAAAAAAATACAATGTGTGAGACATAAAAAGGTAAGATTTCACCAAATTTCGTGAATTTTTTTTTCTAAAAGATAAAAATAAAAAACCAAAAACTTTTTTGAATTATTCACATAAATTTTTAGGTAATGTGAAAAAAGTGTGAACACAAAAGTTGTAGATATTTTTATTACCTACAACTTTGTCATCTAACTTTTTTCCATGGGACTTGTAGATTTGCCGGATTTTTGGGAGGAAATCTTTGTATATTTCAAAAGTTCCAAACTTTCAGGAATCAGACTCCATTTTCAATTGCAAACAAGTCAAAAAGCAAGAAATAAATGTTTATATAGGTATAATTAATGAATAATAATAACAAAGATATTTTGTTCAATTCTGTATGAAATGAACTTTATTTATTATATTACTCAGTTGCACAAAGAGCATAACTCCTAGTTTTCATATAATGCCGACGGATCAAATTTAGTACACATATCCTGATGTGATACAGTAAAAGAAATTTGTATTATTGTTGATTTGAAATAAAAATATTTTCGAATCGTCAAATTTACATATTTGTTAATATTATCTAAGCAATATTTATACATACAAATATTTTTGTACATTGTAAATTGTCAATTCAACGATATTATTGATGCAAATGTAACGGATATTTTGAATTTGGGGAAAATTTGAAATAGGTTTCTACACTTTTGCTAGTTCTGAATAATTTAAATAAGGGACACGTGATGTATTAATTAAAAAATATTTTATAAACATGAGCATTCTCTTTTTATATTGATTTTTTCCCAGACTTCAAAAAGAAAGAGGTTTTAAATTATTCTGTATATGTTTTTTATGTGTGTTTACCAATTACTCGAAAACGGCTCAAGGAATTTCAACGTTTAAAGGAGGATTCCGAAGTGGTTCCATATTTTTTTCAAGGTCATAGCTTATATCGTTTTTTAGAAAATCGGTAAAAACTTTTTTACCCACTTTCTTATACATAATTTTGTTTGAAAAATGATAAATTTTGACCGTCATAGCGAGGAAAATTTTACGCCTTGAATGACCTTGACCATGACCTCGTTCATGACCTTGACCGCTACCAAGGTCAAATGCATTTTTATTGAAGAATCAGTAGACTTTCACTAAAATCAGTATAGTAGGGTTTTTGAGGTCGCTGATAACGAATCTGAGGGCAGATTTACAGAATTCAAGTTGGCCGATTCAAGATGGCGGACGAATTTCAAAGTCAACACGTTTTTTGAAAAGAAACCCCAAAAAACCCCTATCCCGGTTTTGGTGAAAATCTATTGATTTTTGAATAAAAAGGCATTTGACCTTGGTAGCGGTCAAGGTCATGAACGAGGACATGGTCAAAGTCATTATGGAAGCAAAATATTTCACTTTTTCGGAAACCGAAATAAAAAATTAGGGTTCTCATTTAAAAAAATGCATTTGACCTCGATATGACTGTCAGGGTCATGGTCACCGTTACTAGCTAACAGTGACCATGAAAAAATGCAAAAATATTAATCATTTTTCAATAAAAATATTCCAGAAGAGTTATTCAAAAGTTGCCATACTTTTGGCTCATCCTGCATAGGCTTTGGTAGAGTGATGATAGAATTAAAATATGGAAATGTATCTGCTCGGAACCTGGGGCATAATAAATTGAAAATAAATTCGAATAATCAAAATTAATGTCAGCTAATTAACTTCAATATGGAGATTCTCAATTAATCTCTATATATAGCGTTTCTTAATTCGTTGGTATCAAATGAAAATGTTGATCTGAATAATATTAACAGAACAAGTTATTCTTCAAAAAGATTTGTATGGTCTAAAACGTATACTGCAATCATTACATGTCACTTCCTCAACTTTATACGATATTTGTCAGCAAATGTGAATTTTACCTAAATATGAAGCACCTTTATTATTGATTATATCTAATATTGTTTTCAAACAGAAGCAATTATAATTTAAAAATTCAGGTAATTATGCCATATCACTAAAAATTGTATAATAATAAAATATTGATGTCACTTCTTCAAACTGTATACTAGGTTTGACAAAGAATATTAATTTTCGTTAAAAGAGAAGTACCTTTATTTTTAATAATAACTCAAACTGTTATCGAGGAAAGTTTATTATAATTGAAAATTGCATCCTATTATGACATATGACTAAAAAATGTATAATGATTTATTATAAAATTTTGCGGAGGAGAGACCATTAAATGAATGTAAATGGAATTAAATCCAATTGTATAATAAAATAATTAACACACCTAACAAAATGATGATACTCAAATCGTCTATAATACAGTAGATCTGCCTAAGTTAGAATCATATGTTCGGTTTTTGTTTTAAAGAATATTGACAACCTTGAAAAATATTATTACCATGTATGTCTATATAGTATTTTCTGGAACAGTATTGCGGTTATAATAAGGAATAAGGAAGATTTGTGTATTATAGTGTATTAGAGTAATGGTTTCCCCACTAATTTACCTATAGTATTTAAGTATTATATATTAAGGGATAATTGTAAATCTTTTCAGTTTTTGTTACTCCATGATGACAGCTTTGCTATAGTAAGGACTGAGTGAAAAAATAAAGGTTTGGTGTTAGGGTACAAAACTTTGTGTTTACAGATCCGTGACTCACCAAAGGTTACACAGTTTTCTCAGTAAAGAATAGGTAGAAGACGAAACAAATCTGTTAGTATTTCAGAATGACCGAAGAAAGTGTTTTAACATACTGCACAGTACACGAGTTAAAAATTTAAAGAAAAAGCTTCAACAAAAAATAAGTGTAGACATCGAAATTCAAGAAGACTTATTTTTCCTGACTGATGCTGCTGGGAACTGACGCTACGGAACTTTACTGATGTATGTGAATAGACTATTATGTTGCAATGTGGCTACCTAATACTTGAACAATATAACGCTTCCAATATATTTCTTTCGGTGGAATGGACGCATTTACAGCCTCTCTTCATCGGCAAATAAAAAAATAATTTGACCTATTAGACACTGTGTTTTCAAAATCACAAGTAACTAAGTGTATTATTCTATCAATCATAAAAAATGTTAATAAAATCTTGAAATATGTTGAGTTGTATATATTCTTTGTTAATAGATGTAATAGAGGAGAATCGTCAGGAAAAATCAAAGTACTATACAGGGTGTTTCATAAAATATGCACCAATGGTCAGCTCCGATTTGTCTTATTAAAAATAAGAGCAAAAAGTTTTTATAAACATAGATTCATATGCTTAATTTTTTTTGTATTAAAATGAACAAAACGCATACTGACATTTCTAATTTATGCGAAAGAACACATTGGAAAAGCTAGATTGACAGGTTCTGAGCCATTGACAAATAAATAAATTAATGAATATTGCTGGTAAGTAAAATTTTCAAGTATGTAAAAATGAATTTTGAATAGAGTGTAAGTGCAAGAATTATTGCAGATGAGTTGGAAATATCAGCGTCTTCGGTATTAAGTATTCCACATGAGCAACTATTAAGTACTTATCACTTAAACAGATTTCAGGCGTTGTTGGCTAAGGATTTTGTTCTCAGGTTTTTAAGGAAACCAGTTGTCGCTCAGTGGTCGAAATTCGATCCTATTTCATGAAATTGGATAAAGTATATTTTTATAAGAAACAAAGATGAGGAGAAATCGGAGAAGTATGTGTAATGACCAAAATTGATCACTCATATTGAAAAATCTATTGAAATAAAAAAGAAAATAAAAATGTAATCAAATATAGGTATTCGAAATAATTTTGACAAATGATTTTTGACATTCGATTAAGAGCATTAAGAGTATAGCATTGGTCGCATCTC
Source organism: Octodonta nipae (assembly GCA_034190945.1). Classification (NCBI taxonomy): domain Eukaryota; kingdom Metazoa; phylum Arthropoda; class Insecta; order Coleoptera; family Chrysomelidae; genus Octodonta; species Octodonta nipae. The sequence goes on from CM067216.1 coordinate 177,714,442, forward strand.
CCAATTGAGTGAGATAGCCTCTTGCTCTCGCTATTGTCCTCTCTTTTTACTCTTGTTACGACATTGTGTATTACATGTTACCTCCAGGAGTACATGCTCTAAGAATATAACATCATCTAACGCTCGCTTCCTCCATATATAATTACTCAATATTTTCACCGTCAGTGCCAGCTATGTAAGAAGGAAAAAATGTTGAATAAAAAAATACATTTCACTCTCGTATAGATGTGAGGTACCTAACTTACGTTAACAAATCAGTAAATGCATTGAATTTCTTTATATATTAGGTAAATAATAGACATTTTAAAATGCCAATAAGATGTTTATTTTACTTAAAAGTCAGTTACGTCGTAATAAATGCAGGAATTGATCCATATAACATAAATCAAATTATCAGATAAAATACATGAAAAGATTCGGCCTTTAAATATGTAGTTATAATTTACTGCAGAAAAAATTTAAATTCCCTATAAAATTATTAATACATTATATATTAAATTAATATTAAATATAATATTTTCAAACATTAGTTAATGCATATTTTGGGATATGAGGCTGAAAATTTTGTTATAATAGCCTTAAATTGAGTAATAGAACCAATTATAATCTTTATTCTAACATTTCAGTTAACGGTTTCAACTTGTAAGCACAAAATACAAGCAACCAACTCAATAGTTAGTGTTAATATTACAAAGTAACTACAAAACAACAGAAAATATTCATAAACCAGATATCTTAAGATTCAATATAATTTTCATTAATTTTAATGATACAAAAATACTAAGCAATGAGTAGTTAGTTCAATTTTGTATAAAAAATGTAAAGAAATACAATGAACCTGCTGTTAATTCATTTTAAATAATACCTATTTTTGTTGGAAACTTTTCTCAGTGAATGAAATTTAAATCTTGAACTTTACTCATTGGATTTAAAACTTACCTTTACCCACAGTGCTATACTAACCTAACGGCTAACAATATTATTACATGTCAAAATATAAATCAGTCCCTACAACAAAAATGGTCATGATATCAGGGCTGCCAAATCTAGCTGTTTATCTCAAATCTTACTGTCTGTGTTTAAATTCACGATTTTTGTAATATTCTTCAAATTATATGAAAATATATATGTAAAAATAAAAAGAATCTAAGTTGAAAGTATAATATTAAAATTAATAAAATATTTTCAGCAATAAATAAAAATCCGTTTTTAGTTGATAAACCATATTTACAAAGCATAGAAAGTTGCACACTTGCGAAAGCCCAACAAATGGCAATTATTAATTTACATTTTATGGGTTCTATTTCAATAACCTGACGATGTGCAACAAACGGACGATTCCAAATTTCTTAGTTTTTCAATAAATTTAGTCTTTCACATTCGAGTCAATATATCTTATCATTTTCTCTCCAAGCAATCTGGCTGTCAGTATTATTTGTTTGGCATTGACAGTGTGGACGTAAATAATTAATTTTTTATTATATTTTATGTAATGAATGAACCAATTATATAGGTAAATTTAGTTTAGCGTTCTGCACTGAAGGTCAGGTCAGTAGGTAGTAAACAAGACAAAAATTTAGAAAATCGGTTAAGGGACAGAGGAGAAAATGATATCTAACCGTTTTCTCTTTGCCTATTTATATATAGATTAATGCCCGATAGATTTTTTTGTTTTTGCTATTCACAAACTAACAATTTTCCATCAAAATATGGGTTGACATTATTGCCTGATAAGGTTAACCACGAACACTATTTAATTTTTTTTCAAAAATACATTGCTACATTTTGCAGCTGATGTTCGTGTTTATTTCTATGAAACATACAGTGGTTTGAAACTGGGGGATCTGATGGTTTGCCACGCCACGTCGTTTATTCGATATAACTTATTTGGATTATTATTTCTGAGGGTATTTACAGGAAATAGTATACCAAATCATTTTTTGTGGAGAGCTGATGCCCCGAGGGGTTGAGTAAAATCGCATTAAAGATTTTAAAATTAAATGCCCAGGAAAATACGTATAGGCAAATTTCTCTAAAACGACTTGATTTGTTAAACATTAAATATTTGTGGAGCTACTTTAATATCAATTCTTTTTCTGATTTCTAGCACTGCTTTGGCACATATGCAATATGCACTAAAATACCCATTGAAACATGTTCAAACAAACCAACATTGTGAATCTCGCTTATATGGAACAAAAATTAACTTTGAAGACGCGAGATGTAAGACCGACATCTAGGATTTTCGAGAGAATCAGCACACAGAGGTTCCGAATCTGGAGCCGTTCCGTGTAATTGCTGTTCTCACATAACTCCTAGGACAGAATGTCACGATACAATTTTTCAGGTGACTTCACCTGTCAGAGATATTGAATACTCTCTTCGAGGTGTCATTCCGTTGTACGCAAGACAATATATATTATATATAATATACATTGATTCTGGTCAGGGAACCTTCATCAGTTGCGCTTCCCACAATTGAAAGACCTCTCGAACACTTCTTTATGTATTTGAAACATTTCGTTAAATTTGAAGACGCGAGATGTAAGACCGACATCTAGGATTTTTGAGAGAATCAGCACACAGAGGTTCGGAATCTGGAGCCGTTCCGTGTTATGAATGACACCTCGAAGAGAGTATTCAAAAAATTAACTTACCAAAAATAAGAAAAAATGGCAAAACATTGTACAAAGCAAAAATATTTTTTTTATTCAGATCTGACTATAATTTTTATTCTGAATTCAATATAATATGAATGGTATTAAACTCTCTTTTTTATTTTTCCCATGTATATAACTGCTGAAGAACATAAAAAAACAACAGTCACAATTATATTTTTTTAAATTAAATTACATTTCTAATTTTTATTGCGGAGATACTTTGCATAATTGAAGTTGCCTTTTCTTTAAAATATATAAAACGTTTTAGACATACATGACATATTTTATTATAATTGTCGTTATTATTTAAGAAGAAGGCATAGCAAGATGCACATGCACGTATCTGTAGCTCCAAGAGATTTTTAATTTGTTTCTTATAAATTCCGTTAGTTGGAATCATTTAGGCACGTCTACAAAAGTGCTGTAGCTGGATTCTTAGTGGTGCAGTAATAATTAGGACGTGTTTATCAACAAAGGACAATGTTAATTGAGAAACCAAACAAGTTCCTTTGAATTTATGCGCTTATTTAATTATTCTGCCACGTTTTGTAGTGGCTCTAGAGATTATTTTGCAGTGTACCTGAGAAACGGAACGAAAACTCTAGGAACACTACATTTAGGAAAATTGTAAAAATAAATGCGATAACGTGTTGGAGTAACTAGTTTTTAAATATGAAAATTTTTCATTAGTTTGTATTCAGGATAGGTTGAGCTAATATTATACCAAGTTACATAAGAATCAGGAACCACAGTGAAACGCAATACACTTTTTTGACTAAGCGAGTTCAATAGAGGGTAAATAATAGACTCGAGAGAAGCCGCTTTAGGGAAATTGGCACTAGAACAGAAGGAGTACAGAACTCCATCCTAGAATAACAGATATTGAAGATCATAAGCCTTAGAATTTTAGCTTTACGGTACCGTTTCATATCAGTTAGGGGATTGCAGAACGTGGAATGCTTATTAGAATGCGAACCATTTATCAGCACACAAAAAGCTTTAGATTGTTCTCATAGTGTTCTTATTTTATTTTACCTTACTTTAGGAGTAGTGCAGATTTGACTCTATTTTTTGTGGGAGTATGTGTGATGGCCTCAACTAGGACTCAACGTAATCAAGTGTTTCAACAAGACAATGATCGGCCGCATGTAACCAGAGTTACAATGGGCTTCTTTGAGTCTAATCAAATTGATTTGTTGCCTTGACTATCAAGATCCTATCAATGGTCACCAAATCCCGATAGCATGGCATGAAATTAGTCAGGAGTCATTTCTCTTATTATTGGGTGTTCTGATTTGTATGTAACTGTTTTAAATAAGTAATGTGAACAATTATGAGAGCTCGATGTATCTTCTTTTGGCAATAATATTTTTATTAATTGCGGCTCTGATCAGGCTAATGGTCAAAGTCGCTAGCCAATTTCTGAGATTGTTAAGTCAGGAGTTGCGTCTTCTGTCGGGTTCGCTTCTTTGCCTCATATTTCCTTGTAGGAGAAGCAGTAATATCCAGTATCGTTCGTTGTTCCTTATAATCCCAAGGTTCGAGTTCTCTTGAATGCGGATCTGCATTTTCTTATTTTAGATGTTAATGTGGGGTTTTTTACCCCTCACAGTGGTTTATGAAAAAACACAAATAAGTAAAGTAATTGAAAATCAAAGTGTGGTATCTAAGAGCAGTTTGTGGAATCTGCCGGGAACACTAGTTGCCTTCTTATAGAAAAACTCTCTCGCAGGATTAACTGTAGGTCTACGGATTTGTCAACTAGTTTTCCTGTATACTATGTTGAGATGTATTTTGTGTGATACTTATTTGATGTGACGTTTCGATTCCTCATTAGGAATCGTTATCGAAAAATGTAGTTTGAAATAATTTACACATTTACACAATATTATAGCTTTTTGATGTTCATTTGCTAGGAGCCGTTGCCATGACACCGGTATCTCTACAGAAAGTGTTCCAATTTCTTCATTATTCAATATCATGCAGACACTTTCTTTGATTTTTTTCTGTTATTTTTTAGAAAGTTTCTGCATGATTTTGAATAATGAAGAAATTTGGAACAACCTCTGTAGAGATACCTGTACCATGGCAACGGCTCCTAGCAAATAAACATCAAAAAGGAACTTCAAAGGCAATTAATCAACCAATTGACATTGCGAAAAAGTCAAGCTATAATAGTGTGTAAATTATTTTAAATTACATTGTTCGACAACGATTCCTGATAAAGAATCGAAACGTCACATCAGATAACTATCACACAAAATACATCCCAACATATTATACAAGAAAACTAGTTGATAAATCCGTAGACCTATTGTTTTATTGTTAATTCTGCGAGAGAATTTTTCTATAGGAAAGCAACTAGTGTTCTGGGCAGTTTCCACAAACTGCTCTTGGATTCTACAGTTTGATTTTCAATTACTTTACTTAACTGTGTTTTTTCAGAAATTATTGTGAAACCATCATTTAGAAACTGCATTTTCTTGTTTAGATATTCGATGTTCGTTTGTAATATGAGCTGTGCAAGAAATTCATAATATATGTCGATACAGCGAAATTTTGAATGAGTCGAGCCTTTTACTGGTTGATTCCTGTTATTGTCAATAACTCGACTTCATAGAGAAGAACAGGAAATATATAGCTTTGTAGGAAACATGATAGTTTTAACCCACGATAAAGGGAAAGGATATGAATGACTGACCTTTATTTCTTGTACAGTGCAATCAGTGGGTGCTTGTTTGGATTTGTAACCGACTTCATCTCTGCTCACTCTTTTCCTGTAACAGATAAGTAGGTATTTAAAATTTATAATTTAAACACAGTGTGTTCAAACATGTGTATTGTAAATTGTTATACTATATATACTTATCTGTTTCTGTCTGGAGTGAGTTTCTGGATATTTTCTGGTGATGCCGAAATTGTTAATTTATCAGAACCCATTAACTTTTATCTTTATTCATCTCATCTGCTTTTTGGAGATAAAATTGCCCCAAGGCTGGAAATTCTCAATAGTCAACTTTCAGCTTGGGGCAAGGATCTAGTATGACACCCACATTTTTCGAAAGTGCTGAGAACCTAGAAAAGAAGTTCTACCCCTATATTACACGACAGACACTATGAAAAAAAAATACAAAAACTGCATTTTGCTGATGATCAAGAAATATTCACTAAAGATAGTGTGATGACGCTTTTTGTGTGCTAAGAAAGCTGAATAAAAGTATGTAAAGTGGCACTAAAAACTAAATATATGGCTGTTCGAGGAACGGGGGTACTTATGATGAATCGATAATGATAGTCTGCCAAAGGAGAAGTGTGGGAGATTTTAGTAAAGAATCAAGAAATAGTGATAGCTGTGGAAATTTTTGAAGGTACGGCTGTGACCTCAAAAAAGATAGTTAAAGTGAAAAGTTTGATTCCTAAATTGTAGTGGACATTTAAGAAGAATGCCAGAAGAGCGATGGCTTTTGAACATCTGACACTGGGACCCAACACACCGAAGAAGAACAGGAAGACCGCGATTTCCATGGCAAGATAGAGTGAAATAAACAATGGAAGAATTTTTGCACTGAATCAAAAGTGGTCGGCAGCCAGGTTCCTGGAAAATTGATGCCAATTCGCTTGGGTAGTCAGCACAATTCTGTTTTACTTTACAGTGAATTCTACCGTTGTAAGAACATTTTCTCCAGTTTGTATAGTTTCTGTAGGTGGATATGTTATTGGGATGGAAGACTGTTAATTGTCTCATAGATTGTAGAAATAAATCACAACTACTCTATATTAAAAGTATTTTTATAACAATTAACTATTGCTGATACCATATCTGGACGATCTGACAAACTACACCACAATTTATAAAAATCTTCTACCACCACTTCTCAGAAAAAATTCGTATTTTCAAAATAGATTTGTAAGTTTAAGGTTGCACTATATGTATAAAAAATCAGGCAAATAGAATTTTGAAATGGCCACCTGCCATAGTTGGAAAAATATGCGGATTTTTCGGATTTCAAAATTATTGTGTAATATGATTATTGTGACGTGGAAAACTTGATTATAACGGCCCTTATACACCAGTTTATAGAGCAAAACTCTTTTTCGGGCATAAAATTCAACAGCAATTACTTATACCATCACGTCAGTAGCAGTTTATAGATAATTATTGCTAAGATTGTAACAGCAAACTCGTAGAAGTAAATTATTTAAATAATATAACCCCGCAAAAATACAATTTTCTTTTGTTTTTTGCTTATATAATGAAAAGCAATGGAGGAATCGTAATGCGGTCTACAGAAAAGTTATAGAGAATAAGAAATCCTTCTTAATGCGTGTCTGTACATTCTGATTGGATCATTTTTTACCGAGTAAATCCAGAAAAACTGGTCAAAAGTGGATTGTTTTCAAAAATGTATAACTTTCTGGTAACTAATACTGGAATATTAGTCATCGTCAAAACGATAGTTTATGATCTTAAGTTTATATAGGCTCACGGATGGATACTATTGAAAAAGCAGTTTTTGAATAATTCGAATTTAAATAATTTAGAGAGTTATTTTGCACATCCCACCGTATTAACGAGACTATTTCGACCGGGATATCCTTAAGATATTTTGAAAGTTCATAAATTTCACTTCAGTGTGCCTATCTTGGTTTTTCCCTATAATTCCAAGTGGTAGGTTTAAAATAACAGTAAACATTGCATTAAATGTACGAATATGCGACAGCTAGCCAGCAGTGCACTGACAATAGCGATTAAGGCACATGAACGGAACTATAATTTACTTAAGGTGGGAGCAAGAGATGAAAATTATGGTAAATTGTGTTATTATACGTTTTTCCCCAGCATTTTATTAAGTTTTATTTACATAACTATTGTCTGCTCTATTTTTTCATAGGTTTATTAAGTTAATGGTTACCTGTATACAGTTTACTGATATTAATTAAATTGCTTTTTCCACTGACTGGATCCGCCACTGTCAAAACATCGGAGGGTCCATGGTTTAAGCCAAATTTCAAAAGCATTATTAATACATTTTAGGCACTATGACAAATATCCAATATATACAATGTGAAGTGCTTTTTATAAACTTTCAAAATATATTTTGCATATCGCTATCGAACTATCGTGGTCCTACAAAATATTTCTACAAATTATTTAAATTGCAATTCTGCAAGACATGTTTAACGTGCAATATCGACTTTCGGCCTTATTAATCTCAACGTTATAAGCTATCACTAGGAGGTTCCAGCTGTTATTACAACCAAGGTATGAATTTTTTTAAAAATCACTCACTTTGCATCGGTTTTTCCAGTTTTTCTTTATGAAAAATGCTACGATAACATTTTGTAAACATTCATTTAAAGATTTTCTGATTCTCTACAATTTTTTTAACTTATGACCTCATGAACAAACAGATCATTACTATTTGCACTATAAGCAAAACGAAAATACCCCATATTTTTGGGGTTTTTAAGGCTCAAATAATTACTTCTACGAGTTTGCTGTTAAAATTATGTCAGTTATGACTTACCAACTATTATTTACGTGATGGCTAAAGCGGTTTGCTGTTGAATTTTATGTCACATAAAAATCTCTATTGACTGGTGTATTATTTCATTCTTCAGATTTTCTCTTTGGTGGTGTTCAAGTGAATGCATAAAAAATGTGGCTTACATGAAAGAAAGGTAAGCTTTGTGAAAAAAATAGAAACAAAATTTTAGACGATTTTTACAATGAAGTATTTCGCTAAGGCGTCGTGTATGTTAATTTACAAATGAAAACATATACAAAACAAATAAGTACATATTGTACACATTATATTTTTTGACGAAATTAATTTTGGTACAAAGTTGGGACCAAAACACCAAGTACAAATAATACACTCAGAAAAGCCGAAAATATTAAACAGTATATTCGCTTTATAATATTATTTATAACAAAGTGTAGTAAAAACTGGACTATTGAATAATATCTTGTGGATTTAAGATAAAGTTTCTAAACGTTCCGTATTAATTATTACATATTTGCATTGGGATATAGCAAGGATAATGTAATGTTTTTATTTTTACACTCGGGTTCGGTTCAGTTCTTGGATTTATTTAAAAACACAGTATAACTCACTCTATAATTTATTTCCACTACTTTAACACATTTTATATTCACAGAAACTACTATTTACATTTTATCTTAACTATGCAATATGACCGACGAAAACTGAATGCCTCCTATCGCCAGCTGTTCTTATTTATATATTTATCTTGGAACTGTCTGGTACGTCCACGAACCACCGGGAAACTTTTTTATGTTCTGAAAGCTTTAAGAGAATTCCCAGTAACGGCAGCGGTCGGCCTGTTGAGAGACAAAACATTTCGGATTCCCAGAAGTATCGGAATAATGTCCCTTCCACGAATTGGTTGATGGCCGATTGCACCAGCTGTCGGATGAATTCTCGTAACAATATTTTCATATGATTTTTCCCAGATTTTAATTAACTAGTATGTATAACGCAGTTTCGCTGTGATTGATAAGTCTACTGATAGAAATTATTATTATTATTTTTTCAACATTTTAACAATTCATTGAACACCAGAATATATATTGTTCTAGTCGAGAACCTTTATCATTCTATCTATAAATTACAGGGAAACGGCGTTACACACAGAACGACTGCTGATTGTGTATCTCTGTAAACTAGTTTTTCTCTGAAACACATAGATGTTTTCCAAAATTTCTTCCTAATTTACTATGCAAAAACTACGTCTTTTTTCGACAATTCATACAAAAAATAAAAAAATAAAAAATTTTGCAATTTTTTATTGTTTAAATAATTTACTTTTAAGAATTTGAGGAAATAATCATTAAAAATTTTTTTGCTTGGCATTAGAATTTATTTCTGAATATTTTTTTAAATGCTGGATAATGCTATTTTACTAAGTGTTTAAATAACATTCGATACAGGTATCCTTTGTTTTCAGTAGAATACTGTTTTTTTAAAGACTAACAGCTTGCGTGTCAAATGGAAACAAATTCTATAAACAAAGTGTGTTTTTTGTTCCGATAGATCAAATCTGTGTTATTGTATATGTAAAAATATTTGTATAGACTTTTTAATAATCATTTTTTATAAATCTTTTATGAACTATTTGTGATGCCTTTTCAAATAATCGTATCTAGAAAATAATCATGAATAGCTGAAAAAGAATATTGTAGTTTACGTTGGTAATTAGTAACTTGTATCAGGTAGCATTAACAAGTTTGGCAGATGTATCGTATTGACAGCTAAATAGTCTTTATATACTTGTCACGTCCTACCACAACAATCTAGATACAACATTATTATATTCATTTCTTCTCGACAGTTTGAATTGTGGTTTACATTCCAAAGCACTAGAGAAGCTTCATGAAGAGCAGATGGTATATTTTTTACTTGAGCCCGTCTTTTAAACGTGTCTATACAATTTTAGTTTTGATATGAGCTTTTGTGCGTCAAAGAAATTTGATATTTGTTTGTTTGGAATAAGTGAAAAGGATTGAGAGCAAGTCGTCATCAATATGTTGGAATGTACCTACATGTTTTCTACAAAAAATTAGAGACGATATATTCAGTCCTACAATTAAATCCAATTACTTAAATTGTGTGAATTATATATGCATATTTTAAAGTAATTAAGCCTAAGCCCCAAGAACTAATAGTGGTTTCGTTGTAAAATTTAAAAATCTAGTCTTTGAAAATAGTGTTGATTTTGATTTCGAAAAGGGGCCGTTCATAAAATACGTTCACATCCAGGTCCTAGGGGATACCACTTAGTGTGACAGGCACCAAAAAAATGTGAGTTCATTAAACGTTTGTTTCTAGATTAATTTTTCTCTCTACATATATTTTTTAATTTTTCTGTTACTCACATATTTCATTTTTGTACATTTATAACGATTTTTAAGTATATATTTTAGTCATAATAGCTTAGAATATTTAGTTAAAGTTTATCTTTCGACATTGACATCGGTCAAAATAACAAATGAAAATACCTTCTCTAGAACTTGGTTAATTTGAATTTCGATGGATATGTTAAAATTTTTGAATAGATGAGTTCTTAGCTCATCGAGTATTTCGGTTATATATTAATTTTATTCCTGATTTAAGAGTCATCAAATACAGAGACAAAGGGTTAAAATTCTGGTGCAAAAAATGCAGAGTAGATAGATGAAGAGGAATTAAATGATAGTTTTGAACAAAAATAAAAAGATATTGCATTGCAGATTATAGATGTTCCGAATATTTAAGAGATGTCTGGCCTAACTAGTAATCCTTATTATAGATATTTATTAATTAATTTATTTTTTTTTTATTAAAATATAATCAATATTTATTTATCATATGAATAATATAAGGGAGGGTGTTCCACATTTTATATTGCAATATTTATAGGGAGTTCGCAGAAAGTGTGACGCTGGATGATGAAGGAGGGAGGCGGTCTGATATGTGCTCTTAATAACAATTACAATTTTATATACACTGTCTTCGTATATTATATAAAAATTATTGTGGGAGTTAAAAGAAACACTAAATCTTCCGATTTTGTTTTTTTATTTGAAATTTTTCTTATATGAGACTGAAATATATAGGGTATGCCAAGAAAGAGAAAATATATATATATATATATATATATATATATATATTTAATTTAAACCCCCTTTTTATTGTATACGTAGAAAGGGTACATCTATTTATGCACTACATGGTAAATATAAATAATCGAAAAATATATATCTAAATGAAGTTTTTGGCTTTTGGGTGCTATTAAAAATTTGACAGTAATCAAGGCGATCAATACCCCACATGGTATTTTATTTACTTATTTATTGCATGAAGTTTTTCGAAAATCTTTAGATAGGTAGGAGAGGGACTATATACCTACTCTGATGTGAATCTTGCCAATTGTTTTTTCCGAAATATTTTCAGTTATTGAAAATTAACAATTCCAGAGTGTCATCGCAATATGCATGGGTGAATTGTGCATAGGGCTTGAAAAAAAATTATTCTTTTTTAATTTGTATTATATTAATTTACTTTATGGGTTTAATCTAAAACATTATTTTAGGATATACTAAGTTTTAATGGTTTTATGATCATTGATTGTCGTATCTTAGAATTTGTTATTAGTTTTCTTGGGAAATATCACCACATTTAGGAAAAAAGCTATATATTCAAAAATCCTAACGTTTCAAAGTATTATTCTGATTTCGTTGCCAATGGCATAAAATCTGAATAAAATATTAATTTGAAATTGAAAGTTATCGCTTTCACAAATTTACATAACATAACTAAGAAATTTATTTTTTTGCCCTGTATATGTAAAATACAACAATTTTCCTTAGTTGCGGCATGTGAAATTGTCATAAGGATAGCTTTTAATTTCAAATTTATATTTTGTTCAGATTTTAATGCCATTGAGAATGAAGGCAGCATAAGACCTAGAAATGTTTGTATATACAGCGTTTTCCTCAATGTGGTGTTTAATAAAATACACAAAAAACTAAGTTCTACATGTAGAAAATTTAAAAATTAAGTTAAAAATAGTATATATTTCTTGTGAGATTAATTATAAACTTTTTATATTACCTAGGTGGCTTATAAGCAACTGTAATAATTATTGTAAGCATTTATCGCTAAATAACAAATACACGATAATAATTGTTTATTTATTACTGTTGAGTAGATTTTATATTAAAAATCTTATTGTTGTTATTTTAGTATTGAGTTAAGTCAGTGAAAGATATCAAATTTTGTGTTTAGTCGTATTAAAATATGTCAAATATGTAAATCATTGAGATTGAAATATCGCCACTGCACGTTTTGATCATCCTGTAAAGTACGACAATGTTGAAAAAACTTGAACAATATTAACGTTCCTCATTGAAACTTCTTCCTTTTATCTTGTAAAGGGTGTCGGCTTGTTGTTGAAATCAAAGGTAATGTTGTTTAAACAGAGTGTCACACCTCAGACGGCACATAGCTCACTGCACCTTGAAGGACTTTCAAAAAGTTGTGATGAAGCTGCAGGATAGGCAGAATGCATCTTCTGCAACTTCCCTAATATGAACAATTGTTGGGGAACACGAAGACCTCTTAATGCTGTCATAATGCAATTTCCTTACGGCATAAACGCCAAAGCGGCACTAATTTTATATTCGGCATTTTTTCTAAAGACCAAATGATATTCGTGTACCAATAATTTTTCCAGAGTGGCAATTGGAAAAATAAAAAACAATTCTCATTTTATAATATAAATAAAATATTGCCTAATAATTGACTAATAAAAAAAATAATGTTGATTTTACACGATTGGATATGTATTTGTAACATGAAAATATTTATTACTTTTATGTTTTTTTGGGCAATAACACCACAATAGAAATAACACTACGTATATTGCAGGAATACCAAAAAATATTTGTTAAAATTTAGTTAATGAAACCAAAATCTATATAGGCAAATACAAAACGATTCCGTACCATTTTTTCTTCTGTCCCTCAACCGATTTTCTTTATTTTTGTTCTGTTTAGTAACTACTGACGACCTTCAGTGCAGAATGATAAAATTTATTTATAATATTGGTTTAGTCATTGAATAAATTAAATAAAAAATTCATAATTTACGTCCCCAGTGTCAACTCCAAATAGTGCCGCCAGATTGTTTGGAGAGAAAATAAGATCGTTTGACTCGAATGAGAAAAACAACTAAATTAAGCGAAAAACTAACAAAATTTTGATCGGTATCTAAAGTATATCTACATTATCATGATATTGAGATCTCACCCACAAAAAAATGTAGGTATTATACGATAACGATTCTTGAGCATTTCTTACGACCAATCAACTTGAGCTTTGAGTAAGTAGTGTGTGTGGTAGTGGGACAACAAGTCGACTTTGAGTTAGGTGCGTCTGTTGACAGATGGCTAAACCTGGATAGTCCATCCAGGATCTGGAATTGTCCTAAGAGAGGGGCGCAAAATGAAAATTGTTATAATAAGACGCCCTACCAAGGGTTATTACTTAGACCTATACTCCTTCAGTTTAACAAGTTATTGCTTTCCTGTCTACTGTTTACGATAATGTAACTTAACTCTTATTTTATGAGTCTAGTGTGTACTACTATTCATATTTTTTCCATTTTTACAAAGCTTCAGTAGGGGGCGCGTGCCCTCCGCACCCTCTGGCTGGATCCGCCACTGATTCCCATTGAAGTTCGTCTTTAGTTCAATGTCCATTTCCGAACTATAAAAGAGACTTCGATAACTCAGTAGGTACAAAGAAGATTTTGTTTCACTAAATTTGTTTATACAGTGATGGGCAAATGTGTGGAACCAAGTAAATATCTCTGGAATTATTATTAGAACGAAATTTGGAAGGTGGATACTGCAATAGATTGCCTATTTGTTTCCAAATTTTTTTACAATTTTGAACTTCCTGTTTTACCGGAAGTAATGTCGATTTTAAAATTTGCAATGAAACACCCTGTATAGTATTTTAGTTTCTGATGAAACATTTTATTGCGAATACAAAAATATCGAGTTTAATATTGTTTACTTCAATACCTACGGAGATATTAACAGAAAAGTAACTAAGGAAAGGAACAATTCGATGGTAGCTAAACTCGGTTCAGATTTCATTTACGCCCGATATAAACAAACCGCTCGGTAAGGATTTGTATTTCTATTGGCCAATCGGTGGCATTATACCGTCACAGCCAACAGCACTGCTTTTTCCATAGTCGAATACACGTGCGTTTGTTTAAATAAGGAGCAAATTAAATCTGAATCAAATTTAGTAGTCCATGAAATTCATTGCAGAAGTGACAGTAGTTGTCAAAATAAGTTATTATTTTTTTTATTTGAACGTAAAAAGATTGTATTGTTTTAATTTGATCGTAAAATGGCCGAATTAAGTGAAAGAGAAAGAATAGAAATATTAATGATGATTGGGTATGGGGAGAGGAAAAGGACGCATCAAGAAGTTTGTGACCTTTTTAACATTGTTCATCCGAATACACAAATATCCCGTTCAGTAGTGCGAAGGTACGACACAAGTGGAACAGTTAGCAATTTACCAAAAAGTGGACCGTTAAAAAGTCAAAGTAATAAAGGTGTAGCTCAAAATGTTGCTATATCTTTGGAAGAAAATCCTCACTTATCCACTACCGACCTCGCCAATATGCATGGAATTAGCCGTCGTTCAGTAGGAAGGATATTAAGGCGAGAAAAATATCATCCATACAAAATTCGCTTCGTTCAAGAACTCTCCGAAGACGATTTCGACAGACGTTTGCAATTTTGTGAAACGATGATGGATATTTGTAACCATGATAATAATTTAATAAGAAATGTGGTGTTTTCAGAAGAAGCTACATTTTGTTTAAATGGTACGGTTAATCGACATAACTGCCGCTACTGGTCGCAAAGTAATCCTAATTGGGTACAAGAGGCTCATACACAACATCCCCAAAAATTGAACGTTTGGGCCGGCATTTATAACAACAGAACCGTGGGACCCTTCTTCCTACAAGAAACTTTAAACGGAGATAGGTATTTACAGCTCTTGGAGACACAAGTTATTCTGGCATTTGAGGTAAATGGACAATTACCAAATAATATCTGGTTTCAGCAGGATGGAGCACCACCCCATTACGCTCGCATTGTTCGAGATCATTTAGATAGGACATTTCATCACAGATGGATTGGAAGAAGGGGTACTTATGAATGGCCTGCACGAAGTCCCGACCTTAATCCACTAGACTATTTTATGTGGGGTTATTTAAAGTCTAAGGTTTATGTTGATAGACCAAATAATTTGCAAGAATTAGCTGCAAGAATAACTCAAGACATCCAGAGAATTACACCAGAAGTAATAGCTAATGTTACTAGAGAATTTAAAAACCGACTTGATTATTGTCAAGAAGTAAACGGTGCTCAGTTTGAACATCGAATACATTAAGTTTAGTTAAGTTAAGTTTCAATGTTTTGAAAATCACTTAGATTTAGTTAATAATTATGATTATGTATTTCTTTAATGGATATTAGATTTTCCTTTCCTTAATTACTTTTCTGTTAATATCTCGGTAGGTATTGAAGTAAACAATATCAAACCCGATATTTTTGTCTTCGCAGTAAAATGTTTCATCAGAAACTAAAATACTATACAGAGTGTTTCAATGCAAATTTTAAAATCGACATTACTTCCGGTAAAACACGAAGTTCAAAATTGCAAAAAAAATTGGAAACAAATAGGCAATCTACTGCAGTATGCACCTTCCAAATTTCATTTTGATATCTTTAATAATTCCAGAGATATTTGCTTGGTTCCACACATTTGCCCATCACTGTATATTCTTTATTAGAAAAGCTGCATACAACAGTAAAAATCTGGTAACAGTTTTTACAGAATTGGGCTTACAGTAATTGTAAACTACTCACACTTATTTGTAAATGGTATATAAATAACTTAAAGATCGCAAAGTAACAGTAGCTGTTACTGGAAATTTTAGAAGAAAAGTGAATAAACAAAATAACTATTTCTATTAAACAAAAAAAAAATAAATAAAAATAAAGTAAAGATATATAGGTGTAAATGGATGAAGAGTACATTGATTGTTACAGAATCATGAGTTTAAGTAAAATATGGAAATGCAATCGTACACACGAAAGCCTTTCTTTTGACTTCATAGTGCACAGTAACCGTAGGAGAGTATGAGTAATTACAAAGCACTAATCGGTATCGTAATGTTCAAAGAGTGGTTTCTTAATAGCTGTTAAAACTTGAAACAAACCTATAGCGATACTCTATAGAAGTTTATTTGTATCTTAACAAGAACTAGCAAAGTATATATGCAGATTTTTAATTTTAAATTCCTAGAAAATGTTTTTTTCATTACTTGAAATATTGTTTAATGTAAAATGAAATATATAAGCTATCATTTAGTAAAATTTATGTATTAGCCAACAATTTGTTACAATAACAGACACGATATGATTGAATAACTCAGAGCAATAATTATTCTTGAATATGCTCATTCTAATGGTTCTAACCATACCATATTTTAGTAGTTGTAGTTTTCGAGCTTAAGGAACTTTGTTTGAAAACAACATATTTTCAATACGACGGTGTTGGAATTAATGTGGGTTCTTCTTTGTCAATCGTAATAAGCAAAATATTCATGAAATGCTTTGACGAAACCTTTTTCTTTAATACTACATGAAATCTTAAAGATTGGGGATGCTACGTTGATGATATTTTTGCAATATGGGAACATAGCATAGAGGAGTTGTACTTTTTTTAGATTCCATTAATAGTAAAGAGGTCACAATAAATTTTCCTCTTGAAATAGAGAATGGAAATGGAGTAATGACATAGCAAAAAGCAGGGTTATTAACAAAATAAATTTTTGATCAAAAGATACGTTTATGACATGAAGTTTTAAGACAAAATGAATTTACAAAAAGCTTCAAAAATAAAACAATTTATCAAATCGAAATCACTCTGAAATTATAAACGTTTTACCCTATATTTTCGTTATTTACGAAAAAATTAAAAGTTACGTTACGTTATAATACACTAAGATCAAATTTGTCACAATCAAAACCAGAATACGCCATTCGTAGTTCCAAAAATTGTACGCGGGAAAACATATACCGGTGAAACACCAATAAAAACGTCTCAAGAAGACATATAGACATATTAAAAAAGGCAAAACTATGTATTAGTGGATAATTGTATACGCATATATTACTTAAAGAAGAGCACATTAAGAAAAGAAAAATCAAAGAAAGTGTCTACATGTTGTTAAATTATAAAGCAATTGGGACATCTTTTACAGACAGCGCTATTATGACAACAGATCGTGTAAAATGAATAACAAAGAACGCCACGTCACTTTAAAGCCATATAATCATTCAATTGACAATTGCAAGAAAAAGCCAAGCAAACTAATATTCTACAAACTACTTAAATTTTAGCTTGATTGCATCATTGATCACAGAGAAAGATAATTTTTTTCCATTGACGTTTTCTAGCCCCAGCTGGGTGTCGATTTACGTCATAAGAAAACTGACATAATTGAAGTTTAATATATGGGTTAAACTTCATATATGTCAATTTTTATACGACTTACGTCATTCGTCCAATGGCAGAGCCGTCTAATGGTTTTAAGGATCGGAGCCCATGGGCCCGATTCTCGAATCATTCGACACCTCTACTATAAGACTTTCGAAGTAAGTCGCATGAAAAGTTAAGGTAAATGAAGTTTAACCCATATATTAAACTTCATTTATGTCAGATTTCATACGACATACGTCCGATGTCGAGTGGTAGAGCCGTCGAATGGTTTCAAGAATCGGGGCCCAGGGGCCAGATTTTCGAAAACATTCGACGTCTCTACCACTCGTCATTGGACGGAAGTCTTATAAAAGTTGACATAAATGAAGTTTAACCTTCTGACATAAATGAAGTTTAACCTTCATTTATGTCAGATTTCATAGAAAATACGTCCTTCGTCGAGTGGTAGAGCCGTCGAATGGTTTCAAGAAACGGTCGTCCCTTGCTCTACCACTCGACTTTCGACGTATGTCGTATGAAAATTGACATAAATGAAGTTCTTCCTCAGAGTGGTAGAGCCGTCAAGAATCGTGGCCCAGATCTTTCTTTTTGAAGGGAACATGTACGTCTCAGGTAACTTAAAAAGTATTAAGAAAAAACTAGGGGTTTTGATTATGTAGCCTTAAAATTTTCTGTCGTGCCCTAGCAGAATGAGAATGACAAGTCCAGAGGCCCGATTCTAAAAACCAATCGACTGCTCTACCACTCGACTTTCGACGTCTATCGCAGGAAAATTGACATAATTGAAGTTTAACCCATGTATTAAATTTCATTTATGTCAGTATTCAAACGACATACGTCCTTTGTCCAATGGTAGAGCAGTCGAATGGTCTCGAGAATTGGGCCCCAGTATCCAGGATGCTATATGAAAATTCCACTGAGTGGGGTATTTATTCATTATCTGTATGAGTCAAAATAGATTCTTCATATAACTATTATTGAGATTTTGAATACACTTTGTTCCTCTGTGTTTCAGCGCAATGGAAAAAGGGCAGTCGTCAATTCTATCTCATGATTACTATTAATCTCATAAAATTTCCTTCCCCAATACTACCGCTAAATATAATACTAATACTAATAAAATAAAACCGCTTAATGTGTCTCTAAAGTACACTTGTACCCTTAGTAACAACCAGTAACGTGTATCTTGAAGCAATATGAATAAAAATGGTATTCCTCCAAATAGTTCATTATTACTTCTTAAAACTTGTATTCTATGAATGGTATGAATCAATACGGTGATTGCCATAGTGTATTCGGCCCACATCAAGTAAGATATACCATGTTAGCTTTTTTGGATGTACGACAGACGAAAATTGCCATACGATCTATATCGACTGGTCTCTTAAACATGAAATGGGTGTATTTTCCTTTTGGCTGTAGTAGATAATCTGTTTGTTCGCACGTAGTTTGACCAGAAAGAGGTTAATCATAAAAGTTATATATACCACCCGCACTGAGATTGGTTGAGTTCGCTGGTTAATCTTGGTTCTTTTTGACCATACAATGTATGACACCAGCACTCCTTCTGACAAAGTATCTTTAAGTAAAAATTTACTTTATCCCAGATATATTGGAAAAACAGTAAATTAACTAATAAAGTACCTCCACATGTATTAGAGATATAAAATATTTAACTCTGTAGGAGCCTTTGCCAAGTTATTAGGCATATGATTGTTGTCGTGGATACAGCCGTCCTTAAACTTTCTGACCCCTCCCTAGAAAGAGACTTTTTGCAGCAGTTTATACAAAACTTGGTCCAACTCAATGTGTTTAATTGATTCTTTGAGACTTCTAATGTTATTAACGTAACAAGTGGTATAGAGCTGGTATTGTTCATGTCCCACTGTATTTGTAATTCTGTATTGAGCTTTGTGTTTACTATAATAATATATGATTCTGTTGTTGGGGCTTGCTATATCAATTAGTGTTTTGTTTTAGAATACTTTATATACTAAATTAAGTTTGGTTTATTGATAGTGACAGTTTGATTGGTTCGAATCGTGTAATCCCAATACCTCTCGTAGCTGTTATTTTTTTAACAGATTCAAGCTTATAGTTATAGTAAGATTGCTTACAAACTGTGATAGTTTCAACTAGACTACTAATTTCTGATGCAATATTTTCCCACTGCATCATAAAATTCTTTATATGTTGATAATTTTGGTGAGTCAATTGTTGAACTTATAATTTCTGAAATGAATCTCACGAATCAGGTAATAAAAGACAAACGACTTGAAAAAAAAAACACAAATGTCACTTAACTAGAAAGAAAAAAATCAATATGTTTCTGTAACAATTAAATACTTATTTAAATACGATGTCAAGTTAAATATAAGAGAAATAAGTTTTTATTAACTAGGTACGTATATATTTGGACCACCTTGTGAAGTGAGCCAAACGCAAACATGTCAATCTGTTATTTCCACAATGGAACTTTAAATTAATAATTTATTTATATAAACTTACTTTGCAGTAAATTAATTCTATTGATTTCTGGACGTAAAATGTCTATTGGTGTAAAGTAGACGTTATTCATTGTATAATTCTAAACTAATGATAAACATTCTACAAAATCTTTATTGGGATTTTTCAAACATTATTATTTGAGAGAACATTATTTACTGTACTACTAACTGATTAATATTATGCCGAAGGATCCAGTCTCATTTATACGGTGACATTTAACAGAACGTAAATTTGAAGCAAGGAATCGCGACAAAGCTAGTATTCAATAGTTCACTTTAATATGTGTTTATTACACTTATTTTTGTGTATGAAAATGTGGTATGGAATACAAATTAAAACAGTAAATATAAAAGTAAGAAACCTTTCTCTGATTATAGTAAATATGGTTCAGTAGAATTAAAAATACACCAATTTGTAAAAATTATTATTGATTTCAGTTACATTCTGTTTTCTATTTTTTTAAAGATGTATGTTTCCAAGGGGGTATTTTATTGCAGCTCACTAAAGGATACTGAGTACAAAAAAAGCTTTTTTAAAAGAAACTTTAGCAACGTAGGATTGAATAAACTTCCCTGATAATGAGGAGGTTGGCTATAATTGTTCTGAAATAACCTTTATTTGAATCTCCACAATACCAACAGAAAAGCAAAATTGTAATAAAAAAATGAGGTTGTGGTAATATTTTGCTCCATAATTACATTTGTGAAAGTAATTCTAATGAGTATCTGACATTTGGAACATACTTCATCAGGTTGAATGTACATCAGACTTGAATATATTTTTGTGCAGATTTCCATTTGCATTTGTTAAAAATAACATGCAGTTTGCTCATAATCAAATAACAGGAGCCAAATTTAGAAACGAAATAATAAACGAAAGGACATTTGAAAAAGAAAACAGGTTATTTGCAAATGTATAAGCAGCAGTAACATTTCAGGGAATTTCTATGTTTTTTTTATGAGGCTCTTATACAGATTTTTGTTACGGCTTATATTCATATCTCTAATGACAAATATTTATTATATGCGGATGCGGCTGAAATTTGAATGTAATCACAATACATTATTTGTTGAACTATGCCTATTTATTGTTTAGGCTAATTTTGTTATTATATTTTTATTTGTGCAGAGCTAATATTAATGGTGATGGAATTTCTTTACTCGACATTCCAGAGTTACTTCCACAAGAAATTATTCTTGTGTCAAGAGATATGAATAATTAGATGTATATACTTGTACGTAGAAATTTCCTTTTGTTTTAAAATTTCTGATGCTGTTATAGTCAATATTTTATTACAAGTAGCCCAATAAATATGATGTATTTCTGATTTTGGGTTTGCATTTATTCATTGCATGACGGGTTGAAAAAATAAAACATCACAGGAGTTTATTAAGACACATAAGCAACGTATATAGGAAATCTTGAATATAATTAGCGACTGAACGTTATCAAATGCAATAATAATAAAATATATTGTTTCAATCTTGATTGCATATTACAATGGAACAAACACATTGAATACTGTGAGAAAATAAAATATCTTTTTGTCTTTTATAAGTGGTCAAATGTAGTGCGGACTGTAACTCTTAGAATGCCTTAGGTACGATGCATTATTTAATAGTTTAATGAGCTATCGAAAAAAGGGCGGGGAGGCGCGTATCATAATTATTTACTACCCCTATAAGCAATACAAAACATAATTCTAAAAATGGTAAACAAAAACAAAGACACAGTTAGCAAAATCTCTTTGAATATTGAAAAGCCTTGTGTAGTAGAGTCTTTAAAAATCCATTATTGTAATTTGAAATTAAAATAATATTTTTAAGGTAAAAAGGGTAAGTCGTCCTTCTAGGTTAAATTACTTATGAATCTTAGTTAACACAATTTTAAATGTCAGATAATATTACTCCCAATATATAATTAATTTATATAATTGAATGGAAATCTGAATTGGTGTGTCCTAATCTTTCAAAAAATTTCTGGCTACATTCAAGTTTCAATGGGTCAATTCCAAATGGGTCAGCGCTGGAGTTAACGTCCATCTTCTTTTTTCCTTGGTTGATGTTCTGAACGCTATCCGACATTTATGTTATCAGACTAATTCAGTACAATTTCAAGAAAAGGAATACAGTCAATATACGAATCGTCTATAACAGGCCATTTAAGACTGCAGAAAGAAATGTATGTCTTTAATTCTTTGCCTATGCAATCAATTTTTATTGGACATACATTTAGATTTAGATTTATTTAAATATCAAATATGTTTGAATAGGCGTGAAACAAAGGCTCCAAATAAAACAGGTATTACAAAATAATCAAGACAATATTTGTAGAAAACATAATTTTTATTTTTAAGCGATTGCAGATTCGACCCGTATGTATGTAATATTAAATTAAAACAATTCTGCACAAATTGATAAGCCATTTTAAATAAAAATCAAAGATTACTAAACATAACAAATTATTATTAGGCTTTGGAACTTCTGTTTCTTATAACAGTCCACGTCTGTTCATCCCATTAAATAAGATATAGATTTTCTCTTGAGATAAATATTCTCATTCCGCTGTAGCACCAACAATCAGTTCTTGTGCCGTTCTGGGTGGGTTAATTGTGTTAAAGTGGCATTTTTCAAGTAATTTCACACGTTTGATGGGATTCATATCATGTGTCGTTGGAGGCCATTCTAATCTAGTGACATCTCGACTTCGCAGCTCTATTCCGATGGGGATTGGCATTGTCGTACATTAAAACAAATTGGTGCCCTAATTCATATTAGATAGAGTTATAATGGTTGCATTTATGATATTAATAAGGGAATACCAGTGTGCAATCCTTAATTCTCTCCAAACCTTTACTCGATAATCAACTCTCACACCTCCAACCCGGATCCATCAGTAAAAAGCATATTTCTCCAATCAACTGAATGCCACCTTTGGTGTGCTATTGGCATACTGTAGAATGTGGGTTCAATGACGAGCAGTTAGTATAGAGAACCTTAAATGTTTCCTGAAGTGTAAGGCCGGGCACAGACCTACCGTCTGAATTGTAACGGAAGGTCACATACTTACCGATCCGGAAGAACGCCCGGTAAGCTAGCAACCGGCCAGCGTCGCCGGTCGGAACGTTCTCACCGGTAAGAAAGAGGCATGGATTAATTGCTAGCTCCATATATCGGCACACACAGCCCGATTACAAGTTCTCCTACAATGATTTGATCAGTTGGTTATCGTTCATTACGAATTATCATATATTAGATGTGTCTACCACAAGCGCTAGATAACGACTGAGGGAAAAACAAGAAAGCTCGGCGAACGGCAAGTGTGTGGAGAGAACAGAATGTGCAAATGTAACACGTTTCGATTTAACAAAAATCAACATATATCAAGCGTAATTTTACAGGGTATTCTGTATATAGGAAACTTAGAGTGGATTAGAATTACATGGATTTAAAAAATCTAAAAAAAGTTATATTTGGTGTCCTATAAGCAGCTGGATATATACGATGTGGTGGAAATACGGGGGAGTGGGATTGGTTATACGGGGTGGTCCAAAAAAGTTATACGGAGTGGGCCATAAACAGTTCCATATACCCACTGGTTGAAAAAGGGTAGAATATTTATATAGTAAATAAAAAATCTTTAAAAAAATGTGTTAGGATATCTGAATTATGTTCATAAGATACTACTACTACTACTACTAAGACTATAGTTATGAAATTGGTTAAAGAAATGTTAGAAGCATTTGTTTATACAGGGTGTTTGAAATATAAGATGGAGTGGAATTATGTTGTGGTTAAAATCTTGTTTTATATGCACAAGTAGTTACATATATAGGATGGTTAAAATATGTAGCGGAGTATAATTACAGCTATACAGGTGGGTTTAAAATATTGTAATGGTATTGTAATGTTATGATCTACAAGCTGTTCCATTTACCGGATGGTTGAAATATAGGGTGGGATAAGATTCTAAGGTTACAGGGTTGAAAAAAAAAAGTTATATTTGGTGGCAAATAAGTGGTTGCATATAAAAGGTTGTTGAAATATAGGGTGGCTTACAGTTAGTATTATACAGGGTGGGTAAAAAATGCTAGAAAAATTTTGTTATATAGCACTTGCAAATATAGAGTACCTGAAGTATGGTGCGCAGTACAGTGTAATTCAAACAAGGTTAGAAAAAGTTGTAAATGAAGTGTGGAGAGAAATTTTACTTTAATATATCTTGAAAAAATATAAGGAAAAAATGTGAAATAGCGTAGTTCATAATAAGTTGCAAAGATAGGATAGTTGAAACATAGGGTGAAGAAGTGTTATAATAATTATTTAAAAAATGTTACATTGGTTGACCGATAAGCAGTAGCGTATACAAGGTAGATGTAATACATAGTTATAGTGGGTGGCCGATAAGTAGTTGCAAATACAAGGTGATTGAAATAGCGGGTGAAGTAGATTTATAGTCAAACAGCTTGCGATAATATTTTTTGTAGGATAGAACATGAGCTGTTGCATATATGCAATATCTGAAACATGGATCGAAGTAAAATTATAGTTCATACAGTGTGATTAGGAAGTGTTTAAAAATTTCATATTTGGTTGCCCCTAAGCAAATGCACATACAGGGTGGTTGAAATATTTTGTATAGTAAAATTATGGTTATACAGGGTGGTTCAAAAATAAGTTGTAATGTTTGACAAATTAGCAGCGTTGTATACAGGATGGTTTTAATATAGATGGAAGTAGAGTTAGTTATACAAAGCGGTTAAAAATATTTTTGAATACAATTGTTATATAAGGTGGCCAATAAACAGTTGCAATTTGGGTGAGGGTTTAAATAAAAGTTTGGTGTTAGGGTGTAAAACTGTGTTTTTATATTGATTCACGAATGGTTCCACCTCATTTCCGTTAGGATGGATTAAAAAAGTTTAAAAAAAAAATTGTTATATAGGGTAGACCATAAACAGTTGCATTCTACTATAAGGAATATATGAAATATGGGCAGAAGCAATATTATAGTTTTAGAGTGTATTTAACACAACGTTATAAAAAGCTGCATATAAAGGTTGATTAAATTATAGAGTAAAGAGAAATCGTATAGAGCGTAGACCATAAGCAGTGGCATAGCTGAAATATAGGGTAGAGAAGAGTTATAGTCAGGAGTTCAAAAGTTATACTGGGTGACAAATAAACAGCAGCATACAGGATGGTTGCAAATATAGGGTGAAGTAGAGTTACAGTTATTCAAGGTCATTCAAAAAAATTTCGAATAAAATTGTTATATTGGGTGGCCCATAAGTACTTGCAGTTTGGGTGAAATATATTCGGGATTGGTGGATTTATGGTTAAGTAGGGGGGATTAAATAAGTTAGAAATTTTTTTAAATAGGTTAACCCAATATGTTTCACAAGTTATTTCTTTTTGGGAAGGCTTGAATTCTGTACGCGGGTGAAACCGCGGGTAACGGCCTAGTATTTTATAATACAATAACATTGAGGGTATTATTTTTGCCGGTACCTATGTTTATAAATATGTATGTCTGTCAGAAACTAGACATAGAACAAGAACTGCAATATAGTTTAGATATGGACTGTTAAGTGTATAACAATCACTGGGAAAACAAATAATAGGGTTTAATATCTGAATTCCAGCCAGAGCTTAATATCTATGACTGCAGGTCTAATTCTTGCATGTAGGTAGTTTATATTTCGACGATATGGACAGTTTCATCGAAGTCAGTTTCGCACTTTAAAAGATGTATCGTTAGCAGATACAGAGCTAGAACTAGAAGTGTGTCATTTGTTTCATGTTTCAGTGTGGAGATATAATAATAATAATAATAATAATAATAATAATAATAATAATAATAATAATAATAATAATAATAATAATAATAATAATAATAATAATAGGGTGCTGAGGAGGCGGGCCCCTGCCGTCCAAAGAGCTACAGCCCAAGAACCAGAAGAACCACAAGAACACTCACCAACACAGTCACAACAACAACGTGACCATCACCAACGGAGTCAAACGAGAACGAGAACTCCACCCGCAGAAAGTGTTGCGCAGGATCAACAGCCAGCGCTCACTCAAGCGGGACTGAAAAGACAGCGCATGAAATGGACTGGCACCATGAATGAATTTATAATGCGCACGTTTTACAGAATCACGAACCTTGGCCAGGACAAGACTGGATATCGCCAAATACTCTATCAAGAGTTCTGTCGTGAGTACCCAGAGCTTCAAGTTACTGAACAGAGAGTTGCAGATCAATATCGTGTCATCTTGAGAAATGGCCTTATTTCGCCTGAACAACTGGACACAATAAAGAGCGAAGTGGAGCGCGAACTATTTGGTCGAAATACAATCGATCCAGAGCCGGAAACACCTTTGGAACAAAGAGCGGACGAGACTCAAGAACTACAGCAAGAACAGCCAACCAACGCTGACCTGCTTGAGAAGATCCAAGCAGGAATGGAAGGAGCTCTTAGAGAGTATAATGGAACAGATCCACTGACTAGACCAGCTCTTCCCAAACTAAGATCATCTAAGAAACTGGGTATCGTCTTGCAGGCTATGAACAAATTTATCTTGCCAACCTATGTTTTAGGTGCTAATACGTTAGAGTCGCTACATACAATCATCTACTGTGCTGCAACTGCCATCTGCAGAATAATTGGGGTCGCAGTAAGTCCAAAGCAAGACCCTCCCCAATTTAGACAAACCCCTCGAATACCACCTTGGCAAAGAAGACTTGAAGGGAAAATCAATTCTCTTCGGAAAGACGTTGGAAGACTGACCGAGTACCAACGAGGAGTCAGGAACAACAGAATAGAAAGGCTTGTCAAGACTATCATGGACAATAACCGAATACACTCCCAGTGGGATGGAGAAAACATCACATCTCAGCAGTGTCTGGACAGTCTACGACAAAAGCTCTCCGTCTACACAAGTCGATTGAGAAGGTACAAAACCAGTAACCAACGGAAACTAGACAACACACTCTTCCGACAATCAGAAAAAGGGTTTTATAGAAAACTTAACAACAACAATAATAATGAAGCCCCTAGTTACCCCAGTAAAACAGACATCGAGGAATTCTGGAAAACACAGCTTTCCACAACAATCTCCTATAACTCCGGAGCCAGCTGGATTAATGAGGAGGAGGCTGCATCTCAGAACTGTGAGGCCATGCAACACCAACCATTTACAACGGAAGATACATCCAACATAATGAAGAACCTCCATAACTGGAAAGCACCAGGACCAGATGGTGTACAAAATTACTGGATAAAGAAACTGTACGCAACCCACGAAACACTAACAGCCCTTATAAATGACGTAATTGCCCACCCACACAAGATGCCTAGTTTCCTTACGCATGGTGCTACATACCTCTTACCAAAGGACGACCTATGTGCACAGGACCCAGCAAAGTACCGACCAATCACTTGCCTTCCAACCTTATACAAACTCATAACATCATGCATTAATCATCGCATTTTCAAACATTGTGAACTGAACAACATAATTACTCAACAACAAAAGGGATGCGCGAAAAATTCGATGGGTTGCAAAGAACAACTGATAATTGATTCCGTTGTCTGCAATCAAGCCCACGCCAAACGACGTAATCTCTACATGGCATATGTGGACTACAAAAAGGCCTTTGATTCAGTTCCACATGATTGGCTCATTAAGGTGCTGAAACTCTATAAAGTGAATAATGGTATTATTAACTTTTTAGAACATGCCATGGCCACCTGGCAAACCAAAATCTCACTGAATGAAGCCAACTGTTCGATACAAACTGACCCTATTCCCATCAGAAGGGGTATATTCCAGGGAGACTCTCTTAGCCCGCTGTGGTTCTGCCTTGCCATGAACCCTCTCTCAAACAAACTGAACTCAACTAATTTTGGGTTCAGTCTCAAACACAACAACGTACAAGCATTGAAGATAAACCATTTGTTATACATGGACGATTTAAAGTTGATGGCAGCTACAAAACAACAGCTGCATGATATGCTTAAAATAGTAGAAGGGTTCTCTAGTGACATCCATATGAAATTTGGCCTAGACAAATGCCGAATTATGAATATAGTTAAAGGCAAAATACAGCAGGGGCACTTCGAAATGGGAGATGGCACCTCAATTGAATCTATGGGGGAAGGTCAAACTTATAAATACCTTGGAATAAAGCAGGCTCAACGTATTGATCACATGAGTATGAAAAAGGACCTAACAGCAGAGTTTTATAGAAGGGTAAGACGACTGTTGAAAACCAAACTAAACAGTAAAAATCTGTTTCAGGCTATTAACACCTATGCGTGTTCAGTGCTCAGTTACTCTTTCGGTATAGTTAATTGGTGCAAGACTGACATTGAACAATTACAACGAAAAGTTCGAGTTTTACTAACAAAAGCTCAAAATCACCATCCAAAGAGCTCTGTCGAACGTACAACTTTGCCACGGTATGAAGGAGGAAGAGGATTGACAGATCTAAGTAAACTATTAGATCAACAAATTTCGATTTTGCGTAGTCATTTCCAGAAACTCGCAGAATTTTCTGATCTACATAGAGTCATGTGCCAGGTTGATGACTCAACACCACTGCGACTGACACAACAACATGTCCAATTACACCACCAGACCACAGATCAGAAACTGCTGAAATGGAAAGAGAAGCCCCTTCATGGAAGACATATAAATGACATCAACCAAGATTATGTCGACAGTGCAGCGTCGAACTACTGGTTGATCTCTGGTCATATGTTCCCTGAAACGGAAGGCTTTATATTGGCAATCCAAGATCAAGTAATTCCAACTAAGAACTACCTAAAGTACATCGTTAAAGACCCTTCCATTAACAACGATAGATGCAGGTACGGTTGCCAAACATCTGAATCTATCCAGCATATCACAGGAGGTTGTCAAGCGTTCGCTGCAACTGAATACAAAGAACGACACGATGCTGTGGCAAAAATACTTCACCAGGAACTAGCACTGAAACATGAATTATCACAGTCGGTAAGATTACCATACTATAAATATAAACCAGAATCTGTTTTAGAAAATAACAACTACAAGCTGTACTGGGACCGCACGATACTGACCGATCGGTCTGTTGCTCACAATAGACCAGATATAGTTTTGGTAGATAAAGTCTCTCGGAAAACAACTTTAATTGACATAGCAATTCCCAACAACAATAATATCAATATCAAGCAGGCTGAGAAAATAACCAAATATAGAGATTTGGAATTTCAAATAAAGACTCAGTGGAACATGAACAACACACGAACTGTACCAATTGTTATGTCAACAACAGGACTAGTCCCAAAACATCTATTAGACAATTTAAAATACCTCGGTCTGGACGAACATCTGTACAAACAAATGCAAAAAGCAGTCTTGTTAGGGACAGCCCGGACGGTCAGAAAATTCATGGGAAACTGCCGCCACGACTCCAACCACGGGCCTGAAAACCTGGCAAGGGCTCCCACAGAGCTAAACCCTTTTGATATCTAGGATATCTGGGGTTTAGTGAATTTTCCCCTAAAGGCACTCATAGAGTGCCTTAGAGGGAGTGTGATGCCATACATTGTATGGTCAAGTCGGGAATAATAATAATAATAATAATAATAATAATAATAATAATAATAATAATAATAATAATAATAAACCCGCACGGGATGGTCTGGTTTAAATCATTCCATCTGGGAAGTGACAACCCCACGGGTCCGAGTTACCTGGGTCACCAGGGTCAATTGGTGACAACACCCATGAAAATGGAGCTTAGAAATAGATGCCTCGGAAAAGAGCCGCTGCCTGGGGATCGCCAGGGCATGTCTGGAGCCGGCGCTGGACATGACAGCATGCGGGACGTCGGTGGCAGGGTGCTGAGGAGGCGGGCCCCTGCCGTCCAAAGAGCTACAGCCCAAGAACCAGAAGAACCACAAGAACACTCACCAACACAGTCACAACAACAACGTGACCATCACCAACGGAGTCAAACGAGAACGAGAACTCCACCCGCAGAAAGTGTTGCGCAGGATCAACAGCCAGCGCTCACTCGAGCGGGACTGAAAAGACAGCGCATGAAATGGACTGGCGCCATGAATGAATTTATAATGCGCACGTTTTACAGAATCACGAACCTTGGCCAGGACAAGACTGGATATCGCCAAATACTCTATCAAGAGTTCTGTCGTGAGTACCCAGAGCTTCAAGTTACTGAACAGAGAGTCGCAGATCAATATCGTGTCATCTTGAGAAATGGCCTTATTTCGCCTGAACAACTGGACACAATAAAGAGCGAAGTGGAGCGCGAACTATTTGGTCGAAATACAATCGATCCAGAGCCCGAAACACCTTTGGCACAAAGAGCGGACGAGACTCAAGAACTACAGCAAGAACAGCCAACCAACGCTGACCTGCTTGAGAAGATCCAAGCAGGAATGGATGGAGCTCTTAGAGAGTATAATGGAACAGATCCACTGACTAGACCAGCTCTTCCCAAACTAAGATCATCTAAGAAATTGGGTATCGTCTTGCAGGCTATGAACAAATTTATCTTGCCAACCTATGTTTTAGGTGCTAATACGTTAGAGTCGCTACACACAATCATCTACTGTGCTGCAACTGCCATCTGCAGAATAATTGGGGTCGCAGTAAGACCAAAGCAACACCCTCCCCAATTTAGACAAACCCCTCGAATACCACCTTGGCAAAGAAGACTTGAAGGGAAAATCAATTCTCTTCGGAAAGACGTTGGAAGACTGACCGAGTACCAACGAGGAGTCAGGAACAACAGAATAGAAAGGCTTGTCAAGACTATCATGGACAATAACCGAATACACTCCCAGTGGGATGGAGAAAACATCACATCTCAGCAATGTCTGGACAGCCTACGACAAAAGCTCTCCGTCTACACAAGTCGATTGAGAAGGTACAAAACCAGTAACCAACGGAAACTAGACAACACACTCTTCCGACAATCAGAAAAAGGGTTTTATAGAAAACTTAACAACAACAATAATAATGAAGCCCCTAGTTACCCCAGTAAAACAGACATCGAGGAATTCTGGAAAACACAGCTTTCCACAACAATCTCCTATAACTCCGGAGCCAGCTGGATTAATGAGGAGGAGGCTGCATCTCAGAACTGTGAGGCCATGCAACACCAACCATTTACAACGGAAGATACATCCAACATAATGAAGAACCTCCATAACTGGAAAGCACCAGGACCAGATGGTGTACAAAATTACTGGATAAAGAAACTGTACGCAACCCACGAAACACTAACAGCCCTTATAAATGACGTAATTGCCCACCCACACAAGATGCCTAGTTTCCTTACGCATGGTGCTACATATCTCTTACCAAAGGACGACCTATGTGCACAAGACCCAGCAAAGTACCGACCAATCACTTGCCTTCCAACCTTATACAAACTCATAACATCATGCATTAATCATCGCATTTTCAAACATTGTGAACTGAACAACATAATTACTCAACAACAAAAGGGATGTGCGAAAAATTCGATGGGTTGCAAAGAACAACTGATAATTGATTCCGTTGTCTGCAATCAAGCCCACGCCAAACGACGTAATCTCTACATGGCATATGTGGACTACAAAAAGGCCTTTGATTCAGTTCCACATGATTGGCTCATTAAGGTGCTGAAACTCTATAAAGTGAATAATTGTATTATTAACTTTTTAGAACATGCCATGGCCACCTGGCAAACCAAAATCTCACTGAATGAAGCCAACTGTTCGATACAAACAGACCCTATTCCAATCAGAAGGGGTATATTCCAGGGAGACTCTCTTAGCCCGCTGTGGTTCTGCCTTGCCATGAACCCTCTCTCAAACAAACTGAACTCAACTAATTTTGGGTTCAGTCTCAAACACAACAACGTACAAGCATTAAAGATAAACCATTTGTTATACATGGACGACTTAAAGTTGATGGCAGCTACAAAACAACAGCTGCATGATATGCTTAAAATAGTAGAAGGGTTCTCTAGTGACATCCATATGAAATTTGGCCTAGACAAATGCTGAATTATTAATATAGTTAAAGGCAAAATACAGCAGGGCCACTTCGAAATGGGAGATGGCACCTCAATTGAATCCATGGGGGAAGGTCATACTTATAAATACCTTGGAATAAAGCAGGCTCAACGTATTGATCACATGACTATGAAAAAGGACCTAACAGCAGAGTTTTATAGAAGGGTAAGACGACTGTTGAAAACCAAACTAAACAGTAAAAATCTGTTTCAGGCTATTAACACCTATGCGTGTTCAGTGCTCAGTTACTCTTTCGGTATAGTTAATTGGTGCAAGACTGACATTGAACAATTACAACGAAAAGTTCGAGTTTTACTAACAAAAGCTCAAAATCACCATCCAAAGAGCTCTGTCGAACGTACAACTTTGCCACGGTATGAAGGAGGAAGAGGATTGACAGATCTAAGTAAACTATTAGATCAACAAATTTCTATTTTGCGTAGTCATTTCCAGAAACTCGCAGAATTTTCTGATCTACATAGAGTCATGTGCCAGGTTGATGACTCAACACCACTGCGACTGACACAACAACATGTCCAATTACACCACCAGACCACAGATCAGAAACTGCTGAAATGGAAAGAGAAGCCCCTTCATGGAAGACATATAAACGACATCAACCAAGATTATGTCGACAGTGCAGCGTCGAACTACTGGTTGATCTCTGGTCATATGTTCCCTGAAACGGAAGGCTTTATATTGGCAATCCAAGATCAAGTAATTCCAACTAAGAACTACCTAAAGTACATCGTTAAAGACCCTTCCATTAACAACGATAGATGCAGGTACGGTTGCCAAACATCTGAATCTATCCAGCATATCACAGGAGGTTGTCAAGCGTTCGCTGCAACTGAATACAAAGAACGACACGATGCTGTGGCAAAAATACTTCACCAGGAACTAGCACTGAAACATGAATTATCACAGTCGGTAAGATTACCATACTATAAATATAAACCAGAATCTGTTTTAGAAAATAACAACTACAAGCTGTACTGGGACCGCACGATACTGACCGATCGGTCTGTTGCTCACAATAGACCAGATATAGTTTTGGTAGATAAAGTTTCTCGGAAAACAACTTTAATTGACATAGCAATTCCCAACAACAATAATATCAATATCAAGCAGGCTGAGAAAATAACCAAATATAGAGATTTGGAATTTCAAATAAAGACTCAGTGGAACATGAACAACACACGAACTGTACCAATTGTTATGTCAACAACAGGACTAGTCCCAAAACATCTATTAGACAATTTAAAATACCTCGGTCTGGACGAACATCTGTACAAACAAATGCAAAAAGCAGTCTTGTTAGGGACAGCCCGGACGGTCAGAAAATTCATGGGAAACTGCCGCCACGACTCCAACCACGGGCCTGAAAACCTGGCAAGGGCTCCCACAGAGCTAAACCCTTTTGATATCTAGGATATCTGGGGTTTAGTGAATTTTCCCCTAAAGGCACTCATAGAGTGCCTTAGAGGGAGTGTGATGCCATACATTGTATGGTCAAGTCGGGAATAATAATAATAATAATAATAATAATAATAATAATAATAATAATAATAATAATAATAATAATAAGAGCTACAGCCCAAGAACCAGAAGAACCACAGGAACACTCACCAACACAGTCACAACAACAACGTGACCATCACCAACGGAGTCAAACGAGAACCAGAACTCCACCCGCAGAAAGTGTTGCGCAGGATCAACAGCCAGCGCTCACTCGAGCGGGACTGAAAAGACAGCGCATGAAATGGACTGGCGCCATGAATGAATTTATAATGCGCACGTTTTACAGAATTACGAACCTTGGCCAGGACAAGACTGGATATCGCCAAATACTCCATCAAGAGTTCTGTCGTGAGTACCCAGAGCTTCAAGTTACTGAACAGAGAGTCGCAGATCAATATCGTGTCATCTTGAGAAATGGCCTTATTTCGCCTGAACAACTGGACACAATAAAGAGCGAAGTGGAGAGCGAACTATTTGGTCGAAATACAATCGATCCAGAGCCGGAAACACCTATGGCACAAAGAGCGGACGAGACTCAAGAACTACAGCAAGAACAGCCAACCAACGCTGACCTGCTTGAGAAGATCCAAGCAGGAATGGAAGGAGCTCTTACAGAGTATAATGGAACAGATCCACTGACTAGACCAGCTCTTCCCAAACTAAGATCATCTAAGAAATTGGGTATCGTCTTGCAGGCTATGAACAAATTTATCTTGCCAACCTATGTTTTAGGTGCTAATACGTTAGAGTCGCTACACACAATCATCTACTGTGCTGCAACTGCCATCTGCAGAATAATTGGGGTCGCAGTAAGACCAAAGCAAGACCCTCTCCAATTTAGACAAACCCCTCGAATACCACCTTGGCAAAGAAGACTTGAAGGGAAAATCAATTCTCTTCGGAAAGACGTTGGAAGACTGACCGAGTACCAACGAGGAGTCAGGAACAACAGAATAGAAAGGCTTGTCAAGACTATCATGGACAATAACCGAATACACTCACAGTGGGATGGAGAAAACATCACATCTCAGCAATGTCTGGACAGCCTACGACAAAAGCTCTCCGTCTACACAAGTCGATTGAGAAGGTACAAAACCAGTAACCAACGGAAACTAGACAACACACTCTTCCGACAATCAGAAAAAGGGTTTTATAGAAAACTTAACAACAACAATAATAATGAAGCCCCTAGTTACCCCAGTAAAACAGACATCGAGGAATTCTGGAAAACACAGCTTTCCACAACAATCTCCTATAACTCCGGAGCCAGTTGGATTAATGAGGAGGAGGCTGCATCTCAGAACTGTGAGGCCATGCAACACCAACCATTTACAACGGAAGATACATCCAACATAATGAAGAACCTCCATAACTGGAAAGCACCAGGACCAGATGGTGTACAAAATTACTGGATAAAGAAACTGTACGCAACCCACGAAACACTAACAGCCCTTATAAATGACGTAATTGCCCACCCACACAAGATGCCTAGTTTCATAACGCATGGTACTACATACCTCTTACCAAAGGACGACCTATGTGCACAGGACCCAGCAAAGTACCGACCAATCACTTGCCTTCCAACCTTATACAAACTCATAACATCATGCATTAATCATCGCATTTTCAAACATTGTGAACTGAACAACATAATTACTCAACAACAAAAGGGATGTGCGAAAAATTCGATGGGTTGCAAAGAACAACTGATAATTGATTCCGTTGTCTGCAATCAAGCCCACGCCAAACGACGTAATCTCTACATGGCATATGTGGACTACAAAAAGGCCTTTGATTCAGTTCCACATGATTGGCTCATTAAGGTGCTGAAACTCTATAAAGTGAATAATTGTATTATTAACTTTTTAGAACATGCCATGGCCACCTGGCAAACCAAAATCTCACTGAATGAAGGCAACTGTTCGATACAAACTGACCCTATTCCAATCAGAAGGGGTATATTCCAGGGAGACTCTCTTAGCCCGCTGTGGTTCTGCCTTGCCATGAACCCTCTCTCAAACAAACTGAACTCAACTAATTTTGGGTTCAGTCTCAAACACAACAACGTACAAGCATTAAAGATAAACCATTTGTTATACATGGACGACTTAAAGTTGATGGCAGCTACAAAACAACAGCTGCATGATATGCTTAAAATGGTAGAAGGGTTCTCTAGTGACATCCATATGAAATTTGGCCTAGACAAATGCCGAATTATTAATATTGTTAAAGGCAAAATACAGCAGGGGCACTTCGAAATGGGAGATGGCACCTCAATTGAATCTATGGGGGAAGGTCATACTTATAAATACCTTGGAATAAAGCAGGCTCAACGTATTGATCACATGACTATGAAAAAGGACCTAACAGCAGAGTTTTATAGAAGGGTAAGACGACTGTTGAAAACCAAACTAAACAGTAAAAATCTGTTTCAGGCTATTAACACCTATGCGTGTTCAGTGCTCAGTTACTCTTTCGGTATAGTTAATTGGTGCAAGACTGACATTGAACAATTACAACGAAAAGTTCGAGTTTTACTAACAAAAGCTCAAAATCACCATCCAAAGAGCTCTGTCGAACGTACAACTTTGCCACGGTATGAAGGAGGAAGAGGATTGGCAGATCTAAGTAAACTATTAGATCAACAAATTTCTATTTTGCGTAGTCATTTCCAGAAACTCGCAGAATTTTCTGATCTACATAGAGTCATGTGCCAGGTTGATGACTCAACACCACTGCGACTGACACAACAACATGTCCAATTACACCACCAGACCACAGATCAGAAACTGCTGAAATGGAAAGAGAAGCCCCTTCATGGAAGACATATAAACGACATCAACCAAGATTATGTCGACAGTGCAGCGTCGAACTACTGGTTGATCTCTGGTCATATGTTCCCTGAAACGGAAGGCTTTATATTGGCAATCCAAGATCAAGTAATTCCAACTAAGAACTACCTAAAGTACATCGTTAAAGACCCTTCCATTAACAACGATAGATGCAGGTACGGTTGCCAAACATCTGAATCTATCCAGCATATCACAGGAGGTTGTCAAGCGTTCGCTGCAACTGAATACAAAGAACGACACGATGCTGTGGCAAAAATACTTCACCAGGAACTAGCACTGAAACATGAATTATCACAGTCGGTAAGATTACCATACTATAAATATAAACCAGAATCTGTTTTAGAAAATAACAACTACAAGCTGTACTGGGACCGCACGATACTGACCGATCGGTCTGTTGCTCACAATAGACCAGATATAGTTTTGGTAGATAAAGTCTCTCGGAAAACAACTTTAATTGACATAGCAATTCCCAACAACAATAATATCAATATCAAGCAGGCTGAGAAAATAACCAAATATAGAGATTTGGAATTTCAAATAAAAACTCAGTGGAACATGAACAACACACGAACTGTACCAATTATTATGTCAACGACAGGACTAGTCCCAAAACATCTCTTAAACAATTTAAAATACCTCGGTCTGGACGAACACCTTTACAAACAAATGCAAAAAGCCGTCCTGTTAGGAACAGCCCGGACGGTCAGAAAATTTATGGGGAACTGCAGCCACGACGCCAACCACGGGCCTGATAACCTGGCAAGGGCTCCCACAGAGCTAAACCCTTTTGATATGTAGTATATCTGGGGTTTAGTGAATTTTCCCCTAAAGGCACACTATGTACTATGTGTGCCTTAGAGGGAGTGTGATGCCATACATTGTATGGTCAAGTCGGAAATAATAATAATAATAATAATAATAATAATAATAATAATAATAATAATAATAATAATAATAATAATAATAATAATAATAATAAACATGAATTATCACAGTCGGTAAGATTACCATACTATAAATATAAACCAGAATCTGTTTTAGAAAATAACAACTACAAGCTGTACTGGGACCGCACGATACTGACCGATCGGTCTGTTGCTCACAATAGACCAGATATAGTTTTGGTAGATAAAGTTTCTCGGAAAACAACTTTAATTGACATAGCAATTCCCAACAACAATAATATCAATATCAAGCAGGCTGAGAAAATAACCAAATATAGAGATTTGGAATTTCAAATAAAGACTCAGTGGAACATGAACAACACACGAACTGTACCAATTGTTATGTCAACAACAGGACTAGTCCCAAAACATCTATTAGACAATTTAAAATACCTCGGTCTGGACGAACATCTGTACAAACAAATGCAAAAAGCAGTCTTGTTAGGGACAGCCCGGACGGTCAGAAAATTCATGGGAAACTGCCGCCACGACTCCAACCACGGGCCTGAAAACCTGGCAAGGGCTCCCACAGAGCTAAACCCTTTTGATATCTAGGATATCTGGGGTTTAGTGAATTTTCCCCTAAAGGCACTCATAGAGTGCCTTAGAGGGAGTGTGATGCCATACATTGTATGGTCAAGTCGGGAATAATAATAATAATAATAATAATAATAATAATAACCGCCAACCGGGCTAACCACCCGCTGGTGAGAAAAGGCAGGTTCCAAAGAACATGAAAAAAGCCTCGGACGAGCGTCGTAATGGTCGGGAACGGCGCGGGAATCCACAGCCCGATCAAACAGGTGACAATAAAGCGAATCATATGGACAATGAGCAAAACCCCATTAGAGATGTTCTGCAAGATATGCTTCCTGCAGCCACTCTAGCGGGAAGGAACCGGCAGAGAATGAGATGGACAAGTGAAGTAAATAAACACCTCATGCTCTGCTACCTACAGGTAACAAATCTGGGTACAGACATCACTGGATACAGACAGTCACTACACAAACTGTTCACTGAGAAATACCCAGAATTAAATTTTATTACAGAACAACGACTGTCAGACCAAATACGTGTCTTAATACGAAATAATAAAATACCACCACAGGAACTAGAACTGATTAAACAAGAGGCGCAAAACCTAATAGGAGAAAACACGGAAGCTGTAAGGCCAACAGTAGAAATAGAAAATGCCATAGACGGCCAAGAACAACAAAATGACAGATTAGGTGAAGACACAAACGAAAACCATGAACACTCACAAACGCAAACACAAATAGAACCACAAACAAAAACAATCGAACAACAGATTGAGCACAATCAGCTAAAGCTGCAAATACTAGAGCAGTTTAACACAACCTACTTAAAATTTCAAGACACAGAGCCCCAAAATAGACCATTTATACCAAGGATTCAAGAGACTCGACAGATAAAATCCAGAATAGAAATTATTGACAAAATAATCCAAAACAAAATTACAACCCAGACAACACTAGAAGAGTTACAACTACTTATATATACAGGAGCAGTAATAACAACAAAAAAGAAAGAAGAAAAAATAGCTCGAACAGACAAAAGAAATGCAATACCAGCTTGGCAGCACAGACTATAAAACAGAATTGAAACTTTACGGAAAGAAATTGGACAACTTAGTCAATATCAACACGGCAGATTATCAGAAAGGAAAATGAAGAAGATCAACAAGTCATTATTCACAGAAATTAAAGAAGAACTAGACAACAAAAAGCAGAAGTTGCAAGCCTTAGCAAAAAGACTCAGACGATACAAAAAAAGTGAGAGAAGAAGAAAGCAAAATCAAATGTTCCACGTAAACCAAAAAAATTTTTATCAAACAATTGAAAATTCCAAGCACATGGTAAGTGATCCACCTACATTAGAAGATATTGAATCTTTCTGGAAAAAAATTTGGTCAAAAACAACAATACACAACATTGATGCACCATGGATCCAAACTGAAGTTAACAAAATGTCAAACACCGAACAAATGCCAGAACTAACAATAACTGCAGAGGAAATCAAGGCAACAATAGCAGCTACAAATAATTGGAAGGCACCAGGCCCGGACAAAATTACAAACTTCTGGTTAAAAAAGTTTACATCCATACATGCAACACTAGCACGCCTATTCAACAATTACATCTCCAACCCAAATACTACGCCAGCTACCCTCACCCATGGAATAACCTTTTTAAAGCCGAAGGACGATGACACAACTAACCCGGCTAAATATCGCCCAATAACATGTCTATCCACAATTTACAAACTACTTACATCAATAATAACTAAAGGAATAGCAGCACACACAGAAAAATACAATATAGTTGGTGAAGAACAGAAAGGTTGTCGCAAAGGAACTAGAGGATGCAAAGAACAACTAATAATAGATGCAGAAA
Organism: Octodonta nipae; assembly: GCA_034190945.1. Lineage (NCBI taxonomy): Eukaryota > Metazoa > Arthropoda > Insecta > Coleoptera > Chrysomelidae > Octodonta > Octodonta nipae. The sequence continues at coordinate 177,754,529 of CM067216.1, forward strand.
TAACCTACCAAGCTAAAATAAAACAAAGAACTCTCCACTACGCCTATATAGACTATCAAAAAGCTTTTGATCGTCTACCCCATTCATGGTTAACACATATACTACAAATATATAAGGTTCACCCCAAAATCGTAAATTTCTTAGAGACTATAATGAAAAACTGGAAAACTACACTTTCATTTCGAACAAATAAACATAACGTTACATCAAACCCCATAAACATCAAGCGCGGTATATTTCAAGGGGATTCATTAAGCGCACTATGGTTCTGCCTCGCTATGAACCCTATATCAAACATTCTCAATTCCACTAGATGTGGTTACAATATTAAGAGCCAACATGCCTCCAAAATTACACATCTTTTATACATGGACGATTTGAAACTGTATGCATCATCTAATCACGATTTAAAATGTTTACTGAGACTAACAGAATCTTTCAGTAACGACATAGGAATGATATTTGGCACAGATAAATGCAAAATCAACAGCATAATCAAAGGAAAGCAATCAAAAAACGAAGATCACGTACTGGAAAAACACAATGACAAAATAGAAGGAATGGATGCCACAGACTGCTACAAGTATCTAGGATATAAACAGCAACTAGGCATAGACCACACAATAGTAAAAAATGAATTAAAAGAAAAGTACACGAAACGACTAAAGAATATTCTGAGCACTGAACTAACAGCACGTAACAAGATAAAAGCCATAAATACATTCGCTATTCCTGTCCTAACATATTCATTTGGTATCATAAAATGGAGTGAGACAGACCTAAATGCGCTAAATAGACTTACAAGAATGGAATGCTACAAATTCAAAATTCATCACATACATGCAGACGTCGAAAGGTTTACATTGAAAAGGGAAGATGGCGGAAGGGGTGTAACTGATATTAAAAATATGAACTTCAGTCAAGTAGACAATCTAAGAAAATATTTCATCGAGCGAGCAGAGGAAAGTATGATACACAAGGCCATTATACACATGGACACCACAGCTACCCCTCTCAAACTAAATAACAAAAATTATAACCCTTTAGAACACATAGAACAGACAGCAGAAAAAATAGAGAAGTGGAAGAAAAAAATTATGCATGGAAAACATCCTAATTATTTATCCCAACCCCATATAGATAAAAAAGCATCCAACTCATGGCTGAGAACAGGAAACATATATGGTGAAACAGAGGGATTTATGATAGCAATTCAGGACCAAACAATCAACACCAGATACTATAACAAACACATCATCAAGGATCCCAAGACACCAACTGACAAATGCAGATTGTGTAAACAATATATAGAAACTATAGACCATATAACAGGGGGATGTAACATTTTAGCAAATACAGAATATATTAAGAGACATGATAACGTGGCAAAATACATTCACCAAGAATTAGCCATCAAATATAAACTAATTGAACTACGTACACCATACTATAAACATGAACCACAAAACATTCTAGAAAACAAAGATGTTAAACTCTACTGGAACAGAAATATTATTACAGATAAAACAACCCCATATAACAAACCAGATATCACTTTCATGCACAAGGCCACCAAGACAACATATCTAATAGAAATATCCATCCCAAATACATCTAATCTACAAAAGAAAACAGGTGAGAAAATCGAAAAATACATACAACTGGCCGAAGAAATAAAACAAATGTGGCATCAAGATAGAGTCAATATAATTCCCATAATCTTGTCAACCACAGGAGTAATACCTAGAATCCTGCACCAATCATTGAAAGTCCTCGAACTTCCGGCTAACATTTACCTAAATTTGCAAAAATCAGTTATCCTCGACACGTGTTCACTCACAAGAAAATTCCTCAACTGCACAGATCTCTCAGAATAAAGTCTATGCTTGATATTTATCCGCTTAGAACTTTAATAACACCCATTATTAATGGAGAAAATGCAAAAAAAAAAAAAAAAAAATAATAATAATAATAATAATAATAATAATAATAATAATAATAAGGGTAATAACCCGTGTGGTGACCGGGTTAGAATAGCACCACGGTATCCACCGCCTGTCGTATGAGGCGACTAAAGGGGCAGCTGTCCGCTGACCTACTACCTAGCTTTCCTTCCTTCTCCACAACCCGCACGGGATGGTCTGGTTTAAATCATTCCATCTGGGAAGTGACAACCCCACGGGTCCGAGTTACCTGGGTCACCAGGGTCAATTGGTGACAACACCCATGAAAATGGAGCTTAGAAATAGATGCCTCGGAAAAGAGCCGCTGCCTGGGGATCGCCAGGGCATGTCTGGAGCCGGCGCTGGACATGACAGCATGCGGGACGTCGGTGGCAGGGTGCTGAGGAGGCGGGCCCCTGCCGTCCAAAGAGCTACAGCCCAAGAACCAGAAGAACCACAAGAACACTCACCAACACAGTCACAACAACAACGTGACCATCACCAACGGAGTCAAACGAGAACGAGAACTCCACCCGCAGAAAGTGTTGCGCAGGATCAACAGCCAGCGCTCACTCGAGCGGGACTGAAAAGACAGCGCATGAAATGGACTGGCGCCATGAATGAATTTATAATGCGCACGTTTTACAGAATCACGAACCTTGGCCAGGACAAGACTGGATATCGCCAAATACTCTATCAAGAGTTCTGTCGTGAGTACCCAGAGCTTCAAGTTACTGAACAGAGAGTCGCAGATCAATATCGTGTCATCTTGAGAAATGGCCTTATTTCGCCTGAACAACTGGACACAATAAAGAGCGAAGTGGAGCGCGAACTATTTGGTCGAAATACAATCGATCCAGAGCCCGAAACACCTTTGGCACAAAGAGCGGACGAGACTCAAGAACTACAGCAAGAACAGCCAACCAACGCTGACCTGCTTGAGAAGATCCAAGCAGGAATGGATGGAGCTCTTAGAGAGTATAATGGAACAGATCCACTGACTAGACCAGCTCTTCCCAAACTAAGATCATCTAAGAAATTGGGTATCGTCTTGCAGGCTATGAACAAATTTATCTTGCCAACCTATGTTTTAGGTGCTAATACGTTAGAGTCGCTACACACAATCATCTACTGTGCTGCAACTGCCATCTGCAGAATAATTGGGGTCGCAGTAAGACCAAAGCAAGACCCTCCCCAATTTAGACAAACCCCTCGAATACCACCTTGGCAAAGAAGACTTGAAGGGAAAATCAATTCTCTTCGGAAAGACGTTGGAAGACTGACCGAGTACCAACGAGGAGTCAGGAACAACAGAATAGAAAGGCTTGTCAAGACTATCATGGACAATAACCGAATACACTCCCAGTGGGATGGAGAAAACATCACATCTCAGCAATGTCTGGACAGCCTACGACAAAAGCTCTCCGTCTACACAAGTCGATTGAGAAGGTACAAAACCAGTAACCAACGGAAACTAGACAACACACTCTTCCGACAATCAGAAAAAGGGTTTTATAGAAAACTTAACAACAACAATAATAATGAAGCCCCTAGTTATCCCAGTAAAACAGACATCGAGGAATTCTGGAAAACACAGCTTTCCACAACAATCTCCTATAACTCCGGAGCCAGCTGGATTAATGAGGAGGAGGCTGCATCTCAGAACTGTGAGGCCATGCAACACCAACCATTTACAACGGAAGATACATCCAACATAATGAAGAACCTCCATAACTGGAAAGCACCAGGACCAGATGGTGTACAAAATTACTGGATAAAGAAACTGTACGCAACCCACGAAACACTAACAGCCCTTATAAATGACGTAATTGCCCACCCACACAAGATGCCTAGTTTCCTTACGCATGGTGCTACATATCTCTTACCAAAGGACGACCTATGTGCACAGGACCCATCAAAGTACCGACCAATCACTTGCCTTCCAACCTTATACAAACTCATAACATCATGCATTAATCATCGCATTTTCAAACATTGTGAACTGAACAACATAATTACTCAACAACAAAAGGGATGTGCGAAAAATTCGATGGGTTGCAAAGAACAACTGATAATTGATTCCGTTGTCTGCAATCAAGCCCACGCCAAACGACGTAATCTCTACATGGCATATGTGGACTACAAAAAGGCCTTTGATTCAGTTCCACATGATTGGCTCATTAAGGTGCTGAAACTCTATAAAGTGAATAATTGTATTATTAACTTTTTAGAACATGCCATGGCCACCTGGCAAACCAAAATCTCACTGAATGAAGCCAACTGTTCGATACAAACAGACCCTATTCCAATCAGAAGGGGTATATTCCAGGGAGACTCTCTTAGCCCGCTGTGGTTCTGCCTTGCCATGAACCCTCTCTCAAACAAACTGAACTCAACTAATTTTGGGTTCAGTCTCAAACACAACAACGTACAAGCATTAAAGATAAACCATTTGTTATACATGGACGACTTAAAGTTGATGGCAGCTACAAAACAACAGCTGCATGATATGCTTAAAATAGTAGAAGGGTTCTCTAGTGACATCCATATGAAATTTGGCCTAGACAAATGCCGAATTATTAATATAGTTAAAGGCAAAATACAGCAGGGCCACTTCGAAATGGGAGATGGCACCTCAATTGAATCTATGGGGGAAGGTCATACTTATAAATACCTTGGAATAAAGCAGGCTCAACGTATTGATCACATGACTATGAAAAAGGACCTAATAGCAGAGTTTTATAGAAGGGTAAGACGACTGTTGAAAACCAAACTAAACAGTAAAAATCTGTTTCAGGCTATTAACACCTATGCGTGTTCAGTGCTCAGTTACTCTTTCGGTATAGTTAATTGGTGCAAGACTGACATTGAACAATTACAACGAAAAGTTCGAGTTTTACTAACAAAAGCTCAAAATCACCATCCAAAGAGCTCTGTCGAACGTACAACTTTGCCACGGTATGAAGGAGGAAGAGGATTGACAGATCTAAGTAAACTATTAGATCAACAAATTTCTATTTTGCGTAGTCATTTCCAGAAACTCGCAGAATTTTCTGATCTACATAGAGTCATGTGCCAGGTTGATGACTCAACACCACTGCGACTGACACAACAACATGTCCAATTACACCACCAGACCACAGATCAGAAACTGCTGAAATGGAAAGAGAAGCCCCTTCATGGAAGACATATAAACGACATCAACCAAGATTATGTCGACAGTGCAGCGTCGAACTACTGGTTGATCTCTGGTCATATGTTCCCTGAAACGGAAGGCTTTATATTGGCAATCCAAGATCAAGTAATTCCAACTAAGAACTACCTAAAGTACATCGTTAAAGACCCTTCCATTAACAACGATAGATGCAGGTACGGTTGCCAAACATCTGAATCTATCCAGCATATCACAGGTGGTTGTCAAGCGTTCGCTGCAACTGAATACAAAGAACGACACGATGCTGTGGCAAAAATACTTCACCAGGAACTAGCATTGAAACATGAATTATCACAGTCGGTAAGATTACCATACTATAAATATAAACCAGAATCTGTTTTAGAAAATAACAACTACAAGCTGTACTGGGACCGCACGATACTGACCGATCGGTCTGTTGCTCACAATAGACCAGATATAGTTTTGGTAGATAAAGTTTCTCGGAAAACAACTTTAATTGACATAGCAATTCCCAACAACAATAATATCAATATCAAGCAGGCTGAGAAAATAACCAAATATAGAGATTTGGAATTTCAAATAAAGACTCAGTGGAACATGAACAACACACGAACTGTACCAATTGTTATGTCAACAACAGGACTAGTCCCAAAACATCTATTAGACAATTTAAAATACCTCGGTCTGGACGAACATCTGTACAAACAAATGCAAAAAGCAGTCTTGTTAGGGACAGCCCGGACGGTCAGAAAATTCATGGGAAACTGCCGCCACGACTCCAACCACGGGCCTGAAAACCTGGCAAGGGCTCCCACAGAGCTAAACCCTTTTGATATCTAGGATATCTGGGGTTTAGTGAATTTTCCCCTAAAGGCACTCATAGAGTGCCTTAGAGGGAGTGTGATGCCATACATTGTATGGTCAAGTAGGGTAATAATAATAAGGGTAAGACGACTGTTGAAAACCAAACTAAACAGTAAAAATCTGTTTCAGGCTATTAACACCTATGCGTGTTCAGTGCTCAGTTACTCTTTCGGTATAGTTAATTGGTGCAAGACTGACATTGAACAATTACAACGAAAAGTTCGAGTTTTACTAACAAAAGCTCAAAATCACCATCCAAAGAGCTCTGTCGAACGTACAACTTTGACACGGTATGAAGGAGGAAGAGGATTGACAGATCTAAGTAAGCTATTAGATCAACAAATTTCTATTTTGCGTAGTCATTTCCAGAAACTCGCAGAATTTTCTGATCTACATAGAGTCATGTGCCAGGTTGATGACTCAACACCACTGCGACTGACACAACAACATGTCCAAGTACACCACCAGACCACAGATCAGAAACTGCTGAAATGGAAAGAGAAGCCCCTTCATGGGAGACATATAAATGACGTCAACCAAGATTATGTCGACAGTGCAGCGTCGAACTACTGGTTGATCTCTGGTCATATGTTCCCTGAAACGGAAGGCTTTATATTGGCAATCCAAGATCAAGTAATTCCAACTAAGAACTACCTAAAGTACATCGTTAAAGACCCTTCTATTAACAATGACAGATGCAGGTACGGTTGCCAAACATCTGAATCTATCCACCATATCACAGGAGGTTGTCAAGCGTTCGCTGCAACTGAATACAAAGAACGACACGATGCTGTGGCAAAAATACTTCACCAGGAACTAGCACTGAAACATGAATTATCACAGTCGGTAAGATTACCATACTATAAATATAAACCAGAATCTGTTTTAGAAAATAACAACTATAAGCTGTACTGGGACCGCACGATATTGACCGATCGGTCTGTTCCTCACAATAGACCAGATATAGTTTTGGTAGATAAAGTCTCTCGGAAAACAACTTTAATTGACATAGCAATTCCTAACAACAATAATATAAATATCAAGCAGGCTGAGAAAATAACCAAATATAGAGATTTGGAATTTCAAATACAGACTCAGTGGAATATGAACAACACACGAACTGTACCAATTGTTATGTCAACGACAGGACTAGTCCCAAAACATCTCTTAAACAATTTAAAATACCTCGGTCTAGATGAATACCTTTACAAACAAATGCAAAAAGCCGTCCTGTTAGGAACAGCCCGGACGGTCAGAAAATTTATGGGGAACTGCAGCCACGACGCCAACCACGGGCCTGATAAGCTGGCAAGGGCTCCCACAGAGCTAAACCCTTTTGATATGTAGTATATCTGGGGTTTAGTGAATTTTCCCCTAAAGGCACACACAGTGTGCCTTAGAGGGAGTGTGATGCCATACATTGTATGGTCAAGTCGGGATAATAATAATAATAATAATAATAATAATAATTTATAACTAAGCTTGTATATAAGTTTAAAATAGTACCTATATAGGAATATCAGTATTACAATTAAAGAATTGGAATGCAGAATTTTTTACATTTGAAAGGTTAATATTTTGTTTCGTGTAGGAACCAATCTGCTTTGGACACAATATAGGTGGTCTCATTTTAATTTTGTTGGAATTGGCTCTAGGACTTTAAAAAAATACAAAACGGATGAACGAAATTTCTTATCGATAAAGGTTATGAGGTATAGACTGGGTCACTACGAGAAGTATGTTAAGGTTGTAGGCACTCCTACCATTACCATATAAATAAGTAAAAATGCATTGAAACCATTTTTTTCAAGCGTTTCATTTTTTCATCTTCCCCATTGATGAAACATCATTAATATGTCTACCGATAACTAAAAGAATTAAGTTTAAAAAATGACACTTAACTAAAAAGTAAGAAAAATATTGTTCAGGAGCAATCTTAGTTTTTTTTATGTATAAAACTTGGGACTTGAAAATACGTATTTAATTGTTGAGGAAAAATATTAATTGCGCTATTTAGTAAAGTTTTATTTTATTTGGATATTTTCTTCAATTTATTTTGTTGTAACTATAAGTATAACGTCGCCAATGATATTAAACATCACAATGTGCAAATAGTTCATAGGATAGTACGTAGTTTCTCTTATGTTCACCGAGTGTGTTTAGTTTTTTGATTACCTTTGGCAAGAAAAAGACGATCCTACATGCTTCGTAGAAAGATTTTAAAACGTTAAAATATATGGGTATTACCAAAATGTTTCTCATTATTCAAATATTTTAGTTACTATGCCTGTATTTATATCATACAGGCATATGAGGTCATTTGAAATCCAATGTAATTGGTTAGATTACCAAACAATTCTCTTCACTGATTGAAATGTATTATTGTTTGAGTAATAATTTAGTAGATCCAAATGTGGAAGTATTTTTGTAATAATATGAAGTTTTTAAAACACTAATATAAATATGCTGAAACATTAATTACTCTCCAAAACTGACCTTCATTGTCTAGAAATTTTGAACCATATACTTGAAGGTGTTATCAAACTCTTGCCCCGAATATAATTACATCATTATACAGTCATTTTGTAATTTTCCTGAAATCAAGTAAGTACGCAATTTAGTGGAAGTCATAATCTCAACAGTTCTTTAAACCTGTACAACTTTAGTATAATTACTAGTGGGCGAAAACTTATACATTATAGGGCAAAATATATATAATGAAATACGTTGATCGTGCCAGGAAATTAATTAGTTTTTATTATAATAGCTAATATCTGTAGTAACACTGTACGGGAGTTTTCTTCAGTTTTTGAAATGTTATATTAACTTTTAAAATATCTCTTAATGTGATTTTTTTTCAGTGCATGACAATAGCAATAGTTTTCGAAAGTTGAGTGAGATAACATAGATAGAATCAAATGATGTTTTACTAAAATTTAGTTGATTGATATTTATTTCAATTAGACTGTAACGCAAAAAGTTTAAGATCTGTTGCGTGAAATCTATTAATTCATTTTTGCTGAATATGGTCAAAAGAACTAGCCGAATAAGTAAATAATTTGGTCAAGTGCGAGTTGGACTCGCATACTAAGGGTTCCATATCACCTTCAAGATTCGAATGAGTGCATTTTCTTATATTTACTTTTATATCTTTTAAAGAAAGCGTTTTAAATTTATAAAAAATATACACTTTGATTTTCCACTCATAGACTTTTTATTTTATCTGCTTTAGGATTCGCTTGATTTTTATCCGAATAAATATGTATTTAATTTTCTAATTTGGCCCCCAAAAAGTAACATTAGAGTTTTATTTTACTAATAAACTTTCAGAGATGCCTTTTATAATCTACTGTCTGAGTTTTGAGGCACTGTAGATTGGAAGAAAATGGGCAAATTAGGTCAAAGTTTAAGTTATAAATTATTAAATCTGTTATTCCAATTATTTAAAAATACATATAAAATATATTTTTCAAAATTGAAATAGTGTAGTTTCTAAAGTGGGAATTAAGTCGATGTTTAATATTTTTGTTAATATCTTTTATACAAATGATTTAAAAATATGATATATTTGTAATTCACATAATGAGCCTTTTATCTGATATATTACATGATGCGTTTGAAAATTGAATCTTTATTTTCCATTTAATTGTATAATTTGTCCCTAAAATTATTATGGGGGTTTTCTAATTATTTACTTTCCGTTTAATTCTATTATTTGGCCCCCAAAATTATTTGGGGGCCAAATAATATTTTTCCTATAAACAAAAAAATTGAGGTCTTAGAGTTTGGGGAATAACGGGGAGAATGGGTAATTTTTTTTAAATATTTTTTTTAATATATTTTAAAATATTCATTTTAAAAAAATAAAAAAATGTATTCGTCATAATGAGCCCTGTGATTTGATATATTACATGACCCGTTAGACACAATTATAATTTTTTATTTTCCATTTAATTCTATAATTTGCCCCCCAAAATGAATATTAGGGGTTTCTCCTTATTTTTCCAGTTAAGTTCATGTGAGGGGCTATACCTCCATTTTTTTTCAAAATTTTCCAGCCTATGGTTTCTGAGATAGGTGGGGGATAGGTAAAAATTTTTATATTTTTGTAAATATCTTTTAATTAATTTATTTTAAAAATATGAAAAAAATATATTTGTTTTCGTCATAATGAGCCCTTTCATTTGATATATAACATGGGTTAGAAACAATTTTAATTTTAATTTTCCATTTAATTCTACAATTGCCCCCACAATAAATATTTGAGGTTTCTCCTTATTTTTTCAGTAAAGTTCAGGTGAGAGGCTATACCTCCATTTTTTTCAAACTTTTCCAGCTTATAGTTTCGGAGATAAGGGGGGGGTTTTATTTTATTTTTTAATTAATTTATTTTAAAAATATGAGAAAAATATATTTGTTTTCGTCGTAATGAGCCCTTTTATTTGATATATAACATGATGGGTTAGAAACAATTTTAATTTTATATTTTCCATTTAATTCTGTAATTTGCCCCCCAAAATTAAAAGTAAAGGTCTCTCCTTATTTTTCCAGTAAACTTCAGGTCAGAACCTATAAAACTATTTTTTTTCAAAACTTTACATTTTGTAGTTTTGGAGAAATTTTGGTATATTTTCGTTAATATCTTTTTAATTATTTTTTTTTTTAAATATGAGAATAATATATTTGTGTTCCTCAGAATGAGACCTTGCATTTGATATATTACATAACGAGTTTGAATTTTTTTTATTTTTAAATTTTTATTTAATTTTATAATTTGCCCCCCAAAATTAATATTAATGGTTTCTCCTTATTTTTCTTGTAAAGTTCGGGCAACGTTCTATATTTCCTATTTTTTTCAAAATTTTAGGTTAAGTAGTTTCGGAGATCATGGAGGGGGAACGGTGGATTTTTTTAGTTTTCCCCCCCCAGAAGTACCCCTAAAATTAAAATTTCTTCTTTTGCGATATGTGCTGCTGATCAGGTCACCAAACTATACCTTCATACCAAATTTTAACCTCTTCCGTCCAGTAGTTTAGGAGAAAATTGCTGTGATGTGACAGAGGCAGAAATCCTAAGTGATATTATAAGGGTATCCGTATATTATATATACGGAACCCTAAAAGATAGTTAACGAAATTATTCCATAATTCTGAGTGTTAAACAAATGAACATAACGCTAATTACATCATATTCATGATTAGTATTACTAGTTTCGCAATGGTTTATGTTTATACATCCGAGTTTTGTAGTTTCAGCTGTTTACTGGAATTTTCTCCCCTCACTTATTGTCTGTTGTGGAGGCGTTTCAACTCCAAGTCACTATAGTGACACGTACAAAGTACTCAGACACAACATCCAGGAATGACAATGCATTACAGCGAATGCTGCCTTAGAAATATTTCAGCACCCAATACTATATCGAGTTTTTTGCTAAAAGTATTTCAGCACTTATCCTTCAGATCTTATCAGCTCCTTTAGAATTTGTAGTGTTTTTTTCTTAAAGAACAGGAATTAGAAACAAAGAATTAATCATGAGTAATGGGTATATTTTTATAGTGAACCCTTGAAGAATAGTTTTTTACATAGAATTTCTATTAAAATGCAAAACAATTGACTAGAGAGTAACAAATGGACTGACAGTAGTTAAGGCAATTATAATTCCAAGATTTGGTCTACGTTCAAGGTAATTTTTATGGAACTTATGATTACCTATCAAAATGATTTAATCGTGACTAATGCCAGTATATAGGACTTTTATTATAACGAGCCCAGATATTTCAAATCGGCTGTCTTAGGTTAGAAGTCACATCCCATAAGTTTGTGAGTTATGTGAAATGAGCAGTTCGAAACTTTACTATACTTATAGATTATTGAAAGGAAACAATATGTATTTACAACCCGAGGAGAAAGTTTAAAGTGAAATTTCAATTATGATTTCAAGAATCGAGACCAATTGGGATGTTGTTTTCTAAATGATGGTTGTGGCATTTCTTGAAAGTTCTGTATATTTCCAACCGTTTCGCAGTCTATGTCAGACCCCCTTGTCAATGGCAATAAAGAAAATATATAAAAAATTAAGTTAAAATGTTTCACAATATTATGTGACATACGTTTTTGTAATTAACTAATTCAATAATATACAGGATTACACAAAAAAAAATTCTAAAGATCATATAATTATAATTCAGAGATTTCAGATTAGAAGAATTTGAAGGGTGATCTTCAGAATATTATGTGGCGCGCCTAAGTGCAACTTTATTACAAGACTTGCTATAAATGCGACAAAAGAATTTTGTTGATTCTGCGATCCCAGAACAAAAACAAAAAAACAGCTCAAAATACAAAAAAGCATTTGTAAAATTCCTTGTGAATGTAATAAATTCTATATTGGAGAAACCTTTAGACCTCTGAATATTCGAATAAATGCACAAAAGTTACTTAAAAAAAGTTTAAAAGTCTAAAATTTGAAACATACTTGGGACCTTGCTCACAAAATCCAATTTCAAAATCATTTATATTATACAAAGAAGAACACAACACGTAACAAAAGCTCAAAGAGTCTGCTTTAATTTTGTAAAATGAAAACGATTGCATCGCTACCACCTCAGTAGAATTCAGTCGTTCCTTGTTGTCGAAACTTAAGGAAGAAATTACTAATGGTCTTGTCCTTGTGAACAGCTGAATATCGGGATAGTTCATCCGTTTTTTTTTTAATATTTACTGAATCAATAAAATTCTTTGGTCACATTTTTGACGAATGCACCTACAAGGGCCATATAAAGTTCTGAATATTACCCTTTCAAATTCTTATAATTTGAAAATAACTTTATTATATGATCTTTCGGAATTTTATTGTGCTACTCTGTATAGTATCAAATTAAATTAGCTCAGTTACGTCACTTGTGTTACATAATATTGTCAAACATTTTAAATTTTGGAACATTTTTATATTTTTTTTTATTGAAATTGCCAATGCGACAGACCCTAGACCCCGAAACGTTTGGAAATATACAGTTTTAAATTACATATGGTGTTATTCCCAACAACTGCATAACGACCCAATTTAAAAATAGTATTTAATAACCTAGTATATACATGAACTGTTATGTATTCTGCTTACAATATTCACAAAATGGTAAATAATGTTATCCCTATATAAGATTAGAGAGGTTACCAATACAACTCTAACACAATTTATACGGGATGTTAATAAAGTACTGAAAGGGCTCGAAAGCTATCTGTTGATGATCTTGAATTTGACATTGACTGTGGAGTTGTAGGTTACCTGAAGGTCAAGGTAGTTTTGTAATGGGATTCCCCTATTTTTTTTTTGGCGGATTATGGATGCCATTTGTATAGCTAGAAAATTCCCAAACATTTTACATTAAAAGTTTCCGCTCTTCCCGAAAACCGCGATATAATTTCATACATTAAACTGATTCGGACATCGAAATTCATGAACAAGGTCATGTTGGGACGAGAAAATTTTCGCTCATTCCAAAGCCCTTATAAAAAAATGGGGTTTCCCTTTTAAAAAATTTTCTTAACCTTCAAGTGAATTGCAGCTTCATGTAGTGTGGTAAGCTCAGAGTTATTGTATAGCGTAGCGAAATGGCCAAAACTATTATTTGTCACAGATGTTGTCTGGACATGATTGATTGAAGTAATGTTTACATAGGTTTCGGTTGGTTAAATGTTGTGTGCGTGTACTGTGGATACCTGACCATAAGTTTGCTAGTTGCGCAGCGGTATAGAGCAAATGCGTAGAGAGGGATTTGAGGTGCTCTATAGGGACGGACGGACTGTAAGACGGCAAGTGAAAGAGGATGGAGGGTGCCTGTGGATTACGTGAACAGCCTGATCAGGGAAAAAGAACGAGAGGAAAGGAAGTATGTAGTTCTAGGGTGGTTTTAGGATAAGAGCGACCGACGTCGGGGGGATTTAAGATTTAACGACGATTCTGGATATTCTGTCGTGAACAAACGGGTGGTTTTAGTAAGTAGGAATTTCAAATCATATTGTTACGTTAGTAAGGCTAGTTAGAACCAGCGATTAATTTAATATAATAACTACCAACTGATTAACCAATTTGAGATACTAAATTTTTTTTTCCTTAATATTTCTAAAGTTTAAGTATTTTCCTTCTAAACTGTTGTAATCATAACTAATGTTTTTGTGAAAATGAATATAATATCTAATTCTAAAGGTTTCAGCTAGCATAAAACATGTCTGTTCCCTGTCATTGTATAGTCTGGTATAATATCAAGATATTTTCATTATTTTTGAAATGTCAAAGTATTTTCCTTTTTCAGAAGAGTTAGCAACTGTTTTATGAGCGAAAGCTGGAATTATGACTGATAATATAAAAAATATGTGTAAGATTGGCCCATGTGTTACTTTTGAAAAATATCTGATGTCTTCCAGTCGGTAATTGTTTCAAATTAGTTTGTGTGCATTAGTTCTTAAGCCACAAATATACAGTTTATCTTGTAGTTATATGTATCAAGTGAACTATTATATGCAGACATTTATCCACTTTCTGAAATAATAAATTGATGAGTTATTTAAACGCTATTTCAGTTCTAAAAATTTTCATAAATCCAACTCGGTAGTTAGATTTTTTAAGTGTCAAAAATTATGTTATTTTAACAGAATCTTTACATAATTTCTGTAGTCGACATTAATAGTATTTGTTATTAGTAGGATTAGATTTCCAAATACAATATAGGAGTTCTTCCTTATTACAATAAATTAATATTGCGTTGCTAATCCTCTTGGTTTTTGGAGTAGCCTTTACACGGATTTTGATATATTGATTAGTAAAATAATATGCATATCAGAAGCTTCACTAGGATCATAAATTATGAATATACTTATACTTAATATACATCACAACACTATCTGTATTATTTGGAAGCCCAAAAAAGTATTACAATGTATCGCGCATGTTTATCATTACATACAAACACAGTGATTTTAACTTCAACTCCTCGATCACTTGTAATTTATCAAAATTCTGTTTATTAAATGTTTATTAACACTATTTAGTTTAATATGAAAGATTTTTGCCGGTTTATTTACTCTCTTAAACGCAATTTAATTTGTGTAAAACTATAATGTATTATACCGGGTGTAACAAAAGTGATCGCAATTTCCGAGAAAATGTTCCAGAGAAAAGTTGTTCAGTTTGACTTAACAGTTCAGTGGTGACCTTGTCCTTGACTACAAGGAAATGGAAACCTATATTTTTTATTCCTAAATCAGAAAGAGCCAAAAATTTCACATGCAGATATGTATTTGACCTTGGGAACTAAGTCACCTCTCAAGGTCATTTCTAGAGCAATCATTATTTGCAACGAAAATTTTTCATTTTTTATTTCTATAATTTTCTCTACTTTCGTTTTTTTTTGTTGAGGGTAACAACTTTGAACGTATGCTTTACAGAAATTAATTAAAAAAATAATAAAATAAAAAAAACAAATAAAACAAAAAAATGAAAAAAAATAAATCAAAATAAAACAAAAAACGAACAAAAACAAAAAAAAACAAATACATTGTTCAGCCGGGCACCATCAACAAAACAACCTACATAGAGCGTCGTCAAGTTGCGTATTCGAAAGCCCTTCTGAAGATAAAGGGTAACTACGAATATACAAGTAAGTAGTAGCCGGTGGGACCCCATCTTCCATCAAAGCTAAGTGACACTATTCGCTGCAAATAATGATTGCTCTTGAATTGACCTTGAGAGGTCACTTAGACCCCAGAGTCAAATACATACCGGGATGTAGAATTTCCCCCTCTTTCTGATTCCGGAATAAAAATATGGGTTTCCATTAAAAAAAAGATAGTTGACCTTGATTACAGTTAAAAATGCCCTCGGGGTCAAAGATAAGGTCACCACTGAATTTTTAGTCAAAACAGAACAACTTTTGTTTAGAACATTTTCTCGGAAAATGTGATCATAGGAAGTTAAAGGGGGGTACCGGTATTTTTGTTACACCCTGTATAAGTGAATTTAATTACTCTTGTGAAATGGGAAATATTCAGAGGATTGACAGATATCAATTTTCGTACAGTAGTAACGAAAATTCCATGAACATTAGTTGGAGTCTTTATTGTGCAAGTGTTTAAATCTGACAGAGATAATCCAAATATATTGGTTAAACGTGAGGGGAACATCAACTACGTCTTGGAAAGTCAAAGTCAGACCACAAAATTAAATATGTATTTTTTTTATTAAAGGAAAATGAGCATATCAAAAAACGAATACGAAATTATTTTTTGTATATTGATGAAACATTCATTCCCTCGGTATCATATTTTCGAGCAAGCAAGTTTCCATTATTGGTGATTATAGGTGCAGAGTTACAATTTTCATGAGCCGCTTTTTCCTTTTCCATCGAACAAAGGTATTTACAGTTGGCTTCGCTTTCATACTGTATGATGACGAACGGCTTTGTTAGAAAGTCGGTGAAATGAGTAAAGAACACTAGAAAATTTCAGAATCAGTTTCAAAAGTAGAATTAACGTCGGATTGGATGTATTATCTAAGCGTAAAATGAACGTCGCAAAAAATGTGGCATATAACTAGTTGATGATTGTAAATATCAGATCCTGTGAAGCAGCACATTATGCAACGAAATATGTAAGAATGTAGTAGAAAACAATTTGTGAATCTTCTCATGGTTAATCAATATACTGATTGTATTCTGTATTCACTTTCCGTTACTTTCAAAATCTAGCTGATTAACGGTAAAATAATTATATATTGGTACAATATTTCTGTATGTTTAACTTAAAACAAGTTTTAATTTTATAGATTTCTATGTAACTAGTAAAAGAATACCTAATATCAGGTAATTTTTGAAAATATGGATAATTATTCATTTAACCAGATTTAATAAAGGTAAATGTCTAGTTTAATCCTGATAGGTAAGCAAATTATGGGATTTTTCGTGTATATGAATGCTAAATAATTATTTATATTTTCGCGTATGTGTGTAAGTTTTATTTTTTTTTCAAAAATATGAAGTAATTAAAAATATTTAATTAAACTAAGCTATTCAATATTTCAGATATTACCGTTCTGAATTTTTTACTTGATATTTTCAATTAAATTACTCATATTAGTGTACCGTTTTAATGTTTTTTTTTCTGTTTTTGGTTTTTGAAGTTGTATTTTTTTATTTTCCCGACTGTTTTCTTCGTAACAGTTCACCTTTTTCTTTCGAAAAACTAGCTGGAGTTTTAAGCAGCACATTCCCAAATTTTCTTGAACATTCCAAAACTCAATTTTCTACTCGACAAGGATCCCACTGCGGGCCCGTTAAGAATCAAGGGTGGCCAATACCCAACAATCTCATCGATATCCCAGTACTTCTTCTTTTATCTATGTCAAAAAGCAGTTCTATATCTGAGTTGGCCCGTGGAACAAGATTTATTTTATTATTATTATTTTCCTAAAATGCATGCACTCTTCTCGACAAGGCCTTCTGGACAAAGAACTGGCATTGTTATGTAGATGCTCAGCCTTGAAATGAACGAAATGTATAGGTAGTATTTTACTGGCTATCCAGGTTTAATAGGGATTTTATTTAAAATATTATTCTTCACATTTCAAATAGTCTTTCTAAACTAGCGTTACTACCTATTTGTGTTGCCCAAACATTTTGTGTCCAAAGTTGAAATTTTTTTATTAGTTCTGCTCGTTCAACTGTGATTTCAGATTCAATAGTTCCACAACCAATTCGCAATTCGATAACTCACAATTTTATTTTTAAATCTGTACAAACTTCTTCCATTTTGGACTTTTTGTGGGATTGTTGTATTATTGAATAAAAGGAAGAATGTATCTCTCAATTTAGATACTTGTGTAAATAAAGTGACTAAAGCATTCTCAATGCATCAATCAAACCGTAAAACATGTTGGTTTTTAACAATACGGCAGGAGCTGGTCTCTCATCTAAGATCCCATACTCAAATAATCTTTTCTTTCTTCGCAATCGAACTTGCTTCACAATAGAATCTATCTGAGCCTGTAAAGTAATTGCTCTAGCTGAGCAAGCGAATAACTCGGTTTCTCTTTTACAAATTCTGAGCAGTTGTTTAACATGTGTGAAAGGTTTGTCTTATCCATAGTTGCAGACTGTATTACTTAGTTGTAATCATTACTTGAAACAATATATCATACTAAGCCGTTTATAACAATGGACTCAAATTGCTCCAAGATCGAGCTGTCGGACAAAGCATTTGATGCCGGTTTAGTAAGCTTCTTTCAGTGAGTTCTTCTACCCGGTAGGATTCCACTTCCCATCAATTAGGTAATCGAAAGAAAATAACCAAAACTTTAACTGTTGTTTTTGCGACATCTGCTATTACCAAATTTACGCTAAGCCTGCTGTTTGATTAAAAAAAAACATTGATTCAGACTATTCTTATCAGATTCGTTGTCATCGTCCCTGCGTTTGCACTATGTTATCAAAAACTGGGCGAGTGAGCCCGGATGGAAGCAACAAAATATTCACTTCATAATAAACTTCAAAAAAACACATTATGTACCCTTCACAAGCTACAACAACAATCTTCCAGATTTCCAAACTCTGCTTATAAACCATTAAGTATCTGAACACGAAATAAGCAAACAAAATAGTATAAAATATTTAAGAGTAACAATCAATTCTCACCTACGTCGAGACGAACATGTCAAAAATGTCAGCAACATATTAAAACAGCTAATATACAAGTTTAGTTTTCTAAAAAACATATTGACACTAAGCGAATTAAAAACTTTGTATATTGCTCTAATCGAGAGTAGATTACGATATAGAATACTTGCTTGGGGTGGAACTAATAAAAACCACTTAAAAAAATTGCGGTCGCTACAAAACAGGGTAAGAAAGATTATTTACCGAAAAAGTAAATAAAGTAAATAGGAACACATACCTGAAAAAACAATATCCCAAGTACAATACCAGAGGTAAGGAAAAACTAATAGTACACACACCATTTGCTCAAAAATCTATTAGTCAACGAGTCTACGATATTTAAGCAGTAAGATCTATAACTCACTCCCAGACATGTACAAAACTTATGTGCTAACGGTTAATTTTATTACTTTTATCAATGATTAGTAAATACATATATAGAATAGATTAACTACTTAATATTGGTTCATTTAGATCGTTTAATTTAAATATAAACTATGTACTAAATTGTAGAAAATAGATCCATTAAGTAATCTGACTGTAACTATCACATTATAATGAAATAATTATGTTTATTAAACACTGACGAATATATATAATTATACTCTCATGCGCAACCCCTTTAGGGTCATAAATGGGTGGAATGATATCAATAACAACAGAATGAAAATTATTTAACTAAGTCGTGTTTGACTAAACATAATTAAACTACATTTGTAACTTTACAATTAGTTCAATAAAGATTATTATTATCAATAAAGATTATTATCAATAAACAAGTGCAATTTAGTACAATGGAGAAGTATTTCGATGACTTTATCACAGTCAAAATTTTATTACGAATTTAAATACGTTTGGTAAAATAATGAGCAGTTATTATATTTGCAATACGTTGGTGCCATCATTAGATATAGAGTTTACTCTGAACGAAAAGTTATTTTCTTGTAAAAAACAATAATATGGACATCTTTCGTTCGAGGATAGCCACTCACTTCTCATCTTTAATCTGTTTTTGCAGATGTCTTTTATTCCACAGAAGCGCTTTAATCGAATCAAGGAGTCTATCCAACTGTGAATGGTGTATTGGTAATCTAAAGAAGCTTAGTCAGTTTTGAAATGCACCGAGAGGTTTCTGACTTCCATTTTTTACGCTAACTATCCATCACTGCTTTTCCATCTACGGTGCGGTGGTACAGACCTAGTGCCATTCTTGAGTGGTAAGCAGTGATCAGACCAACAACAATAAAACGCATAGAAGACCTAGTGCTATTAAAAGGAAAACACTCTTATCTTAATCTGCTCTCACTGTCGGGAAATATCTGGATCACTTTATACCACTTATTGTTCTTTTGTATACTCCAGTAGTAGACGACAAATTCATATTTAGGTGTTATACTCCCACAGCTCGTTTTTCACGCTTGGATTATTTTAGGGTAATAGAAAATGGTGAATGACACAGTGAGTTTGTCATATTTTATTCAGTATGATATAGTATTCTGCTTCTACTTGGGTTAATTGCTTTAATTAATTCAGTTTTCTTGTTTTCTGCTTTTGTGTTTTTGATATTTTATAATGTCAACCATTTAATTATTGGACTTAATACACAAGTCCTTGTAATTATGGCTTAATAATTTTCTACATACTTCCTGTTTGTAATAATTGTCAATAGCATCCCTTTGTCACTTTCTATAACACTTGGGTTGATAATATTATTGAGTGGAATTTACGAGAATTTCGCTGCTTAACAATTTCCAATATCTCTAACATTTTATTGGGAAAAACAAAAAATATAAACGTATGTTCATAACGGGAAATCTTATGAAACCTTTGGTGTGTCACACATGTTTTAACACAAAGGTTTGGACCTTAACACCAAACCATTCTTTTTTCACTCAACGCACGTGTCAATAGCGAAGCTGCCATCATCAAGGAGTAAAACAAAAGTGTAACAGTTTTGGTTTACTTCTTACTTTTGCACTTTCTGGTCTATTTTTCTTCATTTTCCAAGATTTTTGGTTACATGTGTGTACATATATTAATAGGGCGAGTGAAGTTAATATCTCTGTAAATCTGCTAAAGTATAATTAGATTTTTAATCACGTCCTATATTTATGTACATTTATTGTTTTTCATGTGTTTATTGTTCCATTTCTTTTTCATAATGTCGAGCTAGGATTTAAAAGACATTCATCTATATATCTAATCTTTCTCTAATGTTTTCAAAAGCTTTATTTAAATATTTTTTTTATACTATTAGTTTGTTCACTGTCTACCTTGTTTGAATTGTTTGAAATCAATAATTATAATATTCGTTGTAATAGTAGTTTTAGTGCAATGAAACTTTCAGATGTCCTCACATTAATATATGTTTGAAGTATATAAATAATTTAGGTCTTTTGAGGATAGCGGTTCCAAAATAGAAACAATACATTCTCTTGTGTCAAAAGTTTCTAAAAGCTCGAAAGGCTAGTAACCTAATTATTTTGAAAGGTTCAGTGAAGACCGAATTTGTAACTAAGCATTTGATTCCTCAAAAACTTGTATAAGCGCTTGTATACGAAGCTCCATTAAGTTATTGTAGCAATTAATAAACTTAGAATCAACCAAGATCGATCACTTTCTAGGAAAAAATATGTACAAGATTACACTCACCTGTTGCTTCAGAGAGAAGTTTGTTATGTCTAGAAAAATATTTTTTTCTGAATTATTATTTTTGTGAGTACTGGACTTGAAAACAGAGACTAGTAAATAGGCGAAAACCAGATAACTTCTATAAACGGTATTACTTGTTTAACAGACCTGTTCAAAATATTTAATGGAATATATTTACAATTGCAAGTAGATTAATAAAATAAGCCTCTTACCTATTTGTGAACGAAATCTAGGCAGAGGAGAATAGAGTCAATTCTCTTCTACAAAACAGGAAGTTATACTTAGTTACTTCTAACAAGAATGTTGTGAGAATTTAGAAACACAACTTCCATTTAACCAAGAAGTAATGTACCCTGAATTGTGGGCAAGAATACAGAATTGTTTGCTATCTTTGCTCCATTTTTTAAGGCTGCTTACGTTTCCTTCACCATACTGGACTGCTGAACTAATTAGTTTATTCTTTGTGATTTACAATAGATTCGTGGGCATATAGAACATATGTGATTAGATATAATATCTGAATATTTGATGTAATTATTGTTGCAGAAGGGGTAGCAGATGTTAAAAATAATGTTCTAGATGATCGTAATGTGCATTAATATATAAAGCTGTTTGAAAGTGTAGTTCACCCAAATAATTTTTTTTGCTGTAGATAACAAAACTTTTGCAGTTACTATTATAAATATATTACATATTTGCAGTACAGCGTAAAAATGGTTGAATGTTTTAGGCAACTAGTCTTCGTTATGTCTCATACAAAATTCCCTGTTGCTAAAACACCAACAGAAATGTTTGGAAAAAAATAAAAAATGGACTTAATTTGTAAAAAACAACGCCAAATGTGCAAGTAAAATCTGACACTAAAAAAAACAGTATGGAAAAAACCTTACATTTATTGTATTTTTATAGTCGAAAAGAGAAAACAGGGACAACTAGTTTTATATAGATTATATTAAAAACTTAAAATAATGAAAAAAAAAACGACGCGTGGATCACATTTTTAAGTTATATACGTAATGCTTGCCAACTACTCAGGCATCAATACCAAGAGGAAACATTTACAGAAATTACTTTCTTACATTAATAATGGTACAAAATTATATCACAATTGATGAAGAGTTACTTACTTGTTCAATTTCATTTTTATGACAGGTAAGTACATATTTAAATTAGTCTTTAAAGTTGTTCCCAGTCTGCATCTGTATTAATTTTTGAATATGTTGCTGTTTTTTTTGTTTTAGTATGTTCTGCAGATAGTGTTCCGGTTTCATCAAGAAGCAACCAGATTCCTTAAATTTTCTCTTCCTCAAATTTCTTCGGAGATTAAGATGTTAATGTGCCTTATGGTTGAGTGTTCTTATTACTATATGATTGATATTTTTTGTCCATATATCTTTGGGACATATTGTATTGGTGTCCCTGTTTTCTTCCTTCTAGAGTTCTTAAAGTCTAAAATACATCATAGTGTATTATTGTTCACTGAATTTTTAATATACGATACACTGCTTTTAGAAATTTTTCTTCTTTTATGTGGCTGTTCTACATAGTTGGACAAATGCCGGTTAATTTGTTATGCCTCTTCTGAAAACCAGTATTTCATCCACTTATTGCTTGGTTTTCCTATTTGTTCTACTATTTTTTATTGTCTTAACCATTTTTTTATACCTTTGATGATACATTGGCTTGTTACCTCTTCATTTCTGACTTGGTGTCTCGATGTTTTTTCATGTATACTATCTCGAACATTGTAAGAGGTATCCCGGATTACTGACGTTCTCTGCCGCTGTTGCAGATGAAACGCTCCGATTTAAATTATAGTTTCGTATTTAAAGTTTCATTTCTAGTTTACTTTTTAGACAGTGCCTTTCTAGCCATACATTCATTTTCTCATTATATGTCTAAGAGTTGCAAAGCTTGCTCATTTGAATAGACAAGTGGAGTAGTTGTTGCTGGTTATCCAAAATCAGGAATTAGAACAGTGTCTTGGGGGTAGCATACCATATGTTAAAGTAGGTGATTCTTTTCTTGTACTCAGCCGTTCTTGGCTTATTCGTGTTGTTATGGTCGCTTAGTCGTTTACCAAAAGACCTATATTGATGTTCATTGTACAATTTTACTTCTGATATCGTCTTAATACGCTATGTACGTTGCTAGAAGGGTTTTTAGAATATCGGCTAGTGTAATTGTATTAAAGGCTTTGTTCTGTCAATATATTTGCTATGATATCGATAAATGAACGAATCTAGCCTGGTTTTCTGGATTCCAATTAGTGTTAACATTGCTCTTAGAATGTTTATTATATTAGTTCCTGATCAATAAAAACGCGATGTAATGTATTTATAAGATTATTAGATAAAAATAAGCTAAAATGAAACATTCGAGGAAAATTAAGCAGTCCTATTGATTAACTACATACCTAAAGACTAAACCTAAGTGACTCCTTGATGACATCATACTTGAACATATGTGGTGATAATACATATTTATTGGAGTTATGGATCCAACAGCATTCGTCAAAATAAAGTAAATTTCTGGTAAATAGTAAATTGTTCATAAGTAAAATGACTACCTATGAGTACATTCTGTTTAAGATGTGATCATATTGTTTAATATTCTACTCTAGCAGGTATTACATCGTCTCGTATACCACAATGAAGAACACAGCGAATGGAAGAAAAATGAAGGGATCTGCAGATAAGGATTTAAAATTGCCCGTCTAACAAACCTCAATTCATATTCATTCCCTCAATAACGATTAATCTTGCAACAGACTGTACTTTCAGCCATTGCTTTCCGTTATGCCATTCTTATTTTCACAAAATTATCCCTTCTATTTTTCCATTTCTCTCCTCTTCTTCTCAAACACACCAAACGAACTCAGGTTTCCATTATAAGATAGCTTTGCGAAATTCTCTCTTTGAAATGTAAAAATATGTAAATATGAACGAGACGCTTTTGAAGGAAGGACTTTTTATGCATGCACAGAGTAGGGAGTCCTTTGACAGTTGGCACCGCCCTTTTCTAAAACTGTGAGGGGACGGACCTCGAACTACCATTAAGGCAGGTCGAACGACATGTAAAAATAGCTAGAAAAATGTTTGAAGGGATCTGCGGTTTGCTTTTAGGTCAACGTTAATGGCTGCTCAACAATCTTTACAAATGCAATTCGCGGCTATCGTTAATGATTCACTGCCGCTCATCCTTTATTGGTATCTGGAGATGTCTTAATAGTGAAAAGAAACCTCTAATTTACTCGCTTCGAAGTTAGAGTCACTGCGAATGTCTTAATTTTTATCTGAACTTAATTCTTGTCATCAATGAAATGAAATGAATAAGTAAAGAATATAGACAAAGGTAAGCACAAGGTTGACAAAAAGTGATTGAATAGAAAATGTAGTTTGGTTGTTGATGTGATATTTGATTCTAGTAATTATTTAAATCAGAGTTTCTTTATTTCATTTGTAAAAGAAAGTTTGACTATGAGTTTGCTTAAAGACAAAAAGTCTAGGTACGTACTTGCCTTTCAAGAATTTGTGGGCTTTAGATTGCGAGACGATATATCTTTACTAGTTGGAAACCTTCATCAGAAGCACTACCCGCAAAAGACCGAAATCTCAAATTTTTTATGAATTCACACATCTGATTAATATGATTAGATATTCAGTTCGCGTTTAAACATCCAATTCAACGTTGTGGTACAATTTGTTTTAGTGGCAATTAATGCTGAATATTCAACTAAATACAGTCAAAATTTTGTCATTTTAATCGAATGCAATTTTCAAACAAAACTGTTACATCTTCTTTTAGTTTAAATTAAACAAGCTATTATACACAAAATCGACCAAGTGTAATTATATATATATATATATATATATATATATATATATATATATATATATAGCTACAATTCTGTTTTTGGAATGAAAACACCATAAAATATAAAAGCAAAGATTTAAGTTTATTTTTAATTCGTTGCAATTAATCTCAGAATATATTTTCCTTTCCCAAATGTCCAGAAGAATTTCACTGAACATCCACTTTCCTGGCTGTGCTCTAATGACAGGTTAAAAATAGAACTTCCAGTATGTCTCTAAAGTGCTGAAAGTTTCAAATAGACACTAATTTCTTTTACTCACGTATCTTCAGTAGTAATGTTTGTCAATATGAACATCGTTTTAGAATTTTATCTTACTATGACTTCAAGTATGTATGTAGGGTATTCAGGTTATTACGTTTGCAACTACCATATATGGGAATGTCCAATCTTCTCGATAGAGCAGCTGTGTATTTATATTGCTTAATTTTAAAGGCTTTCTTTTTTTTGCGCAAAAAAATATTCTCAGGAGAAAAGTAGCTCATTACTCCGTACAATGTCTATTAACTGTCTGTATAAGCTGCATTAAACTCTACCCAGTCCATTCGAAGATTCCTCTGGATACAAATAGACAGACGGAAGACTTTTAACACTTTCTGATTTTTAGTGTTTACGAATATCGACTTGAACTTAAAGTACTTTAATTTTTTGTATGTGCTTGTCACCAATAATATAAAGAAACATAAATCAATTACTAGTTATATCAAATACGTTTGTTCCAATCATCTTCAGCCTTAACAAACATACCTTTGTTAGCGGCAATTCCTTTATCAACATGTGCGTTGGCATAAATTTATAGTAAAGCTGTTTTTTTGCAAATTTAGCGGTTTAGTATTCAATTGTTATTAGTTATTCTCACATGTTGTTAAAGAATTAGATTTTACTAATATAAAGATTTTAGTACTTTTAAAAGAAAATATTTTTAAGTTAGTTCTAATTGAGATATTATTTTAGAACCAAGATACTTAGGTACATTATAAGTATGAGCTACAATTCTCAAAAAAACATGTATTTCAATAATATATATATATATATATATATATATATATATATATATATATATATATATATACATGTACAATGATTCAGATTATAATTGGTTAAAAACAAAGAAATTAAAAAACAATTGATTTTGGTTAACCACTTTGTATGTTTCATTAAATGAAGTAACTGACTTTTCGTTCTTAGTATAATATGGCAATTTTTAAACCCTTTTAGTGTGGGCAACTAAATCTTTTTTGTTTTATGGTTAAATGTAATAAGCAAACACAACTATTTTCAATGCCTTATTTTATATAATTCAGTTAAGAAATAACACTGTCTTAATACGAGTATATAAGTCCAGATATTATGATTGCTCAGTATAAAACTAGTTTGAATGCCTTCAACTTAAAAAAATAAATACAGTGGATAGATTTAAACGTATAAAGCAAAAATCAAATTTCTCTGATAAATTTATCATAATTTTTAATAAGATATTTTGAAACAATATTTCATGATGTTATAAAGGCTATTTCATTAAAGGTCGGTAAACTATTATAAGTAATTTTAGGTTTATACTCAGTGAATCTTATATACGAAAATAAACAAAGAAATTAAGTATAACTTAAAGATAGATCAGGAATTGCCATTAATACAACAATAAAATAATTTGTTCAATAGTGCGAAGTTATTTGAAAGATTACAATATTCAACCTTAGTTTTGTCATACGAATTTCTTAGGCACTCACCCTCACTGCCATGATTATTTTGCACAATGGCTCAGTTTCCTAGACATGTAAGGTACATTTTATAATGGCGACCATTACAAATCAATGGATACAAAGAAAAATGCATAAAACTTTTAATCTTTTTATAATTTATATTGGTTTTAATTAATCCGGATATTTATCCACAAACAAGTATCTTGTCATTTTTCCATGGAATAATTTCTAATAGTCACTGACATCTTCTAACCAGCCTCCGATGCTACCGACGGCTACTTTAACATGCTCTTGAAACTCAGTTACAGCTTACAGTCCGAACGGCCACCCAGAGTCTAGAATTCTAGAATAACAAAATTCCGCCGGATTCAACCAAAGAAATTTGAGCCCACTCATTACTCTTTCACTCGACTCCAGAACGAGAAGTGGGGATGTCTACAGTATACAATTGTTACTTTGTGAACATGCTGAGACGATGGTTAACGACTCAAACTCTTTTGGATATATTTTTGGTGCCAGGCCAAATTTTACAATTTTATTTAAAGTCAAATTTATTTTTATTTTCTGCTAAATCAACACAGTTGTTAAACCTTACATTTTTATGTCACCTTATATGTTGTCTGCTAAAAATAATGTTTCAGAATGTTATTTTATTCTCACTGACAGATAATTTTGAGTTTGATGAAATGCTAACCAAAACTGATAATTCTAGAGGTTTTGAATAACTTGGTTTGCGATTTAAATAAATCAAAAACTAGGCAAATTTTATAGTATTCCGTTTAAGGGGATTGTCACATGATGATATTTTCGTAACTATCAGTAATGTACTTCCATCTGCTTTGCTATTCTATATAACTTGTATTAAAAAAACTTATGAAAACATGTTACTTTAAATGATTCACTATTTTACAAATTCTGATGCGTTTTTGTCGATGAGACAGTAGCGACAGAACAAACAACTTTTACAAAAACGTATTCCTAATTCCTCCACAGAAACGCTTGTAAAATTCTGACACCTCAAATCGTGCCATAAAACATAGTTGAATAGGAACAGGAGATTATAAAATTAAAAAACGAAATTATGTAGGATCATAAATTAATAAAGTATTAGTGGCAATTATAAAAACTTTGTTAAGTAGGTTTTATTAGCATATAGAATGTTGGTATACTATTAACCTCGTTTATGTCTCCTGACGATTTTGGTGTAGAATATTCAATTTTGTTAACCAGTGAATTAAAAAAATATCACTAAAAAGTTTCAGTCCTTTAGATTTAGGTTAATATTGTTATGACAACGAAATGCATTTCTTCCTAATTAGCATCATGTTCTATCTTTTCCAGATATAAAAGAAATTGGATTTAAAAATATGTATATTTTTAAGAAAATTCTTTTTTGTGCTATATAACAAAAATTAAGGGGCTTTGAACTTGATTTAGAGATATTATTTATAATATAAGAATTTAGCAGACCTAAAATCTTGCTAAGTGATAATGACAAAAAATGTACTGTAAAAGTTCTTGAAGAAATGCTATATTATTTTAATATAAATTGATTATGAATTAACCTAATTATTCAAGAAATCCTTGTTGACAATATTAAATATAACTAAAACATTCCACTTAATTTAGTGACTATTCAACAAATCGAAGTTCACAATTTTGAGAACAACCTAAAATTTCATCAGCTTACAGTAATTAGGGTAGAAGTCGGCAGTAATGTGAACAACCAAGACATCTTCTAATTTAGACTAATATTAAAACGCTTAATCACGACAGTAATATGATTTATCAAAATTTTATTTCAGTTGCTTAGTCTGTGAGCAAGGAACCAGTGGAGCTCACAATTGCCAATTGCCAAAATATTGAGTAATAATGAAAAGAATCTCATCTAGTTGTGAAATTAGCTACAAAGACAATGAATGTAGAAATTGGGAAAAAACGTCCGGATAGATATAGGTAACAGTATTATTTTGAATGTCCCAAAATGAAAACCGCAAACGAACCAAATTAAAAGCAGACTATAAATGAACTAAAAATTAATATTAAATAAAGGTATTCTTGAGATGATTTGAGTTTCTTAATTGCTTAATAATTACCTATACATTTATGTTTACATACATTGTTTCATTTTTAGTCAGTAACGAGGATTTGCTCAGGTTCTTACTGATTATTCATTTAAAGAATATTTCTGTTGCAACCGGTTTTTTGATTTATTATTAGTAAATTGAATGATCCGAAAGTACTAAACGTTTAAGTTAAATAAAAAGAAAAAATTAAAAATGAAAAAGATGAGCCGAATTTTCTGAGGTGTATAACAGGTAAAATTGAAGATGAAAAAGCTACGGCCGAAACTTTCAATAACTACTTTAATAAGATATAAATAGAAATTGCCTATAAAATAAAAAAAAGGAATCCAATAAATTTAATAGTCACAGATCTATGTGTAACAGCATGAGTATCTTCTTCAAGCCCACAAGTACCTATGAAATTGAGGAAATAATTAAATGTATGAAAAAGATGGCAGGTGGTATTGATGGAATAAGCACACAAGCTCTAAAAAGTTTAAGAACATTTTTAGCTCCACATCTAGATAAAATATTATATAGTGCGTTAAAAGCTGCTTTAACAAACCTTTATCAAAAATAATCCACAATAAAATACTCTTTAGTAGGCCGATTGGTTTCATCAAGAAACGTTTAACTAATATTATTTATAAAAGTTTAAATGAAGTGTCATGTTGTATCACTTCATTCCTTGACCTAGCCATGACTTTTGATACGGTCAACCATGAAATTTTGTTAGAAGAGCTAAATTGCTATGGAGTAAGGGGAATAGCAAATGATATAATGGGAATATACTTGAGTAATAGTGTACATTACACTAGACTGCTAGATCAGATGATTTCTTGAGTTCGGTAGTTCCACAAGAATCTATTTGGGATCATTACTGTTTGTTATATCATCATCATCATCATCATATGCAGCTATATTCAACCAATTTTTCATGGTGTAGCCTCCCTGAAGAATTGAAAGATTGCAGAGGAACTTGAAGAGCTGTGGAAATGGAGAACTTAAGGTCTTGAGAACAGAGGAAGAAGAAGAAGAGCTTAAGATCTGTGAGAAGGACTGAAGGACTGTATTGAAGAGAATTGAAGGTAGGTGGGCAAATGGTCGGTTTTACTAACTGAAATGAAGAAGAAGAAGAAGAAGAAGTGTAGGACTGAAGAATTGAAGAACTGGCTCGAAGGATTGAGAAGACGAACATAATTTTGGCAGTTTTTATCGGAAACTCAAGGCTAGAGGTTGAGGAATTGGCCTTTGTATAACTAGACTCGTAACGGAATGTATTAATGAAGCGAAAGCAGAAGAGCAAATCGGAGACACTTAAGGTCTTGAGGGAACAGATAAAGAGCTTAAGGTCTTTTTGTAAGAAGAATTGTCTCGAAGGATTGAGAAGACGAAGAATATTCTTAGAATTTTACAGGGGATATGAGGCATACCTTACCACGCTGCCTCAGTGCGGGTTGGTAAGGGGCAAATGTCTATTTCCCTGATTTTTGCCATTTACGTCAGAGATGACTGTACCCCCCGGAATTTTTGTCACAGTTTTTTTATTAATGAAAAAAACCTTGACTAGGCTGGGATTTGATCCCAGGTCCGGTCCGCTATATCAAGCTCCAATTTAGTACAATTGTGTGAGCTGACGGACTTTCCCACTAGGCCACCGGGCCTATCTATATATATATATATATATATATATATATATATATATATATATTAATGATACGGATATGCTGGGAGATGATCACCTGTTCTCATATGCCGACTAAACAGTGGTTGGAAAGAAGTAGAAAATAAGATGGCTAGAATACAATCAATTGTCAGTTAATACCAAAAAGACGGTCTATATGGTATATGAAATATATAAATAAAGGATATGAAAATCGATAGAGTAGGGGAATTTAAGTACCTAGGGCTAAAAATACACTGCAACAAATGGGAAACATATACGTAGAATAATTGCAAAAAAACTAAGTACCTACTAATGGAAATGCTGTGGAACCTTTGGTGTGTCACAAATGTAAAATCACAGTTTTGCACCCTAACACCAAATCTTTATTTTAAACACTCAACGCCGTTACAACAACTCTAAGTTGTCACCATTAAACCAAACTAAATTCATTTTAGTTTAGTTTGGTTGACTTCTTTTTCAGAAATTCCGACAAATAAATTCAAAAAACGTAATGTCAAATTTTGAAATATTTTTGTACAGATTATAAGTATTCAAATTTCAAAATATATAATAATATAATTATATCCTAGGTACTGACAGGAACATATTTTTTGCTTGGACGAATATGAGCCCCATTACCTGTTAGTAAATATATGAAAAAAAATCCAAACTAATATTAAGAATTTGCACTTTTTCTGCCGTTATTAATTACTCTTATATTTGAATATTTTCGTCATAATATTTTACTAGTTATAGGTGTAGCGATGTTAAAAAAGCATTAAAAAAAATTGCCTACATCTCATGAAGAAAATAGGTATTTAAAAAAATAATATCTTAATGACAGACAAATATATTAAAAATGATAACATGATAATTTTGCTCTTCATTTATTAGTTTGTACAGCAATACCTCCTCAAACAGTTCAATAACATTCTAATAACATTCTTTCGTCTCAAGAACTACACATTTTCTTTGAGGGTTAATAAAAACACTTTTCAAAATCATTATTTATCACTAATTTCCGTATATACGGAATTACAAAAATGTCCTCTTCTAGTTTTGCACCTGGAACGCACATATCAAGAGACTGACACAGAACTGAATAGTTAGAATAGCGATGGGCAAATCACTTGATGGAAGAAGTAGCACTGGACGCCCTAAGCAGGCATTAGTGACAGTTTAGATCTAGGCAAGACATGTAAATGTAAGATGAAGTATTGTGTTCAAAAAAGCAGCACTGTTTTTATTCATGACTATGCCAATTTTTTATCGGTCACCATTCAATGTCTAATAGTAGCAGAACTATTTTTTTTATTAATATTTTTTAGTTCGGCCATCCTCTAGATCCAAAAATCATCAATATTTGCTATATCCGCTCTGTAAACTCAATAGCAATCCATAAGCCTCTTTATTATTTACACCTTAGTAAATTGTTGAAGGTGGCTTTATATTTTTATTGGGAATTTTTAAATTATATTAAGAGGAATCAATGATTAAATGCCATCCATTTAAATGAGGGTTTTGATTGATAATAATTAAATATATGAATATTTCATGACATATATGTATATCAACACTCTGACGGCACACTGCACGCCAGAAATCCCATAAACATTGAAAAAGTTACTTTTCAATAATGAATACGCTTAATTTTTTTAATCCTAATAACGGTTAAGTAGACTATGAAGCTTTCAAAAACAAAGGAAATATTTCTCTTAGGTATCGTGTTGATACACGTTAGTTTGGCAAACATTAGTAAAACTTAATTCTTATGGCTTGACTAATTTTGTTTAAACCAATTGGTCAGATTTAAGACGATATGGTTCAAAGTGGATTGAGTCTTTGATATTTGGTATGCAAGTGTAAGCTGCAGGTAAGGTTATAGTTTTGCGTCATATACATTTTCAAGAGCTTTTGTGAAGTTACGGGAAAAACTAATTGTTTAGTGAATGGGTATAAATGTAAAAATTTAAATGTCAGCTTGATATAACACGAGAGATATCTCAAAAGCTTCATTGAGTTACACATGTTTGTTAATGCTGTTAAAGTTCTTCAGTTCCTAGGCTTTATAATCAAACTAATGCCGAATCTTGTCGATTTAGGAGAAAACTGTTTATAGGACTTGCAACCCAACTACTTTTTACACTTTTCTATTACTAATTGATGCAAAACATGAATTATCGTATACCTACATAATATAGCCAACAAAGTAGTGGGACGCGAGAAATACTATGAAAGTGTCATAAAAACCTTCATTTTGAAAATACATTTAACAAACCAAAGTAAATTTAACCTCATGTAAGATAAAGATCGATTAAAAGCAAAAGCGTACTTGATAAACATGTTATCGTGCTTTACTAAAGTTGACCATATTTAAAATATAATTAAGCTTAGGTTATAAAAAATAGAATAATTCTTGTCAATTTAACATTTTCACATATATTTTTTTAAAGTTCAATATGGTTGGCGAGGTTTTAATTTTAACAAAATAATTAGGCCAATAGCTTTTGAAAAAGTTATTTCAACATGTCATCAGACATTGTACAATCAGCACCCATGCCAATAGAACAATTTTCCTAAGAAGCTCAGTAGACACGCAACAAAGAGTATAGGAAAGATATAGAATGCCACTCTCGAAAGTTTAATAGAGTTGCCACAAATATTAATGTTCTTAGTAACATGCTCGTTTCATCTGATCCAAAAATTACCAATTTGAGGAAAAAACTTACAACTAAAGAATTTGCCCAGAGACATTAAACTTACTCCATCCAGCTGTAATTAGTATCTTGTTTTGATTTGGAATCGGAATATTGGGTAACTAAAGATATGTTACTCCCTTCGAGGTGTCATTCCTTTTTACGCAAGACAATGTACATTATATATTATATATAACATATATTGTTTCTGGTCAGGGAACCTTCATCAGTTGCGCTTCCCACAATTGAATGTCCTCTCGAACACTTCTTTATGTATTTGATACATTTCGTTAAATTTGAAGATGCGAGATGTAAGACCGAAAATCCTAGATGTGGGTCTTACATCTCCCGTCTTCAAATTTAAAGATATGTTATTATTATTATTTTTAGTTCAAAGGGTTGTGTATCTCTAAACGGTTATTCCGCAGTTGTTATAGCCTTTCAAATACATATCTTGGAAAACTCAGTTTTTTTATACTTACATCAATCTCTCTCAGTTTTTTAATGCTTTTCGATATTTTGTATCGTTTTTTTAAGACAGTGGCGTATCTGGAAGAAAAGGGGCTCGATAATCGAAAATGAATTAGTATATTTTTTAAATCGTTTTGCGGCGAGAAATTGATAACAAAACGGTGTAACTTTTGTTGCTTTTACATTTACTGGGGTTTTTTAAAAAATATTTTTCATTTATTATTTGTATTATTAATTATTTTAAATATCCAGGGGTGGAGGGTGGAAGTATTACCCCTTCCTTAGGCCTCGGGTGCACCATTGTTTTGGGACTATAAAATGTTAAAAGGAACAATAAAGGTTTTCCTACTTTTTTGCAAAAATTATAGAAACAATTTTGTCTTTATTTAAAATGTTCATTTGTTTTGGAACATAAGTCCTCTAAGGTTTCTGGAAAAAATTCACTAATCCAAATTTATGACATTTTTTCCATTTTTGTCCATATTCCTCTAATAAAAATACAAGATGTTCAATAAGTTTTACAATTTTGCCTTCGGGGGTTAGCTTTCGAAATAGCACCAACTAATCCCCAATTTGGTATCTCAATCTGATGCTATCGGATATGCGGGGTCATTTATGTTGTCTACAAGTGAATTTAACATATTTTTAATATTATTACAGGTTAAAATTTCATATATTTTTTGGTTTGGACATTTTTCAATGTATTAAGAAATTCTGGCCCACAGTGCTGCGCGGCGTTTCCTGAGTTTTAACAAAATTCGGAAATGAAATAATGAAGTTTGTCGTGTCGGTGAATATTTTAGATACTACATTTTTTTTCAAGTTTATT
Source organism: Octodonta nipae (assembly GCA_034190945.1). NCBI lineage: Eukaryota > Metazoa > Arthropoda > Insecta > Coleoptera > Chrysomelidae > Octodonta > Octodonta nipae. The sequence goes on from CM067216.1 coordinate 177,789,172, forward strand.
CAACCATTTGATCGGCGCAAGTCGACAAAGAAACTAGTATTATTGTGACTTGGTTTCCAAAAATTGAGATTTCGAGTTGAAAATGTATTTTGTTAAAAATTAAATTTAGTTTATACTACCCAGAGGCATTGTAGCTTTTTTAGTAAAAGAACTATTAAAATGTAAGTAAGTAACTAGTTCAGCCTTGCAAATTAACAAGCAAATGTTACTTCTGTATAATACTGGTAAAGGTAGAAGTGATATTTATGCTATTTTTTATTAATAAACTTCTCTAACATAGTCAGTACTACTGACTCAGTGACCTTTCTGGTTGTGTAAGTGATTCCGAAGGTGGTATTCTTATGACAGTACTTTAGATTTTATATTTACAGCTCCTTATGCTACATAATTCAAATTTACAGTTGGCGTATTATGGCCTACTGCTTTATGACAACTAAGCATTTGAACATGGCCTTCTCTATTTTTGATTGTAAATGTGGTTTTGAGGAACATAAAAGCCACTTTCTTGCGTATTCTTGCACAGCATCACCTGATTCTTGTTTGGGTACTTTTTAACTCTTTGGCAAATCGGTCTCGTAAGTTCTGAGAGCATAACTTTAGAAGGCAGCTTGTAATGCATAGATATTGTGACAAGTTTAGATAGCGAATACAATAGTGACAACAGCATTTTATCTCAGCTGATGGGTGGAAGCAGCCACAGCCGAGTGAAATAGCTTGTTGCGTTCTCTATTGCCCTCTCTTTCTAGTCGATATTTATTTATTTTAGCTAACTGTAGCTTAGAACTTAGATTTCTGGAGGTAGCCTGCAATGCACAAATATCGCAACGAGACTGAAAACAGAGGGCAATAGAGAGGGAGCAAGAGACTATTTCACTCGATTGGGAGCTCATTCCAATGAAATAGGTCCAGTAGGTATTTCTATGTTGTGAAATAACAAATAATAGAAAAATATATTTTTTCGGACATCTCTCAACTGCTTTTCGAACATCTGTAATTAAGATATTCTCTGTATGCAGTCAGCAATGACAGAAAGCGCATTAAACCAAATCTTGCAAGTATTTTCAAAAGACAATGTTTTAACTAAAAATAGGAAAAAATAAGTTGGAAATGAAAGATATACAGGGAACTTCAGTTTGTCACGAAATAAAAGAGACAGTATGTAAGTAAACATTGATCAGCACAGTCCCAAAGATAAAAATTAGAAAGGTTGACGTAGACTGAAATTAGATGAATTAGTATATCGAAATGGAACTCAAATGACACAGATAAAATAAACGATTAAATTAGGAATGTAATGAAGCCGGCTGGAGAAAAATGAATGAAACTAAGTGTGAAAAATTGCGATTAAAATATATGAAAAAGGTAAGTAAGGAATGAATCTAACATGAAGGGGAGAGAAGAGTGTTTTGGGAGTCTTAAGGAGTTGCTGCTTACTACTATCCCGTTTTTGGACAGGTTCGAGCTGTCTGCTCCCTCATGACAAAAGAGCCCTAATTACCCAAAAATTGGCTGCACTGCATTGGGCTACACTTAACTATTACCCTACAGCCTTGCCATTTCACCAGGCAAATTCCCTAAGATTAGGCTTCATAAAAAAGCATTTTTAGAACATCGTTTTGCGGACGAACAAGATACTTAGCAGTTTGTTCGTAAATGGTAGGATTTTTATTTCTTCTGTTCCCATCTTATAACATTTATCTTTCTTCGCGGCCTTTACTAACTTATACATTATGAGTTTGAAGAGTAGGGGACTTAACGAGTCTTCCTGTGTCATATCTGTACCCCTTTTTGTCTTATCTGTGAGTTCTCCATCTCTCCTGACCTGCGCTGTGCTGTTCTTAATAAAGTTTAACAATACTTGTGAATGGAATAGAAGATGAATTACGTTCTTTAACCTAACTGTATCGAAAGCTTTTTTTTTGCCAATTTGACATAGAATGCCAGTCGATTATTGGTTTTCGTTAGTCTGTATCTTCCAAGAGGTTTTTCCCCATACATTTGGCCTTCCACATATATCGGCTTTATCGTCAGCAAACAATCACGAGTACCAGACAAATATTCCTCTAGAACTCCTCTTTCATATGAAATCAATTCCGTGTTTAGTACTTTATCAAAATCTTTCTCATTTCGAATATATATTGTTTGACATGTTGCTTCTTGATGGATTTGCAGCTGCAAGTCTTCATGTAATGTCAAATCTTTTTGAGTGATAAGTTATTTTCTACTATTTCATCCAAGATTTCGTCATTTTCGCTAGAGTTATCATCTCGAACAAGCCTTTTTAAGATTTTTTCATTCTAGTCGTATGAGTTTTCTCTTTGTCATAGTAAATATATCGGCTTCATGATAGATCTTAGCATATTGTAACAATACTAATATTCCTGTTACTACAGTACGACTCTTTAATCTTCACACGTGTTGCTATAGATAATTCAGTATTTAATTTCGTGTCTTGTCATTTTTATAAAAGAATTAGATTACATTCACAATTTAATACATGTGAATTTGAAGAGGAAACAATATCAGTGTCAATAATATATCCAATAATCCGGTAAAGCTTTAGTGATGCGAGATCCGCCGGAATACCGCAACCGATTTCCGGATTGCAGTCCCCAATCGTGATAGTTAAGCTAATGGCTAATAGGATCCAGCTGAAATTTGTGATTAAATATTTTAGCGTACACCTTTGCATATTTGAAATTCAGCAGATGGTAGTTAGTAAAACATAGAGTTTCCTTGGATTCCTTTTTAAGAAACTACTAAATGTCGGTTTTCATCAGTAGCCTAGGTTAGAATAATGTTTTTTTTTTAAATGATTACTTACTACAAACTTTATAAAACTAGTCAAAATGCACACTGTCTTCATTTCTGGTGATGTGGTTGTTTTGTTGTTCATACAGTATATCCAGAATTCTTAATATGTTTTTAGTTGTATGTTATTTCCTATTCTAGTCGGTTTTGTGCCAATAATTATCTGACTTTGTCTCACATCGTCCTCATCCGAACTATAACTTGGTACAGCGTTATAGTCGGTAAACATTCTTCCATTACCGTAGTTGACCTGCGCCATCGATAGTTTCTTAGGAGTTTGACTTCTAACGAATATTGTCCTATCAGCATTTCTGTATGGAGATGTCCTTCAAAATGATGATTGTCTTTGTTTAGGGTGATCCTTTCTAAGTGCTTTTTACTCGTGTGGTAATACCGGATATTGCAGGTTAAATACTCTGATTTGGTTTAAGGTGTATGTCCAACAGGTTCGGTTCGTGAAGATAGTTTCAGGATTAGTAGTTCTGTGAATTCTGATTTATTCTTTTCTGAAAGTCTCATTAGAAGGCCTTTCGGAGTTATTGAATTTTCTAGGTTAATACCTTATCTTTGTCGTAGGAAAAGCTCTATTTCAGTCTTTATCATGAGCCATATCTCTCTTAGACTGATTTCCATGACTACAGTTTGGTCCAATTTAACATTCTTTGTCTAGGGTTTGATTATTTTTGTCTCTTCTAAATGAGATGTATCTTTGCTGGAAACCTTGGTCCAGAATATAGTCAAAAAGTTCATTAAATCCATATGGTCAGTCTTGTAACTGTAAGTCTAAAAATGTCTGTAGATCAAATGTAAACCCATGCCCAAAGCGCGATTAGTTTCGATATCTGCTACCAGACGGTTATATCAGATGCTGGCTTTATGTGGACCCCTATTCTGGAAACCATTCGACCACTCTACCACTCGACTTTCGACGTAAGTCTTATGAAAATGTACATAAATGAAGTTTAACCAGTATGTTCTTTCAGTTGGAACTAACCTATTATGTAATCTTTAATGTGAATTAGGAATTTGCACTAGTAATTTTTGGAAAGTGTATCCTAGTATGTTCATGGTTGTGCTTTACAAGAACGCAGTAGGGCACTTCGAATTTTTTTTTTATTAATTTGAAAGTTGTTTATTTAAACTTCAAAAATAGATCAATTTAGGCATATAAATACATAAATAATGGCTAAATTATCTTACATATTGTAAAACGGAAATTAAATATAAAAAAAATTACACTGAATGAATTTACTGAAGGAAGGTGATTTTCGAAGATAATTCACACAGAATTGAAAGAATAAACTTCACTATTTTCGTTAGCTCATAATTCGTTACACATCTTTAGACTCTTTTTTCAGTCTAAATTATTTGTCGCACTGAATTATTACCAGATTTGTTTTGGGCCATTTCAGAATAAAAGAAACGATATTCCGATTAATCGCTTACAAAAAGATCGAACTAGATCGAATATTCCTAGTTCAAATACGTAAATAATTTTATAAGATTTGCGAGCACCAATCAAGAACACTAAACCCGATTCAGCATGTTTTCCAAAACTATGAAAGTAGTATTTAATACCGCTTTCATAGAACTAATAACAAGAATCGAAATCACGAACGTTCCTTGATGAAAACTTATCTTTTCTTAAACGCTAAAAGTTTTGAAATTTTTCCGCTGAAGACCTGTATAATAGAGCCGAGCTAGCCTTAATCACGAAATAACTTATGTACTCGAGCTGTTGGAACATAAGAACAAATATAACTTACAAGAAGCGAGTTCCCATGTTGCTATAATTTTTAAGATATACCTATTTCTTTTTACTAACGATTTCTACAATTTGTTTGCAAAGTTTCATCAAATCAAAAACTTACAAAACCTGCCTGCGTTCAACGATATGTCAAGGAATAATTATCTATCCTCGAGGTCCTTGCTATCAAAAATAAAACTGGAGAAGAACTTTCTCAAAAAGAAAATATCAACGTGTAAAGCTGTAGAAAGTATACATAATAAAATTGGGTATAAAGATACGTTTCCAGCACAGTAAGTCTGTGTTGATGTTGCTGGTTTTTGAAAATCACTACCAGCTTTTTAATCGCAACAATTTTAATATACGCTATTGTAGATAGAATTACCGCGGTTGCTGGCACCAGACTTGCTCTCCAATGGATCCTCGTATAAAGGTTTAGAGTGTACTCATTCCGATTACGGGGCTTTGGGTGAGATCCATATTTCTCAAGAATTGAACCCTGGTTGCCTGTTACCCGTTACGACTACGGTAAGAGCAGAACCTACAATCGAAAGTTGATAAGGCACACATATAAAAGATGTGTCGTCAATGCTAGACCATGTTGGAACTCTATTTGCGTGCATTAGCTTTAGAATTAGCACAGTTATCCAAGGAAATGTGGGTACGATCTAAGCAAACATAACTGACTTAGTAATATGTTCACGGTTTTACCTTATTGGCTTATACTGAGATATGCATGACTTTCCTAATCTTTGCGTCAAGCGTATATCTGCAGGATCAGCCATAGAGAAGAAAACAAAAGTACTGGATTAAATCAACCCTTTAAGGAAGTAAAATATTTGCTGAAAGTAAATAAAGACAATTTAGTTCAAGGAGGAATTAGCCAATGGTAGAATACTAAATTGCGTAAGATAGTTCAGCACCAATAACGAGTATATTTTGTGACAAGTTGCTCCTCGAATTTAATTAGAGGAGACTAATTATAGTCTTATTCGCAGTCTCTTATGAACCAGTTTCGAATTAGGGATTGAGATGTGTGAGCAGTTTGCTTTGCGTATTATTTACACAGGTTGTATTAGCAAGTAGGAGTAAAGAGCCCAAATTAATTGAACAGTTTTTGTTGCTTCGGTCATAAAAAAACATCCAATAAATTTGTTTTGTGGATTATAAAATAAATTCATCCAAATTTTATAGAATTAGTGAAGCGTTAATGCCAAATTTTGGTTACAAAGTTACAAAGAGTTAGGCGTTAATTGAGACGCCATTTTAATTTATACAAAGTGATTATGGTGTTTAGTAATGCCTTGGTTTTAATGGCTAGTAATTTATTCGTTGTACAACTTTAAATAAACACTAAGCGAAGAAATGAGGAATATAAATATACATCAGTTTCGGACATAAACATTATAGTAATATTTTCCACTGTCAAATTTTCGTGATTTTCTAATTAACAGTTTCAGAAATGAATAAATTTCTTGCCAAATTTCAGGTTACAGCTAAGATATTCCCGTATACTAGAATATAATTTGGGGTTAAACATTCTAAAGCAATCTCCATTTGGATAACTTTACTCAAATACTTCTCAAATGTATTGTGTAGCTTTAAACAAGACGTCAAAATGGCGGTAATTTCTTCCAAAGGTAGGGATTTCGTCTTTGGTTCGTTAGATCTTGCAATGAAAATTTCTCTACAATATTTGAGGTGTGTGATGAAATTGCTGGAATTAAAATGGGGTCGTAATTTCATTGTTCGCGGCAGACTAACGGGGGTTTCGAATTTGTGTAATTGACTTTTATGAATTGAGTTTGATGACTTGGTTCAGTAAAGAGATTTCCCTGCTACGCCAAAGGATGATAAGTTCATAAAGAGGAATTATCCATTCACTTTGAATAAAAACTAAGTTATGAGTCATTTCAGAGGTTCAATAATGGTGATTGGTTGCCATTTTTTTAATAGGGCCATCAATTCAGACCACTTGTTCATATTACTATTATAATTCGTTATTAAATGCTTATTTAAAGTATTTGTTATATGAGTTTTAATTTGCTGTAAACGGACTATTGTATCCTAGTGTTTCTCAATTATTAGATTATTAAAAATATATGAGGGTAGTTTAATAATTCAGTGATTTTTTTTGGCAAATACGAGTTTTATGTCTGAATTTTTTGAAACTCCTTCTCTATAATAGGTTTCCTCAAGCACTTCAAAATATATGTTTGTTGCAGTGATGATTTCTTTATTCGACTCAAGTTTATTATCCATTCATTTCCACAAGTTTGGAAATAGGCAGGGGGCAAATGTGGAGAATATGCTGGTTGAGATAGTAGTTCATAGTTCAATTTATGGATTTTTGTCATCATGACTACACATACACAAGTGTACCCGTGTATTGTCTTGGTGAAACAGCACTTTTTTTATCTTCACCAATTGTTGTCCAAAATACCTATTCGTGTAAAATGTGATTTACCCGCTCATTTGAGAAGTTTGTAACCATCTCAGGCACTTTGATTCCCGAATTGTCTAGTATCATACCATGAATTTTATCAATGATTTTGGAAAAACTAAACGTTGCCGTCACCTGTGTTGGTATGACCACACTGGAACTTAGTAAACCACTTCTTAACCATTAAAACTGATGGTGTAAAGTCCTCATAGTATTTACCAAGCCTATCCTTGGTTTCGGTGACGTTTTAGTACGTAAAAAAGCGTATGAAATTCACTTTTTCCATTTAAATGGCTGTTAAACAAAAACTTAATGACGTAGATTGCTGAGAATTGCCCAGTAGACTATTCATAGATGACAGTTGACAGGAGCACTGGTATATTTAAATGCACAGCGCGGGAAGTTTAGTTGGCCATTCTACGGCTTCAATACCAGTAAGAGAACTAGAAATTTATTATAATATAAAATATTTATAGATCTAAATGTATACAAATTAAGCTAGAATTTTTTTGATCTTGAAATCCACCAACAAGTGGGAGAATCAACGAAGAATATTATCAAATATCTTACATAAAAGTGATCAAAAATCATATCCATTAACAAAATCATTGCGTGAAAAACTGAAGGCTCAATTATATCATATAAAAGGAAAATAAAATACTTTGGTTATAATATAAAAAGGAAACTAACAAGATGAACAAAAACTCCTTCAGAAAAAGCAACAAAATATATTAAACTAACTATAAAAATTTGTGAATTAGTTAAGATCAGTGCTATAATGTAAGAAAAAGACAAAATTGAGAATGTAGAACATAAAGTCGAGGGACGGAGATGAACCCGATTAATCTAGAGAATAGCCTACCCCATGAGTATTATCAATGTCCTAAGAGATATTTAATTCGAGAAAAGTGTGTCATTCTGTGGCAGTAAGAAGTGCAACGAAAATCTTCTTCATGTTTTGGAAATTGGAGACTAAGAATATGCCTAGTCAAAGGGCTGCCCAAAGGTTCACCATCGAAAGGAAGCCAATTTGTCCGAAGACAGCGGTAACTCAGTCATCCAGTCAATGTCAAAGAAAGTCACATAATATCCGACAGAAGTGCTGCTGCACTCATCGTTAAACCCTGCCAACCTGATAAAATCTAGCCATTTGCCCGCAATGTCCAGCTGAGAACAATAAGGAATTTGTAAAGAATTATTTTAGAATCTAGAGATAGGTCAATGTTTATACCATATATATTGAACTTACTATATATGTATATGCAAATGTAGCACCCAGAAAGGGTCACTTCTAAGTAAAACTCCCCTGAATATTAATCTAAAGAATTTACCGAAGGCTCAGATAGAGTACACGAATACTAACTACGCGCTGACGGTATGGAATCCACTGGACATCAAGAGTTCAAGAGCAACTGAACACCTTATATTCAACTCGAGAATTTTACATGCAAATGGAAGAACGACAAATAATCGGTGTACTCTAGATAGATTGTATGCATGACAAGACTCGAATATTGTATGCTTAAATGAGAGTTATTAATTATTAATGTCTGGTATTTTACTCGAAGTTATGTTGTGTTTGTAGACAAATAAAGTGAAATTTAAAGAATTATTAGGTCTTTCGGAATTCTTACGATTTGGATAAAATTCATACATTTAGAGGTTTGTTAGGTTGTCTTAGTATTCGAGCTTGCAATTTGCCTTTCAAGAAGCTTCCTCATGTATTGGACTACATCTAATATCTGAAGAAAAATCACTGGTTTGGTTCTTTTTTAAAATTTGGTTAACCATCAGTACGCAATGTATTTATGTAAACATTGGAAAAAAATAAATACTAGTAAAATCATTCGCTTTTGAAATATTAATTTGTATGCACTACAAAAATGCAATTTTTAAAGTTAATTATCAGAAGAAATTTTTATTCTATTTTACTTGTTTATTTATTCGACTCTTCCTTAGTTCTTTCGTCCATGGTAGGTCGGTTTTAAAGGTATTTCGAGAACGTGTTTATTTAACAAACCACCACTCTCATTATAGCCTTCATTAGTATCGGTCTTCGTTAGGAATATACGTAATAAGTATTTTTTTAAATGTGGCTAATATTCAACACTGGCAGTCATGTCAAATGTATTAAATTTTGTTTGGTTCTAGTATATACTTCCCTACGTTCGTAAAATGACCGTCGAATGTGTGTTTTGTGCGTAAATATCGCCTAGATGAACAAAGCAGGTCTTTGCCACATTGTACAAATCCCTTTATATTTAAAATTTGACAGAGGCATTTCAAATGTCGTATTTGAGCACGATACAACTAAAATAGTATTTGAGAAGCTCAGCTTGTCAATATATGGTCATTATCCGCTTTGCTGGTTGAAAGCGAACTGTAGTCGGTTAGCATGGGCCTTTCTATCAACAAATAATCGACTGGTTCCAAATTGTTTCTTAACTAACGGATCGATAACTTAATTCTGAAATTTATTTTAGATTTTCTTGGGAATAATACCACATCAGAGTTCAAACTTGTGTATATTTTAAAACCAAACGTTTCAAAATCCTGTCGGATTTCGTTTTCAATGGATATAAATTTATAAATTTTTTATTTATTTTGAAACGTTTGGTTTTAAAATATACACAAGTTTGAACTCTGATGTGGTATTATTCCCAAGAAAATCTAAAATAAACTAGAAGATGCCACAAATAACATTCAGAAAACAATTAATTCTGAAACTTGGAATTTATTTGAAGGCGCGCGATGTAAGACCGACTTCTAGGATTTTCGAGAAGTGTTCGAGGGGACATTCAATTGTATATATATATATATATATATATATATATATATATATATATATATATTGTCTTGCGTACAAAGGCAAGACACCTCGAAGAGAGTATTGGAATTTATATTGTAAACATGCCAAATTTCAAATATTGGTCAACAAGAGGAAGTTATTTATTTAATTGTTTAGCGTTTGACACACAGCTAGGCTATTAAATAATTTATAAGTTATCGATAAAATATAACACAAAGGGTAATCAATTAAATTTAATTATTTATGGCAGTTAAAAAGGTCGAAATTATAACACGAATACAATGTGAGTGTAGGAATATTAAAATAAAATGTATAAATAATGTAACAATACGTATTACAAGTCTAAGTCTAATTGTCTTATAGGTATATTCAATTGAATCTGGGGAACAGAAAGTCTCCAGGGGACCCCCGTACGCTCTCAAAGGACAGTCCTGAATAATATGGCCAACAGCTTGGCATCTGGGGAGGTGATTTTTGGATTGTTTGTTAAATTCTTTATTAAAATGTTACTTCAAGTACAAAAACTGTTTAATATTTTACAGCGAAATAATATCGACATCTAGGAGTTTCATGGAAAAATAGCCCAGAGAGACCGCATATATGATCTTTAGGACAGAAATGACACATACCTTCATCGTCTAAAAACAATATATTTTCTAACGTTTAAAGGATTGTAAACTCTCGAAAAGATGGTAGCATAATTGGTTTGATAGGAAATCTTTCTATGACAGACCATAGGATTCAAAGGGAAAAAGACTTTACACAAAGTGCGACCGTCGATTTAGGTGCTTTGTGAGCTAGTTTTCCCAGAAATATCTAGATGTGGAAATTCATTTCACGCTAAATTATTAAATTCATTTGTAGGCATTAAATACATAAATAATCGTTCAAGGTTTCAGTCAGGGAAACGCAACTGATCAACTTAAAACAACATATGGTCAGGCATTCAATGGTTTATAAAATCTTGAAGATGCATACTCCATTTGTAGTTGTATATGATCAGCTGTAAATTTACTATTATTATCGCCGACAACTCATCTTCACAACTAAATTTCACATATACACTTCGACAACTTTAGTCAGTCTAATCTTACCGGGATGATTCTCGTCTTCGCTATCTATTCAATTGAACTGCGACTGTACCGCCGCACATATATTCGATGGCAGGTATTCTCGAATGTTCCTCACTCTTTAGAAAAGGACTGAAACTTTTCCGTACATTTTTCCACCAACAATCTTACGTTCAGGAAACTAGTTTTTTTCGGCATTTATTTGTTTTGGATACATGGTTTGTGCTACAAATGATTAATTTTGACAAGGAGTCAGTCGATTTAAATAAACCACCTCCATTTATTTTGTCTGTTCATTGGGTTTTCTCTCCTCCAAATTTTTTCCTGTAACAGATAAGTATTTAAAAATTGTATATGTAGAACAAAGTGTAGTAAGGCAATTTCGTAAAATTGCCCGGATTACTGGCTGTCTGTACAGAGATTCTTCCTCACAGTTATTCTGAAAGAAAGAGATGTCTATAAAATGATCAACCAGTATTCCTGTATATAAGTAATGTATTGTATATTGTGTAATACTTATCTGTGTATGGAGACATTTCAACTCCGAGTCTGGAGTCGTTGTCAATCGCTTAGTGTTGTTTTCGAGGTATTTTCTAAAAAAAATTTTCGCTTTGATCTTGAATTTGTTGCTTGTCAAAAAATTTGACAGTGACAATTTGTCGTTTGGTGATCACTTGATGCTGATGTTACCGTTTTTTTGTTGTTAGCAGTAAATTCCTCCAGTCCAAATGAAGGTCGGCTGAAAGTGCTCCGATTTCAATGTTGTTTATCATCATACAGCTGGCTTCTTTAAGTTTTCTCTTTTTTAAATTTTCTTCTTTCAACAAAATCTTGTTTTATCCCAGTCTATCCTATGGCTGCTGGTGCTCGTTAATACATGATTGGCCAAATTTGATTTGTCCACATGTCTTCTGGAAATGTTATATTGATGTTCTTTTTTCCTTACTTCTGAAGGTCTTGAAGTTTCACCGGTATAAGAATGGCCACAGTCACACAAAACACTGTACACACAATTTTTAGAACTCTGGGTTGCATTAAACGGTTTGGTATGTGTGAGGATAGAGCGCAAGGTATTATTTGTTTTAAAAACAGTTTTAACGCTGTATTTATTTCCTAACCGCTTAATTTTTTCCAATACACCTGGGATATATGGAATTATGTTCATAATTTGGTTGTCTGTTTGTGTTTGGTTGGTATTAGTGTGATGGTTATTTGTGCTGGTTTGTTGTTGCGATTTTCTTTCTAACTGATTTATAGTTTTATTTATAAAGCCTTGGGGATATTCATTTTGAAGTAGATGTTCTTTGATAATATTGACTTCTTTGTTAAAGATATGATAAAGCAAAAAAGCATATCTTCATCCACCCAAATCTTTAACAAAGAAGTCAATATTATCAAAGAACATCTACTTCAAAATGAATATCCCCAAGACTTTATAAATAAAACTATAAATCAGTTAGAAAGAAAATTGCAACAACAAACCAGCACACATAACCATCACACTAATACCAACCAAACACAAACAGACAACCAAATTATGAACATAATTCCATATATCCCAGGTGTATCGGAAAAAATTAAGCGGGTAGGAAATAAATACAGCGTTAAAACTGTTTTTAAAACAAATAATACCTTGCGCTCTATCCTCACACATACCAAACCGTTTAATGCAACCCAGAGTTCTAAAAATTGTGTGTACAGTGTTTTGTGTGACTGTGGCCATTCTTATACCGATGAAACTTCAAGACCTTTAGAAGTAAGGAAAAAAGAACATGAATATAACATTTCCAGAAGACATGTTGACAAATCAAATTTGGCCAATCATGTCTTAACGAGCACCTGCAGCCATAGGAGAGACTGGGATAAAACAAAGATTTAGTTGAAAGAAGAAAATTTAAAAAAGAGAAAACTTAAACAACACTGAAATCGGAGCACCTTCAGCCGACCTTCATTTGGACTGGAGGAATTTACTGCTAACAGAACAAAAAAACGGTAACCTCAGCGTCAAGTGATCACCAAACGACAAATTGTCAATGTCAAATTTTTTGACAAGCAACAAATTCAAGATCAAAGCGAAATTTTTTTTTAGAAAAACTTCGAAAACAAAACTAAACGATTGACAACCACTCCAGACTCGGAGTTGAAACGTCTTCATACACAGCTAAGTATTACACAATATACAATACATTACTTATATACAGGAATACTGGTTGATCATTTTATAGACATCTCTTTCTTTCAGAATAACTGTGAGGAAGAATCTCTGTACAGACAGCCAGTAATCCGGGCAATTTTACGAAATTGCCTTACTACACTTTGTTCTACATATACAATTTTTAAATACTTATCTGTTACAGGAAAAAATTTGGAGGAGAGAAAACCCAATGAACAGACAAAATAATTCAAGACCTCCTCAACAATCTTTTCGAAACCACCTTCATCTTGACAATTCCGGAATATTCTGGCGAATACGATAGACAAAGTCATTGATCCTCTTGACCACATCATATGGACCATACCAAGCTGCTGTGAGCTTTAGAGACTTGCCTTTGCTCTTCTGAGAGTTGTATAACCAAACATTATCTCTCTATTGGAACTCGACAAATTTGCCTTGAAGTCATAATGTGTTTTCACCCCATTACTGGTTACCAACTTCATTTGGCGGTTCTTCTGGCCAAATCATAGGGTAGTCTCAGATACTTTCCGATCAACATTCTGACTGGCTGCTATTGTGAACGGCTAAGCGGTAGAACAACAGGAATAGAGGAATATACTCATCCCAATCTTTCTGGATATTGCTAACAGATCTAACAATTCCGGCACCAGGCTCTCCCGTCCTTGAAGTTTACATTTAGGAAAATCGCCTTGTTCATATCCAGATGACTTCCCGATAATCCCATTACGTACTTTGTCAGGACGGCAGCACCTTTTTCTTTCGGACTACTAGTTGGGACTTCCTTTCCCTACCATCATTGCTTTCCCAAATTCATTACAACGTCCCATTCTCTAACTTTAAGGAGTCCCATTTCAGGACAGCCGAGGGGATGGATACTTCATCTCATCGCGGCCTGGGTGATCCTCTCTTCTCGAATGAAAAATTTTGTACACAATGTTTGATTTTCCAGTTCTTTTTCACCTCTGATGAAAATAACCTCTCGTTAGTTCATTTTCCAACAATGTCAGCAATCCGAACGAGTGTACTCTTGTCTAGGTATCTGCAGTCTTATGCAAACAAACGGAACGATGTTATATCTCAAGTCGTGTTGCTATAATTTTTCCATCCACCTAACCAATTCTCCTACGGTACCTTTATGTGTAGCAACCACATGGGGTGATTAAGAAATGATGACCTTAAAGACATTTGTAACTGTCTACAACTATGATTATTGCTAGCAGTTCTGCTTTTCTGACTTCGAGAATTCACATCTGTAGTACTTGATCACCCGCTCTTTACTATTTTGCACTTGGGATTGGATTGCCACCCAATCAGTGTTCCGGGAGACAGTGTCTAGAACGAACTTGCCGTATTGCCTTTTTTCTGCCGATGTATAATGAAAACAGCTCCAAGAAGCTTCGTAGGTCATGATTGTCTCCAATTATGGACGGCTTCTTTCTTGCCCTCTTTAGTCTTGATTCCTATTCAGAAAAGATGTAGCCCAAAAACTCCACCGCTTCCTGAAGAAACAGGACACACTTCTTGGACGTGAGTCTCACTTTGGCATTTTTAATTCTTAGGAATAATTTACCAAGGTTCTTTAGATTGTTATGGAATCAATATCTGCTACCAGGACCTTACGTTGTATTCTGTTGTTGCTTATCTGTAGCATTACATCACTCTTGCCCTCTACTGACATGGCCTTGACGGTAACTGTTCTTAATTAGATGTTGTTTTTAATTGGTTGAACTTCAGAGGACCTCAGAAGTCTGGACATGGCAATGGACACAGCGGCGCCGGTGCTGAAGGTGATGATGATTGCTCGTCCTATGGTCGTGCCTTTGATAACTAGGCTGCTGCTATCTTGACAAAATTCCTGGACTATATATACTTTCTTGGGGACTGGCATAGGATAAGTCAGCGTTCGCGCCTTTAAATTGATTGACTGGCCATGGTTGGGCTATAATTGTGTTGGCCAGTTCTGGCGTCATTCTACTGTCACGTTGGACAGTTCTACCTGAAGGGATGGCTCTGATCCTTTCCGACAGGCTGAAACTATTTGTATCTTTGGGTTGGACAAGTTCATGACAGCCTCTACTTCGATACTTTAAGTCAATCGAATATTAGCGCCAATATCTTCTCTATGAATTGAACTGAACGGTAGCTGTATTTTTCTATTGTGATTTGTTTCGAAATTGGGCAAGAGTTTATTTTCGGACTATATTTGACTAATTAATATTTTTTTAATAACCAAGGAAATTTGTAACTATTAATATATCATTTTTTTATAAAAAGAGCGGCAGTTATTGGGACTGAAAGATGGAAGTGAAAGCTTCTAGAAATATATTTCCCGTCTCTCGATATCTCCCTGTTTCTGTTTCTCCTTCTTTGTGTCATTCTCAGTAATGGATATAAGGATAATTAAAATAATTGTCAGTATTTTGTTGCAATTAAAGTACTAATCCTAATGCCTTCGTTAGTCCTTTATTACTTTATTTTTTTTTATTTATTTATAACTGCAAGAGAGCATATGACGTGAAAGTTAATTATATAATATTCTAGCAATGTATAACGAGGTCACTTTAATTATAACAGATTAAATTAAGGAACATTATTTAATATATTTTTTAAATATCAAAGTTTCTCCATCCTAATCTTCAATATAGTGTAATTTAATACAGATTAAAACGAGCATCTGTTTTAGATCAAACTGGAATAATGATAAGTACCTAGGCGACCAAGCATCTTTCTGATTATCAAAATGCCACCCTGGTAAACAAATTTTGCCTCTTCCTTACTCAAATATTATATCGTAAATAATAAATATGACACAGAAACCAAGACAAATCTGCGAAGAATCTAACTTAACTTTAAGCTTAAGGTAGATAATAATAGTTCACTGAAGAGGTTAAAATAACAAATCTGTGAGGTACTTTATCCAAACAAAGTAAACGTTTGATCACATTCCTCAACTGTGTCAGCGAAAAGATGCAATAAACAAATCAGGAATCCTACAGTTTCATATTTCCATTGTTAATATTCACCTTTGCCTTCTCGCCGTTTTAGAATAAGCGACATGAATTCGCAAAAGCATAGAAGAAGCTATAACAGTGATTATACAATTTTAATTATCACCACTACTTAAACCTCAACTGACACATATACAGTATTATTATAGAACAAATAAGATGTTTGAGAAGTAAGTAAAAAAATCTTTGATTTTGAAGAGAAATTATTTTCCGATCCAGTTGGGAAAATAAAGCTAGCGGAAACTTTTACCACATACCTAGTTCATTCAAATACTTAATACCTACTTTAGTTGTACTGGAGTATTTAAAGCTGTGCTTCGTATTTCCAGGGAAATGTTTGCCCAATTGTATCTAGCAACTTCGATCATCGCGGCCAAGACTATTTAGTTGAGTCACAGTGAAATCCAGAGAGAAATTACAAATACGTATAACTACCAGAACCACTTGACGAAATTCAGATTTCCACAATCATTGATTTTAAAAAGATCAATGGAGCTATTAAAAATACTTTTGCAAGTAGGTTGCTTTCATATACTACAAAGCGACAACGCTCGTGAGAATACTGTTATAAAATTTATATTTGCCGCTGGAGATACCTAAACTAGTTATAGTCTAGTCAGCAAAAACGTGTTAGAATTGAATACTCGAACAACAGTGGAATACTCATCCAGAACTTCGAAGAAGTACGAAAAAAATCGATATGAATTATAAATTAAACAGTCTTACATTTCATAGTTAGTAGAGCTTAGATCATCGTGCTTTTATTTTGATGTAAATTGTTTTCGGAATCAGCTGTTGTAACTGTTGGATTTTTTATGTATAAATAAAGTTCTAGAAAGTGAAAGTGAATATCCGTTTTTTTAAATAATTAAATTTGAACCCAGAGCTTCCAGAGGAAACTAAAGATCAGTTGGCCACACTGAGTTTTATAAGCGGCATCCTAGATGTGGAAGTACAACGAAATCTAAGACTTAGTGGCGTTAAGAAAAGTAATGAAGCTTTACTTCGGGCTTTGGAAGTAGAGGCAGTCATGAACATGTCCAAACCGAGGGTGCGAGCAATTTCATTCAGCCAGGAAGAACCAGGACACAGTCATAGAGAACGGACACCAGAAGAGCATGTTACCGTTGTGGCGGACAGAACAATTCCAACGCGACTGAAGATTACCGACCAGGGCCAACTATCAAAACAACCACATGTCCAGGGACACATGCCAGTCAGCATAAGGGAGCTAATGCTGAGTAACTCTCCACCAGCCCCCAAAACATTATCCATCTGGGAATTTTGCGAGATAGCAGCAGTCTAGTCATCAGGGGTACCATCAATGGACGAGCAATTACCATAACTATCGATACCGGCGCCGCAGGGAGAGGCAGATGTAGTATTACAAAAAGGGGACAACAGAATTCGGCATAGGGTTCTGGTAGCTGATATTGACGGCGATTTTATAATGGGTATGGACCTAATCAGCCAGTATGGATTTATGTACGACCCGAGATATGATGTTCTTCGATTCCTAAATGAGGAATTTGTATTGACAAGGCCTGTCAACAGCTTAGCAACGTCCATAAAAATTGTAGCACAATCGTCAACTAGAATTCCCGGTCGAACGGGAACAAATTATTCATGGGCAGCTAGACACCAATCCTGGGAGCTGCGTAGGAATGGTGGAACCCGTACATTGAGCTCATGACTACTTAGGTGGACGGGCTATAGTAAAAACCGTACGAGATATACCAATTAGAGTCCTGAATATGTCCAGCAAGGACATCAGAATTGCCAATGGTTAAGAGATAGCTTGTTTTGAGCTAGTAGAGACCATCATCAATTGCGAAGAAGAGTACCAGACGTCGGTGAAGGAGACAGAGTACAGTAAAAAGCTCCTACAACAGTTTGCTGACCATTGGACACAACTGACACCAGAGAACCAGAAGAAAGCCAAGCAATTTATCACAAACCACTGGCAAATTTTTAACAGTCAAGATGGAACCACCGGTCGCACCAACATCATCCAGGACCGAATAGGTACCGGAAAGACTCAACCCATTAGAATACCGACTAGACGACTACCATTGGGGCAACAACAGGCAGTAGAGGAAAACATCGAGTACATGTTACAAAATTGAGCCATCCATCAGCCCACGGTCCGCTCCCGTTTTGCTAGTTAAAAAGATGGATGGAACCACCCGATTTTGTGTGGATTACAGAAAGCTGAATGACGTCACCAAGAAAGACAGCTATCCACTACCCCGAATTGATGACACTCTGACCACACTAACAGGCTCAACTTGGTCCTTCACGCTAGACCTATAGAGTGGACATTGGCAGGTTGGTCTACACGAAAACGACAGAGAGAAGAAGGCGTTCTTCACCAGTAAAGGGTTGTTTCATCTCATGGTGATGCCCTTTGGGTTATGTAATGCTCCCGCTACATTTGAGAGGTTAATGGAGTATATATTGAGCGGGTTGACATGGACAACGTGCTTAGTATATCTCGACAAGATAGCAGCTATCTGTGATTGGCCGGTTTCCAGGGACAAGCATGAACTTTTTAATGCTCTGTTTCTACTACAGACGCTTTGTTGAGGGATTTGCCACTATTGCCGCGCCTCTACATCGGCAGACTACTGAGAAAGAGACCTTTCGTTGAAATCAGGCTTGCGAAACATCATTCAGCCGACTGAAGGAGGCACTAGCTAGCCCAATCCTAGTATATCCCACATAGTCCTACAAGTTCATCTTAGACACCGACTCCAGCAACACAGGTTTGGGAGCCGTTCTATCCCAGGTGCAAGATGGTGAAGAGAGGCCACGGTAGCGACGGTGCTGGTAGAACAGCTATTCAGTAGCTTTGACGTCCCGTTGGAACTACATTCAGACCAAGGGCGTAACCGAATTTATTCCAGAAAGTCTGTACAATGTTGGGAATCAGGAAACGAGGACAACACCACTGCACCCACAGTCAGACGGAATGGTGGAAAGCTTCAAAAGGACCTTGGAACAACTCCTATCCAAACTACCCCGAACACAGATGTTGGCCACCAGCGATCGGATTAAGACATGGTATGACTTTAAGGCCAATTCAGTCGGGTTCCAAGAGAGGGACAACGTCTGGCTGTAGAACCCCCAGAGGAGCAAGGGTAGATCTCGAAAGCTTACACCCGCCTGGGATGTTCCATACGAGGTGGCCAAGAGAATGAATGATACCGTATCCGTCGAAACACTAGAGCCAAGTTGAAAATTTGGATCGATTGGCTCCCTAGCATGGAGAGAATGTTTCTGATCGGGACGATCAGAATTAAAACGGGCAGTGTTATAAAATTTATATTCCTCGCTGCTGGAGATACCTAAATTAGTTATAAAATAAAACATTGACGGTCTGGGAGAAAAAACAACGATCGGGAACCTTCTAGTTAGCAAAAACGTGTTAGTATTGAATACTCGAAAAACAGTGGAATGCCCATCCAGAACATTAAACAGTCGTACATTTCATAGTTAGTAGAGCTTAGATCATCGTGCTATTATTTTGACGTAAATTGTTTTCGGAATCAGCTGTTGTAAATATTGGATTTTTTTATGTGTAAATAAAGTTCTAGAAAGTGAAAGTGAATATCAGTTTTTAAAATTAATTAAACTTGAACCTACAGAGTTTATTGCAATACAGTTGCTGTCCCTGTGACTAACGAGCATAATTATAAATGGTAGGTCTAAGCATCCAGCTAGTCAAGGATCTGTTAAGCAATCAACAAGGTTACTGAAGGTATGTTACATGCTTATTGACAATGACACAAAAAAATTGGGCTATAGGTTGTTAGTTTGAATTCCTCTTTTGATCTAACCATTAAACAATAACTTTACAATGCTGTATTTCAAAAGAACCAACCCAAGTGGTTGATTTACCTAAGGTAGATAGAGATTCATCGACATTGTGAGGATCGTATTAGATATAAAAAATAATTGATACAAAATTTGTACCTCCGGAGCAATTATTAAAGATTGGTTTATTATCTTGAAACGCATGTTAAATAGCTTTTCCAAAACACCTTCATGGAGTTATCTAAATTTGCAAGAGATTACAGGAAAATTATCCTTATTTAAAGTACATTCATTAAACATTCTTAACTGTTCACTAGATATATCCGTTTTGTTTTTAAGACAATATGCTTAAGTACTTATATGTTTTCTTAACTAAATTCGAATAAATAATTTGTGTTTCAAAAATTATCGTAGAATTATTTACTATGAATTTGATCAGATAACTTACTTGCTTTAAGAAAATCAACCCAAGGAGTTGTTATTTTACCATCGCCTGTAAATTGACCATCTACTGAAGAAATTTGATTAAATCTTTGTTTTCATTTTCCCGCGACACATCAGCTTCACAAGAAAAACCACTCTTTTATTTAAAAATATGGTCTAGAAAAGTGTATTTTTGTACTTATTTAACCAATTATAAAATTCATTTAGTGTTGTTTTTAATTCAAGTTAATTTTAATTTGCTTAACACTTCGTTTATACGTCAGGAACAGTTCAATATATTAATAGAAGAATAATATTATTAATTCTGAACCAACTCACAGTTCTTTTAGGAACTGCTTTTATCTCAGTCTTAACAAGAATAAACATTTTATCTTCCAATTGTTGAGTTAAAACTTATTTCAGAAGACCGGTTTCGCAGATAGGTCGAAAAAATTGGATAAGTGTTTCCTTTCTAAAAAAAATGCTTACGAAGACATTTTCGAAGCTGATAGTTCGGTAAACACTTTCAACGTAACGTTCCTAAACCGCCTTCTCTCCAGAGTTGAAAGTCGAATAGAGTGGAAATCGAAATGATGAGCTATTGTGAGGCTCTACAAGTCACGAGCAGGGTATGGCCTTTATCCAATTTATTTTATCATTCTGGAGTTAGAATCAGGGATATATGGGTTGCTTAGAATTTCGTGTCGTTATTCGGTTTTTAAGGAGAAAGTTGTTAAAATTTCTTTATGTATGATTTTTCCTGGAAGTTTTACACAATATAAAGCTGATATGTAATTATTTATTTATTGTGATTTAACAATAAATAAAAATAAACTCTCATATATAATAAATTTATTTTATGAGACACTTTTACATTATTTCTCTTTTTCTTTGATATATGAAAGCATAATATTGTTATAAAAGAAACGGTCAGAGATACAAAAGATGATTAAAAAAGATGACGATATCTCTTACCGTTGTCAAGATGCACAAGGAAAAGCAAATAAGACAATTTCCCATCTGTGACGTTAACCAGTTTTGTGATAAAAAATATCAAAAAACAGAAGACGAAAAATTGTTTTGATGTGAAGTTTTATGTAATAGAACAGTACGAGTCATCCTCTGTTATGTTTCATTTCTTCGGGTCTACCATCAACATATTATTTTGAAGACGTTACTGTTATTTTTTGGCAAAACTCTAAATTTGCACTAATAAAATGTTTTGCGAGTGCAGAGAAATTTTATACCTTCTAAATGTACAAGTAAATGAAAAAAAAATTCATAAAGAACGACAATTCGAAAATTCAAACAGTTGTGCATCGTTACACCTTCTGTAGAAATCAGGTGTTCCTGGTTACTGATAATCAAGGATAAAAGTAATAGTCCTATTCTTTCTAGCAATCGAGATAGGTTTTGTTCTAGGGTTACCTTATGATTTTATTGGAATCTCTAAGGCCCGGTTGTTCAATACGAGATTAAACCGAGATTAAATGTAATCTCCTATTAACAAAAAAATTTCATTGTACAATTCGACATTAACAGTTAATCCTGAGTTAACCCTGGTTCAAAATAATCCCTTGATATTCATAGATTAAACCGAGATTAAGACCTAATTTGACGTTTACAACGTTACTTTGAAGGTTAAATTTAACATATCAAGTTATGAACAATTATATTATATGTAGTAGATTGTAAAAAATACGTTCTTAGATTTGTTTAGTTACAAACAAAAGTGCTACTTGAAATAGTTGTTATGGCTGATTGAATAGAAGAAATAACAGACGATGAAGAATTTCTGGAATTAGTACAAATTGTTAAACCCTTAAGGAAGACACCGACAGTTCGAATTCGAGAAAACCATTTTGAAAAATGGACTGAAAGAGACAATGACAGGAATCACAGTGTTAGTGTACAAGATATGGTACCACTAAGTTTAAGACGTTATGCTACTGGTAGTATGACGCCTCTGACTGCATTGGTATTTACAAGTCAGCAGGATGTTGGATTATCCATTAAGTATCCCATGCTTTATCAAGTGTTATTAACACGCCTAATAGTGAAAATGATATCAGAAAAAAGATTGCCACTTTCTATACCATTAGTAGATTTCCATAATACATTGGTGCCGTTGGTTGTACCCATATTCGAAATCAATCACCTGGGGGTGAAAATACTGAAATATTTCGTAATAGGAATAAATATTTTTCATACAATGTTCTGGTTACATCTGATGCTGAACTCAATATTCAAGACATAGTGTGTCACTGGCCAGTGAAAACAAACACAGAAAGATGTTTTGGTGTTTGGAAAAGACGTTTTCCAATTCTATCTCGGACTGAGAGTAAAACCTGCGAGAGTTGAGATAATTGTTATAGCAGTAACAGTTCTTCACAATATTGCTAATAATCTTAACGCAACTGAACCTGATGTTCCACCCAATATTTCTACCTCGTGAGGTTTGAAATTCGTGCTTCTTTTGCTAAATTATTCACATTTTCTTCTATTTACAAACTAATCAGGAGATACAAATAAAATCATCTGCAAGTAGTAAGAAAGATCGGTATAAAAATAAAGGCAGCTTATGTTGTTGTTGTGACTTTCAATATTGCCAAAACAACATGAAATATCGAGAGAATATATCATAGACGAGAAATAATTAGTTTCATGAATTAATCTGTGGTTTAACAAATCCAGAATTATTTTCTGATTGTACAACAAGTCAAATCATTATCTTGGATTAGATTTTAAACCGGGACTAACAGATTCGGGAGTTAATCCAGCTTTGTACAACTGGGCCATAGACATCAGAATTCTCTGCCCTCGTGCGAATGATCTTATAACAAAATTGCACCTATGAACGCCACATAAAATTATGAGGATCTCTTTTAGATACTTGCAACTTAAAAGAATCTTTATTCTTTTATATGATCATTAAATATCAAACAGCAGTAAATCCTCTTAGCTGTGTCATTTGTTACTGTCAAAAATTTTAATGTCAAATTTGGTTTCTATAATTGTCATTGCCAAACATTTATTTTTGAAATTTCATTGTGCTATTATTGCCTATGGCGACGGTAATGCGGTCTCATTTACATGCTTAAAATACACAGACTTTTCATAGGTTTGGTGTTATTCCCAAAAAAATACAAATACGAAGTAAACGAAAATCTCTAAAATTATATATTTATCTACTGAATTATGTACATGGATTATGAAAATTATTTATTGATAAATTAAAACTACAAAATACACAATCTGCCGTAACATATTGAATGAATATACTAATACCGTTGTATATGCTTAGGTAAGGTGTCCTTTAGATTATTGAAAGTATGTTTAATATATAAAATATGTACAAAAAAATGCAAACGAACTAAATTATAGATACTGTAATGTTTTTATTTTCACACTCTTCGGGTTCAGTTCAGTTCTTGGATTTATTTAAAAACACAGTCCAACGCACTCTGATTTATTTCCACTCCTTTAACACAATTTATATTCACAGAACTATTTACAATTTATCTAAACTATACGGTAGTCGAATATTTAATGAATGCTATCGCAAGCTGTCCGTATTTATATAGTTCTCTCGGAATTCTCTATCAGGTCAACGAGCCATCGTGAAATGTGTTCTCGAAGCTTGGATAAATTCGACTAATTCCCATTAACGCTAGCCGTTGGCCTGGCGTCCATAGCTAAACTTTTCGGATTCCCGGAAATATTAGATGAATGCACCAGATATTGGATGAATTCTCGTAACAATACTTTAGGTTTCGACATTGCTAAGGATACAATAGCGACTTGAACTTCTTTAGTATTCAGACATTGTTTATCAGAAGAGAATTTGGCGATATTTATTTTATTTATAAGGTTACTTATATGTTATATGTTGTGTTCAGAATGGTGGCTTATGAATGTATTAATTAATTGCAGTTATCCTGTTATCCTCATTATTTTACTAAATACTACGGTAACACCCGTTAATAGTAAATAGTAAAATATGAACGCTTATAATATAATTTGTTATTTAAACGTAGATAATTTCGCATCTAATCTAAACGTTTTTAAGAAAAATGTATCTAGATCGTAACAGAATTCTATAATACCATATAAAATTTATAAATTTAATCCACCATAGAATCTAACAAATTCATTTTTCTCATTTTTAGGTATTCTATTATATGTAGGACTTACTTAAAAAATTAGTTTATGAAAATTTTGTATTAAACAATGAGTTGGTTATGTTAGTTTGTTACCTTCGACTTCACTAATTTGGAAAGTTTTATTTTTTATTAGTGTGTACTATCTAGTAGTTCTGTCATGCATTTAAGTTTCACATGCAGTGACTCCTTCTCTACTGTCTTAATACTTTCTTGAGGTATATTTTGAATAACGTCGGGGAGCGACAAGAGCTTTGACCGATTTTAACTTGACATACAATTCCTTTATTGCTTTTGGTATTATTATGGCTGATTTCATAACTACTGCCTAGTGTTTGTTAATAGGTACTGTGTTATATGGTTTAGGCAGATCAACAAATAGAAGAGAATTTTCCCTATTTGTGGCAGTCTTCTTTGCTGTTAGCTGAATTAAATTGAAAACATTATCGATGCATGTTCTATGTGGTCCAAAACCTGCACGTGTTCAAATTTCATTTTCCATATACATGCCTTATTGAGCTACTCAGAAATGGATTAAATATTTCTTACTGATTAACCTGCACTAAATGTTAATCTGAAACTTAAGCATCTTTTCGTATTATATGTCTATTTTGCTCAGCTTTGTTAGTAAAACTTTGTGAATATTTATTGCAACAATAACCAAGTGTGACTAACAACTTTCAACGAAATCAAAGACGTACGTGATACCAAAAACAGCTGTTTCAACTGTAAAATCGGTGAATTTAATACAAAGTTGGTCTTGGTACAATTTGTACACATAAAATTCATACGTCAGTGTAAGTGGACCTGGAAGCTCAAAATGAATGTCAAGACTGAAACTGACTTTTGTGCTGGTATACAAACAAAATCAGCACTATCAAAAACTTAAACATGTTAAATAAATTCAGGATACGAAGGAAACTGGAACTGAAACTAATCAGCCCACCAGTAACACAGATAACAATAACCTGAAAGAAAATTCCACACAGTATTAGGCCTTAGTAGAAAAAGGCTAAAAGAACATATAGTCTTTGAATGTAACTAAATAACTAAAATGGGATCATCCCTTCAAGTAGATATTGTTAATGTTGGTACTTGTTAATTGTTGTAAATGTTGCCATCTTGGTCGTCGCACCTGGCGTTTGGTTGAGGGTGATGCGTAACCTTAGCTGCTCAAGAAGGGGTCTCTAACCGTTTTTAAATTGAATGCTGGGTTCGGTAATTATACCTTTGTTCGAGCTTATGTATGCCGTCTCTATCAATTTTCTTTTAAACCACTGCTCCTCTTTGTGAATTATTTTTGTCAGCTCCCAGTTGATGTTATGGTGTTCGGTCTAGGCGTGATTAGCTAACTCAGACCTTGTAAGCTTCCCTCTTTGAGGAGCTATGCAGTGCTCCTTAACTCTTGTGCCCAGTGGTCGCTTTGCCTCCCCAATATAGAGATTGCCACAATCACAGAGTATGGTGTATAGTGTATATAAAGTTTTTCGGTACTGCAGAAGGTATCCGGCTTGGTTTTTGTGATCATGCTCTTCAAGGTGTTGTTGCTTTTGAATATAATTTTGATTCCATTTCCACGTCCAATAAGTCGTGTTTTCCTCTTCCTTGTATAGAAGGTTTGTCCAGCTCTTCAAACGCCTTGTTAATGATGTTAATTGATATTTATTCGTCAAAAGGTCTTCTTTAAGTTTCATTTGTTCTTCTTTGAGGGCTTTTGGTATGCTGCAGATATTTTGACTTGTTTTAGGTGGTTTGAACTGTTGGGTAGGCATAACTCTGTATATGTAGCCTTACTGTAGACTGTTGTTTCGATATGGGTCCTAGTTCTTTGGCACTTCACATCAAGGAATGGTAGGCATCCATTCTCTTCCCTCTACATGGTGAATCTAATGGATTATTGTGATCGGTGTAGATGCTCCAGAAATACCTGTAGTTCTCTCTCTCTCTCTCTCTCTCTCTCTCCGTGTTGCCAAATAATGAAGGTGTCGTCGACATACTTTAACCAGAGTTTTGGTTGTTTCTTGTATCCCTTCAGTGTATGTTCTTCGAACCATTCTATGTAGATGTTGGTTAGTTCTTCTCATAAAAGTCACACTTCTTGAAATAGCATTGTAGTAAGTGTATGATTGAATCTATTGGCAGCTCCGTCCTTTCCAGCAGGGTTTCGTTGTCAGTAAGTTTCTTACTCACTATGTCGAGAGATTCGTCTGAAGGTAAATTCGTGAACGGGTTTTCAAGGTCGAAACTTATTAAGAGATGTTCTGCCTCAAGTTCCATGCATTCGATGGTTTTAACAAAATGTTTTGAATCCGTGACATGCGATGTTGTTTTGTCCTCCAGACGTTGGATGGTCGGTAGAAGGAATTTTGATAATTCTGCTATTGGTGAGTTACGTGAGCTTGTAGTCGGTTTGAGAGGTACTCCTCCAGCCTTATGTATCTTGGGTAGTTCATAAAGATGTGGTGGTTTGCTGTGATGTGGCGTCAATTTCTACTTATCTCGGGTGGAATGCATTTAGCATGATCTCTGATACTATAATACTGCGCTACACAGCTCGTTGTTCAGTAAGAAAATCAACCGCAATTACTCCTCTCATGTCACAAAACAAGGTGCACAACACCTTCCCCGCTGACATATAATCTTCCCTTAACTGGCGCGCCTTCGTCTTTTTTCCTCCACTTCATAGAGGCACGTTTACTCTCCGGAGTAGTGCATCCAAGTCTCCCCTGTGGTGAATATTCGGTGCAATAAATTTTCTCCTTCCTCTTCATATCGTTGTAGGAGACGCGTGCAAACTTCGCAGCGTGTGAATTTCTGCTCAAAATTCAGAAGTATTGGCACACATCTGGCTGAAATTTTGCGGTAACCGAGCCGTTCATGAAATATTTGTTCAATACTACCTATGCTGATGCCCAATTTTTGAGCCATATCGCGTACAGTACTGCGTCGATCTTACAAAATGACTTTTTCTATAGCGCTGACGTTCTCATTGGTAACACTTGTTTTGGGACGCCGCCCATGTATCAAGTTTGCCGCCACTTCTCGGCTTTTTCGGAAAGCGGAATACCATTCATACACTTGAATCTTGGAGAGGCACTCATCCCAGAACTGCTCGAGTAATTTTCGATAAATTTCGGCGAATTTTACATTATCTTAGACCAAAAAATGAATAATTCAGTACGCAACATATACTGGTACATCCTTCTCGCTCACTGCTATAACTACACAAAAAAAGCGAGGTTAAGCGCTCCCAGCTGTTCTCTACGCTTCGTAACACAGAAGTTCAACATCCAGTGCAGCTACTTTTACGACCCTAAATTTTTGGCACGTTTATTCAAAAATTCCGGTTTATATTTGAACCACCTTCGTATTAGTGCTTCCTTAGCCTCCGCATAATTGTTTCAATTTTTAACTCCAGATTCTATTAATTTTGCCTTGCAATTTTTGAAGCATTTTCCACTCGTCTTTCTTATGGTCTTGCACAGTTTGGCATATTCTTAATTTTTTTTCTGTAGAGTCATTGTTTCCGGGCTCAGTTTCTTTTGTTGATTCGTTGGTGTTCTTCGTATCTCTTTAGGATATGTCAGTATCGTGTTGGAAAGTAGCATTTTTATGTTGCTGTCTTATAGACTTTTTTCTAATATTGTCGAGAATTTTGTTTCACGTTATTGTTATCTGTGCCTGTCCTGAATTTATTTAACGAATTTGAATTTTTAATGGTCCTTGGTTTGTTTATTGGTCAAGTTCGGGCTTAACTAACTTGACATCTTTAGAAATAAATATTTCGAAAACGCAGTATGCATAAGTGGGTAGGCCATTTCACTATAATAAACACAAAAAAACATAGACCAAGTAAGTCTGTACACATAGCACACCGCTGGACGGGACAATCAAGCTCAACAAAATCAAACGTAGAATAGGATTCAAAATAAAAGCAGTGCTTCAAACTAGTCTCCCAACGAGCTTTTGTCCCATACAAAAAAAATGAGAGGAGAAGTGGGGCATTTAGATTTAATTTTCATATTTTTAAATTATATGCGTAGATGCCTATTTATTGCTATCTAAAGATTAAACGTATGTACCTGAGTGATCTACGGAAAATTTTAGCACATGAAACAGTTTCTCATACAGAAGTAAGGAAGCGGCTGGAAGGCTCTAGGCCTTACTACTTAATTTTCGGATCGAGTTTCTTTCGTTTTTTTTCCATTTTCTGGGAAAATTTGCAATATTAATGTATATATTTTTTCACACCATTGGAAAGTAGAGACTTCAACGAACAAAAAATCCAGTGACTTTTTAAAAAAAGCAGATATTTTAGCGTGAGAATTTTCGAAAACAGGGTGCTTTTTCGATATTAAGTCAAAATAAGGTGAAAAAATAAATATTTTAAGACAAAAAAATTATAGTGTGTTTGGGACACACCAAATTTTGTAACAAAATGTTTTATTTTATGAAAGATAAAAATAAAAATCCAAGAAAAAAATGTAAACACAAAACTTTTTATCATAGGAGTTTTAGTTTTGCCGGAAATCCGGATAAACCGTTTTTTACCCTTAAAACCCTACCTCCTACCCTTCCCGAATTCAGATTGCCTATAAATTATTTTTCCTCATATATTTGTTGTATTCTTTTCCTTTTTCAATAGGTTTCATCCTACTATTATTTTTTTGGTTTAAAAAATTATAGACCCTAGTCTATAAGGGATAAATTGAACTTTGACAGTTTTTAAAGAAGTTCTAAGCCACATTTGTATTTATGTCTAACAAATAATTGGAGGAACTTTGAATATGACACGTGAAGTTCAAATATATCAACAAATGTTACGATAGAAAATATATAACATATGACGTGTTCCAATAATCACCAATATTTTCGCACAAATGACGCAGGGAGACTTTTCAATTTATTCACCCCTTCAATTATTTATTATTAAATAACATGCCATAAACGTGTCAGGCAGTTATGGGATTTTAGTTAACCAATAAACGAATTCGTTAGCTTTCCTTGAGGGGAATATTTCGGTCTTCAATTACTAGTAAAAAGTATGGAGGACCATTTCGAGAGGGTTCATCGGCTCGAAATATGTCAGTCAAGTTACGTCTCAACATTGGGGGCTTAAATTACATATTACGATATTTGATAGAGCAAAATGGAGATGTATGAGTTAATGTAAGAGCAAAACTCGAAGATCAGTAAGAGTTGAATATCTTACTAAGCAATAATGCAAGTACTGCAAGTTACTTGGAGACTAGAAATGGAGATTATCGTTAGTTTTATGTAATCGTTACTAATCATTATCTCAGTACTGAGTACTCGTTATTTATATACTGCAATACATTACTTCGGTATAGTATATCGTATATTTCACCGCAGTATACATGTATAGTCTGTAAGTATTTACGATTATTTTACTATTATTTTCTTGAGTTTTTTATTAACTCAGTTTTTGCAACCTTTAAAAAATGGAACTAAAGAGCGGCAGTCACTTGAGACTGAACGATGAAAGCGAAAGCTTCTTACGAATTATACTTGCTGTTTCTTGTTATCTCCTGTATCTGTTTCTATTTCCTTGTGTTATGATTAATAATGATTATAAATTTCAGGAGAATTAATAATTGTCACTATTTTTTATGATTAATTTTAATGTGTAATTTAATTATTAATTAAATTTCTATAAGTACCAAATAAAATTTGTTGAAGTATTAACATGCAAGTTGAAGCTCTTATCCGATGAATCTAAATGCGGTAAAAAATTTAACAAAGGTAATATGAAATTAATACCTTGTTTTCTGGCTTCTGACATATATCAAGTGTGTGGTGTCGATGTTGTTGTCGGAGTCGAAACAAATGTAATCTCAAGTTAAAAATATAACAGTTAAGAGTGACTTATGTTATTATTAAAATCAAAAGCTGTGTTCCATACAAAATTACAAAAAGAACGTGCCCTTAAGGAACTACGTTCAAACCACCGTATAAGTATTAGAAATAATAACAGGTTCAGAACGCCTTTCGACTTGTTATTAACTCTATCTAAATTATTTTTGGTTTTCCTACTTTTCTCTATTTTTTCATTATTTTCATTGCCAATCACATGTAGTGCATGATTTCTAAATTCCTCTGAAGTGTTTAATTTTTTATATAAGTTTGCATGCCAAGTATTACAAATTTTCTTCATCGTTTGCATAAATTACTACACCTGTTTATAGAGCAAAATTGACGTCATTTTCGGACATACAATTCAACAGCAATTCGCTTATACCATCACGTCAGAAACAGTTTATAAATAATTACTTCGACGATTTTAACAGCAAACTCGTAGAAGTAAACTAATTAAATAATAAAAATCCGCAAAAATACGATTTTCTTTTGTTTTTTGCTTGTATAATGAAAGTAATGAAGGAATCGTAATGTCGTCTACAGAAAAGTTCTTCATGAGCATCTATACATTCTGATTAGACCATTTTGTACCGACTAAACTTAGAAAAACTGGTCAAATGTGGTAATTTTTTTTCAAAAATTTATAACTTTCTGGTAACTAATACTGGAATATTAATCATCGTCGAAACGATATGGCCTCCCGATATATGTAATCCGGCT
This sequence comes from Octodonta nipae, assembly GCA_034190945.1. Taxonomy (NCBI): domain Eukaryota; kingdom Metazoa; phylum Arthropoda; class Insecta; order Coleoptera; family Chrysomelidae; genus Octodonta; species Octodonta nipae. Next base: position 177,820,232 of record CM067216.1, read on the forward strand.
CGATTGGAGCAAAAAATGTAGAGAATTGAATTAAGTGGACTGTAGTTTTGAGTGGTTCTATTTTGATAAAAAACTCAATTGCCCTTCATAAGAAAACTCTTACCTTGTCTACGAGTTAGATCTAGTAAAAGCCTCGGGAAATCTGCCATCCATGTATTTGTCTGCATTTGTCGCGGGTAGCCGGCCTTAACCCTGGGTTTTTAGGCACAACTAGAGTTTATGATGTTAGGCAATGCGCACTCACGAGGGGGTTTACAATAAGTGAGTAATAGCTGCACACGCACTTTGGGGTTGCACTAGCGAGCACATAGGGAAACGTTTTTCCTTGAGAGTTTCTTGGGAGGTCTGTACTGGACGAGAGGCGAATAGCGAGTCTCTTTGCGATTGCGCTTAAGGCACAGAGTTTTTTCCAAGCAATTGAGAATATACATATGTAAATATAAAGGCTGTCTCTTTTAAACCCAAAAAAAGACAGAGTGTTCTGAACACTATTGAATAAATAGTTTTTGAAGAATTGGAATTTAAATAATTTACAGAGATATTTTGCATAATCAATTTCCCCTAGTGATTATATCGACTATCCCTATTTCTGATGCTTGTGAGACAGCTGAGCAATGCAATTAGAAAACCTGGCGCTGATGCCGGTGAAGTTGAATGTGGGAAATACTTTACTGGCACACACAGACCCAATCATATAACCCCCGTTACATGTTAAACTAGGCCTAATAATGCTTAACAAAAACGAACATTCTGTCAGCATAATAATAAATAACAGGTTATACATTAAAATAAAAGAACAACTAAAAATTATTCTTAACATAAATACATAAACATCTCTTAAATATATAATATTTTCCAGAATTTTTAATACTATCAGGTAAATAATTATAAAGGATCAGGCCTCCATACAGTATTGATTTAGTCAGTCTATTACTATCACTATTTGCTACATAAAAATCTCTTATTTATCTGGTATTATATTGTTGTATATGGCGGACATGAATTAAATTGTTGTATAAAATCTATATATTTTCGTTTTCAATGGCATTAACATGTATTGAAAATATAAAATGCAAAATGAAAGTTTGATATATGTCAGAATGGATCTGGAAACGTTTGGTTCCTTGAATATTCAGATTTTTGTTTCGATTGTGGTGATATTTCGATTGTGGTGATAGATTTAGTTTGATTTTTTTGTAACATTTGTACATTATATTGATTTAGGTTACATTATATAACAAAACCTTACAACTAAACAAGATACATTTTTTTTGACATTTTGTTCATAATATGGTTCGCAAGAATTTCAAATTTTCGTCTATAATTAGTCCTAATATTTCATTCGGTTTACTTTTTGTAAGTTAGTGTTATTCAGGTTAATGGATAAATTATTTGTATCATTTTATTTAATTTATCCTTAGAACCTACTATCATGTATTTGCATTTTTTAATGTTCACACACAAATCATTATCACAGAGCCTTTCATATATTCTCGCAAGATTTATATTTATGGATTTGAACATTTGGTTAGTATCGAAACCAGTTAAATAAAGGGTGTTCCAATTTGAGGTTAATTTTTAAATTTGCCGCCATTTATATTTTTTTGTACTAGAATATCATATGTTATTTGACAGATGACAAGTAGGAATATTCCGGTTATTAAAACTGGAGACATATACGATTGAGCAAAGCGTGTTTATTATTAAAAACCATTTTAAATTTGGTAAAAGTTGTGCAGAAGTTGAAAGAAAAATTCGTACAGAATATAGAAGAGAAAATTGTCCGTCAAATGTTACCATTGGAAAAATTGTTAAAAAATTTGTAGAAACTGGTTCAGTAAAAGATAAAAAAAGCAAAACATATATCATCGTAGTGGACGTTTAGAACAACATATTGCAGCTGTTACTGCTAGTGTTGTTGAACAACCAAAACCATCAATTCGTCATCGTGCACAGCAATTGAACATTCCAAAAACCACTTTATTCAAAATTTTGCACAAATATCTTCATTTAAAGGATTACAAGATTTAGATGACGCAAGAAATAAAGCCAAAAGAGATTCGTCAATTCGTTAATTGGGCCATACAACAGAAACTGAAAATGTGAATTTTTTCAACAAAATCATCTTCAGCGATGAAGCACATTTTGGATTTGTTAAAAACGAAATTGTCGAATCTGGGGTGAAGCAAATCCATGAGAAATAATGCAAAGACCGATGCATCCACAAAAAGTAACTGTTTGGTATGGTTATGGTTTTTGGGCTGGTGGAGTGATTAGTCAATACTTTTTTGAAGATGACATTGGAAATGTTGTTACTGTGAATGGTGATCGATATCGAATGATGATTACTAACTTTCTGTGGGATGAAATAGAGCATATTGATGTGCAGAATATGTGGTTCCAACAGGATGGTGCAACATGTCATTCAGCAGCAGCAACTATCAATCTTTTGAAACAGAAATTTGGTAATCGAATAATTGCTCATTAATTGGCCTCCTAGATTTTGCGATCTAACACCTCTAGATTTTTTCCTATGGAGCTATTTGAAATTGGAACACCCTTATAACATTTTGTCAGCTGCAAATATTTCAATTTGAATATGATATATATATATATATATATATATATATATATATATATATATATATATATATTTAACCATATCACTGTCGTTTCGAGTCTCGTATCGTAAACATCGTTAGCAATTCATGCCACCGAAGGCGTAAAGCTTTAAAGCGGTAAAGCTGCAAAGAAAGCCGGGAAAGTTCATAAGAACATTTCAAAGGCTGACAAAAAGAAGAAGCGCAGGAGGAAGGAAAGCTATGCCATTTACATTTACAAAGTATTGAAACAAGTACATCCCGATACCGGTACTTCCAGCAAGGCCATGAGCATCATGAATAGTTTCGTCAACGACATTTTCGAACGTATTGCTGCTGAAGCTTCCAGACTGGCACATTACAATAAACGTTCAACTATTACAAGGAGGGAAATTCAAACTGCTGTTCGTATATTGCTCATGCAGTCAGCGAATGGACTAAAGCTGTTACCAATTATACCAGCTCCAAATAAATCAGGCAATTTTCGCATTAATATTATACTTGATAAAAATAAATTGATATGTAATATATTTCAAGACTAAGTTTTGATTATATAAAACCGGGAATTTTTAAAGACCTACAGATTAAGAATTTAATAAAAATCAAAGGATTATTAGTATTGACAAGAAATGAGAAAAATCTATCTGACAAGTTTGTCTCCGTGGAACAAAATTATTCAGCAACTAATGTTGCGCACTTTCACCATCTTGCAATATGAGTATTGAACAACATTATCTGCTTAGCCGGTTTCGTGAAGATCTCTATAATTTAAATAGGAACATGAGGGACAATTTCACTGGAATATAATTTTGATATACCATTTTGAATATTGCATGTAGCTGCATTCATATAAGAAAATAATTTTATAATAGTTTTTGAAATTATTTTGGTATTAATGGAGGTTCGTGTCTCTAAAATGATCTCATTTTATTAAAACTGTCTCCCGTTCATGTTTTTAAACTAGAGCTGCTAACAACTGTAATAATATCTGAAATGAGAATCATGCATTTCATTCAATGCAACACATATACTTTTGTGCAGTGTAATGGGTATGGATTTGAAACTTTGTTAATTTCAGTAAGGCCCCGTTCATAAAATACGTTCACAGACAGGGGGGGGGCTAAGTTTGTGTGGACCGTATGTGACAGGGGCGATGGGGGGAAGTGTTACGTTCGCAGTTCATCAAACATTTCTACCATAATTTCCCTCTCGACAGTTTTTATTTTAATTTTCTGTTGTCATAGAAATTCATTTGGAGGTTTATAAATATTTTAAGGCATACATTTTAGTCAGAATAACATTGAGGTCGTTCACAATCTGTTTCTCTGTATATTCAATATCCTCACGGGATGTTAAAATAAAGTTGCACCTACAATAGTGTTTTATAAACACATGTTTTGTTATGATCAAATACCAAAAACATACTTTGTTTTGTATAACTAACTTGGTTAGATACGTATGAACGTGACTATAATTTCGACACAGACTTTGTGTCATTATCAAACGACGAAACATCGTTAGCATATTTTATTGTACCTACACATAGAAAAATTGAATAAAAGTATTAAGCTTAGCGAGTTATTTCGGGATATACTAAGGTTTATAGTACTATGAAATCACATATTTTAAATGTTCTATTGTATTTATTTTTATATATATTTATTTAATTTCTCACTTCGCAATCAACAAATACAACCTTTTTTTCTGTATTCCACAATTTGATGCTCATTAGCACGTATACTACTCAGTCTATGTTAGCATTTCTTAGATTTTACAGGTAAGATTTTAAAAAAGGAGATCTGTGGAAAGTAGGTTATATTAAAAGTTATGTAGCGCTTATAAAAAAAGATAAGTTGGTTCTTCGTGTACAATCATATAAATAGTAATTTTGAAGACAAAGAAGAAGATACTGGAAGATCGTTTTTATAAATCTTTATTCATTTATTTAAATTTTATTATTATAATATAATAATAATATTTAAACATATAATATAAATATTTGTGTAATATTAGTCACGATGTATTAAGTTCTGCAAAAATAATAATATAAACTATGTTTTATTCGAAAAATTCTTTACTCATAAAAATTTACAAACCAAAATACTGTCTTATTATAAAGGCCACCAAATGCAATCAGTTTACGAAACTGAAATTTGAAATATCAAGTAAAAAAGTTCAGTACACTCTAGTGAAAAGTCAGTTCGAAATTCTAATTAGGTGGAATATATTTACAGAATGTTTTCTGAGGGATATTTGTGGCATATTTTTCAACGTTTAAGCAATTTTTGGGAAATAAGACCACAAGTCACGAAATTGCTGTTTACTTCCAAACGTTTCGGGGTTTAGGTCGGACCTCGTTGTCAATGACAAAAATACTAGGAAAAGGCACAATTCTAAAATGTCAAATTAAAATGTTTTACAATATCTATTATTTCACTTCAGACGTAACTAAGAGAATTTAATGTGATATATACAGGGTAGCACAGAAACTTCTAAAGATCATATAATAGTTCCTTTCACATTGGAAGAATTTGAAAGGGATGATCTTCGGAATTTTATGTGGCGACTTTGTTATAAATGCCAAAGAATTTTGTTGATTCAGTGATCGCCTTAAAATCATACGGGAAAACCTAGGACAAACCTTATGAACTATCCCGATATTGGGTTGTTCAACATGACCATTAGCACTTAATTATCAGCAATCAGTAGCGAATGAATTCTATGGAGGTAGTAGCGATACAATCGTTTTCATTTAACAAAATTAAAGCAGACTCTTTTAGTTTTCGTTTGGTGTTGTGTTCTTCTTTGTGGAATATAACTGAATTTTGAAATTGTATTTTATGACCAAGGTCTCAAGCATGTTCACAAATTTTAGATTTTTTAAACTGCAGTTTTTTAATGTAATTTGTGTGTTTGTTTATTTGAACATTTAGTTCATAAGGTTTTTTCTAGGTTTAATGCAATCACTGAATCATAAAATTCTTAGGTCATATTTTTGACAAATCTTATAACAAAGTCGCACCTAGGAGCGCCACCTAAAATTCTAAAGATCACCCATTTCAAATTTTCAATATGAAAGGAACTTTATTATTATATGATCCTTAGAAATTTCTGTGCTACCCTGTAAATTATCAAATTAAATTCTCTAAGTTACGTCATAAGTTAAAGAATATGTATTGTCAAACATTTTAATTTTACATTTTAGAATTGTGCCTTTTCTTAGTTTCTTTGCCATTGACAACGGGGTCTGACGTAAACCCCAAAACATTTGAAAATATACCGACTTTTGTGGTGCTATTTCCCAAAAAGTGATTAAACATTGAAAAATCTGCCACAAATATCCTTCAGAAAACAAGTAGAAATCAGCCATGAGCCTGCAGTAACCAAAACGTTTAGGGACTTAAAAGACTTGTATAAGAAGCCTCCACGAACCAAGAAAAGCTTGACATTCTTGTGCAGATGTCGGGCGATGAGGATTATTCCCAAAGGATTAAAATTTCGGCAGCTGTAAATAGGCGGAATGATTCATAGTATATTGGAACCAGCAAGCTTCGCATATAATATCATCATTATAATAAGTTTAAATTAGAAAAACATTTTAGGTATGTACAGAACTTTCTTTTTTATCGAATACCAGAAAATGAATTTAACAGAATTAAAAATAGTTACAACAGTGAATTTAAGTCTCAAAAACAAACACATTTATGTAAATTCAATCAACTTCTTTCAGATAAAAATAAGCTGAAATATTCTTCAAAAAATCAACATTTTGATGTGACAAAAACTGTCATTAATTTTTTAAACAGTTAAACGCTTCTGAAACCTCAGTTCTACTCAAGGGTCTTAATTTTGCAATTTCCGCAAAAACGATTCCACCATTTGATATTATCAGTACCATAGAACAAACTTCAAACAAACAAGGCCGTAGCCAGCGGGGGGTTTCAAACCCCCTCCCCCCGAAATTTTGGAATATTGGGTTTCAAGATTCAATTTTAACCAAATAATCGTCTTTATCATAAAAATAAATTTTATATTTATACATTTTTATATATCCTGGATATATATGGAAACAAATACAGATTTTGCAGTACTAATCAGTACACCACCCACCAAAAGAATTATCCAACCCCGCCACCCCCGAAAATGTTGTCCTACACACCCCGAAAATATTTTCTGGCTACGGCCTTACGAACAAATTAAATAATAGTGAAGCTCAAGCGTATTGAATTGAAGCAAAAATTGAACTAGAAAAACCTATACATATCAAAAATAACCTTTCGAAAAATGAATGACATTCAATTAAAGTTTTAAAAAATGACTGTACTATTAAGCTTTTACCTGCAGATAAAGGGAATGCTACGGTTATTTTAAATAAAATTGACTACGATTCCAAAATTCAAAACATAATAAACCAATCACAATATTGAAAATGAAATAAAGATCCAACAACTTCTATGGAAAACAAAACATACCGCTTACTTTACAATCACAAACATGAATATACAGAACAAGAACGAACATCTTACTCACTATTCTAAACCGCCACATTTATACGGGTTACCTAAAATTCATAAACCTAACATTCCATTAAGACCAATTGTCAGCTCTATATATGCTCCATGCAGTGAACCCTCAAAATTTCTTTTAAACATTTTACCACTTACTAGTAAGACTAACTCTCATTTTAAAAACACAGCATATTTCTTAGAAAAATTATCACATATATAAGTTTTGACATTGTAAATCTATACAATTATGTTCCTGTCGCCAAACACTTCCCATAGTAAAGGAACGATTACAATGTGATTCTTTACTAAGTCAATGTACATAATTGTCCATTGATACAATAATAGAACTACTAACATTTTCTACAGAGACAACATATTTTCTACTTAGTGATGACTTTTACCAACAAGATTTTGGCATGGCAATGAGTTACTTTCTGTCTAGTGTTTTAAGCAACATTTTTATGGAAACATTTGGAAACAAAGAATGTTCTCAAAACAGATTAAACTTTGGTTTGGTGGCATTATGTTGATGACATATTCGTTATTTGGGAACATAATCTGGAAGACTTATATGTATTACTTACACTAGAACTAGAACAGAATAACAAATTATATTTCTTATACATTTTAATAACAAAAACACAAACGAAATTTGAACTGAACTGTTCTAACATCAATAAATTCAGTGAAGAAAAACGTTTATAAAAAATGTATTTTCTGCCAATCATTACCCAGGAAAATTTATTAATAAAGAGTCAAACAAAATCGAATACCAAACGATCGCTAACACCCAACACCAAACTTCAGCAGCACTGACTCACTAGACGATCACTTACATAAAATAACTATACCATATATACAGGGCCACTCAGAAAGACTAAAAAGAGTGAGAAACAGATATAAAACATAATTTAAAACAAGAAAAAACTAAAATCAATTATATCAAAAACAAAACCAAAAAACACAACTCAATTTTATATTTATTTATTCATTTATAAAATCCCTCGTGAATGTAATAAATTCTATATTGGAGAAACCTCTATACCTCAAACGTTCGAATAAACGAACACACAAATTACATTAAAAAACGACAGTTTGAAAAATCCAAAATTTCGGAACATGCTTGGGACCTTGGTCATAAAATACATACATATATTACACACAGAAGAACACAACGCTAAACGAAAACTAAAAGAGTCTGCTTTAATTTTGTTAAATGAAAACGATTGTATCGCTATGCCTCCGTAGAATTTTATCGTTCCGGGTTGCCAATGATTGAGAAAGAAATTGCTAATGGTCAAGTCCTTGTAAACAACCCAATATCAGGATAGTTCATAATGTTTGTCCTAGGTTTTCCCTTATGATTTTAATGCAATCACTGAATCAACAAAATTCTTTGGTCACATTATTGGCAAATACATTATCTTATAACAAAGTCGCCTAGGAGCGCGACATAAAATTCTGAAGATCAACCCTTTCAATTTCTTCTAATTTGAAAGGAACTTTATTATTATATTATGCTCTTTAGAAGTTTCTGTGCTACCCTATATATATCAAATTAAATTCTCTTAAATACAGTTTTACCGACTAAGTATGTAAACATGAATAACCTAAACTTTTTGGTAAATAGATATTCTGCGCCTCGTGTTTAAATTTAATTTTATTTGTTTAAAATCTTGAGTTGATAGACCTGCATTTTTTTTTCTGTGACTGAAGATACCTTTTGTCTTGGGTAACTGGAATGATGTCATGGTATATAGTTGTATTTCCTTATTCTCTACCCATCACAAGGTCATCTCATTTTTTTGAATTTGAACACAAAGTACAAACCAAATCGTTAAAGTAAAATTCAAGCTGCAAGAAATTCATTTAACAAAATTGGTCCTTCTGCATAGAGTTGCTTAGAATCATGTTCTACCTATCTTCTTTGAAATAAAAGTATCACGTGATATTCGTTATAACTCGTTGAAAATAGCATTGCATTATGCTGATTCTTGAACATAAAACTCAACTTTCTCTACATGAAAAATTTCTTAAATGTTAGGCACCACTGAAGTTTTATTAGTAGGTACACTAGAGAAAATATGCATTAGTGTAATATAAAATTGTAATAGTTTCAAATGTGGTGAAGTTGAGAGTGTATAGAACATGGGCGGATCCAAGGGGAGGCGATGGGGGCGATCGCCCCCACCGAGAGCCTCAAAGTTAGTACATTTTATATTAAAACGAGGCAATCTTAACTCCAAGAGCTTAGAAGAAGGTCACTTCTATGGGTTTAAACCATATAACCACCATTTCGAATGTAATAGTCCAAGAAATATGGGTTTAAAATTATAATTTGGAAAATTTTGTACAGGATCGACGCCCCTGAAGCATGAAATCGCCCTGGTCTAGGAGTACTCTTTATATTTTAAGATAAAATTTTCCTACGGATACTAATGTATCTCTAAAGTCAATGGTTTTGAAATTAACAATTTATATTTTATTAATTCAGTTTAGTTTATAATACCGTTAATAATACCATTAACTACGAAGTCAGATTGGGACCTTGAAACGGTTGGATTTTTAAATATACAGATTTCGTTCTAAAGTGTGGTGTTCTTTCAAAAAATAAAACACAAAGAAACTAGATGTCACAAATAACCTTCAGAAAACGCATATCCGTGTTTTTCATAAATATAAAACGGGGAAGTATAAAAAAACCTTTCAAATGATTTCACCCCCGCCATATTTGCCGCCACAACTTTAAGGCGTGAACTAACTGAAAGGGTTATTAAGGTAGAAAGCATAAAAACAAAACCGGTGGAGATTTTGCAAGAACTACGCTCAGGAATATTTATAATGATTGTGTGTATACAAATATGAGTTTCACTGTTACACTTTCCTCATTAAAGCTTCGTAATTACTAAAGCCCTTGATGATGAGAATCGAAAGAACGTCTTTCAAATCATCCAACGAGACGTTTGCTTTCCATCCATTCAACAACACATTTGGTCCGGGAAGCAGAATCTTTTAAGAATGCAAGCGTTCGTTCCACCTTTTCCGGTTCACACATAAAGTCGCGAGTTATTATGCGACTCCGCTCATTATTTAATACACCAGTCCGCCATTTTGTAAGTACGTGCAATATTCCCCACAACGATAGGATGCTGCTTTGAAATATTAATGTGGAATTTGTTGATGTTACAGAGATATTAAAAAAACTTCTCACAATTGTTGTTATTTCATCTTTTTGCAAATTTTGTTGTTTATTGATGAAAACAATGTTAGGCTTAGGCAATTTTCATTATTTAATCTGCACTATGTTGAGAAATATTACGGAAAGGTACTATAAAATTTTCTATAACGTGAGATTTATCGTTTACCAGAAAATTGAAAAAAAAAAACAGTAATTAATTGTAATAAATTGTCAATTTTAAATGTCATAAATCAAATTTTCATTTTGCAATCTACATCAATAAATATAAAGCCATTGACAACGAAGTCAGAATAGACTTTGAAACGTTTGGTATTCCTGCAATATACGTAGTTTTATTTCTATTGTGGTGTTATTCCCCAAAGAAACATAAAAATAATCAAGAATATGCCACAAACAACGTTTAGAAGACAATAAGCTATTTGCGTTGCCATTTTATTTCTGTTTTCTTCTATTCGTTCTACTATTTGTTCATCTTCATAAGTCACCAGTTAATTCTTTTTCCTCTCTAGTATATCATTTAGTGTTTAGTGTCTATTTTTGGGTGCATTGTCATTCATACCATATAATCCAACTATTATTATTGACTCTCCAAATATGTTCATCCTAATTTTCGGAATTCATTCGTTTATTTGCTGGTAATTTTCTGTAAATTTCCTACATTTATTTTTCGGTAGTATTGATATTGTTTTTACAACTCTTTCATGCTTGAGCACACCACTCTATATGTGTGCACAGCTTCCTCTCCTTATCCCTTATGAATCTTCCGCACTATTATGTTGGGGTATGTGTGTGGATTACTTCCTTCCACACAACTAGAGAAGTGACTTAATGCTACCACAAATTATTAAGTACATGTTTGCAACCATCTATGAATTGTGATTTCGAATCCACTAACTAAATTTGATCAAATGACCATACGCCAAAAACCGTTGGGCCCTCACTTTGGATTATGCAGCTTAACATAGAGGGTATTTGAAGACCCAAATGCGACTTCCTTAGCCGTATTGCCGATGAAAATGAAATAGATTTTCTGTGCCGACAGGAAATGCATGTAGCTGATGAGGACCGGATAAAAACCTATAAAGTCGCGAAATATGCTCTATTCGCCTTCACGATATCCAAACAGTATGGTTCAGCTGTTTATGTAAAAAAAACAGAATATCTGGCGTGATCTCAGACATGACAGTAAATATTTGGGCGAAAAGAGATCACAACTTTTACACTGAATAATGTAACACTAACATCTGTTTACAAACCACCTGGAGTTCAATGGTTTACAAATATGCTTGTTTCAACCACACACCCCTCACCATAAGTTAACGACTTCAACAGTCATCACCAACATTGGGGTTACCTATCAAATCATAAAAATGGCATTGATCTCATGCACTGGTCAGAGTCACATAACACATACCTCACGTATGATCCCAAGGATTGTAAGAGCTTCAGGTCGACCAGACGGAAGGCAGAGACTAATCCCGAGCTATGCTATGTCTCCTGATACACCCAGGGAAGATCTCTAAAAGTCTCCCGACGAATCCTTCATTCTTTCCCACCTTCCCACATAGTCAACTATTATTGACATAGAAGTGCAAATACCTGTAGCAGGAACGATGCAAGTCCCATGCTGGAACTTAAAAAAAAACTTGGGAAATTTTCTAGCAACTAGTAGACGAAGGCATTAAGGGCCTTTCACCTATACTACATAACTACATCGATTTTGTTAAAATTCTCCAAGAAGCTGCAAAAGCGAGAATGCTTCGCTGATTCCGGAGACAATACTCCCGATATAAAAACAATGGAGATGAACAACTAGGTGAACAAGTCCTCAGTCTAGTGGCTCAGAGACTTCAGAATATAACAGTGGGCCTGTTGGAAAAGACTTGACCAGGCTAGTTAAAACTGATATAAAAAACTGCCTTCAAAGTCCCGCTATACAACAACTAAACATGGCGGATGCAACCTAACCCCAAGACTGGGTCCTGCGTTTTCCACCTGTCAAATAAATGTGCTAGCAGCGAGCTGAACCTTACCATGCAACGCGAAGAAATTAATCACAACCCTATCCCCAAATACCTGGATGTAACTTTTCACAGATTTTTAACTTATGAGAGGCAAGTGACTAAAACGAGAAATAATCTGGTTCGGATCTTCATAAGGGGCTGGTGCAGATACGCTAAGAACGACGGCGGTTGCTTTATCGAACGGAATACTGCTCACCACTGTAGTACAACAGCTGTCACACTAAATCCATAGACGCTTAATTACACGAATCTATCCGATTTGCAAGTGGCACTACCAAATTAACATTAACTGAATGACTGACTGTTCTATCTAATATCCCCCCACCTGGAACCCGAAGACAAAAAGAGGCAAAGAGGATATGGGACAAAATCATGAATGACCAGTTACTGCCAATACATGACGGTCTTCAAAATCCTCTACGAAGCCGACTTAAATCAAGATCTCACATATAACTAGACAGATATTTGAGAGAAGCTTTCGACCCTGTAAAAAATGGGAGTCCAACCTTAGAGACTGTAACCTAAGAAATACATACCTAATTACAAAGCTGGAACGAGGCACCCCTGAACTAGATCTTCGAAGGAGCGAGTGGACACGACTGAACAGGTTTCGAACTGGTCATGGCAGATGTAATTCCATGATGCAAAAATGGGGCTTTGGCGACACCGGGCTGTGTGACTGCTTGGACGGTGAGCAGACAGTGGATCAGATTGTAAATTAATGCTCTTCCAGATGTTTTTCGGGGGGACTGAAAGAACGGAATAGGATGACTCCTCCTCTATTGCCATTTTTAATTTTTTGTGTATTTTAATGTTTTGCATATTTAATTTATAATAAAAATGTTTTATCTTTATCACTCTCATGCGAAATATATTTACTATTATGTGATGCATAATAACAACTTCCCAAAGCCATAGCCCAAAAAAAAACACTTTCGGGGGAGGGGGGGTTGATTATTCTACCAATTTTTTTATGAAAATGAATTTCTATTCTTTTACTTCTAGTATTCTAGTATTTCTAGTATTTAAGAAGTGTATCGAATGAAATAATGTGCTTTTATGAAAAATAAATTATCGTTCAGTATTCCTGGTGCACGTTGTAAGTTTGTAAATGTTTTGATAATAAATATTAAAATGGGCCATTTCGGATATGTACGTGGAGTTGAAGTTATGCAGTTATAAGGAAAATGATAAATTGGAAAAATAATCAGCTTCAACTTCTTGGTTCTGATTTTGTTCAAAATGCCAGTAGTAATAATAATAACTTTCAAAATATTAAAATATATTAATAGCAGATAGCAGTAGGATTCAACTATAAATTTAAAAAAATGTTTAACATTTTACTTGCATTTGTTAATTTTGTGTGTAGTCGTGCTAAGCTAAAAATCGTTTTAATGTGTCATTGTAACACTATAATAGCACCAGCCTTTCTAAGGATCTGTTTGCGTAATTGTGAATACTTCTAAATGTTCAAGATGTTCTTCAACAACGTGTCTAGTGGTAGTACATCTCTTCCAATTTAGCATATCACCTAGGGTATCTTAAAGTATGTTACGCTATTTCTGACATACAAAGTGAGCTTTACATTTCTGAAATAAAATTCGATTTTGTATTCAAAAAATTATGTGATTATATACATTTAATATTGTTAAGCTTTTAACAAATAATAGCCATATTTGTTTTAGATATTAGTTTTACCTTGAAATTTTAATTGACTAATAAACGGAATCCTGATTCATGTGGTTCACTTTACCCAATGTATAATTTTTGACTGCAAAATTATTATTTGTTTTTTATTCGATTTTACGATGTATATAGATGACAAACAGTTAAGTATAAAAACAATATCATTAACATATGACATTTAAAAGTTCAATTTTGATGATAACAGCCCTTCCAAGGGATCAGAAAGCACAAAGGTTAGTGTTTGCCAAGAAAATATTTGCTGCAAATTGCGCCCATACTTGATGGCTATGCTCCTAAACATCTTCATCGTCTTGTCTATAAGTATGCTGATAAATACGAATTTACAAATTTTTGGACTGGGGACTGGGACTGGGGTGGTGAGGAATACTGTAAGTCTTACAGTAACTTTACCTTACTGAGTATTATTTGGAGTCCTTTTAAATGTACCAAAGGACTTGAAAACTCACACTGTTCTGAGATCTCCAGATCTTTCTATACACCTACAAAGCAAAACCTTCAACACCTATATTCTTCCAGTTCTCTTTTACGGCAAGGAAACCATGATACTTACAATTCATTCGTTAAACAGATTAAGGACAACTCAAAGAGGTAGAAAGGACCAATTACAAAAACTCGAATATATACCTGAAACAATTGTTACAGCCTCAGTTAGTCAAACCTACCTAAGCCGTACAGCGTCTGTTACTGAACGTGATACAATGGTTGTATTCTAGTCAGTTATCATAGCACAATTTGGGCGCTAGAATCGAAGAGCTCTTTAATCCGAAAAACAGGTCCAAGAAACATCAGTTCAGTTATTATTCCTCTAGAAAACCTAGTAAAAAATCTAATTGATTACTCTCTTCGAGGTGTCATTCTTTTGAACGCAAGACAATATATATAATATATATTGTTTCTGGTTAGGGGACCTTCATCAGTTGCGCTTCCCACAATTGAAGGTTCCCTAACCAGAAACAATATATATTATATATATTATCTTGGGTACAAAAGAATGACACCTCGAAGAGAGTATTCAATATCTCTGGCAGGTGGAGTTAACCTGAAAATTTATTCGTGACATTCTAACCTAGGAGTTGCGAGTAACAGCAATTACATAGAACGGCTCCTGATTCGGAACCTCTATGTGCTAGTTTCCCCGAAAGTCCTAGATGTCGGTCTTTACATCTCGCGTCTTCAAATCCAATTGATGCTAAAACACTTTTATATCCGAAAGTTTTATTTATTTGAAATTGTTTTCAAGATGGAATCTCCATCAATTTTCAGAGACTATCATTTCCTCCTTGATAACCTAAAACGTGATTGTTGCAGTGAAATAGTCTGAATATGCTTTATTGGTATTTTCCTAAGGTTGCAGTGTAGTGTAAAATCAGAGAAACGTTTGAAAAAATGTTGACTAACAAATTGTGTACTTACTGTAGACTCAGTGATATCTATACAGTCGTGTTGATTATTTGACAAAAAAGAACATGCAGGAGTCTAATTAAAAAGAGGTGAACGTGATTGGTAAGAGGTTACAGTAATCTTTGGTGAAACATGTACGGTACAGAGTTTGCTCAAAAACATTTTTTTAATTCATGACAACACAGGTTTAGAGATATAATGGTAAATAAAGAATATTGTTGTTATAATAAAGAATTTTTTTAGAACCAATATCAATTGTGCTTTTTGATTACATAGATTATGAACAACATTTCATAGTCAAACAACCATTCAGTTTTTGGAAAGAAAGTAAGGTATGAACGCTGATCTTTTTTTCTACACGTTACTAAAAAATATAACCTTTAAACGTAGAAAATGACAAAATGGAGACTTCAGTTTTTATAAATACAATTTTAAATTTTGCATTAAAGAACCAATAACCATACTATCAAAAAACGCAATGTTAGAAATTACGTTCACGTAAATATGACCAATGCGACATGGGAGGGGGAGTCTACAAACTTTAAAAATTGTGTAAACTGATTTACCGAAAACTCCTTATCCATATCCAGTTCGTTTCAACGGTTTTTTAATGCAGCCAAACTGGCGAAGTTCTAAATTTGTCTAAATTAATTAGAATTGTTTTCTAAATCTTTGTTGCGCAATACATATATGTTGTTTTTCACGGATACTTGAGTATCTTGAAACTTATTAATGCTGATTAAATTTTCGAATGTTCTGATTTTTAGTTGGGGCCACTTTGGACTTTAAAGTTACCTATTTCATATCAATTTCTTTATTGCTGCTCTTGTTCGAGATATATCAAGAAGCGTTTGAATAATAACTTCCTAATTTCCATACTTACCGTTTATTATTCAACTTGGTCTTAATTTTATTTGATGGATACTCCTGCATGTTTTTTTCTTCTGAAGCGAGGGTCATTTCTGCTGAAAAACATGGTCTTCGTGTTATTATTTTCGTAAAATTTAACAGTTGAAAGCTTTTTTGAAGAAGATTCGTTTTAATTTCTAAAGTTTTTCTCTTAACTTCTTTGGATAGTTCTTTTTCAGTTTATGGATTTATTTGGTGAATTTGCCTGCTTCTTTGAAAAAGGTTATATGTATATGACATTATAGATGGTTAATTGACGACTATTTTAATCCGCGACTTATTGAATCAGTGGCAGGATACTTTGGGTATTTCAGTGAAATTTTAAATAACTAGAGGCATGTGTTTTTACTCACAAACAACTTCAAAGTATCTTCTTCATATAAATTCATAAATTCGTTACTGTTGCTTTAAAATGTTGTTTAAACATTATGAAAACGTTTGCACGTAATTAAAAAATATAATTGACCATTAGTCCATATTACAGATAATTAGATTTTATAAACATTTTATAAAAAATATTGATATTGTAACTATATGTTTTTTGAATATCATCATTACTAATCTGCATGCCTTATCCCTGTGTCCCAGAGAAATATTAGAATACTGGGAGTGTTTTTCCATTTTCGAATCTATAAAGGGGACAAAATAGAAAAAAAAATCTTCGTGTTCTTAAAGGCAGTCTTTATAACTGAAGGAAATTCTAATGCTTAACATTGTTAGGACAATGAAATCATTATCATTTGGTCTAATAATGACATTTTCTCTCAATAAGCCCTCGCGATTTTAAGGTAAATTTTTGCATCATTTTGTTATCCTCTATAATAATTTATATGAAAAAGCGTCCATTTTCCAGATAATCAGATCTGTAGCGTTTTTAAGTTTGTGGCCATTCGTAAAATCCATTAACAATGTTTCCTCTTTTTAAACACTTCTTTTTATATTTTGCAACTTTCTAATTAAATATAACCCCATAAAATCTACATCCTAGAACGATATGTTTAATAGTAGCATATAAATATGTATAACTTAAATTATTTATTTAAAAAAATCACAATTGGAACGTGGAATATACAAGGACTCCGTATCAAACAAAAAGAAATAATTAACGAAATAGACAAACTGAAGAGATGAATATCTTCGCCGAAACAAAAAAAAAAAGAGTTCAGGTGAAGAATTAATAGATAATTACTACCATATCTCGAGTGGAGTTCCGAAACAACAGCAGACAAAAAATGAAGTATCTGTTCTAACAAAAAGAAACTGGTAGTTCTTCCATTTAACGTCATTTAACCAGATTAGTGAAAGAATAATTAGATCAGATATCAATATATAAGGACAACCAACAACACTCTTAAGAATTTATGGCATAAATGACAAAGATTCTAGAGAAGAGAAATGCTCTTTCTATAATATTTTAGACAACTTCGTGGAAAGAATGCTAGAGGAGAAAAAAATAGTTGTAATAAGACACCTAAAGGGTCGAGTTGGAAAAGATAATGATGACGTAGTAGGAAGTTTTGGAGAAGAAGTATTAAATTTCAACGGAAGACTACTTGTAGATTTTTGCAGGGAACATGACTGTGCAATTTTGAATACATTTTTCCAACATAAAGACATACATAAATTTACCTGGATTGAAGTAGAAATCTATAATTGACCTTCTTATTATAAGGAAAGTAAGGAGCGTTCATTTGAAAGATGTAAGAGTATATATAGACAAGCAGAATGTAGCAGCAAAAATCACATGCTCATAAGCCACATGATATATGGCAAGAGTAAGAAAACAGAATATTTATGAAGTGAATGAACCGAAACAGAAAAAACAAATGAATATTTTTTAAAACTGACCTACTCAAAAAATAGAGCATACAATTTTTATTTCAGAATAGAATAGACCAGAAACTAGACATGAATAATGAAGGGTCTTCAAGAGAAGTTTGGAGAAAACATTACTTAAAGCAGCTAGAGAAGCTTTAGGAGTACAGAACAAACAAAAAAGATACACTGAACAATTCTCAGAAGAGCATGAACTGGTTAGCCAGTAAAACACCAGCATAAGGATAGAATATCAAAACTTAAGAAAACAAGTTAAGAAAAGTATAGTAAAGATATAACACAAATTCTAAAGAAATAATGCAACCAATATCACCCAAACAATGGATAACACACTACTAAGAATTCATTTTCCGATAAAATATTACAGAGGATGGTCCTGGAAATATACCAATGGGACTATTCTAATATGGAGGCAAGAAAGTAATAACAATTTTAGAGAAAAGATTTAATATAATGGATGAAGGCGACGATTTTTTAGGAATGGAAAGAGTCTTATTTAAGCTCCACATACAAAAAATGAGACAAAGACCCCTTTGATCAAACTATAGTGGAATAGCGGTAATCCCATCCGTTGCCAGATTATTTGAAAGTAAGATCAAGGTAAAAATAGAAGAAGAGGGTGTAAACCTTGGGGAAGAACAAAGTGGTTTCCGAAAAGAAAGATCATGTTTAAACAATATTCACTGCATTAGGCATTTAATAGAGAAAAACAGAGAACTCAATAGAAACACACATAACTTTTATAGTCCTGGAAAATGCATATGATAATGTACTAAGATGTAAGGTCAAACAAGCAATGCGAAATGTGAATATAAGAGAAAAATGGATTAATATAATTAAGAAAACGTATGAGAACAACGAAAGCAGAATAAAAATAGGAAACCACTACACAAAAGCCCTCGTAATAAACAAATGCTTAAAACAATGGTGTACTTTATCACCGTTGTTCTTCAATATATATTGAACAATGTCTGGCAACCTGGCATTGTCAATGTTCGCAGATGGTAATTAAAATACACAAATATACGTGGTCCAAGATCATGAAGACATGTAAACTATGATGAGGAAACTACGGGAGGAATATGACAAATGGAATCTAAAAATCAACTTCCAAAAATATAAAGGGAGCTGTAGAAAACTAGCAACAATAAGTTCTGATGGAACCTCTGAGAAAGAGATATCAAGGAGGATAGGTATGGGGAAAATGGCGAAATAAACTCCACGTGGTTTGCCATGGACAGAGAGCTCCAGCCAGGATACAAAGAAACGTTTGTCCCGTAGCATTGTGGAAAATATAGTACTCTACGGTGCAGAGATGTGGTCAATAATAACAGCAATTCAGGATAAGATAAGAATCATAGAACTAGACCATATGCTGAGATATTTAAGGGTTACAAGGCAGGGGAAATTAAAAAACCAACATATCTGACAGAAAAAGGGATAAAAAAAAGAAGCCGACCTATTTTGACTTAGGAAAAGTATATACTAAACATGATGGCTAGGAGGTGGGGAAAATATAACCTATGGAAAGAAAAATCGGTAAAACCAACATAGTAAAAACTGGAGGAAAAAAAATTAGTCGATGTGCTCTTTGCTCAGATATTTCTAAGATTAGTAGTGAATTATCTTCTTGATTTTGGAATTTGTGGTCACTCAATCTTTATCTACCCGGTTTGAATTCTCTGTATTAGCGACATGTTTACTTGGACCCCCTTCTCGTTGTCAAATATTGTTATGTTAAACTCTACCACTCCTTCGTCCGTATTTGTGAATGTATGTTCATGCTTTTTGAAAATTTTTGGGAGATCCTATGATTTTCGGAATGAATAGACAGTCTTAGTCTTAAGTTATAAGCCGTGAGAAGAACATTTGATTTCAATGGTTTTCTAGTTTTAACTATATTTAGTAGTAGTATTTGGACATGCTCAGGAAGAGCCAGTTCAAAAAAGGATTACTGCGACATTTAAGAAATAAATACTACATTACTGTACCGGAGGGAGGCATGAAGGTGCGTTAACAATTTTAAAGAGACATTATGAAATGAATTCAGGGACAATCTTCAAAGTTGTTAAAAGAGCATACTATTTACTTCATCAACTATTTAACATGTCACATTTTAACCAATTAATGTGACAAAAGTGTTAATGGTTGTGTAAGAAGGAATCTATTTTCGGGTTTTTCATTTTCAATGTCTTTGTTCCTGTGTCAATTTAAATATTGTTTTTTTATCATAATTATTTGTAATGTTTTCCTCAATCGATTCAGAACATTGTCGTTCACTTAAAATTACAAGTTCTTATGTACATTTCACTCAGCCATAAACAAATTTCTTTAATAAATTATTCTGTCTGTAAAGTACTTTGCCTATTGAATTACATGGTTTTCACTTTCTTCATCCAATCCCTGAAAAGTAAACATCCTCATAAACATTCAGTTCCCATTACTATAATTGACAACGAGGGTGTTGTGACAGAAGGTATGTGATTGATCAGATTGTATTTCAAATTTAGGACTTAGGGATATTTCTTTTATGGTAAGATCTTTTATGTTTGTGGCATCTATACCTAAGGAAAGGATATGATTTTGATAAAAAGAGATTTCAACATGTTTATGTTGCTGTCAACTACCATTTCATCAATTTAATTGATTGTTTTGTTTATTCGATAGAAGATTGCTTTTAAGCATTTGTTTTCGACGCCAACAAATATTTGTGTTGAATTGTTTGTAGGAAACTGCCATTTTCTTCTTTCATGCTATATGAAGGGTTCATAATGAAGTGGAAGGAAATCAACATGTCGACGGCTAATTTTGGTTCAGAACGGATTTTATTTATTGCAAGCTGTGTTTTTGCTCTTGTTATATCCATCCGGTTTGTGATTGCAATTGAGAGAGATAGTACAGTAGAACATACCTTTCTTGGGTTTCCAAAAGTGACAAGGTATTATAAAATGTCCATGCGAAAAAAATAAAATTACATATTCGCATATCGTTTTCATGGTAAATAAATAATAAAGTTCATTCATGATCATATTCTTGTTAAACATTGCAAACTGATTGTTTGATTAATGCATTTCTAGATTCTTAAAACAGTCCGCTAACAATATTGCTGATTGGTGTAGCTCTTATTAGTCAATGCATCTGATGGTTTGTTGTTTTTTCAACACTGGTCCAGGGGAGGTCTTAACCAGGGACAACAAATAGTTCTAAGCAAGTTTATATTGATTCTCATTTTGAAAGGTAGATCAAAACGAATTATTTTTTCCTCAATGTACCTACGACACACATTATGAGGCTATGTTTGTTGGAACCATTATTCTTTCCAGGCAGCTATGATCTTGACGTTCGCATCGGAAGTACGTTTTGCATAACTAAGGAGGGTTAAATGAATGAAGAAATTAGGAACTACATTTTTAAATAAACTGTAAACTATTTAAAAAATGCATTTTTCGTTTTTATTGCGCATGTACTTTGTACTAATCCCAACATAATACTTATTTTAAGTGGTGTTATTCAGTCTTGGTGAAGAGTTAAAGTTATACCTTATACGATTGTGTTGATTGAGAGCTCACAATCAGTAAGTGCTACATATAAATAAATGTGTTCCAGTCTAGTTCTAGTTCTAGTTCTAATCGACTAAATTTTTTTTCATAACATAGTAATACTATGTTGGTATTTGATCGTTGGGAATCTGTTCTTCATCAAATAGTGTTACGAAATTTACCAAAGCCGACCCTGTTTCATTTCAGTACAACAACGATCGCTGGGATATTAAAAAAGCTAGAAGGTTCGGACGGGAGAAAAACTTATCTCGAACATAACTCGACAACTGTAAAATTGACACTGGATTATACTAGAGAATTCGACGCCCTCTTTTAAAAGGAGAACCCATCCTCGCAGCAGTGAGTTAGAAAGGACGACGAGCGTATTTCGTATTGTTATTGTGAATCAGTTGTTCTGTATAATTTGATGTAAATAAAGTTCTAGAAAAGTGAAAGTGAATATTAGTTTTATAATTTTAAATTGAACCCACGGAGTATATTGCAATTTGGTGACCAGAAGTAAAGGATTAAGTGCAGTTAAAATCGTAATTTGATTTATGGAAACACGGAGCATGGAAAAAATGGACGAAACTGCGAAAAAAATAGTCAAGCAGGTTACGGAGGGACTAGACGAAAAAATAGCCCAGATTCTAGAAAAACGTGACAAGAAGGAGAAACAACATCAAGAAGAAATACAACAAAGGTTAGTAAAATCTTTTGATGAAAAACGTAAAATAGAATTAGAAAATCTTGTCACTACGATGAAAAGCGAACAACAAAATCTTGTTTCCACAATGGAAGAAAAACAACAAAATCTGGTTTCCACGATAAAGTGAACAACATAATTTAATTGAAGGATTATTCTCGAAATTTGAACAAAAACAAGATCAAACTGAATTAAAACAACAAAATAATTTTAAAATAACTGAAGAAAAAAGACAAGTGCAATTTGAACAACTGATGGCAATAGTATCACAAGTTACTGAAACGGTTCATGAAAGAATGCAAATAGTAGAATCAGATATAAAAGAGATAAACGACGACATAAAGATCCTAAAAAATAATATGGAGGCGCTAGAAACCAAAGTAGATGAAATCGATTCCATACAGAGCCAGGTGAAATTTGAAATCAGTGCTATTCATAGTAAAGTAGAAACAGAAATTAAAAAAAAGCAACAGGACTTACAGCGAGGAAAATACCAGCACACCGTGAGTACCAAAGTTCCGTTAGCAAACCACCCAGATTTGATGGCAGCTCATCTTTCCCCATGTATAAACGGCAATTTGAAGCCGTGGCTACAGCTAATGGATGGGATAACCAAGAAAAATCCACGTCTCTGGTAATTTCGTTAAGAGGTCCGGCCCTAGAACTCCTCCAAAGCATTCCAGTCGATGAACAAGGCAATTTCGACAAGATTATCGCCATCCTGGGCAAACGTTACGACAATCAATCCTTGAGCCAGGTATACCAAGTCCAACTGAGTGGAAAAACGTAAAAATCCGGTGAAAGTCTCAAAGAATTCGAAGCAGAGATTAGACGGTTAGTACACTTGTCCTAACCAGACCTGCCAGAGGAAACGAAAGACTAGTTGGCCACACAGAGTTTCATAAACGGCATGTACAAAGAAATTTAAGACTGAGTGGCGTCAAGAAGAGTAATGAAGATTTACTTCGGGCTTTGGAAGTAGAAGCCGTCATGAACATGTCCAAGCCGTCATGAACATGTCCAAGCCGTCATGAACATGTCCAAGTCTTTCCTTTAACTAGGAAGAGTCAGAATCACCATTTCAAGCGCTGCTGGCTGGTCTGAACAAAATATTAGAACGGTCACAAAGAACTGGCACCAGAGGGGCATGTTACCGCTGTGAACGAACAGGGCCCTTTTCGACGTGATTGTCGAGTGAGGCTACCTGAACGATCACCGACCAGGGTTAACCAACAGAACAGCCACATGTCCAGGGACCGTCAGCCAGTCAGCATAAGGGGGCGAATGCGGACTGACCTTCCACCAGCCCCCAAAACGTTATCCATCCGGGGATTTTGCAGAGATAGCAGCAGCCCAGTCATCAGAGGCACCATCAATGGGCGAGCAGTTTCCATCACCATCGATACCGGTGCCGCTGTGTCCATGGCCAAGTATAGGGTTTTGAGAGCATCAGAAATTCGGCCAGTTACCAAAAAACGTCCAGCTCAGAACAGTCACCAGCGAGTCCATGTCAATACAGGGTGGGGCAGATGTCGTGCTACAGATAGGGGACAACATGATCCGGCATAGGGTCCTGGTAGCGAATATTGAGGACGATTTTATATTGGGTATGGACCTAATTAGCCAGCATGGATTTATGTTCGACCCGAGATATGATGTTCTTCGGTTCCTAAATGAGGAATTTGTATTGACTCGGCCCGTCAACAGTTCAGTCACCTCCATAGAAATTGTGGCAAAGTCTTCAGCTAGAATTTTATTCATGGGCAGCTAGACAGCAACCTGGGAGCTGCGTTGGAATAGTGGAGCCCGTACACTCAGCTCCTGACTACTTAGTTGGACGGGCTATAGTTAAAACCGGAAGAGATATACCAATCAGAGTCCTGAATTTGTCCAACAACGACATCAGAATTGCCAGTGGTCAAGAGATAGCTTGTTTCGAGCCAGTAGAGAGCATCATCAATTGCGAAGAAGAGTACCAGACGTCGGTGAAGGAGACAGGGCCCAGTAAAGAATTCCTCCAACAGTTCGCTTGACACACCTGACATCAGACGAACAGAAGAAAGCCAAGCAGTTTATCACGAAGCACTGGCAAATTTTTAACAGTCAAGATGGAACCACAGGTCGTACCAACATCATCCAGCACCGAATAGATACCGGTAAGGTTCAAACCATCAGAATTCCACCTAGGCGACTACCATTGGGGCAACAACAGGCAGTCGAGGAAAACATCGAGTCCATGTTACAAAATGGAATTATTGAGCCATCCATCAGCCCATGGTCCGCTCCCATCGTGCTAGTTAAAAAGAAGGATGGAACCACCCGATTTTGCGTGGATTACAGAAACCTGAATGATGTCACGAAGAAAGACAGCTATCCACTACCCCGTATCGATGACACTTTGACGACACTAGCAGGCTTCCGTTGGTTCTCCACACTAGACCTAAAAAGTGGATATTGGCAGGTTGGTCTACACGCAAACGACAGAGAAAAGACAGCGTTCTCCACCAGTAAAGGGCTGTTTCAGTTCACGGTCATGCCCTTTAGGTTATGTAATGCACCCGCTACATTTGAGAGGCTAATGGAGTATGTACTGAGCGGGTTAACATGGAGGACGTGCTTAGTATACCTCAACGACATTCTAGTCATGGGTCAGACATTCGACGACCATCTGAAGAACCTGGATGAAGTATTCTCCAGAATTAATAAGGCCAACCTGAGACTCAACCCGAAGAAGTGTTCCATGTTCTAAACAGAAGTAGAGTTTTTGGGCCACGTCGTTTCCGAGTCAGGAATCCGCACCAACGAGGAGAAGATAGAAGCCATCCGTGATTGGCCAGTCCCAAGAGACAAGCATGAACTCCGAAGCTTCTTGGGCCTCTGTTCCTACTATAGGCGATTTGTTGAGGAATTTGCCACCATTGTCCCGCTTCTTCATCGGCAGACCACTGAGAAAGAGACCTTCAGTTGGAATCAGGATTGCGAAATATCATTCAGACGACTGAAGACAGCACTATGTTCCAGCCCAATCCTAGCCTTTCCTACACAGTCCGGCAAGTTCATTTTAGACACCGACGCCAGCAACACAGGTTTGGGGGCCGTCCTATCCCAGGTGCAAGATGGTGAAGAGAGAGTGATCGAGTATTACAGCCGTGGATTCTCGAAACCGGAAAGAAATTATTGCGTCACCAGAAAAGAACTTCTTGCAATAATAAGGGCTGTAGACCATTTCCACAAATACCTCTATGGTCGTCATTTCTTAATCCGAACAGATCAAGCCGCACTCAAATGGCTGCTGGGCATGAAGACACCGGAAGGACAACTGGCCAGATGGATGGAGAAATTACAGCAATACGACTTCAAGGTGGAACACCGTGCCGGCCGTTTGCACAATAATGCCGATGCCCTATCCAGACGACCCTGTAGAGCGAAATGCGGACATTGTCTGAAGACGGAACAGCGAGAGGATATCTCCATCAGGCAGATCCAAGTGCAGGCCAATGAAGAGTGGACAACGGAACAGTGCATCCAGGACCGAATGGCTGATCCAGACATCGAACCAATTTTGTCACTCAAAACGAGAGGGGCACCCAGGCCACGATGGGACAAGGTAGCTAGATATTCAGGCGTGCTGAAATCGTTATGGGCTCAATGGGACTCTTTAAGAGTAGACAATGGAATGCTCAAGCGAGTCTGGGAAAACGCTGATGGACGAGAAACCAAGTCCCAACTGGTAGTTCCGAAGAGAAATGTACCAGCCGTCCTGACCGAAGTACATGATGGGATTACCGGAGGCCACCTGGGCATGAATAAAGCCCGAAGACCCGGACCCTATTCCTGTTGGCATATCGCTCTGCCGTGCATAATAGTACAGGCCTGACCCCAGCCAGGGGCTGATTCGGAAAGGAGCTGCGAGTACCCTGCGATTTGGCATTTGCCTCCCCCGAAGAACATTCCCAAGACATCGAGGATTATGCCGACCAGCTCCGACATAACATGCTGGCAATACACGAATTAGCCCGAACGCAGATGTTGGCCACCAGTGACCGGATGAAGACGGGATACGACCTCAAGGCCAATTCAGTCGGGTTCCAGGAGAGGGACAAAGTCTGGCTGTACAACCCCCAACGGAGCAAAAGTAAATCCCCAAAGCTTATACCCGCCTGGGATGGTCCCTACGAGGTGGTCAAGAGGCTTAATGACGTCGTCTGTCGAAATCCCATGGCTAAGTTGAAGGTTAGATCGACTTGCTCCCTACCATGGAGAGGATGTTTCTTATCGGGACGATCAGAATTAAAGGGGGAGCAGTGTTACGAAATTTACCAAAGCCGACCCTACTTCATTTCAGTACAACAATGATCGCTGGGATATAAAAAAAAGCTAGAAGGTTCGGACTGGAGAAAAACTTATCTCGAACATAACTCGACAACTGTAAAATTGACACTGGATTATACTAGAGAATTCGACGCTGATTTTAAAAGGAGAACCCATCCTCGCAGCAGTGAGTTAGAAAGGACGACGAGCGTATTTCGTATTGTTATTGTGAATCAGCTGTTCAGTATAATTTGATGTAAATAGAGTTCTAGAAAAGTGAAAGTGAATATTAGTTTTATAATTTTAAAATTGAACCCATGGACTATATTGCAATATAAAATTATTATTGTGATGGATTATTGTGATATTGATTCATTATAGTTGCTGCTTTTATTAGTCCAAGTCATTAATCATGGACGCATCATTTTAAGCTTGTCAGTTACTTTTACTGGAATTGAACTAATAGGTCAGATTTAGAAATACGTTTACAAATATCTGTACTGCTGATAAATGTCATATTCTTGCTAAAGACCTAGCAGTGTTATCATAGAAATGTATTTTGATTTTTATTTGAATGGAACAGCTCTACATTTAATAGAAAACCTTATTCTCTCAGTTATGGATTTGCAAGTCACTGGCGGTTTAATCCCTTTGACTTTACAAGTTTTATTTAGAACTCATTTTAGTCATTCTGGAATTTTTGGAATATTTTTATTGAATCTGGACTGGACAATTAAAATAACAACTTTAAATTTTTACTGGTATGTATTTTCCAGATATCCTGTAGTGTCACAACATTGTCCCTTATTAGTGAGAAGGTTACAAGATGAATTGAAATTATAGAACAGTAATTTAAAAAGTAAAATAATATGCAGTTATAAAAGATAAGAAAACCTTACTGATATACTGAATTTTCTATATTCACTATTAATTATTTTTAATACACAAACATCAAATGTTGAACAAACTTAATTATTCTTAACTCATTTTCTGAGTGACACATCACATTTTCTGTCATGCCTCTAATATTGATATTGGTGGGTGAATGAAAATGTTTGATTCAAACGTCTTTAGTCATCATTTGTGTTGTGAGGCAACTTTCTCCGCGAATCTCTATTTATTTGTTAAATTTTTAATATGGTACATGCATAAGACTGGTGATCGTCCTCTGCTTCTTCTCGTATCGACTATGTCCTGAATGATCAGTTTTTCCATCCCCTCCATCCTCACAACATTGCTGAAATACCAACATTTTTTTGTATGGTTTGGTATTTATTGTCAGTTGCTGTGGAATTGATGAGTTTGCTCTACATGCAGTCCCCGGTATTTTTAACATTCTTCTATAGTTGTTCATTTCAGAGATCTCAATTCTCTGTCTGTAGGTGGCATTCAAAGTCCATGACACTGTTGTCTGTATAGCTATCGGAAATATAAATGACTTCGGCAGTCGCAATGTTGTTTCTAACCTAGTGTAATGGGCTTTCCATATTCTAGTCATTCTTGGTGATTACAGATTTTGCCGTTCTCAACTTATCATTTTCTCTTTACTAATTTCTCTAGTTGTAACCTTGCGTTACAACTCCCAGGTAAATGACTTTTTCATTTCTTTTTATTTATTTTTATGACTGTCCGTGTGCTGAAAGTTTCAGTGAATGGGGGTAGTTTTGCCGGCACATTTTCTTACTATGTTAACAAAGTTGTGTCGGCAGCATACCCAGACTGGATATTAATCTAAATCCAAATCGACATTCGTCTCGTCCAGTCTTGAGTTGTCCTTCTGATGATTCCCCTTACATATTGAAGAGTAAATGGGAGAGTATATATTACGATCTAACTCCGTTGTCGGGGTCTAAACTACTAGTGTATCTACAACAAAAAATTGTTGGGAAGTTCAACTCGTAGTGTTTTAGTAGCTTCGTCTATGTCGCCGTAGTATGCGGGTTTCTGTAAATGCTTTGTCATTGGGTGTAGTTATTGAGAGGACTATCATGTTCTGCGGAAACGAGTTTTTCGCAATATTGTCGCCATCTCTCGATAGGGAGATGGGGGAAGTTTGTTTCACTTTAGCTCATTATAGATACCCTGTCCCCTTCATCTTCATTAATTTCCTTTGCTCTTATGATGATTACCTGTAGTTCTTAGCTTCAGTAATTATTATTTGTTTAAACTTTCTCCATAGCTTTTCGGCATTTGATGAACATATTTCTGGGTTGTCATAGAATTCTTTGATCGCATTTTTGGCGAATGCGCTATCTTTTAACAAAGTCGTACCTAGGAACGCCACTTATAAATTCTAAAGACAACTCTTTCAAATTCTTCTAATTTGAAAGCTGGTTAACTATAATTCATGATCTTTAGAATTTTCTGTGCTACCTGTATATCTAAAAACAACAAATTTTCTAATGTCAATTTTAAATGTCATAAATCAAATTTTCATTTTGCAATTTACATCAATAAATATAAAACCATTGACAACGAAGTCCGAATAGACTTTGAAACGTTTGGTATTCCTGCAATATACGTAGTTTTATTTCTATTGTGGTGTTATTCCCCAAAGAAACATAAAAATAATATTGTGTCATGCTTCCTTTGTTGGCCTTTGCCATGATTATGGCCTATTGTGGCACCGACTTTTGCGTTGAAATCTTTAAGTTGCGTTGAAATCTTTAACTCGTCAATTTCTTGTTTGGTAGAGAGATACGTGGGAGAATATACTTATACAATCTTCATGTTTACCGGTTTGGTTTTAAATTTTGCTATTATATTTCTGCCATCTACAACAGATTATTCTATAAATGAGTCTTTGAGTGCTCCATTCCCAATATTTCTGATGCGGTTCCTGGATTAATGTTCAATGCTATAGCTTATTACTAGATTCCTTTTTGATGAATTTAAGTGACCATAGGTTTTCCAGTGAGTATTAACCATACCTGTTATTGCCATCATTTGCACTGCACATTCAAGTAGTGCTAGTTTGCTACTTTTGTTGAGGTCTTTATCATTCCATGTGCAGATACTAAGAGCTTTTGATTTTGGTTTCAAGCTAGTCATATATTTTTCATACTTACTTAATTACTTAACTTAATCTGGTGAACCAGAGTGATCTTTTTGAAATTCCCTGTGGTTGCCGAACACCTGGTGTCGTCTATTGGTTGTGGCTGACCATTGGGTACAAATACAAAACATGACCGAACAACGTAAGGATGTGATATTACTCAGGTATGTTTTTCCAAGAATTGAAAGTAATTAAATTCAGTAGCAATAGGTAACGCTACATGTATCATAAAGTATTTAAGCTTTTCTTTGGCTTGGACTTTATTCTAGTTTATACGATGACATCCCATGGTTTTTCTCGACTGCTAACTTTCTTAATTACTTTGTTTTGTTACTCCTGAAATAGGAATGTTTTTAGTGATTAAGTTCAGTCGTTTTCTGTTCATGAACTGCTGCCTGCAAAGATGTATTTTTGCAATTCTTCTCCATTTTTGATTGTTAGGCGAAGACTCGACGTTCAATATTGTTTCGTTTCGCAACTATTTACTGTCTACTATCATAGTACTTATAGTAGACTAGTGTATTAATGGAATTTATTGCATAATTTTTATTATCCTATTTCCGAATGATATATTTCAGATTGTGATGAAAATATTGAATGTGTAGTCTCGTGCTACTATTTATCGCGTCAGTAACCATTGCGCCAGTAATGAAAGAGGACAGCTTTATTGATATTGGAACCGTGGAATGCACTACGTCCCCACTACCTTTCAAAAGAACTACAAAACATTAGATTGATTTGGAAGAGTTCATGTAAAATTTTGGACCACTGTCCGAGCTAAGGGATAGTCTATCAAAAAATTTCAATAATAGAAATACCAGCGTAAAGAGGTGTAGTAAACAGTTAAAATTTGACGACCGAACTTTAAAAAAGGTCTACGCAATGCCTTTTTAAATACAGGCTAAGAAACTCTCCTTGTGGCCTTAATTAAAGTGTAAGATGTGTGATACATTTGGCCTATGGCAACAAACCTCGCCATAATGCATAAATATTGGCAATTTGTCAGTCAAAAACCACTCCATTAAGTAGAGTGCCAATCTTGTTCTAGCATATAATGTAGTAAAACACTTATTTACTTATCTCTTTTGTGTTTAGGGACTAGTAAGTTTCTGCTTTGCATGCAAACATTGCGAATCTGATTTTTCTAGTTGTTATTAGGTGTACACCAGTTTTCCTTCCTATTCCAGAATTGTTTTTTCTTTAAATTTGTGTCACCATTTGTTGAACTATCTAGTATTTTAGCAGTATCATGTAGTGATAATCTGGATGTATTCAATAAGCAAGGAATTTGACCAGGTTTTTCGTTTATACACCGCAGGTTGTCCATATCTAAAATATTGCAATATTTAAATAAAATACTATTATACTTTATTAAATATAACTGTGACTAACTTTTTTGTGGATAAATTATTTTAAAAGTGTTTTAACTCTGCCTGGAATTTGTGCTAGCTGGACCGTAAGTTAAACCTTAAGCGAAAAGCTTTGGAATGTGGCCAAGAATTAAAGGCAATGAAACGTCTAAAGAAATAGGACATATTCAAAGTATCGCTACAAAATAAACCGAAGCTTTATTGTAATTTGACGGCCTGCAGCTATATATAGTTAGTGACACTATATCTAGATAGTGTCACTAACAGCAACAAAAAAGAGAGGTAGGTATAGAAGATATATAAACTAAATACACATATGCAGCAGTGTGAATAAAAAGTTATTTATCACCAAACGGATTTGCCAGCAACTTTAAACATTTTATTGTATAAATGCGCAAATTATAAGAGTAGACCAGTAGCGTCATGGATATGATTTAAAATTGTACTATGCACACTTACTGAAAGAAACAATTTAGCATTATGATAAGGAAATAGTAACGAACTATATTTGAAGAGATTTGACAGGAAGAGTGAGTAGACATGAAAATGAAAGAGGATATGGAGAAAATTGCGTAAACGGCAATGGGGATCGATTGATTAAAATGTGCTTGTATTATGATGTTGCCTTGCGAGAGTTATAGTTACGACAGCAGCGGGCCCTCCCAGTTCCCCCCATACTCGCCGTGTCGCAAAGCGATTCGGATCCAAGTACCAGCTTAAACTTTGGTTGAAGTTGCTGGCCCGACACCTCAAACGGCGGCCTCAGATCCTGGTCACCGCTGTGTTTGGCTCGGTCGTCCGACGAGTTTATCCTCAAAGTGCACACACCACAGTTACAGCATTTTCTAAACCCACCACATTAAAGCCAGGGTGTATCTCATGTTACACTGTGATTAAAGCTTACGCAGTCTACGACAGGCACCTGGTATAGCGTACACCTCGCCTCGGCCGAATTAACTCGAAGACCATTCCTCTAATGTGCAGACGGTGTTCCCGGTCTGCTAGCGGAACTGCTCAACCTACCTAGACGAGCACGGTTTTGAGGGCGCAGGTGTGGACTAAGGTATGATTTGCCTCCAGTCCGACACCTCAAACGGCAGTCGTCTACCTTCCCACGCCACAAGGGTGAATGCATCTTACGACCGATCAACGAGAACCGACTATTCAGCCAGGGGCTACAGTCTAGCTAAAGCCATTGTCCGTTCGAGGCGAATCCAAAATGGAGAGCCCCTGGTAACCTCACCTAGTGGGGTTTTCTCTCTATCCGCACTTCTCACTTTGGAATTTTACGAACCCCTTCGTTCGTTTAAGATAGTCCACGCCGATGGGTGACACGTTCGACTTCCTACAAGTCTTCCTCTTCACCTCTCCACCCGCACTTCTCACTTTGGAATTTTACGAACCCTGTCGGAATGGACTTTAAGAATGGACTTTAAGATAGTCCACGCCGATAGGTGACGCGTTCGATTTTCTACAAGTCTATCTCTTTTACTTTTCTGGGCGGGATCGACATCAGCTTTCGAGGTGTAGGTGCCTCTACTGGCTTTGGCCCAGTTTTAGGAGTAACAGGCAAGAGGTTGGCAAAGGGTTCTAGTCACGAATACTAGGTCGCGCCCCATACAGCGCGATGACCCGACATCACAAGTCTGCATACTGTAAATAGATTATTTTAAGTGGTAGCCTAGGGGATACGAAATGCCAGAACATTTTTAGACGCCTTAATAAGAGAATATTCCTCTTTCTCTTAAAGTTCCGACTGTTGGCTGTCCGAACTTTGCAGAGTTCTGAAGATGTTTTGGTGAACCAGGTCCTGAGCTTCTTCAGGCCCAATAGTCTGCATTTTCCTATTCCTTTTCGTTCAAAGATTTTTCCTTGTAAGATTATCTGTTCTTCCTTTTTGTTTGGCATGATGTGACCTAGGTATTTTAGTGTGTGGGCTTTAACAGTTCCCGGTCTTTTTCCAATATACTGAAAACGACGTTTGTCTCTTTTGTCGTCCAAGTGATTTTCAGGACTCTCCTGTATAGCCACATCACAAAAGCATTTAGTCTTTTGCCTGTGGTTTCATTCTGCATCATAAAGAAGAATGGAAAGGCGTACCATGGCAGAAGGTTTGTCAATGGTGAAGTGTTAATTTTTAAGATAGTCTTCCTTCTATATTATACATTCAGTACTTTAGTTAGTGTTTTTTTTTCACTTTTATAGTGACTAATATGATATTTAAATTCTCGATATAGTTCATGTTTTTCATTGTTTCATATTTTTCTTCTGCATAAGTTGACTATAACATAAATATTTTATTAAGAAACTGTGTATGTTTTCTACAGACAGGAATTATTAATTTCTTAACGTATATATTTTAAAAATTGTGATATTATGACTTTTTTGGAACAAAAAGTATTATTTCGTTAAAAAAATTATGAATTGTACAAGCTATCTATAACGTGTTAATAACTGAATATTTACATTTTTTCATTCATTCACAACGACTGAAATATCTGCAAATGATAGCAGTTGTTTTCCGATAAAATTTCTTATTGGTTGCGAGCTTCCACCATTTTTCTTCAAATAATGAGTCACTCTGTAAGAAATATTGTTGATTGTAATGCTTCGCTTTCCTCGAGATACTTCACATGTCACACATGCACATAGAGAACACCTTTCAGTTTACTCAGGGTCCCATTGGCTTGCACATTTCAGAAAGAAAGCTTGTGATTGGTTGAAACGGCGCTTTTAATTTATATTTCAGTGCTCCCTTGATGTTTAATGTTCAGTCAACGAATGTCGTCTCTCATTCCTAAATTGGTGCTTTTTTTGTTGTATGTGAAATTTTCGTTCCAGCTGGGTCACACAACGGAAAGTATGAGAGGCGGACTCTTTTCATATTCTAATGAGTACACTCTACGGAAAAAGTTTTCTACATTTCGCGTTATTAACGGTGACAAGGTACCTCCTCGTTGGGTGGTTTTGCATAATTATTTGGTCATTTATGTGCTTGTTAAATATTAAATTATTAGGGAGTGGAATTATTCAGACGGAGCTTGCCGCGATGGCAGTCAACAAACTAATGACAAACATCATAGTAATTTTATTCGTGTTTAATAATGAATAATAATTAGTACTTAGGGTGCGTTTTTAAATAAAGATACATTTATTGCAGAATTACTTGTTAGGATTTATCGTTTTTATTAATGACTATCCTTTCTGTTTGATAATATGGTAGCACTATTGTTTAAATTTTCGAATGTTTAGGAAAATAAGTGAATCTGAAACAGTACTTGACAATTGTTCTCCCAGAAATGCTCTAATTATGCAATCATATCAGTCACTATAATTTTTTAACCGACTTCTACAAAGGAGGAGATTTCAATTCTGCCTGATTTTTTTAATCAATTCGGATTGAATTTTTTTTGTATGTATGCTACCTGATTTCTTGTCCGGTTGTGAACCAATTATATTAAAATTTCAAATTTGAGTAAAGAATTCTACTCGTAAAGGATGGAATTTGGAATTGAACTCATACTTGCTAGGAAATCGACCAATATACCTAACATATTGGGAATTTTCTCCAAAATCCCTCACACATTTCTATAGTTTTCTTAAATTGCATTCTATTAAGGAAGATCTCGAGGTACCTCCATATATTTTTTTACCACTTGTAGTACGTAGTTTTTAAGAAAATCGCGGAGAAAGTGAATACATAAAAAATGTGATCGAAGTAACTTATTTGTCATTTCTTCATAAATATTTAATTCAAACGCTTAGTGTGGGAACGAGGCACTGAAAGTTGTAATGGCTAATTCGAAAATCGAGATCGGTGTATAGTACAGCATAATTACTTTTATTAAATATAGATATTTTTGGATCCTTAAATCAACGAGTACTAAGCGCATTTTTTTTTGTTTACCTGCTAACTATCGATTTATATAAAAAATACAATTTTGCTTTACACTGTTATTCGGTGCGATTATTCACATGGTGTTTAGTATACTAAACAAAACCATAAAGTAAGTAATTAAATAGTAATAATGATTAATATTTTTGGCGTACCGAAATCATGTTGTTTCTATGTTACCTGTCAATTTCAATGAATATTTATCATTCTGTGATGTCGAGGCTTTCGGTCTATTAAGGTTATGTTTAGGTACAAAATAAAAAAAATAAATGATGAAAACTACGCGTATTCAAAATTGTTTATAAAAATCAACAGACTTTTAAGAATTAAAAAGTTAAAAATAAAATATATAAATAAAAATATTAACCGAGTTCAAAGTGGTAGATACTAAACGATAGAATATAATTAAAAAAACATAACACTTTACAATAAACGTACAAAGTGAAGAGTGTAAATGAAAAGTGCTTCTTCTGTACAAATTAATTACATATCTATCTAGAACATTTTTGAAGTCGGTGTCACGCAATATTCAAGATTGATCAAGTAGTAAATATGTAGGATTTTAGGTTGGCTTGGCACCGATTTCACAAATATACTAGATAGGTACCTAGGTATTTAATTTGTTCAGAATAGATATCGATTTCTAGATTTTCAGAGACCCCAAATCGGTAGTAGTACTGGGTGTAACACCATTTCCTTGTGATTCCTAGGATAGGAATTACACGAAGGATTTAGAATGTTAACTTAAACTAGTAGTCACCTAGTGGTCGAAATTCGACTCTATTTCATCAAATTTGTCAAAAGTATATTTTCATGAGAAATAAAGTTGTCGAAATAAAAAGAAAATAAAACTTGACTGTAATATAGTCATTCGAAATAATTTTGACAAATGTGTGACGCGCCCCCCCCCCCTAATTTTTGGCTGGAGGATATAATAATTGGAAAATTGTTCTTTGCAACGTAAAAGTGTCCTTCTTTTGCAGATTTGCAGTTTCAATGTTACACAAAAGAGATGACCAACAACCTTATGAGAATTTTAATCTTTAATATATTCTCTATTGCCCGTTGACTGTCAACTTTTGACACAACACCTTGAGAAGATTGTAACCATAATATATTAATCAAATGATTAAATTCAAATCAAAAACAGAATACTTAATATGAAAGGTATTACAACTTGTCCGGAAAATCAATACTGATCTAATACAATGAATATTTTTGAATATTTTACCATTAAACAATAACAACGCCTTATGCTGAACTACCAAAGATTGTCTTCGTATTGTTATAAAATTTATCTACGCTCTCCCTGACGAAAGTAACGTAAAGCATAATTCATCCCATTTAAACATCAATCACTGGAATGGTAAAAAAATGAACTGGAATTTTAGAATGGTGCAAAAACTGTTTATCTGCACGCTGCGCGAACAAAGATAGAACGACCAGAAAATTCGACGTGCGCTATATAAGACGATATTAATTTCAGTAGTTAGAAGAGCTCACCTATTGTTATGATTTCGAGGTTATTGCATTTTTTTTTAAATTAATTAACTTTGAACCCTCGGTTTTTATTGCAGTATGATGGTCTGAAAGAGCGTCATACTGTCACTGTAAACCAATCTAATAGCATCTAACGCTTCCTCCGTATATAATTACTCAATGTATAGACCGTCAAGTCCTGTTATGCAGGATTTCGAAGGAAAAATATCTTGAATAAAAATACATTTTATTCTAGAATAGATGAGTGGGTACCTAACTTACCATAAAAAAGCAATAGATGTTATGAATTTCTTTATATTTTAAATAAACCCCATCTTAAAATGTGAATTACATGCTTATTTTACTTAAAAGTCAGCCACCTTGTGATAAAACCCAGATGTTTGCAGGAATGGGCCCATGAATGTAAAAATACTTGGACACAAAACAGTAAAAAGATTCGGCCTTGAAATATATTTAAAGATGTAGTTATAATTTTTTTCATAAAAAATATCAATACAATATTTTTAAACATTAATATATATTTTGGGATATGATATCCAACAAATTTAATAAACGCCTTAAATTGAGTACTTAAAACGAATTTCAACTCGTAAGCAGAAATTGCCAGTAACCAACTCAAAAGTTAGTATTAGTATCACAAAATAACTGCAAAACATAAGAGCATATTATTAAACCACATATCTTAAGATTCAATATATTTTTCATTAATTTTAATGAATCCCACATAGTAAGTAATGACTATTTCTCTTTTGTATGGAAAATATAAAGAAATAAATGCACCTGCTATTAATTTAAGTTAAATAATACCTGTTTTTGTTTGAAACTTTTCTCACTGAATGAAACTGAAATCTTGAACTTTACTCATTGAATTAAAAACTTACCTTTACCACCGTGCTATAATAACCTAACGGCTAACAATATTATGAAATGTCAAAATTTAAATCAAACTCCCTACAACAAAGATGGCAATGACAATCATTTGTCATTGACAGTATTGAAGTAAATAATAATTTTTTTATTATATTTTATTTAATGAATGAACCAATATTATAAATACATTTTGGTATTCTACACTGAAGGTCGTCCGTAGCTACTAATAAAAACATAAATAAAGAAAATCGGTTGAACGACATAGGAGAAAATTGTACCGAACAAAAGTCTTTGCTTATTTATATATAGATTTTACAATTCATTAAATGCAAGTCACTTTATTACTTCTTGTCGAAAACCGTCATATATGGCGCTTCCCTCAACTAACTGAAATCTCAAATGTATTCTATTCTACATTCTATGTTTGATTTTGTTGAACTCTTGGAGTAATTATTTTGTTAGGATTGCTATTTACAACACGAATACTTTTGATATAGTTTTTTGCTTTATAGAGTTTGCTGACATCAGTCTTTGCTGGTTCATATATATTAATTAAGATTAAGGTGCCTGCTGGTGTGAGTTTGTTTTCTACAAACCGCTCTTTTATTTTGCTATTACAAGACCAACTGTTCTAATGTCAGTAAATTTAAAAAAATACCTTTTACACAAAATCCACCTATTAAACCTCGTTTGCTACATTGGTCAATATTGAAGGCAAATGAAAAACCTATAAAATGAGCTACTATACGCTTAACTTTGATAATTGGTTTCTTAGATAATTGAACCTTTACCCGAAATTCCAAAAAAATAAATAATCGATTATATATTTTTTATTTTATAGCTAAAACATTCTTATTAACTGAAACGCTGATGTCGGTTTTGTTCTACTATTAATTTTGTCACATATTTTCCTGTGCCACAAGTGGAGGCCGCAAATATCATTGAAGAAATAATATGTGCCAGTCAATTTTGAAGGAAAAATTAAATAAATTCTAATAAATAATAGAATAAAAGCTATTGTTTTATGTTGTCTCTGATGACTAAAAATATTCATACAACATACTCTTGGTTGTCCTTCTCCTTAATGTTTCCAAATAGAGGCACATTATAATGACTTTCGCGTTACCATTTTCAGATTTTCAGTTTGCTTTCATTTGTACAGAGTGATGTTGTTCTATAATGTCAATTTTTTAAGAATTTATTTACCTGATTTAAAGTTTTTAACGGTGTTTTATTTCGTTCTTCTATGAATTTTAATACTGTTTTTGTCAAACTTAAAAACTAAAAATAATGTAATGTTTTTATGTTCACACTCGGGTTCAGTTCAGTTCTTGGATTTATTTAAAAACACAGTCCAGCTCACTCTAATTTATTTCCACTACTTTTCCACAATTTATATTCACAGAAACTACTATTTACATTTTATCTTAATTGTACAATACGACCGACGAAACCTGAATGCCTCCTAACGCCAGCTGTTCTTATTTATATATTTTTCTTGGAATTGTCTGGTACGTCCACGAACCATCGGGAAACTCTTTCATGTTCTGGAAGCTTTAAGGGAATTCCCAGTAACGGCAGCAATCCGCCCGTTGAGAGACAAACATTTCAGATTCCCAGAATTTATCGGAATAATGTACCAGAATCCTTCCTGGTCTGACGATATTTCATGGACTCTCGATTTCGATAACGGGAAGTTTGGTGGAAGTAACAGTCAACGGTCTTCGAATCTGGGTTGCGAGTGTTGAGACAGTATACCAGGATGTCGACGCCACTGATTCGAAATATTGTTTCCATCATACTTCTCACCACGCTCCAATTCAGTCCATCTAACCCGCAGGATATCTTTGGGACCGCCAATTTCATCAGATTCTTCTCCATCATCACAGTCCTCAATTCTACCAGAGTCTTCCAAAGATCGCTATATGTTGGCTTGTCCTGCGAGAATGCTTTCGTTACCAATTAAAAGATGTCTCTGGTACTCACTGGTTGTTTATTTTCGATATGTTGGACTTTCCCTACCGCTGGATCTTGCTCCCGTAGCTTCTGGAACTGGCCGTACTTTTTGGCAAACACCTTGGCTATTCCTCTGGACATCCGGAGATCTGGAGGCACACAATGAGCCAGGGCATATCCTATGGGCACCTAAAACAGGTCTCGGGGTTCCTCTGTGATCACGTCGTGCTGCACTTTCTGCCCATTAGAGTACAGTGCCATAAACTGTTCAAATGTCATCTCATCATCGGATGGTTGGATGCAGCGGACTTGAACTTGGTCAACTTCGCCATCATGTCTTCCGGCATAAGGGGCTAACCTGTTGAAATGTACCACTTTTGACTTTTCTCGAGGCAGCTTCCTTATTCTGTAGACAACATCGTTGATTTTCTTCACAATTTGGTAAGGCCCATCCCAAGATCTTTGTAGCTTGGGCGAATATCCACGACGACGTTGAGGGTTATATAACCAAACAAGATCATCAGCTTGGAATTCTTCGCCCTCGGCTCTGATGTCATAGGCTTCCTTCATTCGGGCACTGGCATTCTCGATATTTAACCGGACTCGTTGGTGTATGTCGTCCATCTTTCGACGTAACTGGCTGGCATAGTCTTCATCTGCAGTCTCCTCTCCTGGGGGACATCCAAATTTCAAATCGCATGGTAGTCGTAACTCTCGTCACATAATAACGCTTGCCGGGGTCTGACCAGTGGACTCGTGCACAGTAGAACGATATGCCATTAGAAACAAGTGCAGATACTGGTCCCAGTCTCTTTGGTGGTCAGAGACTACCTTTGATAAATGGCGGTTAATGGTTCTATTCATCCGTTCTACCATTCCATCGGATTGCGGGTGTAATGCTGTCGTCCGTGTTTTATTAATCTTCAAGAGCTTGCAGACGTCTTGGAAAAGAGTAGACTCGAAATTTCTACCTTGGTCTGAGTGCAACTCCAAGGGAACACCAAAACGACTGATCCATTACTTGACAAGGACATCAGCAACGGTCAAGGCTTCTTGATTCGGCAAGGCATACGCTTCGGCCCATTTACTAAAATAGTCCATCACCACCACAATGTATTTATTTCTAGAGTTGGATTCAGGAAATGGACCGGCAACATCAATGGCTACTCTTTCGAATGTTATATTGCTTCATGGGAGCTTTTGGTCTCATCTGAGGCCCATTACTTGCTGCACAAACCGTACATTTCCGGCACCACTCCTTAACGTCTACTTGGCAGTTTACCCAATAGAAGCTCTCTCAACTTCCCCAGGGTTTTCGTTACTCCCCCCAGTTGTCCTCCAGTTGTACCATCATGTAGTTCTCGTAAAACCTCTGGTCTCCTATTTCTGGGAACTACAATCTGTTTTCTGTCGTTTTCCTCCTCTGGAGATTCCAGGACGCGCTTTAGAAGTCCATTTTCCAGGATGAGAGAATTCCACTGAGCGCAATACGACTTTATGGTTGGTGAATATCGGGAAATCCTTGCCACGTAGGTTTGCGGTCTTCTTCTTTCCACCGGATAACTTATTTTAGTTCTGGATCTAATTTTTGGTCTTGCTGAATCTCCTCGGGTTGCCAATGGTCATCGACGGCGGTAGTTCTACAGAGAATAGCCCCTTTTTCTTCAGCTCGCTGACAATGTTTACATTCTTATGGCTTGTTCCAGCTCGATGTTCAGTCTCGAAGTCGAATTCTTGCAACCGCTCAATCCACCTGGCCACTTGTCCTTCGGGATTTTTAAATTGCAGGAGCCATTTCAGTGCTGCGTGATCAGTCCTCAGGAGGAATCTTTTACCATAGAGGTACTTGTAGAAATGTTCTACCCCTTTACCATAGCCAAGAGTTCTCTGCGAGTAACGCAGTAATTCCGTTCAGGCTTGCTCAAGGTCTTGCTGAAGTATCCAATGACTTTCTCCTGACCGTCTTGGATCTGCGAAAGCACCGCACCAATTCCGACATTGCTTGCGTCAGTATCCAAAACGAAGTTCCCATCAGGCAAAGGATAACTTAAAATGGGGGCACTTGTCAATGCTCTTTTCAGTGTCTCGAATGATCGTTGGCATTCCTCGTCCCACTGGTACTGCACCTTCCCCTCTGTGAGTCTAGTAAGTGGCTTGGCGATGTTGGCAAATCCGGCTACGTACCGACGATAGTACGTATATAAC
Organism: Octodonta nipae; assembly: GCA_034190945.1. NCBI lineage: Eukaryota > Metazoa > Arthropoda > Insecta > Coleoptera > Chrysomelidae > Octodonta > Octodonta nipae. The sequence goes on from CM067216.1 coordinate 177,861,823, forward strand.
CCAAAGAAACTTCTTAACTGGTGGATATCTTTAGGTATCGGCCATTCCTGGACGGCTTTGATTTTATGTTTGTCCACAGCTACTCCCTGTGCGGAAACTACATGTCCAAGATATTGCGCCTCTTCTTGGAACAGCTGACACTTCTTCGGGTTTAACTTTAGTCCGGAACTTCGAAGTCACCGAAATACCTCCTCCAGGTTCCTCACGTGGTCTTCAAAAGATTTTCCAACCACGATAATGTCGTCAGGATACACCAGGCACGTTTTCCATGAAAGCCCTTTTAACACTGTTTCCATTAATCTTTCAAACGTTGCTGGAGCATTACACAGTCCAAACGGCATCACCGTGAATTGATAAAGTCCTAAGCCGATGGTAAAAGCAGTCTTTTCTTGGTCTTCTTTAGCAAGTTACACCTGCCAATAACCGCTCTTCAAGTCCAGGGTGGAAAACATGTTCGATCCAGCCAACGTATCTAGGGTATCGTTTATTCTTGGAAGGGGATAGCTGTCTTTCTTTGTAGCGTGGTTTAATTACCGATAGTCCATGCAAAATCGGGTCGAACCATCTCTCTTTTTAACCAAGACAACTGGAGAAGCCCAAGGGTTATTGCATGGCTCAATAACACCTTCTTCCTCCATCTTGCTGACTATCTTGTCGGCTTCTTCTCTTTTAGCTAGGGGTAGTCTTCTCGCCGACTGTCGAATAGGTTGAGCGTCCCCAGTATTAAATTTATGTTTCACCAGATCAGTTCGTCCTCTTTTGCTATTCCCTACATCAAAGATATCCTGGTAGTTTCTAACGATGTCCCTCAATTTTGCTTTCTTGTTTTGTTTTCAAATGCTTAGATGAATCGGTGATGAGTCTTTCCAGTGCCTCAGATAGTTTACCTGTTGGTATTTCTGCATGCTGTGTGCTTCTGACTACATAGGAAACTGTTGAACAATGGCCCAAAGTTGTTTTTTTCTTTAGTACAACCGAGTAATGATTCAGGTTCATTACTCTTACTGGCACAATCTCGTTGGCACGAAACAGAGTCTTCCCCAGTGCGACTCCTCTGCCTACATTTCCGTCGTTAAGTTCGGGATCAAACATCATTACTGTTCCACCTTGAGCTTTTCCATCTAAGCAAGCATCTATCATGATTTCAGCTCTTTCCGGAACATTGACATCCTCTGCTAAGATGGCTCGCAGCATTATGCCATCTTTTCCATGAAGCACCACTTCTTCGTCATTCACTTGTAGGATTCCATCTTTGAAGTTTAACTGGAATCCCTTGGAGCTTATGACATCCATTCCAATGATCACTTCGTCTTCGATGTCTGCCACTAATGTCCGATGTTGGAATGCTGTATTTCCCAAGACCATTTCAACCTCTATTTCACCATGGAGTTTAGCTGCTTCTCCTGTCGCTGTTCTCAGTTGCCATTTTGTTGGTTTTATCACCGTCTCTAAAACGATATTGGGCCTTATAACAGTTTTGTCGCACCTGTATCCAGCAGCATTGCACATGGCTACTTATTAATAAAGCCATCTACAAAGACACTGTTAACGTGGTTGCGTAGCGAAGCGACATATGCGTTGATAGTTGGGGCTTGTTGGCCACAGGTCGATGATGGCCCCTTCACATCGACCCTCTTTAGTTTTCCGACAAGGAAGTCGGCCCTCTGTTGCTCTCCTTGCACCGACTCCTTATGTGTCCTACCCTAACACTTTCAATATCTCAGTTGTCTTTTCTCGGCAAGGACTTCCTCTACTATTTTCCTTACGACATCTTCTGACTCTCCTTCAATGAGTCGGACTCTGCCTTGACCTCTACAGGTATTCTTCGCAGCCTCGAATTCCAGAGCTCGAGCCAGTGCATCCACTAATTGAGTCGGTCGCGCTAGGGTCAATGCTTGCCTGGCTTCGTTGTCCCGCAGTCCATCCAAAAACGCTTGCACTGCTAACCTTTCTATCACATTTTCCGGCGTAGCTGTATAGGCAAGGCGAACTAGACGGGCAATATTAGCTTCAAACTCTTGTAGGGATTCATTTGATTTCTTGTGGCGATTTTTCAATTGGGAGTGGTAGACGTGCTCCAAATGTGTCTGGCCATACCTCAGTTCTAAATGTTTGACCAGTTGAGGGTAGTCTTCTTGCTCCGAGGTATTCAACGTTTGTAAGATATCTGTAGCATCCCCTCTTAAGGCTAGGGTTAATGCTATTGCCTTCTCCTCTTCCGACGATCCGTTTAACTTTGCTGCAGCTCGAATTGGCGCCTATAATTTGTCCATGACGATTTTCCATCAAATTGTGGAGGTTTCATTTTGTGTCTTGCTCCTTCGAGGCCAATTTTTGAATCCTCTACTTCTGGATTTTTCTGCTTACGGTTTTTGATTGAGTTTCCCCCCTTTGTATAGTGACTACCTGTTCTTTTATTTTGATGATCTCACCCTCCATTAAATGCTTTAGCTCTTCTATCCGCGTTTCATTTTTGTCTGACTCTTCGAACATTGCTTGCCTTAGCTCTACAATGAGAGCCTCATTCTCGAATATTTTCTCTTCCAGTATTTCTGAGTTTTTCTGTACCATGTTTTTCAAATTTTCGTCTAGGGATTTAGAATTTTTTGCTAATTTATCTTCTAACGCCTCTTTCAAGTTTTTAGAATTTTCTACCAATTTGTCCTCTAGTGTTTTAGAATTGTCTTGTAAGGTTTCTTTTAAATTCTATTTGCTTTAATAGCATAATCATCTCACCATTGCCAGAAACTTCAAACAAATAAGTATCGGGATCGTTACCTTCATTTATTAGAGCGTCTCGTAACCGTTGTATTAATTCACTTTTCTTCCCACTAATTTCTAAATCCCTTTCCTCAAGTTCTTTTTTTAAGTCCGTCACTTTCAATTGGTCCAAATTCACGTTTTTAAACATTGTCAGTCTATTTTTCACTTGAAAAGTTCCACAAATACACCTACACCTGTCACCACTGTAATGTTTTTATTTTCACACTCGGGTTCAGTTCAGTTCTTGGATTGATTTAAAAACACAGTCCAACTCACTCTAATTTATTTCCACTACTTTTACACAATTTATATTCACAGAAACTACTATTTACATTTTATCTTAACTGTACAATACGACGAAAACTGAATGCCTCCTAACGCCAGCTGTTCTTATTTATATATTTTTCTTGGAATTGTCTGGTACGTCCACGAAACATCGGGAAACTCTTTCATGTTCTGGAAGCTTTAAGGGAATTCCCTGTTGAGAGACAAACATTTCAAATTCCACGAAATTTATCGGAATAATGTCCCTTCCACGAATTGGTTGATGGCCGATTGCAACAGCTGTCGGATGAATTCTCGTAACAATAACCTTCTATTAAGAGGCTGTATTTAATTCTGCATTGATTTTTTGCTTCGATAGAAATCAACTATTGAAATGTGGACGTTATAATGTATTTGTGCTATCTAATTATATTAGGAAAGCAGTGTTTGCACATTTCTCGAAAACGGCTCTACGATTTTAATCAAAATTATGGATTTAGAAATCGATCAGCCAGTTTTTTATTTCTGAGGAAAGCATGGAACGAAATGAAAAACCAATATCTCACGGAGGCTATACCTTGAAATACTACTAAAACATAGCTGACTATTTTAATTAAACTCAAATATCTCGGAAAGTTGGCGTCGTACAAATAAAATTGTTCAGACAAAAGTTGTTCAATACAATGGGGGCTATCTTTCTTTCATATGAGATTTAACTATGACATTTATTTTCAAGGTTTTCTGAATAGCAGAGTAATTGTATTAAGTAGAGACTGTATATTTGACACTGGATCCTGTAAGATCCAAAATGATGTCGAAAATTATTTTTGTCATTTTTTTAAAATGTTTGAGGTCATTTCTTCAAGGTTATCTAAAGGTCATAGTATTTTTTTATGAAAAATCCTCTTTTTGACGTCGAATTCTTAATGAGCAGACTATTTTACCAAACATTTATTCACTCACAATTCTTAAAAGCTTAAAAAAACAGTTTCGAAGGAATATTTATTTGACCTTTATTATTATTTTATTATTTATTATCCCGACTTGACCATACAATGTATGGCATCACACTCCCTCTAAGGCACACATAGTGTGCCCTTAGGGGAAAATTCACTAAACCCCAGATATACTACATATCAAAAGGGTTTAGCCCTGTGGGAGCCCTTGCCAGGTTATCAGGCCCGTGGTTGGCGTCGTGGCTGCAGTTCCCCATGAATTTTCTAACCGTCCGGGCTGTTCCTAACAGGACGGCTTTTTGCATCAGTTGGTAAAGGTGTTCGTTCAGACCGAGGTATTTCAAATTGTTTAATAGGTGTTTTGGGACTACTCCTGTTGTTGACATAACAATTGGTACTGTTCGAGTGTTGTTCATGTCCCATTGTCTCTGTATTTGAAATTCTAAATCCCTGTTATTGGCTATTTTTTCAGCCTGCTTAATATTTATATTGTTGTTGTTAGGGATTGCTATGTCAATTACGGTTGTTTTTCTAGAGACTTTATCAAAACTATATCTGGTCTATTGTGAGCAACAGTCCGATCGGTCAATATCGTCCGGTCCCAGTACAGTTTCTAGTTGTTATTTTCTAAAATAGATTCTGGTTTGTATATATAGTAGGGTGTTCTTACCGACTGTGATAGCTCGAGTTTCAGCGCTAGTTCCTGGTGCAGTATTTTTGCCACAGCATCGTGTCGTTCTTTGTATTCAGTTGCAGCGAACGCTTGGCAACCTCCTGTGATATGCTGGATAGATTCAGATGTTTGGCAACCATATCTGCATCTGTCGTTGTTGATAAAAGGGTCTTTAACGATGTACTTTAGATAGTTCTTAGTTGGAATTACTTGATCTTGGATTGCCAATATAAAGCCTTCCGTTTCAGGAAACATATGACCAGAGATCAACCAGTAGTTCGACGCTGAACTGTCGACATAATCTTGGTCATTTATATGGCTTCCATGAAGCGGCTTCTCTTTCCATTTCAGCAGTTTCTGATCAGTTGTTTGGTGGTATACTTGAACTTGTTGTTCTGTCAGTCGCAGAGGTGTTGAGTCATCAACCTGACATATGACTCTGTGTAGATCAGAAAATTCTGCGAGTTTCTGGAAATGGTTACGCAAATTGGAAATTTGTTATTTATTATTATTATTATTAGATATTATTTTGGAAATAAAAATATTCCTTTTAGGATAAAAAACTGTGGAAGTTAATAATTTACAATGAGCCCCGATTTTGGTAATCAGAAGTTGAGATACATAGAAATTAAACTTGTGTTATTATCATGATATCTATCGCTGTAAGAAATTTTTAAAAGGGATGAGCGATAAAACAGAAGAGGATTTAAATAAGATCAAGGAAAAACGAGTTAAATAACAGATAACAGACAAGAAATTTAAGTAAGACAATTTGGATGAGAAGCATCAAGAATTATCTATGACAGTCAGAAGTGATCATCAGAACTTAATTGAAGGTTTATTTTCTAAGTTACATAATGACTCCAGATCATCTCCGTAGACGAACAAGGTAATTTTGAACAATTTCAGTCCTATATAAAAGATGACAAAGACTGCTAAGTCAGGTTTACAAAATTCAAGTTAAAGGGAAAATGTATAACTCCGTTTAATATATCTGTCTTATCCAGATTTACCAACGGACATTGAAGATGAATTGGATACACAAAGTTGTTGAAGTTAAAAAATGGCATATTGACTAGTAGTGGAGTTCTAAACAAAAAAAAGAAGGCATATTGACTAGTAGTGGAGTTCTAAACCGTGATTTAGAAGTACAGGCTATCATGAACGTGTTCACACCAAAGGTTCACGCAGTTTTCGGCAGTCAGGAAGAATAACAGTTGTCCCTTTAAGCAGTGCTGCCTGGCCTAAAAAAATAACTGAGCTCAGACACCAACAAAAAAAAAACGAATAGTATGTTATCACTACGTACGCGCAGGACATTTCCAACGTGATTGTGGAGTGAGGCTATCTGGTCAATCATCAAATGGAGATGGGTTCAGTATCTTTAACAACAGCATAAAACAGCAAATGCTGGATTACCCCTCTACCATCCCCAAGACAGTATCCAATATTCAGAGATTGCAGCAGTCCAAGTACCATCAATGGCCGAGCAATCACCATCACATTTCCGGCATTGCTGTGTCCATTGCCAGGTCCAGGGTTTTGAAATCTACTGAAGAGTTGCCGCATATGGTAGGTAACAGATGCTTTGGGCCCTACATACATATTCAGGATGATTTTATACCCTACATATGGACGACTTAATTAACTAAGGTGGGTTGGTAGTCGATCCAAGATACGACGTTCTTAGATCTATAAATGATTAATTTGTATTGACACACCCTGCCAACATCAACACGACTCCCATACAAATTTTAACAAAATCCTCAGCAAGACTTCCCGATCGAAGTGAACAAATTATTTATAAGCAGTTAGAGCTCAATACTGGGAGCTGTGTCAGTGGAGTCCAGACAGTTAACTCATGATTACTAACTTGGTTGGTCGAGCTATAATTAAAAATGGACAGGATATACCTGTTCGAGTAGTAAATATGTCAAACACCGACAATGGAATTGTCACTGGAGCAGAAATAACTTGTTTCGAAGCAGTAGAGATCATCATCAATTATGAATGATTTTACAAAGCAACAGCGAAGAAAAATTGTCGCAGTAAAGAATTTATAAGCCAGTTTGCCTATCATTGGATGCAAGTTAAAAAACAGAAGGTAAAACAGTTTATTTTAAATCACTGGCAAATATTCACTGGGTACTGATGTTACTACTGTTCGTACAAACTAATACAGAATAGTTACTGAAAAGGCTCCACCTATAAGATAACCACCTAGGGGACTAACACCGAGGAAGATAAAGGTCCATGTTACAGAATGGAGTTATTGAGCCATCTATCAGCCCGTGGTTTTCTCCCGTCGTTGTAGTAATTAAAGAATGTAACCAAAAAGAACAGTTATCAAAAGAAGAACAGCATTGCCTATCAGTATGGGGTTGTTCCAGTTACAGATATGTAGTTTGGGTTAAGTATCGTTCCCGCTACCTTTGAGAGGTTAAATGGAATATGTGCTGAGCTGGTTGAAGTGGAGGACATGCCGGGTGTACCTTGATGACATTCTGGTCACTCGTCACACATTTAATGACCATGCGAATAATCTCGGCGAAGTATTTTCCAGAATTAAGAATGCCAATTTAAGAGTCAGTCGTAATAACTATTCTATTTTTCAGAAAGAGATTCGAGTGACGAATCTGAACTACTGGGGATAACATAGAACAAGCCATTCGCTGTTTGCGAGTACCTACAGATAAACATGAACTGATTGAGGGATTTACCAGCATTGTTGCATTTCTATATCGACAGACGACCGAAAAGACACCGACCTTTCAGTGGAATCAAAAATGTGAAATGGCATTCCGACGACTGAAAGTAGCTTTATGTAAAAAGTTCCAAACTATGGTCAAAAGAACGTTTTACGCTATGCCACTGAAACGGAAAATTTTTGAATATCATATAATATAAAAAGCAGCACAAAACACATTCTAGACTCTTCTTATGAAACAACTAGATACCAGAGAAGGAAGGGCAATGCATCGAGCCTATTCCAGAAAGAAAAAGCTGGATTATAAATTGGACAGGTTTTACTCAAGCTTACTGCTCATACCAATTCTGTTGGCCTTCTTAAGGCGTGTTCCAACACGACGTAAAACCGATAAGCAACCGGTAACCGTATTGCGGGTAATATCATTGTAAACGGTAACTCGTCACGGCGCACGACGATTATCGGTCGTTTATCAGTAATTCGTTCTGTTGGAACGAACCTTTAGTCAACTATTGAACCGTCCTATCAGTCTGTGAAATTGTTGGGCCAGGGAAGCAGTTGTCATCTTCTTAATGTCGGTAACTCGTATGTCTTCTGGAACAAGTTGGAGTTGAAGTTTCGTCCTTGAACTGGATGGAGTTCGAGTAGCACCCTATATCTGCTAAATAACTGTTCAACGAAAGCTATGTCCAAGAGCTTTTGGAGAATGTACTTGTACTCCTGTCAGACTCTGTAAATGGTCTATGCATGGCAGTTTGCTCGATCGGGATGCCACGTTATACCGTTTCATTTCCCCGATTGTTCCCGTCTTTGGTCCTTTGTGGACTGTACAGGTATACGAATGTGATACCAAGCTCTAATGTCTTCACAGTAGTTCACGCAATAAAATCGTTTTTGCCCTTTGCTTCGAAAATTTGTCCCTTCCGTCCATATTTTCTTCAGAATTCGATTTTCTATTTGAATCCGATTGGGCCCTTGATTTCGCCGGATAGCGGTTTCTTAACATCGAACTTTGGGTCTTCCTCTTTATTTCATTGTTAAAATCGGCTCAATATCTGGATTGGCCAATTTTAGTTTGAGTGTTTAAGTGTTCTATGTCTGGTTTCAGTCCTGTAATTCTACTTTTATTTATTTCCTTTGTAACATTTTCTGAAGTTATTCTCCTTGAATGTCAAAACTGCTGGTGATCACCTTTCATTATTTAATTAAGTTCTGGTGCTATTCATTTACCGTTCAATTAATTCTTTTGTTAGATATAGTTTTTTTAAAGTAATTTGTCAACTGTTTGTTGCTTGAGATTCTCTTCGTTCTGTCCATTTTTTCCAATTTTGTTGTTCTTCCTTAAATGATGTACCCAAATTGGGTAATTCTGTGTGCTGTTTTTGGTGTAGTAATTTAATGAAACATTCTTGAATGTCTTGTCGTACTTGTACCTACCGTTTGATCCATAACCGCTTTTTGATTACCATTGTTTACAATATAAAACTAATTTTTCCCACTTTTTATATCAGTTTATACACTACTTCAGTTTAAATGAATACACTTGTAAGGATAGATAATTTATAGCAAATTAGTTGCTACCGTTCTATGGGAAAAAGTATATTATTGCTCCAAACTTTTTCTAGATACAATGGTTATTCCAGACCTTGGGAGGGTATATTATTACTATTTATCTGCTATCAAATATCACCATGGTAAATATAGTTCACTTCACACCCCCTAAAAAAGAAAAAAAAATATTCTGGTATTTTACTGAATTTCATTAGAGAAACAGTTTTATAAATTTTCCAAGTAACAGTAACGGTCGCTTGGACTTTCTAATTAGTACGTTTATATTTCAATTTTTTTCCTTCTTCTAGGAAATAAAATGCTCATAGATTTCCGAGAATATGTTAATAAATAATGTTAATAAATAATACCAGTCAACAAAATTAAACAAGTTGCCTTAACATTAGATGCAATATGTAATTTCCAAATTATTTTGCCTCCTGAATACGAATCCTTTGTAAATTTTTACCAAATAGCTGGAAATCTTCTGAAAATGGAGAATTTTTAATAATGCTAATGCTACACATGATTTCCGAAGTATTTTTGCTCCTGACCCAAATCCAGCAGCTTGCCAGTCATGCCGTTGTCCACTAGCGTGGATGTGCAGTAGATTTCCATAAATTACATTACTAGCCGATGGTGTTTTATTTTGACCAATCTAGTCTCATATACCTAATTAATACCTTTCCATATTTGTGGCGTTGTATCCATATGTTGTCTACTCATATATCTCATGCCATGAAAGGGCCACAATAAAAAAATATTTGTTTCAAGATCTTGATTTTGAAATTAGGCAGAGGATGTGGATATAATTACATGGTGCAGTGCCACATTAGGCAAATTTCGTGACAGCGTTTCTAAATATACAGTACACAAACAAATGTGTGTAAATGGATTGGCCATGGCGCTCCGATTTCGTGGCCTGCTTGCTCACCAGATCTAATTTTATCTGACTCTTTCTTTTGGGGATACTTGAGAACTCTGTATGTAAGCAGCAGCCAATTACAAGCGAAAATAGAAAGCAATGCATACATAAAAAATGACGATTCATATTTAATGTTGCTAATAGTTACAATACAATATATCAAACCGTAGAAATTACTGGCAACGAAAGTCTACGAATAAACGTAGTTTAAAGTGCAGCTGGTTTGCAACCGAAGTTGTAAAACATGTTAAACAACTGCATCGTTTGCGCTGCCCGTTATTGTAATATAAAAACTCTATTAATTTATTAACTTGAGAAACTTAAATAATTTTAATAGAAAATCTCATAGTTTTGAAAGTCTGTTTAGCATACTAAGATAGAATTTATTACTACACCAATAATATTTATAGGTGGGGTTTCTCAGAAAGGGCTGAGACAATAAATTTGTTTTTGTAGAAAAAACATTGGCGATTAATTCGTAAGAAATATTCAACTGATCTTTACAGGGGATAATATGGGAATATTTATTTAAATTTCACTGGTTAAACTGAACTGGGGCAAGGCGTATTCTTCGACCTTTACGCTAGCTATTAATTAGCCTGTGCCCTTAAAAACACCACGAGGGAGTTGTTGTTCCTACATGAGATATATCCATTATTTCTCAGAAAGTGTGTGAGTATAAAAATGTTTTTTAACCTAAAATTTCATCCATTAATTATCAGTAATTAGTCCACTGTTATATACAACGGAAAATATCACAGTAACTATTTTTTTAAAGTTTTTACCCTGCTGCAGCACTTAATTAGCATCCATTCACCCGAAAACTATTGATGCTCTAGAAATATAGCTATGGCTGGGCTAACTTTAGTCTAAGCATTTAATAATTCAATGCCTTTTAAAACAACATGAAAAAGCATTTCTTGTTTTCAACAAAACAAACCATAGCTTTGCTAATACTGCATTTATTGAAAGGTGCGGGTACGTCCGGTCAATATCAACACAGCTCGGTGTCTCCGTGCGGCGTACGAGAATCAGCCCATTACTCCATATAGTTTGCATTAACTATCTTCTATCTTCTATTTCACGCGCTAAGCGTGTTGTATCGTATCTCATAGAAGCTATATTTTTCACCGTGCACTTCGGCTAGCGCACGGTGAAATATTCTTTCAAGTGAATATAAGTCTTAATACAAGTTTGGATTAGAGCTTAAATTGTTTTTTAATAAATTCGTTGTTATTGAAATGATATTTATTTAACACTTTGTGTTGATTTTTAACATTATTAAAAGCTCATTAAATTTGGTGGTTCGGCGCACGAGTGCACTTAAGAGACCGCCCCTGGTTGTCAGGAATGCGAGTTGAACTGGTAAGATGAGGTAGTTTTACAGTTCATACACTACTTTTTTTTACAATAAATAATCGTCTAGCATATTTTGCACCCAAGAACAGTCCGGGGGCCCTTTTCTTTCCAGAGATATAGAACTGTCTATGCCAACTTTGCTCTAAAGCTGCCATGGTTTCTGGGAAGGGGTGGGAGCAATAAAATCGTTTCTAACGGAGAACTTTAGCAATAAGCATTTGATAGTTCACTCCTCTTTACAAAGGAAAACATATACCTATTATGCCTATTCCTTAATATTAGCGGGTGCTCGATGAACTAGGGGATGACGGGGGTGGTTTTGAGCTGGTGCATTCTGACAGGAATTAATTAGCAACACAATATGCATCGAAGTTCACCTCAATAGCCCTTTTTATTCCGGGAATATAGATTTGGCTAGGCTAACTTTAGTCTGAAACTTGCATAACTATCGTTTCTCTGAAGCGGTTAGAGCAATAAATTTAATTTTTGCTTAATAAATTAATAATAAATTAGCAATTAATTCTGGAGTAGGTTCCAATTGGCCACTACTAAATGGCTATGATACCTAGAATACACTATACATATATGTCAAATGAAATTTAATTATTTAAAAATTTTATGTATTTTTTGTTGTTGATTTATCTTGTTAAAAACTCGTGTCTAGCAAATTATAAAACATTTATTTTACGCATGTCGAATTTCTCAAAATATTACAAATTTCAGTATTCTCTACATTTCTCGTTTCGTTTTTGTTAACAGATCATCCATCAAAGTGCTGAATTTGCCAAACATCAATCATCTAACCTATTAAAGCTATCAAAATATATTGAATTCTACAAAATCAAACCGTGGACTAAAATTAATTCCATTAATGATTTAACGTGAAGCGCGTTATAAACTGCATAATGACTTTTAAAATCATTAAAACTAGTTTTTGAGTTGAAACGATATCGGATATCTGCGAAACTTCGGTTAATTTGCCATATTAAGGCGACTAGCGTCGATCGACAGATTAAATTACAATCATTTGTTTCGGAAATGAACTAAAATCGTGTCGGAATCGCGGTAGGCTTGTTACCATCGGAGATAGCAGTTGAAAACCGCGCTTCGGATATCTTGTTTTCGATTAATTTTTCCTTAGAGGTGGATTTTTTCGCGTTTGCTATCGTTATGATTTGTAACGATATGCTTCGTTAAAATGCTCAAATAAATTGTTCGGATCTAGCGAGTTCCCCTTGATCTGCGGTTTTCCTTTCTTGTTTTTTGAATTATCTTATATCAAAATTTCACATATAATGGGGATGAATACATTCGTATTCCATATAATCTTTATGCCTTTGAAATATTGAATATATAGAATCAATGGATATATGCGACAAGATAACAAGTCAAAAATTACTGTTTGTGTAGTTCTCGTTAACCACAAATCAATTTTAAAAATGAATGAGAGGGAACAACTAGCGGAAACGTGGAACTTGCAGAAATAAAAATTAACAAAGTGACATACACTAATAATAAAATGGAAGTCCTGTCCCTTTGAACACATTCAGTTCACTTTTTATATTTTCATAAATTATATATATTTATATATTGAAATGGAAATAAACACATATTCATTAATTGAATTGAAATTTATACAGTACGATAATGACATATAGCTAGTAAGAATGAACGTATTATTGGGAGTAAACAATGAAAAAATGTTTCAAAATTAGGAGCAGGTTATATTTTTAAAGTACGTGTGACAATTGCGTTAAGGAGCAAGAAGAAAGAATAATACATATTTGAAGAAAATTGACTGGTATTTTGGAAATAAAAGCTTATGGGAAGTGAAATTTGAACAAGGGGATCAGGGGATCAACTTATGGAGGAATGAGGATTGGAAAGTTATTAATTAAAAAGTTAAATACATTTTCGTGAATGTCAATATAAAAACTATAAATATATCGACAGGATATTTTATTCGAGCTATTTAGATTTCAGCAGTTGTAAATTAAATATTGTTCGGGGTTATAAATTGACGTTTAAGAACTGTCAGAAAAATTTTGACAGAATTTTGCAAATTGTATTACGAGAAAGATTGATAAAGTGACCATCAGCCAAAAAGGTTTAAAGAAAGCAGCTGTGTTGAGAAGCTTTTGAAGTTGCAGTCAGTATAGAAGAAAAGTTATAAAGAGAGCAGTCAGATTAAGTAGCAGATAGTAATCAGGAGTTGGACTGAGATTACAAAAAATTTTATAAAGAGAGCAGGCAGATTAAGGAGCAGGCACTAGGCAGGAGTGAGATTATAGAAATAGCAGGTGTGCAGAGAAGCGGTTGAAGTGGCAGTCAGAGTAAGCGGCAATTGCAGAACAAAATAGTTAATACAGACAGATTGGAGCAAGAGGATAAAGTGGTTGATGCTTTAATACGAATTTAAAGTAAGCAGGTAGTAAAATTTTGCAGTAAGGTTACAAATCTCATACAAAGCTCATTTTTTCATTCATTGGGAAATATACATTTTTAGTATCCGGTTTTAAAATCAAAATTTAGTAACTTGCATTTGAAATTGCATTGTGTTTATTTGTAATAGAAAAATCATTCATATCATTAAATGTTTTTAGATTAATTCATAGATTTTAATTTAGTTAAGTGTTGTTTGATATTTCATTTTATTATTAATTTGAGTTCTTGATTTTATATTTCATATTGTATATTTAATTGACATAAAATCTATTATCCAAAAATATAATAGAAATTTGTGTTTTTTGACTGATGACCGTCGATTGCATATAGAAAGTCAGATATTAAGTCTCAAATAGCCGGATCAAGAAGGAAGAATCTTTATATTTTCAAAAAGAAGTAGAATTTTGAAAACAAATATAGTAATAGATCAATTCAAAATTGAGGTAAAATAAAAATTCCATTGCAATATATATATATATATATATATATATATATATATATATATATATATTTCCTAAGTTGTATCTGGTGTTCTTGGTTTATGCTCTGAAAAGAACAGTTGCCCTGACCTCGACGTTTCCTTGCACTTCCATCGTCTTGAAATGGTTAATCTCACAAGGTTTCAATAGCTTTGTATCTGCTATCGTCATCACGTGAATGATAGGAAATTCAGATTATCTGTCGTGTTTATACCCTTGGCTGGTCATGCGTCCCCGATCTTGCTCATTGGGTCCTATCCAAATGTTGTTTTTAATTTAGAGGCTGGGCTCGCGAATTATATTCTTGTTCGAGATATTATATGATGTCTCTATAAATTTTCTTTTGTACCGGTGCTCTCCTTGTGTAATACCCTGGCTTGATCCCAGTTGATATTCTGGGGTTCGGTCCATGCGTGGTTAGCTAGCCAAGACGTCGTTACCTCCTCCCTTTGAGGAGCTATGTGGTGTTCCTTAACACTGGTGTATAGCGGACGCTTTGTCTCTCCAAATGTAAAGATTGCCACATTCACAAGGTATGCTGTATATACAGTTATTTGGTATTGCTGGAGCGTACGGCCTCGTTCTTGTAATCATACTTCTTAAGTTGTTACTGCTTTTGAAGATCATTCTGATTCCATATCTATGTGCAATTCGTCTAAAATTCTCCGACAGGCTTTTAGTATATGGTAATAATAGAGTTGCTAGGGTGTTGCTCTCTTCCTGCCTAGATTGTTTGTCCAGTTCTTCAAACGCCTTGTTAATGATGGCTTCTGGATATCCATTCGCCACAATGTCTTTTCTAAGTTTCATTTGTTCTTCTTTGAGGACTCCTGGTGTGCTGCTGATATTTTTGGCTCTATGGCTACCATCACCGACAATCAACCTCCAGGTACGACGACGCTGATTCGATCGGACAAGACCCAGTGACATCTAGTTTCTATCTAGAGTATCCTCACTCGAGCGCAGTTATAACTTACTGTGGCCCTGCCCCCCTTTAGTTTGGAAGTCCAGATTAGGTACCTCATAACCTTGATAAGGGCTCCGTCGATCCAGATACACATCATTTATCCTCTTGATAACCTCGTATGATCCATTTCATGAAACTGACAACTTCGGCAACTTGCCCTTTTATGGATTGTACAACCAGTCCTTATCGCCTTGATACTTAGAGAGTAGTTAAATGATCTTGCTCCTAACCTAAAATGTACGCCGTTTTATACAGAAATCCCTTAAATTTTTATATTTTTAAAGTGATTTATCTGGAACTCTATTTGTAGGTTTGGCCCTAAAATGAACCGATTTAAAAAAGGAAGGTTTTTAATGCTCTAAATGCTAAGCATCACGCATTGTTGCAGCCTCTCATGGAGAGAGAAAAAACTGCAGCTTTAATTTCGGCTCTCGGTAGATTACTTTGTTGCATTACGAATCCGGTCTGTTTGTAGGTTGAGTCTGATACACCATAAATAAAAATCCAGACAAGTTAGCTCTGGTGATCACGGAGACCTTGGAAACAGACTTTTTCTTCTAATCCACCGCTGTTGAAATACTGCATTTATATGATCTCGCTAAATAATTGCAAAATGTGCTGGGCAACTATTCAATTGCGAACACAAGTTTTGCCTTGTTTCCAATCCCACATCTTCCCACAACAACGGTAATTGATTGACCAAAAAGTCAAGAAAGACATTGCCATTTAGGGATTGTTCGAAAAAAATTTACCCAATTATTTTCGCTTTGTATGCAGCACAACACATTTAAATTTTATCGTCCTTGGTGCTGAAGTTCACGCACTCAATGCGGAATTTCTGCAGGCCAATAGTGCATATTGTGTAGATTGAATCTCCCGCTACTGTTTGTTAAATTTGAAATAAAAATTCTCTATTTTCGCCAGCATACCGAACATCCAATTGCAATAGTCCAATCTCCGATCAAAGTCTTCCTCTTTCAAGGCCTGATGCAAAACGGCTTGACGACCATTATAACTTACTTACCTATGGTCCTTCAAAATATTTTGAACACTTGTTCGTGATATGCCCAACTCAGGATTAACTCTTGTGCTAACATGAGGGTTTCTTTTAATATATCGCAGTAAGCGGTTATTATTTTCTTGTTTTTTTTCCAATTTTTTGCCGTTGAAAAGTAGGCCGAAAATTACCATTGTCTCGTAAACTCACCACTAATCTGGGAAAAACTCTCACATCACAAGGACGCAGATTTGGATATCGTGCCCCGTATACTCTTTTTTTGATACTGTGGCTTTGTGAAGACAAAAACTGCAAGCATATTAACAGCTTCATCGTTCGTAAAACGCATTTTGTAAGTACAAAGTAATGCGAAACTCGTGGAAACTATTGATAATTTCAGGATAATTTATGTTTTGATTAGGTATTCGTTTTCACTTGCTTATATTTATTGCCGTTTTCGTATGAATATGTATTTACACAAAAAATATGCCGTTCGTTATTAGCATTACTTACTTATTTTGTATTTTAATGAATAAAAAATAATTCCAGAAAAAACAACTAAAAAAAATTTCCGTATAAAATTTTCTTTTTTTTTTAATTTTAGGTTAGTAACAAGATATCGAGATGAGGTTTCCGCGAACTTGTTTGGGCATCATTTAGCTAATTTTCAATGAAAAAAAATATACCAATGAATTTTCTTTTGTGAAAATCAACTATTTCTGTCAGAATGTCGACAAAAAGCCCTCTAGCGGCGACATGCGAAACTAACAAAACAAAAAACATTTGTAGGCCAAATTTTTTACAAAAACATTTGAATACCTCGCACTACTTGATTTTTAGAGATCGTCAAACAAAAAACACAAACAGAAACATCACGTTTTTAGGTTTAAGACTGTAACTGTACGCCTCAAAGTGGGCATTTCAGAAACTTGAAAATAATTGCTAGTATTTTTCTTGGCCGTTTTAGTATTAAGTTTTTTTGCCACAAGCCTCTTTGATGGATAGTTTCCCAGATACAGTACCTCGCATTCTTAGTTGGCCACTCTATACAAATAAAGGGAAAAATTTTTTTTTTTCAAAAAAACCCAGACGGGGTCGAAACGAAAAATAAATATTTTAATTATGACAAACTAAAATCTTAGGTTGGGTTTCGGCTCTAGGGGCCAGGGCGAAAAACGTACTTTTATTCAAGATAAAATTATGAAATTTGGGCTGTGCAATATGCACCACCTAAACTAACATCACCCTTAATTTGGTTGACGTACCCCCACGTTAGAGGGGGGTAGAGGGTGTAACAACCCCCAAAAATCAAGATTATTTTTTTTAACAGTTGCTATCAAACTCTACGCAAAAAGTTGCACGTCTCGCCAAAATTTCTGTTTGAACTTCCGAGTAGATTAAAGTTCCTCTTATTGCAAGGCAGCATATGTGGTTTATGCACGATGGCGCGCCGCCACATTATCCACTTATAGTCCAGAAATATTTAAATGACCACTTTCCGCATCGTTGGAGTGGACATGGCAGTGAATTCCCTTGGCGGCCTCATACCCCATAACTTAATCCGATGGAGTTTCACGTAAGGAGATACATGAAATCTTTGGTGTACAGCAATGAAATTAATTTCAAAAAAGTGTAATAAAATGCATTGACGTTAATGGTGGTCAATTTTAACAGTCGATGAAGTGAATCTATTTTTTTTTTCATAATTAAATTGAATGTTTTTGAAACCGTTAAGGTTTTATTTAAATGACTAAGTGCCAGTCTTAAAATGGCAATATCGCCTTGAAATATAGAGGTTCATTCATTTATGGCAGTTTCATTATTTATCGTCGGAAAGCAAATTATAGGGGATGTTAAAATAAATAACATGGATTTGCTTAATTCGACCTTCGCAACAATCACCCTGTAAAAGTACCATGAAAAATGATAAAAAAATATTGTTTATCGCCCTTTAAGTCGATAAACGGAATAATTAAAAATAATAGGAAAATTATGAAAATTGAGTGTCAGACGTAGTAAAATACGTAGAGTTCGATAGCAACTGTTAAAAAAATAATCTTGATTTTTGGGGGTAGTTACCCCCTCTATCCCCTTCTAACGTGGGGATAGGTCAACCAAATTAAGGGAGATGTTAGTTTAGGTGGTGCATATTGCACTGCCCAAATTTCATAATTTTATCTTGAATAGAAGTACGTTTTTCGCCCTGGCCCCAAGAGCCCAAACCCAACCAAATCTTATTACTTCTTAATGGTCCCAGAGATATTTTTTGAACAAAATATATATATATATATATATATATATATATATATATATAACTGAGGAATAAGAACCCAATATAAATGTCTTCTACTAAAACCTTGTGCAACGCTTAGCTCAAGTTCTGCCTGACTCTACATTGACATGGACTCGTCAGGGACCGTTCCAAGATATATGTTGTCGAAAACTGACTGGTTTCCGGAAGATCTCAAAAGTTTGATACGGCTACAACAATATCCGTGCGAATTAGATGATGAAGTATTCTCCAGAATTTTATTTATAATTTACGGCATTTATTGTAAAATCTTTAGATGGATACTATTCTAGTGGCTAAGACTGATCGAAGTTTCCCTGATTCGTAGGATAATCGGATAGGCTCACAGGTTGGCATAGCTCCCACCCTTGGTGAGGAAATATTGGTAAGTGCCTCAATTTCCAAGGCTGGCAGATGGTCTTCGCTCTATTTCTTTATGCTTGTAAGTCGCATATTGGATTTTAGTGTCTTTATTAACCTCTGCAAACTGCAGGAGGCAAACTGTTCCCCGAACACTTCGGTTGCACCTGCGTATGCTAGATCTAGATGTACCATTTTTCGATATTGAACCTCAAATTAAGTTGAACTTAGCTTAGACATTGGCTGGTATAACTTCTTTTGACAACTGAAATCACGTTGTTAAAGTTTCTCTATTACTGATCTGAAATGTTCTGAAGTAGTTATATGTGATTCTTCATTAGGATGCTAGTTTGGCCAATCCTAGCCATAATTGCGTCAAAACAGAATGTATTTTTGTTGTTGTTTTGTTTTTGTTGTAAAGATATATTTTAGGTGATAGTTCTTCTTTTTTAGTTGGTCTAAAAAAACTAATGAAGTGTTGTGATTTGGACATAAATTATTATACAAAATAAATTAGTCAATTTAAAACTACAAAAGCAATGATCTTAAAAAGTATCTTGATGTAGATATTAAATATACATAGCTTCGTGATGAAAGTTCAACTATTTTTAAGGTTGTTTAAAATATTTTAATTGTTGGGATTTAGATCAGAAAAGAGGTTTCTACCTCTTACTTATAAATTATAACGTAACATAACGAGAATAAACTCCCATTTTTCATGTTAAGAGGCATGCTCCTCATTAGTGTGGTATCTTATTTAAATGACATGTGATTATATAGCTCTACTGAACACATCAGATTATCATAAGACAACCATACAAATTTCAGTCATGTACGTGCAATTACCCCACTATATTTATCTAAGCCAGAACTGTTGAAACGAAAAAAGCGAAGAATTTCAAGTGAGAAATCTGCTTTCATGAGATGGCATCAAGCTATACCTAAAGGATAAGCGAATGTGGTAGAATGTATCACAAATCCTGAAAAAGCCAGGTTAATGGAAATGATAAATTTCCAACTGGTGCTGAATTCCACAAGAATTAGTTTCGAAATTTTCAGAATAAGTTTGCCAGATTACTAACCATACTATCAACTAAATGTTATTGAAAATTATTTGTAATTTAAAATGTATAAAATTTACATATGAACAATTCTGAAACTTTAGGGAACGAACCTAATTTTATCATATCTACAGACAAAAAGTCTGTTGTTTGTTCCTATGTTCGTATTTTAATAGCTTTAATTTTCAATTCACACCAACAGGAAAAAATGAAACGCCATTGTTTTAGAAATTTGGTTGGTTAATTTTATTGTATACTCTCTTCGACGTGTCATTCCTTTGTACGCAAGACAATATATATTATATATAAATATAATATATATTGTGTCTGGTCGGGAACCTTCATCAGTTGTGCTTCCCACAATTGAATGTCCTCTCGAACACTTCTTTATGCATTTGATACATTTCGTTAAATTTGAAGACGCGAGATGTAAGACCGACATCTAGGATTTTCAAGAGAATCAGTACACAGAGGTTCCGAATCTGGAGCCGTTCCGTGTAATTGCTGTTCTCCCTTAACTCCTAGGACAGAATGTCACGATAAAAATTTTCAGGTTACTTCACCTGTCAGAGATATTGAATACTCTTGAAAATTCTAGATGTCGGTCTTACATCTCGCGTCTTCAAATTTAACGAAATGCATCAAATGCATAAAGAAGCGTTCGAGAGGACATTCAATTGTGGGAAGCGCAACTGATGAAGGTTCCCGACCAGAAACAATATATATTATATTTATATCTAATATATATATGGTCTTGCTACAAAGGAATGACACCTCGAAGAGAGTTTTCAATTGGTGTATGTTTTATGTTTTGTAGTTCTCACCTTGTAAGTTACAATCTCAAATTTTATTATGATACTGATTACTTTCCAACACGTGTTGGAAAGGGGTTCTAGTAGAGAAGTTTTTGTAAGCATTCGAAGTTCTCGATGTGATTCTTATTTTTTTTTTGGTAACGTGATAAAGTGTTAATTTAATTTCTTTTTATGGACTCATATAATTTTTCAACCAATCATTTGTGCCAAATATCGAATGCAGTAGAGCAAACAAACATCATAGATTCGATTTCGAAGTTTATTCGCTGAAGATACTGTGAAAAATAAAAAAGGTACGATCATTAAAAGGTAAAAATCTGATAATTAAGAAAAAAATTAAAAAAAACAAAAACCTAGATGTTTTATGGGCTACATAATATAGCACATGAGCCCACCTCCATGTTTGGCGAACCTTCTACAAAACACCCTATATATTATTTAAATGATTGGGCACCATTTCTTCGGTCTTTCCATTTATGCCGAGATACTTTTGCTCAGATTAATATTTTCAGTTCGGTTCTAATATATTCATATGTTATTCTTTTAACTCTGAAACAAACATTTATCCTCCCTTTAAATATTTTTTAATGTAGATTATGGTCAAATTTAACTATAAGGGAGCAAAAATTAATTTTAATAGGTAAACAACAAAAAAAACCCTGATACCTATAATAAATGAAATGACATACTGGAATTGTAAATACGAGTAAATTTCCGCAAGATTACTAACCTAGAGACATTCGGTCACAATATGTTCTGCAAATTTCACAAACCTATAAAGAAACCTTCAGAAATACTAATATCTTTATTATAAACTTCATAGCTGCTGGCAGGATATTCTTTCACTGAAATTACAAAGAATACATTATTATTCATTTGAGCAAAATTAAACTCCTAAAACGTATTGATTTTTATCAATGTGTACTATACAAGTTATTTTTATTGAAACGACTAAAATTCTGGAAAATGTATGGTAAAAGAACAGGGAAATTACCGACTCACTTGTTCGTATCTGTGTGTATATAGGAAATTGTTGCATAAAATTCATGTAAAAATATAAGAGATACCGTTGTTGGACATAAAGAAATGGATATTGTTATAACATTCATTTTTACGTCGCCAAAATAATGAAGAAACCTTCGAGAAATTAATCATTCTAATAAACATAGCGCGAATACAATAAAAAAACCGACCGGCAATAAAAAAACAAGAGTAAGATAAAGGATTCCCGAAGAGTTTGATTTCATTTCCTAAATGAAATACATATACTATACATATATATATATATATATATATATATATATATATATATATATGTCTATTTCCCTGATTTTTGCCATTTACGTCAGAGACGACTGTACCCCAGGAAAATTTGTCACAATTTTTTTAATGAAACAAACCTTGGCTTGGCTGGGATTTGATCCCGGGTCCGGTCCGCTATATCAAGCTCCAATTTATATATATATATATATACAAGCCTCCCGGTGGCCTAGTGGGAAAGTCCGTCAGCTCACACAATTGTACTAAATTGGAGCTTGATATAGCGGACCGGACCCGGGATCAAATCCCAGCCAAGCCAAGGTTTTTTTCATTAAAAAAAATTGTGACAAATTTCCCTGGGGTACAGTCGTCTCTGACGTAAATGGCAAAAATCAGGGAAATAGACATTTGCCCCTTACCAACCCGCACTGAGGCAGCGTGGTAAGGTATGCCTCATATACCCTGTAAAATCCTAAAATTCTAAGAATATTCTTCGTCTTCTCAATCCTTCGAGACAATTCTTCTTACAAAAAGACCTTAAGCTCTTTATCTGTTCCCTCAAGACCTTAAGTGTCTCCGATTAGCTCTTCAGCTTTCGGTTCATTAATACATTCCGTTAGGAGTCTAGTTATACAAAGGCCAATTCCTCAACCTCTAGCCTTGAGTTTCCGATAAAAACTGCCAAAGTTCGTCTTCTCAATCCTTCGAGCCAGTTCTTCAATTCTTCAGTCCTACACTTCTTCTTCTTCATTTCAGTTAGTAAAACCGACCATTTGCCCACCTACCTTCAATTCTCTTCAATACAGTCCTTCAGTCCTTCTCACAGATCTTAAGCTCTTCTTCTTCTTCCTCTGTTCTCAAGAACTTAAGTTCTCCATTTCCACAATTCCTCAAGTTCCTCTGCAATCTTTCAATTCTTCAGGGAGGCTACACCATGAAAAATTGGTTGAATATAGCTGCATATGATGATGATATACTATACACTCTGGCATACCAGAAGTATCGAATTGTGCTATTTTCAGCAAAACCTAATAATGCCGATTGTTGTATGAGTTTATAGTGAGTTGAATCGACAGAGCGAAGCGATTTACCGTTATGATAATAATCAGTTTTTTTTGTTAATAAGTTTATTTTGGTTGAATAAAGATATTTATTGTCAGTCTAAAAATAATAACTAATTGAACTCACAGGGATTAAGTGTAGTTTGAAATCTCAATTAATTTATAGTTACAACCAGAAGTATGACAGAAATGGACGAGACTAAAAAAGGATATTCAAACAAGTTACTGAGTGAGTGGACGAGAAAATAAGTCAGATCCTGGAAATACGTTACAAAAAGGAGAAACACAAAATCAAGAAGAAATCCAACAAAGATTGGTAAAATCCTTTGATGAAAAACGTCAAACTGAATTAGAGGAACTTGTAAGTAATACACATGAAAAGCAACAAGACCTTATCTCAACCACGGAAAGTGAACAATATAACTATTTTAGGGGTTATTTGCGAAATTTGAATTCAGGCAAGATGAACTTAAAATATTAGAAGAAAAGAGACAAAATGAATTTAAAACATTTGAAGAAAGACAGGATCAAACAGGAAACAATATTGGTCAACTAATGCAGTCAGTAATACAAGGTAACGAACCAGTTAACCAGAAAATGTAGATTATGGAATCAGACATAAGAGAGATATACAGTGACATATATGTCTTAAAAAATGCTCTGGAAACTCTTGAAACCAAAGTAGTTGATATCGATTTCATCCAAAGCAAGGTAAAAGTTAAAATAATTTGAATTCAAAACACAGTACAATGTGAAGTAAAAGATAAAATCAATGTTATCCAAAACCAATTTGAAGTCTAGCATCAGAACTCCTCCAAAGCATTTCAGTGGATGAACACAGTAGCTTCGACAAGATCATTGCAATCTAGATAAGAGATATGATAGTCTAATCCTCAAGGGTTCCATCACTGGCGCCGCTATGTCCATTGACAGGTTCAGAGTTTTGAGGTCATCAGAAATCCAACCAGTTAGCAACAACATTGAACTAAGAACAGTCACCGGCGAGTCCATGTCAATACAGGCACAAGAGTACTTTGTTGGATGGGTTATAGGTAAAAGCGGACGAGATATGCCAATTAGAGTCCTGAATATGCCCAACAACGATATCCGAATTGCCAATGGGCAAGATATAGCTTGACACCACCATCGATTGCAAACGTGAAGGAGACAAAGCCCAGTAAAGAGTTTCTAGAATAGTTTGTCGACCATTTGACACACCTTTCACCAGAGGAAAAGCCGAAGGCTAAGCAAGTTATCGTAAATCATTGGTAAATTTTTTATAGTCACGATGGTACTACCGGTCCTACAAACATCATGCAGTACAGAGTAGACACCGGGAAGGCTCAATTATAAGGCCTACTACTAGGCGACTACCATTGGAGCCATAACAGACAGTCGAGGAAAACTTGAGTCCATGTCACAAAATGGAGTTATTGAGCTATTCATCAGCCCGTGGTCTATTGCTGTCGTTTTAGTAAAAAAAGGGTGGAACCAATTGATTTTGGGTGGATTAAAGAAAATTGAACTGATTTAGAAAGACAGCTATCCACTCCCCTAAATCGATGACACTCTGACCGCATTAGCAGGGTTCCATTCATTATCCACACTAGACCTAAAGAGTGGATATTGGCAGGTAAAACTACATGAAAATTGCAGAGAAGACAGCAGCCTTTTCCACTAGTAAAGGCCTTTTGGGTTATCTAATGCACCCGCTACATTTGAGAGGTTGGTGGAATATGTATTATACCTATATACCTCAACGACATTTTGGTTAAGGGTCACACATTCGACGACCATCTGAAGAACCTTGGTGAAGTATTTTCCAGATTTAATAATGTCAACCTGAGACTCAACCCGAAGAAGTGATTCATGTTTCAAAAAGTGGTAGAGTTTTTGGACCAGAAGTGATTCATGTTTCAAAAAGTGGTAGAGTTTTTGGGCCACGTCTTTTTTGACTCAGGAATCCACATAAACGAAGACAAGATAGAAGTTTTTGGTGCTCTGCTCGTTCTACAGGCGATTTGTTGAGGGATTTGCCTCTACTGGCGCTGCTCTTCATCAGCAGAACACTAAAAAATTAATCTGCTGTTGGACTCAGTATTGTGAAACATGACTCAGACGAAGGCGGCACTATATTCCACCCAATCTTAGCATTTCCTACTCAGTCCTGCAAGTTCATCTTAGACTATTTTTATGTTTCTTTGGGGAATAAAACCACAATAGAAATAAAACTACGTATATTGCAGGAATACCAAACGTTTCAAAGTCTATTCTGACTTCGTTGTCAATGGCTTTATATTAATTGATGTAGATTGCAAAATGAAAATTTGATTTATGACATTTAAAATTGACATCAGAAAATGTGTTGTCTTTAGATATACAGGTAGCACAAAAAATTCTAAAGATCATGAATTATAGTTAACCAGCTTTCAAATTAGAAGAATTTGAAAGAGTTGTCTTTAGAATTTATAAGTGGCGTTCCTAGGTACGACTTTGTTAAAAGATAGCGCATTCGCCAAAAATGCGATCAAAGAATTCTATTGTTTCAGTGATCCCATTAACGTCATAAGGGAAAACCTAGGAAAAAATTTATGAACTATCCCGATATTGGGTTGTTCAAAAGGAGGTTACCATTAATAATTTCTTCCTTAATTGTCGGTAACCAGATACGATTAAATTCTACAGAAGTAGAAGCGATACAATCGTCTTCATTCAAAAGAATTAAGGCAGACTCTTTTATTTTTCGTTTTGTGTTATGTTGTTCTTTGTGAAGTATAGTTGAATTGTCAAATTGTATTTTATGGCCTAGGTCCCAAGCATGTTCACAAATTTTTGATTTTTCAAATTGTCGTTTCGTTATGTAATTCTTGTGTTCATTTATTCGTACGTTTAATGGTCTCGATGTTTCTCCAATATAAAATTTATTGCATTCGCAAGGAATCTTATATATGCAGTTTTTTGAGTTCTGGGTTTTATTTGTTGGTTTTGTTTTCGATATTAAAGATTTAAGTGTATTTCTTGTTTGGAATGTTGTTTTAACATTAAATCTGTTGCCCAATCTTTTCAATCTTTCTGACAGACCCTGTATATATGGCATAGTTGTAACTGTAATGTTGTTATCTTGAGTAGTAGTAGTGTTAAAAGAAGTTCTGGGTTGATTCTGAAGGTTTGTTTTCTGTTCAAGTCTGTTTAATTCTTTGTTGATAAATTTTTTGGGGTAATTGTTTCCAGTGAGAACATTCTTTATAATTATTTTTTCTTTGTTGAATTTATTATCATCAGAACAGTTGGTCTTTGCTCTATCATATAATGATTTAATGACACCTTTCTTTACTGTATTCGGATGATTTGAATTGAAATTTAGGTATCTGTTTGTATGAGTTGGTTTTCTATAAACTTCTGTTTCGAATGAAGATTCTGTTTTTGTTATTAATATGTCTAAAAAAGATAGTTTGTTATTTTCTTCAATTTCAAGGGTAAATTTGATAGTTGGCTCTTTGTTATTTATATCATTTAATAATTTATCTAGTTCTTCAAGATTGTGTTCCCAAATTACGAAAATGTCGTCAACGTAACGCCACCAAACTAAAGTTTATTTTCTTTTGATAAAATTACAAGTTCTTCAAAGTTTTCCATAAATATGTTACTCAATGCTGGTGAGAGACAAGAACCCATGGCCATGCCAAAATCCTGTTGGTAAAAGTCATCGTTTAATTGAAAGTATGTAGTTTTGGTACAATATGTTAGTAGTTCCATTATTGTAGCAATTGATAACTGAGTTCGTTGATTTAATGAAAAGTCCCGTTCTAGTAGTTGTTTTACTATTGAAAGTGTTTTGGAAACAGGAACATTGTTATAAAGATTTACTATATCAAAACTTGCTATTGTAAAAGTATTTTTGTATTCTATATGAGACAGTTTTTCCAAGAAATGTGCACTGTTTTTTAGATGAGAAACAGAACTCCCTGTAAGAGGACGAATAATGTTTAAAAGAAATTTTGAAAGTTCACTACACGGAGAATTTATAGAACTGACAATTGGTCTTAAAGGAATGTTAGGTTTATGAATTTTTGGTAACCCATAGAAATGTGGTGGTTTAGTATAGTGTGGAGTGAGTGCTTTACTTTCTTGTTCTGTGAATTCATGTTTGTGGTTATATAGTAAACGGTATATTTTGTTTTCTATTGAGCTTGTTGGATCTTTTGTTAATTTAGTGTATTGTCCTTGGTTTATTATAGTTTCTAAAGACAACTCTTTCAAATTCTTCTAATTTGAAAGCTGGTTAACTATAATTCATGATCTTTAGAATTTTTTGTGCTACCTGTATATCTAAAAACCACAAATATTCTAATGTCAATTGTAAATGTCATAAATCAAATTTTCATTTTGCAATCTACATCTATAAATATAAAGCCATTGACAACGAAGTCAGAATAGACTTTGAAACGTTTGCTATTCCTGCAATATACGTAGTTTTATTTCTATTGTGGTGTTATTCCCCAAAGAAACATAAAAATAATCACGAATATGCCACAAACAACGTTTAGAAGACAATTCATCTTAGACGCCGACTACGCAACACAAGTTTGGGGGGCTTCCTATCTCAGGTGCACGATGGTGAGGAGAGGTAAATATCTCTAGGGTCGTCATTTCCTACTCAGAACCAATCATGCCGCCCTCAAATGGCTGTTGGACATCAAGACCCCGGAGAGATAACTGACCAGGTGGATTGACAAATTACAGCACAGCGATTTCAGGGTAGCACAGCGCTGCACTGTGCCGGCAGTTTGCATAATAGTGCAGATATTGTTAAGAAGACTCTGTAGAGCAGAATGCGGACATTGTCTCAAGGCCGTAGCCAGCGGGGGGTCTGGGGGTTCACCCCCCCCGAAATTTTTGAATATTGGGTTTCAAGATTCAATTTTAACCAAATAATCATCTTTTTCATGAGATTAAATTTTATATTTATACATTTTTATATTACCTGGAGATGTATGAATACAAATACAGATTTTGCAGTACCAATCAGTCCACCACCAATCAAAAAAATTATCCAACCCCCCCAACTTTGGATAAAATTTCCCAAAGGTAAGTTGTAAGACGTCAGGCCCGAACGAAGGGCATAATGCAGCTGTACAATGTGAGCGTCCTATTTGAGAGAATTGCCGTTGAGTTGCCTTTCCATTTCCGGAGTCTCAGAGGTGGAACAAATACATATTGGTAGCAATAGATTACTTCAGCAAATGGCTTGGGTTATACGCTATACCCGTACAAGAGGCAACCTGGTTGGCGACAGTGAGGGTAGAACAGCTATTCAGCAGGTTTGGTATCCCATTGAAGTTACATTCAGACCAAGGGCGTAACTTCGAATCCAATGTAATCCAGAAGGTCTGTATGATGTTGGGAATCAAGAAAACCAGAAGCATGCCTTTGAATCCATAGTCAGACAGAATGATGGGAACATTCAACAGGACATAAAAGCACTAACCTGCCTTCATCCAGGGTACTATTTGGAAGAGCTGAGATTACCTTGGCCTTTGGCTCACCAGAAGACCCACCCGAAGAAGTCACTGGTTATGCCGATCAACTCCGACAGAACATGCTGGCAATACACGAACTAGCCCGAATGCAGAAGGAAAATTCATTCTAATAAAAAATAAAAATAATTTAATTTTCTGAATGACATACCAGAAATGATCATCCAATTTTGGTGTAATCGGCAATACCTATTTAATGGCCATTGTTGTATGAGGCGAGCAGTTTGTAGTGAGCTGAATCGACAGAGTGAAGCGATCAATTAAAGACATTTATTGTGATTGTAAAAATAATTGCTAATTGGACACAAATATTACAAATATTTGAGAACGGAACCAAATAAAAACCTTTCCAACCTATTAAATTTTAGTAACGTGTATTTTCTTTATCGAATCTGTATAAGATTAACCTGCTACATATATCTCGAAGAAGAAAAAATGCAACCCTATGAACAATAATAATTTTTGTCTATTTCTTCTCTCAAAAGAAATATTTTTAATATTTTTTTATATTCAAACCTTATGTTTCTTAACGGTTGTTGAGTTTTGTGGCTTAATAACCACAAATAATAAAAAAGACTAATTCGAAATGTTTTAAACTAGTTTTGGATTATTGTACCAAATCAATCTTTCAACATAATGGCAAACCTCATACTGGCGGTGCCACATTTGATATTATAGGAATAGAGATTCTGGAACGGCCCTTAAGAACACCTAATTTGTTCTCCATCAAATACCAATGGGATATATGGGTCAGATATATATGGGTCCAGAACATTAATGTTTTGCGGCGTCCCCTGAATGACTTCTGACATGCCATAAGTAGGACTTCGTTGAGTATTCCTAAATATGGTATAAATTATCTAACCTTTCCATGCCATAATAAAAGAGTGGAGGCGCTACTTATTATTAATAATTTTGTTAAAACATTAGGGAAATTGTTAAAAAAGTAATCGATTACTTCGAATATCATAATGTTTCAATAGTAAAATATTTTTAAAGAAATTTGTCCGTTTAGGTTTCAAGTCTATTATCAGCTGTGGCCATATACCAACTTCTAGTTATTCCATAGATAGTCAAGGTTCCACAGTAGAAAAGCATTTGCATTATAATGTAAAATTGCTATCAAAATTAATACACGATTTGTTCAGAAATATTTATTTATGTTGCTTGTAGTAAATGAAGAAAGTGAGAAACTAAAATTAAAATTAAAACAAATGTAATTTGAATTTATTTTTGAATGATGTCATTACAAATTATAAATATTAAACCCTTACATTTTTTTAACGTGAACTTTGGACTCTTATTTATTGTAAGAATAATTAGAAATGATGAAACAATAAGTTATAATTTTCATTGTTTATTGAAAAGCTACCTATGTTTGGTGATGCAAGATCAAAACCAGAACTTGGTCAAGCCGTCTTGGTATTGATTTTAGTCTTGCTTATTCGGTCTTTAAATTCTCATAAAATAATCTGATAAATACCTACTTGTTGTAAGGATATATTTGGATTTTCGTTTATGTTTTAATTATTTGTTTCTATTTATCATATATATATTTTCACAAACCAACTCATACTAACTATACAGAAAAATTCATTAAATTTACTTTTTAAGCATTTTTTAGAAATTTTCATACTGGTAAGATTCCTAAATTTCATTTAAAGAGTTAGTTTTAAGAGTCGGTCACACAGACTGGTATTAATATTTGAAACATAATACCTTCTAGGATATAATAATATTGTTTCAGTTAAAAGACGAACTCTAATAGTGACTTCCGGTATATATTTGTCTATTTTCCAACAAAAGAACACTTACAGCAATACCTACAAATTGTCATTAATTTCGTGGTTTATAATTTCCAAAAAGATGTTCAAATTTGAAATATCCTATACATGACTATAATATGTTAACAAATATGTGTATATAGTTTAGTTGTAGTAATATTGGTTAACATTCATATCAAATAATATACGTTATTGTGTGTTTTACTACTCTATATAAAAATCTTTATAGTATATTTTTAGGTTTCAATGATAAGTTAATAGACCTAAAGCAAACAAAATAATATTTGCAAGCGTAAATACTATTTTATTGGTTTGTATCATTAAATAAAAAATTATTTTCGTTATTCATTTATTGATTTTGTACTGCTTGAAGTTTGAATTGACTACTGAACACAACCGGTTGCCTATACTGTGGGGGCCTGGGTGTGTCCTGTTGTGTTGGCCTAATTCAGCTTTTCGAGCATAGATGGTAGGAGAATCTACAATGTAGAATTTCGATTTGGTGAATTATATTTATTGCAATTTCCTTATTAAAATATATAGATTTTATGTATATATATATATATATATATATATATATATATATATATATTTATATATATATATATCAAGTTTCGTTAGATAGGCAAACAGTTCATTTGGAAATTGAAAGTGATTTTTTGTGCTGATTACCATGGAATAAAAATAATTTGATCAAGTGCGAGTTGGACTCGCATACTAAGGGTTCCATAGCTCCTTCAGACAAGCAGAGAATGCGTGCATTTTCTTATATTTACCCTAATATCTTTTAAAGAAAGCGTTTTAAATTCATAAAAAATATACCCTTTTATTTTCCAGACATAGACTTTTTATTTTATCTACTAAAACTTCAGCTATTTTCCCCTTTATCTTCCAATCTACAGGGCCTAAAATTCAGACAGTAGATTATAAAAAGCTTTCCTGAAAGTTGATTAATTATTTTATTAAATTAAATTATTAATTATTTTTATAAAAATCAAGCGAATCATGGATTTTTATTATAATATATATTTAATTTTCTATTTTGGCCCTAAAATTAACATTAGACCTTTATTTTACTAATAAACGTTCAGGGGTGCCTTTATAAACTACTGTCTGAATTTTAGGCCCTGTAGATTGGAAGATAAAAGGGAAAATAGGTCAAGATTTAAATAATAAATTAGTAAATCTGTAAGACAAATTATTTAAAAATACAAATAAAATATATTGTTCAAAATTTTAGATAGTGTAGTTTCTAAAGTGGGAATTAAGTCGATGTTTAATATTTTTGTTGATATCTTTTAAAGAAATGAATTAAAAATATGATATGTATGTAATTCACAAAAAGGGCATTTTGTTTGACATATTACATAATGCGTTGAAAAATTTAGTTTTTATTTTCCATTTAATTCTATTTGCCCCCAAAATTAATATTGGGGTTTTCTACTAATTTTTCTTGTAAATTTCAAGTGAGCCCCAGTACCCCTAATTATTTTCAAAATTTTAGATAGTATGATTTCGTAAATAAAGCACTAAATGAGGATGTTTTATATCCTTTTGTTAATATCTTGTAAACAATTAATTTAAAAAATATGAAAAATATATATTTGTATTTCTCAGAATGTGAGCCCTTTCATTTGATGTATTGCATGATGCCTTAATTTTTTTTTTATTTTCCGTTTAATTCTATAATTTGGCCTCTAAAATTATTATTAGGGATTTCTTCGTATTTTTCCTGTAAACAAAAAATTGTAGGTCTTATATTTTGGGGATTAAAGGGGAAAATGGGTATTTTTTAAATATTTTTCTTAATATATTTTAAAATATTTATTTTAAAAATATGAAAAAAAAAATATTTGTATTCGTCATAATGAGCCCTTTCATTTGATATATTACATAATGTGTTAGAAACAAATTTAATTTTATATTTTTCATTTAATTCTGGAATTTGCCCCCCCCCAAAATTAATAGTAGAGGTTTCTTATTTTCCGGTAAAATGCAGGTAACGCCCTATATCTCTAATTTTTTTCAAAATTTTACTTCTTATAGTTTCGGGGTTAAGGGGCGGGGGGAAACGGTGGATA
This sequence comes from Octodonta nipae, assembly GCA_034190945.1. NCBI lineage: Eukaryota > Metazoa > Arthropoda > Insecta > Coleoptera > Chrysomelidae > Octodonta > Octodonta nipae. The sequence continues at coordinate 177,894,155 of CM067216.1, forward strand.
TTTTAGTTTTTCCTCCCAGAAGTACCCCTAAAATCAAAATTTCTTCATTTACTATATGTACTCCTGATCGGGTCAGCAAACTATACACTGATACCAAATTTCAACCTTTTCCGTCAAGTAGTTTAGGAGAAAATTGCTTTCATGTGAGAGAGGGAAAATCCGGAGTGATATTATAAGGGTATCCTTATATTGTATATACGGAACCCTAAAAATGGACGTTGTGATTTTGAGAAATTACTTTGTTTTAAGCAGCACCTCACCTAGAACAGTGTTGCGGTACAGTTTGCACAGAATTCGTACATGGCAAAATTGCCTTTTTTTGGAAAAAGGCGTATTTAATGAAACGGCAGGTGTCAAAGGTTTGCCTAGATGTGGCATACCTAAAATGAACGATGACATCAAATTAAATGTTTTATTTACTTTACCTGAATACCGTCACACAACAACAATGAAAATTGTTCGACAAGAAATAAATTGAAATACCTCGTGTTCGGCATAGAAGATAAGAGTGGAAACCAAATTCTTATCAGCAGAGAGAGAATACTCTTTATTCTTCCTTGTCAACGGGCAGCGCCGCCGTAAGCGAGCGTGTAAGGTGTGCATCACACGCCGGAGCACGTCTAGCGGATGACAACCTGAGCGATCGAAATATATGTTCAAAATATATTTTACTGATTATTAAAAAAATAAAAAAACATTTCTAAACATATATATATTTTTTAAATTAGAAATTCCAAATAACTTAAAATTTACTTTTGGGTGTTAAATTATATAAATTACAAATAGTTAATTAATTTATTTTAAATAATGCAAAATAATGCGACTACTAATACAAATACATAAAATATTGTAATATTAAAATCTATTTTTATTTACAAGTTTCATTCTTTATTTTTTTGTTAGTTTAATTTATGTTTCAACGTGTGGCACTAACTAATTTTGTAAAGAATATAATTACAGATTTTTTATGTTTGTCCAACTTGTCCCTGGAGTGACTAGTTTTCAAGGTAAGTAAATGGAAAAACTAGGGAAAACGGGGTTTTTTGAATTTTTAATTTTTCCTTTTCGTAAATTTCATTCCGGAGATATCGCAGCAAAATAATAACACGATATAAAACGACCAATTCAAAAGAGATCTTGGACTATATAGCTCAATATTCAATTACTCAATATTGACAATACTTTTTATATATTGATTTCTGACTGACCAAGTTATTATTCCAGTTCGTATTATATTGTAATCTTTTTATTTTCACACTCGGATTCAGTTCAGTTCTTGGATTTATTTAAAAACACAGTCCAACTCACTATATATTATGTCCACTACTTCTATTTATGTTCACACAACTATTTACAATTTATCTTTACTATACGACAATCCAATACTGAATGAATGAATCCGCCAGCTCTCCGTATTTATATATTTCTTCTCGGAATTCTCCAGAAGGTCAAAGAGTCGCGACAGATATCCTTCTGATCTCCGAAATATTGGATTAATGCCGCTTCCAAGAATTATCGGATGAAATCCCGTCACAATATTGTTAACAATTATTATTTTTACCGAGTTAGTATATTTCGTTTTGGCTGAAAATCTGTTTGGGTCGTACACTAAAAATTACGTAGAGTTGTACATGGGACAGCTAGTGGCTGGCCTGCCAGCGTGTAAAGTAAGTGTAAGTGTAAAGTAAGTACTGTTTTCTTCTTTCCTAACTGTTTAGAAAAGATTGTTGAGGATGTCTTGTATTATTTTATCTGTTCATTGGGGTATTCTCTCCTCAAAATTTTTTCCTGCAATAGATAAGTATTTAAAATCGTATTTGGAGAACAAAGTGTCTGTCCGTACAGAAATTCTTCCTCACAGTTATTCTGAGAGAAAGAGATGTCTTAAAATGATCAACCATTATTCCTGTATATAAATAGTGTATGGTATGGTATAGAGTTATACTTATCTGTATGGAGACGTTTCTACTCCAACTCTGGAGTCGTTGTCAATCGTTTAGTTGAGTCTTTCTTGGTATTTTCAAAAAATTTTCGCACTGATATGGATTATGTTGTTTGTCAAAAAAATTTTAACAATGACTATATTTCATTTGCCGATCACTTGATACTGAGGGTACCATTCTTTTGCTCTTCTAGCAATAGATATCTCCAGCTCAAATAAAGGTCGATTGAAGGGGCCCCGATTTCCGTATTGTTTCTCATCATAGAGCTGACTTCTTTAAGTTTTCTCTTTTTTAATTTTTCCTCTTCTAACAAGATCTTTCTTTTATCCCAATCTATCCTATGGCTTCCGGTGCTAGTTAGTACATGGTTTGGCCAAATTTTACTTGTCCACAAGTCTTCTCGAAATGTTATATTGGTGTTCTTTTTTTCCTTACTTCTAAAGGCCTTTAAGTTTCACCGGTATAACTATGGCCACAGTCACACACAACACTGAGCACACCATTTTTGGAATGTTGAATGCGTTAAATGGTTTGGTATGTGTGAGGATAGAGCGCAATGTATTATTTGTTTTGAAAACAGTTTTAATATCGTATTTATTTCCTAACCGCTTAATTTTTTCGGATACACCTGAGAGGTACGGCAATTTTACGAATTGCCTTACTACACTTTGTTCTCCAAATAAAAGAAAACCCCAATGAACAGACAAAATAATTTCCTAACTGTTGTTAAAATGCAGTTGAGAGGAAACAAGTTTTGATAGGAGCCACGAGTGCTGCTTGTGGCCTTCCTTCAGAAGCCTATGTTTGGGACTCCTAAGCATGTCACTTAGGTAAGCGACTTTGCTTTTTTTTAACAGTTTCCAATAATGCTCTTTGAATGGAAGCTATATCAGTTCATCTGTTCGTAGGAAATGTGATCTGTTTACGGGCTTCTCTATATAGGGTCTGAATTTCAAAAACATGGATGCTAATTATTGATCTAATTTTAAGGGAACAGCAACGCCGTATAGTAACAGTGGCTATATAGCATTCAAGAATACAGTCGTTAAATTTTATAAAATAGTATTCCTGAAACTCAGTATACGTACTTTTATTTCTTCATTACAGTGTCATCTTGCCTTTAATGTGGAGTCCAAATATCTGAAACTGTCTACCCATTTAATCAATTTAATCTTTGGAGTATTGTGTAATTGAATTTTATACCTTTTGATCTTCAAGCTACACGCTTTTCAAATTTTGTTTATTTAATTTACCAGAAACTCGCGATCTCGGCTACTCTTACTGCGATCATAAGTTATCTATAGAAAAGCTTTTAATTTTGATGCCTTTCGTTTTGCTTTCAAGTGATTATCGGAGAATCGTTTGGAAATATAACTAAAGTGACAAAATACATCCCTTTCACTCCTGTTGTAATTGATATTTTATTTGTACATGATGGTTCCATTACAGGTTATATTTTATTCTTAGATCCTTGTCATGCAAACTGATATCTTTTAATATTGAGGGAAGAAGGTGGATACTGTCAAATGCTTGCTTGTAGTCTACGAAACATGAATAAATCTTTTCGTTGTTCATAACACATTTGAACTACTAGTTTCATCGAAGGCCTCTCTAATACCAAGCAATTTTTGAATCGAATCTGGGTTTCCCCAGAACGTTCGTGTCATTTTCTATATATTCTGTTTAAAGATTACACGCAAGAAGGTTTTAAGGGTGTGAGTCAATAAACTCATTAATGGGTGTTCGGTGTTCATCACATGTCATCGAATTACTTTGTTTAGGAATAACTATGAAGGTGGAAGCCAATCTGTAGCTGTTTTCCTGTATCGTATATAGTGTAGAAAAATCTGCACACGTTTTAGGACTACCAAGTGAAGCATCTCATAGTGTACTGTGTCTTGTCCAGGAGTATTTTTTAAAATTTTAATGTCCAAGAGAGCATAGGATACTTTATACTCAATTCATAATGTCTATCATTACTAACTAAACACTTTTCGTATATATTTCTCCGAGGTTTTGCTTAGGATCAATATTTTGTGATTTTAGAAATACTTAATGCCTTCAGTATATTTATGTTAGTTAAGTTTTTTATGAAAGTGAAGAGAGACGTCATCAAATTCTTCTGTCTCTTCACACCATTTCGTTAACAGATAACTTTTGCTACTTATTTTTATTTCCGATCTGTCTATCTACGAGTATTTCTCTCTATTGGTTCGTAGACCAACTTCAAGTCTATTTAATGTCGTGACTGTCGTAGCCAGAAGAGTACATTGACAGTAACCGTTGTTTACATAATCTTATTTGGCTTATAACCAAGATATCTGCATTTAATCTTGCCAATTCATTTCAAGAAGCGATTCCACCCTGCAACTTACTGTGCCAATCGGGGCATATATAGCACTCTTTGATAAATTAACATGTACCGAGGACTAAGGGCCATATTTCTATTGTTTCCTGACTAGGTACATTTTTAAGGCAACGATGAACAGAATGACACTCCAGAGGGACATATTGTACTTTTCCAATACTTTCGACTCCGACAAGACTTGTTTAACTTGACATCCTGTTGCTAATTTATTCACCAAAATGGATTTCGGCAGTAGTATGGACAGGGCATCCCTTTTCCAACTAGCTCTGTCATTCCTGCAAGTCTGAATCCTTTTGTGAATTCATTGTCTGGAGTCGAGTTTGGATGACGTAGCTGAGTTCATAGTATCATAGTGGTGCAAAATAATATTTATACAGGCATAAACCATCAAGACTCCAGTTTGTGCTACAAACCCAAATTTGATAGGGGCAGGCCGCTGAAAGCCCGTTGCCAAAGTCAAGGGTGAAATCATCTTCTTAGTCGAGGATTATACTCCGATCACAGCTTCACCCAAAAACTTGCTGGGCTTAGCCCGGACACGAATAGACACACATTCTAGGAACATTACTATTCAAGCTAGGTCTTGGTAAGGTCCGAAGAGAGTAATTATTAAACGAGTCCAAACAGTAAACACAAATGTATATTGAAAAAAAAAGTGGTTTCAGGGAAGTAGTATTTGAATTATCAGAATGCATTACGACAGCTCCAAGGAAAATATATCAGTCGTCAAACAAATTTTGGAGGTATAAATGAAAACGATTTGATCAATATTTTATAAATCTGGGTTTAGTTCATTGTTGAAGTACTTGGGGTCGTGTATAGATGAATTCACATTCTATTGTGGATACTAATTCGAGTTTCTTGTTAAGATTTTCATGTTTTCATTTATAAAATATCTCTACACATAACATCTTACAATTTTCTTATCCTATCTCAATATGCTTAACACTGTTTTCAAGTTTTGTTAAAGAAAGTAACACTTGCCAGAAATAGCGCTAAAAAATTTTAACGCACAAAATATTCGTAGCACATTACTTTTAGCTGAGAAATGTTTTCCCTTGCATCTAATTCTCACTGTTTCCCTTACTTGGCGTTCATGTTCGGATGACCCTGTGAAACGCGTGTTTTGCTATGGTATCCTATCAATGCTACGTTGTCAACCCTCCCCTGGTGCTATTCTCTATTAACTTTGTTACGCTGTTAGTAACTTGTTCACAAATTACCAGAGGCTGTTTGCCAAAGCACGAAGCACGTATTCTCTCACCGCATGGCTTCAAAAAATGATGGGGGAGAAGATAAATTGTCCAAAGAAAGGGTCTAATGAAATTGTGGATGTTAGGGACAGTTTTTAATGGGAATGTATGTGATAATTGATAAAAGATTAATTTGTGCTTTATCTATTTTTATATATTCTCAAGCTAAACGATTTGCTATATCTTAAATCATTTTACATACTTCAATTTTATTAGCTTTCATAAAAAAAATTGGTCTGAGTTGAAAACAGCTTACTTTATTCATTACATTTACTGACCAGCTTAAACAACCATAAAATAGAATATGAGAACACTAGTGTCCCAATAGAAGAAGAAAAACCTACAAATTAAAGCATGTTTAAGAAACACGGGGAAATGGTTTTCGACAAATAAAAAAATTACAAAAGAAATAAATGTATGACGCCATTCTGTAAAGCAAGGAAAAAATGCTCCAAATGGAGCTTTCTATACAGATACGGTTTTCCATCCAAATTAAGCATTTACGGTTCTCAAAATCGTAGGCCCATTACAAAGGTTGTTAAAAGCAATAAGTTTTTAACGATATTGACAGGAAAAATTGAAGTCCCAGTTTACTAGGAGTTCCAAAATCCCCTGCATTCAAAATTATACTTGTCGAGGTATAATGATTAAAGGTTTTATGGATTTTTAAGCAATTTTCTGGTTCATTTTGATAATTAGAAATAAATAGTTGTTATAAATCTGTATATTAGTTAAGACTTAATTCTGAATGTCAAGAACTTTAAGTTCGACGAAGCAATTTGTTAATAATGATGTATTAGTACTAACTATTTTGGGTAGATGACTAATAAATCTTTTGCAAAAACTTGGAAGGTGCTATTGATTAATTCTGGTATATTTTGAAGCCAGGTTAATTGTTCAATCCGTTTTCAATCTTTCTGTGATCCTACATTTCAGATGTATTTATTATTGTTACAAAGTCCCTGGGTTTTGACAAACAATTTTTGCACCTTAAATAAATATCTTCATTCGCACCAAGATAAACCACAATTCGTTCGACTCCAGATATCAACAACGATTAATAACACCGAACAAATGTTGACTGTGATGCGATCTACCCCATCGCTTTCTCGATCGTCTTTATACGTTCGTAGCCGTTCTAGATGGTTTGCTCTGCTTCTCGCTAAGATTCAGGAATCCCTTTTTTATGTCGCTATTATTTATTTGAACGGTTTTTATACTTTATTTATTTGTAAGATTAGATTTTATTTAAGATGATTAATTTCTCAAAGCTTTTGTATTTTTGGAGCGTAAAATAAAATGTTATAACGTTGCCCCTTTAATTCTGATCGACTTGATCAGAATCATTTTCTCCATGATAGGGAGGCAATCGATCCAAATAAGCCTCATTGATCCTCTTGACCACTTCGTTTAAGCTGGTCCAGTCTGGTGTGAGCTTAGGAAATTTGCCTCTGGGGTTGTACTTTACCCCTCTTTTGAAACTCGGCTGATGTTCACTTGAGATCATAACGTTGTTCACTCGATCGCTGCGTTCGGGCTAGTTCGTGTGTGGCTAGTATGCTTTGTCGGAATTCATCGGCATAATCGTTAACCTCAAGAAACGGTTCCTCTGGTGAGCCAAAGACCAAATCAAAGGGAAATTTCAGCTCCTTTCCGAGTAGGACTTTGGTTGAAGTCAGTCCTGTGCTGTTGAAGAATAGGGGAATATGCTCATCCGAATCATGCTGATTATTGCTGTAGAATTTGGATATATGTTCTTTCACAGCCTTGTTAAAATTTTCCCCCAATCCATCTAATTGTGGATGCAAAGATATGGTTCTCGTTTTCTTGATGCCCGTACTTTGGATTTAAAATTCCGAATTTGGTCTGGAAGTAATTCCAACGGCACACCAAGCCTGCTGAATTGCATATAGCATATTCCTCAGGCTATTTGCAGAAGTGTTCTATTGCGACCAGAATGTATTTGTTTTCCCTCTTGAACTCGGGATATGGAACGGCGATATCAATGGCAATTCTGTCTAATGGGACACATTGTACTGTTGCATTCTTCCTATTGTCCAGTAATATCGATGGCGACTTTTACCCAAAGTTTATTCATTCCCAGATGACCTCCGGTAATACCATTATGTACTTCGGTCGAATCAGGACACTGGGTATCTTTTTCTTCTAGCAATTGGAGCTTTAAGGGATTGGTTCAATGTCTGGGACGGTCATTTGGTCCTGAATACATTGTTCCTTAGTCCAGTTCCCTTGCATCTACTTACGAATCTGTCAGGTGTCCATCAACCTCTCGATATATTGCGTTAATTTCTCGGCCAGTTCTCCCTACGGTGTTTTCATGTTCAACAGTCGTTTGAGGGCGGCGTGGTCGGTTTTGATTAGGAAATTACGACCATAAACATATGTGTGGAAATGGTCTACATCCCTGATTATAGTGAGAAGTTGGCTGCAGTACTCGATCACACGCTCGTCATCATCTTGCACTTGGGGTAAAATGGACCTCAAGCCGGTGTTGTCCGAAGCGGTTCTAGGACAAATTTTCCATACCGTATAGGAAATGTTAGGATTTGTGTAGTCCAACCTGCTAATATCCACCCTTTAGATCTAGTGTAGAGAACCAACGGGACACTGCTAGTGTGGTCAGAGTGTCATTAATTCGGGGCAGTGGATAGCTATCTTTCTTCGTCACGTCTTTCAGTTTTCTATAATCCAAGCAAAACCGGTTGGTTCTATCCTTCTTTTTTAGTAAAACGGCGGGATGACTAAATATATCCGTTTTGTAACATAGACTTGATATTGTCCTCAAATGTCTGTTGTTATCCCAATGGTAGTCACCTAGGTGGTATTCTTATGGGTTGAGCCTGTCCAGTATCTATTTTGGGCTGGATGATGTTTGTATGACAGGTAGTACCATCTTCACCAATGAAACTTTGCCAGTGATTTAAGATAAATTGCTTGGCCTTCTGCTTTTCGGTGGTGTAAGGTATGTTAAGTGGTCAATTAACTGTTTCATAACCACTTCACTTGAATCTTTCCATATCGCCGAGGCGTTATAAGCTTCTTCTCAATTGATGATGGTGTACTGGTTCGAAACAAGCTATTTCTTGACAAGTTGCAATTCGGATGTCATTGTTGGACACATTCAGGATTCTAATTGATGTCTCGTCGGGTTTTAAATATATCCCGTCATAACAAGTAGTGATGAGCTAATTGCACGGCTCCACCATTCCAAAGCAACTCAAATTTCGATCTAGCTGCCCACGAAAAATTTGTTCAGTTCGACCAGAAATTCCATTTTAATGGAAGTCGCCGAGTTGTTGGCGGACAGTTTTAATACAAATTCCTGATTTAGCAATCGAAGTACATCGTATCTCGGGTCGAACATGTTCGCTATCTGTAGAACTACATCTGCCTAGCCCTGTATTGACATGGACTTACGGGTGTCATTGATGGTGGTGCACTTAATGACTAGGCTGCTGCTGTCTCGGCAAAAATCTCCTAATGGATACTTTCCTAGGGCCTCGTAGAGGGTCACGCCGCGTTTGACAACTTATGCTGGCTGGCTGACTGTTCCTGGTTGGCGTAGTCTTACTCTTTATCTGTCTGGTAGCCTTACTCTGCAGTCAAGTTGGTTATGACGTTGTACGTTTACAGTGATAACTTGTGACTCTGGTTCCTTGCTTGTGTCTTGCCTCAATTATTTCCTTCATTCCGAATATAATATTCCGAAGCGTCAGCTCTGACTCTTCCTGATTGACGAAAACTGCTCGTACTTTTGATTTGGACATGTTCACGATAGTCAAAAGCACGCCGCAGAACTTCACAACATTATTATTCCTTATACTACTAAATCTGAGATTTCGTTGGACCTTGACATCTCTAATACCAGTTATAAAACGTTAAGTAGCCAATTGGTCATGTGGTACCTCTGGATACACTAATGCAGATAACATCGGCTTTAAACGCTGTAGACTTTCTTAAAATTTTTGTGTTTTCCTTGTCAGTTACACTTGGTGTACTTGACTTGAAGATTTATTGTCACATCTCTTATTTACTCGTAATACTCAAGTCAGCTTTTCGAAGTTACCCTGTGAAACCAATGGAATGAACTGAAGAAGTTCTAACGCTGGACCCCTTAAAGAATTTACTAAAAACGTAAACTTCTCTTGGCTATCCCATCCATCATTTGCAGCCACTGATTTCAATTCTAGTTTTTATATAGATCAAGATAAACTACCATCAAAAGTGGGTACCTTTAATACTTACTGTATTCTGAAATCTTCCTCTTTGTATATCTTGTTCAATGTCCTTAATTACTATTTCCACTCGAATTTGAATAGCGCTTTATATTGTACTTTGGTTTGATTTAAATTGATATGATATTTGGCCTTATTTTCGAGACTAACATTGGACTTTTTAGAACTTAAATTTCATCATTAATTGCCTTTAAGTCTGATTCTATAATCTACTAGCCGTTACCCGCGGTTTCACCTGCGTACGGAAAGTAGAATTATTTGCAAAAAAATAACTTATGAAAAATGTGGGCTATCCAATTTAACAATTTTTTCTAACTTTAATGAACCACCTTACTTAACTATAAATTTCACCGAAACTGCAAGCACTTATGGGCAATCCCAACATATTTTGCCGAAACCTCAACTTTATATGGTAACTCTATATAACAATTTTATTCAATATTTTTTTGCATAACTCTACTTTCATCTTTATTTAAATCATCTTGTATATGCTGCCAATTAGTCAACCGTTATAACTTATTTGTCTATCATTTTTTTGAAACCTCAAGTATAATCACAATTTTATTTGACAAAATATTTTTTCAACCACGTTGTATATGCATCATGCTTAGGGGTCACCATATATAACATTTTTTAAACATTTAACTTTAACTCTTATCCCCTCTATATTTCAACTATCTTATCTATGCTATTGCTTATGGACTACGCTAAATAACCATTTTTTGACACTTTTAAACCACCCTGGAAAATATAATTCGTCTCAATCTTATATGTAAACCACCCATTATATGCAACTTTTTTGAACATTGTTTTAATCACACTGTATAACTATAATTTTCTTCACCCCATGTTTCAGATATTGCATATATGCAATAGTTTATATTCTATTCTAGAAAATTTTTCGTACAATTTTTTATCTACACTGTTAAACTATACTTCTACTTCACCCTCTATTTCTCTATTCTCTCTATTTCTATTTATTTTTTATATAAATATAAATCAATCACTTTCTACTAAATTACACCAGAACTGCAACTGCTTATTGGACCCCCCATGTAACAGTTTTTTAAATACTCAACTACTTAACTCTACTCCTCCCTATATTTCTAATATTCTATTTGTGCAACTGATTATGAGCTATGCTATTTTTCCTCATATTTTTTTAACCACAGTATAAAGTATAATGTCTTTCCACACTTCATTTCAATCATCCTTCATTTGCAACTTTTTCTAACCGTGTTTGAATCACACTTTGTAACTGTAATTTGACTTTGCCCCATATTTTAGGTACTCCATTTTTCTAATATAACAAAAATTTTGTACCCCCACTGTATAATTATTATTCTACTCCACCCTATATTTCAACAACCTTGTATATGCAAGTATTTATGGGCCATCCAATATAACATTTTTGCATCACCCTGTATACGTAGAATTGTAGTCCACCTTATATTTCATCTATCCGGTATATGGAACAGCTTGCAGATCATAACATACAATTATAATATTTTTTAAAACCAACTGTTTACCTGTAATTATGCTCTGCTACATATTTCAACCATCCTATATGTGCTAGTTGTGAATTTGTGAACTACTTGTGGATATAAAACATTTTTTAACCACCCAATAAACTATAATTCCACTCCATCTTATATTTTAACCATACTCTATAAACAGCTACTTTTAACATTTTTTTCCAACCCATTTCATAATTATAATAATAGCTCAAGAAAATGCAAATGTCTTAACTGCTTAGATAACACATTTTATCCACCCTGTATAAATATAATTGAACTCCACCTGGTATTTATGATCCACTCAATATACCTTTTTTGAACCACCTAATATAACTTGCTCCATACTTCACCCACATTGTATATATGCAGATGTTTACGGACCACCTAATATACCTTTTTTTCAAGATTTTTTTAAATCCATGTAATTCTACTCCGCTAAAAGTTTCACGTATCCTATATATGGAACCCCCTGTAAAATTACACTTGATGTATCAGTTGAATTTTTTGAAAATTGAAACATGTTATATATTGTTATTATATTGGCATCTAATATTATGTACATGCGATGCAACCAATTGTCTAATTATGTGTTTTCGAACAGAGTAGTAGTTTTTTTCGCTATATCTACCTTTCCTATCAATGTACGACCCTATATTAATATAAATCCATCAATTTCCAATAAGTTTCACTAAAACTGCAACTGCTTATGGGGCACCCTATGAAACAATTTTTCAAATATTCTTTCTGGGAAACTAATTATGAGTTACGCTATTACCTTATAATTTTTAAAGCCCAGTATAAAATATAAGTTCTCTCCACACTTCATTTAAATCATCCTTCATTTGCAACTTTTTCTAACCTTGTTTGAATCATACTGTGTAACACTGCATAGTTATTGTTCTACTCCATGCTATATTTCAACAACCTAGTATATGCAACTACTTATGGGCCACCCTATTTAACATTTTTTCATCACCCTGTATACTTAGAATTCTAGTTCACCCTATATTTCATTTATCCGGTATATGAAACAGCTTGAAGATCATAACAATTTTATAATATTTTTTAAACCCACATGTAGATACAGCAGGTAGTCTCTGTTACATATTTCAACGATCCTATAATATGCTACTTGTGATTATAAAACAAATTTCAACCACCTTGTATAAACAACTACTTCTAACATTTTTCAACCCATTTCATAACTATAATAATAGCTCAAGAAAATTCAAATATCCTAACTGCTTACATAATATATTTTTTTACCCTTATCTCACCCACATTGTATATGCAACTACTTATGATCCTAACAATATAACATTTTGTGATCCAACCTTATAAATATAATTCAACTCCACCCGTTTTTCAATCACTTGGTATATACAACTGTTAGTCCACTTAATATATCTTTTTTGAACCACCCCGTATAACGTCCCTCTTATTTTAACCACTTATTGTATATATGCAACTTACAGGACACTTTTTTCAAAATCACACTTGATGATGATGAATCAGTTGGAATTTAAAAAAAAATCGAAACCTGTTACATTGGCATATTCCGAAGCTGGTGCAAGTATCTAAAATTTGGTGCATGCGATGGAACCAGTTGACTAATTGTGTATGTATTGCGGAACATGGTAGTAGATTTCTACATTGACAGAAAAAATACCTTTTCTGTCAATGTAGGGAGATAAAATGTATACCAGATTTTAAGTCAAACTATACGCTTTGCAACAAAAAAAGATTTAGCAAAATCAGTTCAGTAGATCTTACAACAAACAAACAAACAAACAAACAAACAAACAAACAAACAAACAAACAAACAAACAAACAAACAAACAAACAAACAAACAAACAAACAAACAAACAAACAAACAAAAAAACAAACAAATAAACAAACAAACAAAAAAACAAACAAACAAACAAAAAACAAACAAACAAACAAACAAACAAACATCCGATTTTACGGTATTTGTGGTTTTATCATTGTATTTTTACCAAGTTTTGCCATGTGTATGAGATTGGAGAGATTCAGTGGCGTGGTATGAAAATACTATTTTAATAAAGTTTGGATTCCTTTTTCAAGTACGCTGTCAAATTTGAAGTTTGAAACACCACTAAGGGTAAATGTGGTTCCAGATGTTCCCAAATAATATTAAGTTATTGAGTATGGTTGCATGTATTTTGTATGTTGTGGTCCTTTGTAGTTATTTGACTCATTTTTGTTTTTTTTATGTTGTAAATATTTTAATGTTGTAGATACGACATTAGACCTCTGTATTTCAACAGTTCCGCGTTTATGCTAACCCAGGTGATCTGTGGAAAATGCTGTTTTCTTTTGATAATTTTTGTGAAGCCCAACTTTCTAATAATTTTTGTTAAATATAGTGTGGAGAACCAATTGGACCATAGTAGAATGTTTCGTTTGTCCGGAGGCCGTCATTAAACTGTCTGCAGTTTTCTCTTCTCTAGATTAGTTCTAGTAGTGAGTATTTAAGTATTAATAATTTATGAGTTTTGATCAAAATCATAATACAAATATAATGTAAAAAAATTAAATGAATAAGAAATATAAATTGCCGGATGACTTATTCAAAAAAGAGAGTAAGGAGAAAAAAGAAGAGAGAAGAAAGAGAACAGATAGAATAGAGAGAGAGAAGAGACAGAAGACAGAGAAGGATGAGAAGAGAGAGGGAGAGAGATAAGGGAGAAGTAAGAGAAGAGAGAATAGAGAAAAAAGAGAGAATAGAGGGAGAGTTGAGAGACGAGAGAGAACAGACTGAAAAGTGAGAAGTTAAGAGAGAACAGAGAAACATTCTAGGGTCATTAAAAGTTGAAAAACTTCGGAATTTACATACGGGATATAAGTTTGTGAAAGTTGGCACGACATTATTTTGGAGCAGTTCTAAATATACAGGGTATTCCATCTCAAACGAGCCACCGTGAATATCTTGGTTATTTTCAAAACTACTGCAATAAGAAAAAACAGGTCGATTTTTGTTTCGAGGGGGAAATTGTTTTAAGTGAATTAGTGCTTGCGCGCATTCAAAATAAACAGGACAATTCAATGACCTTGAGATTTGAGATAGGGAAAATAGTTGTGGTCGTATATCATTTGAAAGCCCTTTTTACGGACTATACCATCATAATTTTATATTCCTGTCCGGTGTATTAACAATCAGTACGTGTTTTCAGAGCCCCGGTGAAAAAACTGTAATAGAGTATCAACGAGCAAAAATAAGAATTTGTGTGATATAAGAGAAAGTCCAGTTACAAATATAAAAACATTAGTGGTAATTATCCTGACTAAAACAGTGACATTTACGGCTTATTATGAGTTGTAACAAGTGCGATTCCTCAATAACACGTACAAAAATCGGTGTATTTTGCTCGGGTTTTTGTAATAAACAATATCTCGTGGCCTGCGTTGGAATAGCTCCCGATGTTGTCAAGTATATTAAAACTACGGGTCTTCTGTAGTTTTGTGAAAAATGTTACCCTATGGCAAGTGATCTTAATAACTGTATTGTGGGTGCAATTGACCTCAAACTAACGGAAGTCTTTAAAATGTTGAGAAAATGTTTGTAGATATAAAGAAAGATCAATGGCTAAGGAACACACTGGTAACCTTTCAACTGAAACCGTAAAACCTTCCTTTGCTCAAGTTGCTGTTACTCAATCTATGGTAGTAGTAAAGCCTAAAAATGTTTCTCAAAAAAACACTCAAACAAAATCGGATATCATGAGCAATATTAAACGATTGGATCTAAATATAAAAGTATCGAAAATTAAAAATGTTAGTGACGAGGGAGTTCTAATAGGATGCAGCAATGTTACTGATGTATTAAAATTCATGGAATTGGCCAACTTAAAATTATCGAAGAGAGGTTAAGGAAGTTAAGAGCCGGAACCCGAGGATACGGATTGCAGGTATGATAGAACAGTACCCACCCGACGAATTAATTAATTTCTTGAAGTAGCACCGTGCAAAGTGCTAATGTATGTAATGGTATAAAGATTTGGCCAACTAAGAAGAATCACAACATATACCAAGCAATTTTAGAGCTTGATAAGGAGACGTATGCAAAAGTTCTAGAACTCCAAAATGTTTTTGTGAACTTTGATGTCTGTCCTGTTTACGATGCCGTTGAATTGAAAATATGCTATAAATGTAGGGGAATAAATCAACATTTGTGTAATCGAGATTGTCAGCCTAACTCTGAAATTAAATGTATAAACTGTCTCAATGTGAAAAATGTTGACTATCGACACTGTGCATGGGATCATTCTAAATGTACCACGTATCAGAAGAAACTGGAGCACTACAGAAATAGTATACTGTGTAAATAGCAATTAAAAAGCAGTTCTGATGTTGTTAAGGAACGCAATTTTGTAATTTATTATCAAAACGTGAGGGGGGTTAACTACAAAACTTATCGCTGTCTTAACTTAACGGAGACTTGGTTATTCTCATCGGTTTACGACTCTGAAATATTTCATGTAAACTATCAGCTATTTCATTCTGATCGTGACTTTGAAACTACTAAAACAAAAATGGGAGGAGGTGTATTACTTGCAATTAAAAACAAATACTGTGTAGAGGTCATTGATTTATCTAAGTTGTCATCTGTTATACCTGATGTGGATATGCTTGGCGTAAGAATTTCTATTTCAAAAAATAGAAAAGTATATCTAATTGTAGTTTATTTTCCTCCACAGTTAAGCCTCGATACCTATGTTTTTTTTACGAGTTTATATCCCAATTATATAATAGCGAAGATGACTTACTTATTTTGGGAGACTTTAATATACCACAATATTACCAGAGTCATTCTGATGTTACATTTGGAAACAACTATGTTTCTACCCTTGAACGTTTTTCAGCATTTATGAACTTAAGACAATATAATGACGTACTACACAACAAGCCATCGTACAATTTTAGGAAGGATAATCTTCATACACTGTGGTGCGTTCCCGCAATTTGTTTAGTGTATTGTTTTCAATTTGAATTACTTCATTGATTTTTAAACTTCTGCACCTTTTCTAAAACTTTCCGTCGCACTAATGCTAATTTTAAATGTTTTTTGCGTGTAAAATATAGACAGTATTGACATTCGTGTTTCGGTTCCCTAGCTGTTTGGACGCTTGGGAGATTCGTGTATTGTTCTCCGAACTTTTCGGTCGCTTTGATTCCGTCTGAAGAGACAACGCTTATTGTTGTTTTTTGCGTTACGATTTCGCGAGTTCTTAGCTCCGTTCGTAACGACCGCTAAACCGCTTTCATTTTGTTTCTTTTGTGTTTACAAAAGCGCATCATTTGTTGTTAAACCCGCATTTTTTGTATGCTCAATCAATGAACATTACGTCGCTATTTTTTGTGTAACGTGTTGTCCAGACGAAGCTCTAAAAAACTGTTCCTGCTGTTACGGGGCTAGCCTCTGAAGAAAGAAGACCCAAGAAAACACCAGAGCTTCGACTTAAAGGTTAGTGATAACTTTTATTTGGTGATTCGTTTATGTGACTGCACGTGTTTATTGATTGTTCCGCTAAAGGTCCTTCGTCAATTATATACTTGCATTGAACCAGCATTGAACTAAAACCGCAACATCTAATTCATACATTTTTTTTGGATATTCTCTATGGAATGTGCCATTGAAGACATTCCATAATTTGGTCCTTCGAGCCGGATGCAATTTGAGTTAATTTCGTGCAAAGATTATCTAATAAATTACATACTTTGGTCCAACTCCGGGCCGGATGCAATTTGAGTTAATTTCGTGCAAAGATTATCGAATAAATTACATAATTTGATCCAACTCCGGGCCGGATACATTTGAGTTAATTTCGTGCAAAGTTTAACGATCAAAAAAACCATTGATTTTTCGTTGCAATTATTGTTGAAAACCGCATTGAATTTTCGTTTCTTTATTTGTTAGAAGAGAAAGCAAGTTCGGGATAGTCACTCATTCCGTTGGAAATAAAACGCATCTTTTTTTGTCGCGTTAAAAACCGTACAAGAGATCGTTTTGTTTGTTTGGTTATTTTGCTAAATTGTTTTGAACTTATTTGACATTTGGTCAGATATTTTCGACTTCAACAGTAAAAAATTGTACATTTTTGGAATAGTATTTTGTTTTCGTTCTATCGTGTTAGATTTGTTCAGTGGCGTTACAGTGATTTTAATTTATTGTTAAGATGTCAAAAACCGCTGAAAATTTACGTAAATTTAAAAATCATCGTCAATCGGAGTTTAAAAGATTAGAAGATATTTATTTTGCTGCCGAGAAAGCCTTAAGAGGTGACGACGTTGAATTGTTTTTTAGCATGATTGATATGGTTGATTCAATCCATTCAAAGTTTTTTAAACATCACAATTCCATTGTTGGATTAATTTCAGATGCAAACGATGATTTTGACTTTGAGGATGACATTCGCAATAAATTTGAATAATTGTTTTATTCAATTAGGTCTATTGTTGCTAAACTGAAATCTGTTCAGAATTCTACGCTACAAAATATATTTCCGGAACAGGAAAGTGTTGCTTTGCCGCGAATTGATTTGCCTTCATTTAGTGGAGACATATTGGAATTTGGTACTTTTATTGATTTGTTTGATTCATTAATTCACAATAATGAAAAACTCAGTGCTATGCAGAAGTTCAAATATTTGCAGTTAGCTTTAAAAGGGCCTCCCTTGGAGGCTATTAGGAGTTTTAAACTAACACAAAACAATTACGTGAGTGCTTATGAAACACTTTTGAAAAAATTCAAGCGGACTCGTTTAATCGCGGAGTCTCATTGGTCAGCTTTAGAACAATTCCCCCAACTAACTTCAGATAGCCCTTCAGAGGTTCGGATGTTTGTTTAAGTTTGTTACAGATTTTAGACGTTGTTTTAACTGCTTAGGCGATTCTCATCGGTTGAATCGCTGTAAATCTTTATCCACTTGCCGCAACTGCAAGCAACGTCATCACACATTGCTTCATTTTGTAAATCGTGCTGATTCAGGTATTCGGTCTGAATCTAAAGCTCCCCCCGCAAACCTGGCTTCCACATCTGGTGGATCCAGTACCATTTATACTATTGAAAGTCCCGAAACTTCTTTACCGCAGACTTCTTGTCATAGTTCACTTTTGTCATACAATTCAAATGTGTTGTTATCTACAGCTTTAGTTGAGGTATTAGATAAGCACGGTTCTTATCAAACTTTGCGATGTCTGCTAGATTCTGGTAGCATGACATCATTCATTGCGAGCAAGGCTGTGAAACGCCTTGGCTTCCGACTTATGCCCGCTTTGATTCAACTCAACGGGCTAGGTTCTATGCAGAGTCCCTCTGCTGAGGGCTCTCTTACCCTTTCTCTTCGCTCTATAGTAAAGCGTGAGTGCAATTTTGTTGTAGATACTATTGTTTTACCCCGCATTTGCAATGATATGCCTGTTGCGCCCATTAACATGGCTAATAGGGCATATCTAACCAATCTGAAACTTGCTGATCCTGGTTTCAATAGCCCAGGCTCTATTGACCTTTTGTTAGGTGCCGATATATTTTCTCAAATTTTGTTGGATGGACGTCTTCTGGGAAAGGAGGGTGTTCCTGATGCTATTAACACTGTGTTTGGTTACATCCTTATGGGTAGAGTGTCTACGAGTTCTGTTAACTCTCACTCTCAGTCAGTCATAAACCCAACTTCGCTTTTTTGTCAAATTGAAAATGTAGTCTCATTAGATGATTCACTCCAAAGGTTCTGGACAATTGAAGATGTTCCTACCGCACTGGTTCAGTCCCCTGATGATCTTATCTGCGAAAAAATATTTTCCGAGGGATGCAGGAGATTGGATTCAGGTAGATTCGTTGTGCCTCTTCCTTTTCGAAATACACTTCCTGCTTTTGATGGAATGTATAATCTCGCCGTACAACGTTTCTACTCTTTAGAAAGACGTCTTCTACAGCAACCAGATCTCTACAAACATTCCCTATCCATCATCTACTTCTTCTGATTATTACTACATACCGCATCATTGTGTTTTGAAACCTGATAGTAGCACAACCAAACTTCGTGTAGTGTTTAATGCATCCGCTAAGATACTTCACCGGTTATCTTTGAATGATTGTTTGTTTATCGGTCCCAAATTGCAGCAAGACATTATCGCTATTGTGTTGACCTTGCAGAATTTAGTTTTGCCTCGCCTGCTTGCTATAGACCACTTTTCTTGTTGTGAACTTCACACATTTGGTGATGCTTCTGAGAAAGGTTATGCTGTTGTTTATTTTGTGTTCGAAACCGCATCTGGATTTCGTCAAAGTGTTTTTGTGTTGTCAAAATCAAAACTTGCCCCTTTGAAAACTTTGTCACTTCCCAGATTGTTACTGTGTGCTTCAGTTCTTACCGCTAAGTTGGCTCATTATGTTTATGAGCAATTCAATAGTCGTTTGTTGTTCAAGGTGATTCGTTGCTGGTCAGATTCCACGGTAGTCCTTTCATGGCTTAGTTCTTCCCCGCACCGTTGGACATTTGTCAGTAATCGAGTTGCTTACATTCAGGAAAAATTTCCTTCTTCTCATTGGTTTTACATTCAATCTTGTGATAACCCCGCTAACTTGGGTTCCCGCGGCACTGTGCCATCAGAGTTATTAGGCAATACACTTTGGTGGAAAGGCCCACAATTGTTGATTACCGCTTGTTTGCCACATGCTTGCTCAGACTCAAGCATGTCACCGCTAGTTATGACTGAAGCCCGTATAGTGGCGCTTCAAGTCACCGCTTCACCAAATTTATTTGGTACTTTGTTAGAAGAACATTCTTCTATTAATCGCATTACTCGCATTATAGCTAATATTTGTCGCTTTGTTGATAAAGTCCGCAAACCAGACCGTAGGGGCTCTGGATCATTTTTGGCTGCTGAGTTATATCAGGCTCAGCTTCGCATTGTTCGCTATGTTCAAGATCAATATTTTTCTAAAGAGATTTCCCTTCTTCGAGAACGAAAACTTTTGCCCAAATCGCTTCGTAAACTTTCGCCGTTTCTTGATGAACAGGGAACTCTTAGAGTTGGTAGTAGATTGGCTAATACTCCATTGCCGTTTGACACTAAATTTCCCGCACTGCTACCAAGTAAAAGTCGGTTGACTGATCTAATTGTCGAAGATTGTCATGTCACCAATCTTCACGTAGGCATCCAAACCGTTCAATTTCTTTTGCAGCAACGATTTTGGATTCTTTCCGCAAAGAGAGTTATTCGTAGTGTCATAGCTCACTTAAGACGTGTCGTTGGAGATCGAATCTCTAAAGAACTTTCTACTGTATTTGCGCAGGTCGAAGCAGTTTTAAACTCGCGACCTATAACCCCTTGTAGCAACGATCCATCGGATCTTACCGCCTTGAGTCCTGGAACGTTTCTTACCATGTAACCTTTAACAGCACCTCCTGAATCTGATTTCTTATCTGTCCCATCTAATCGTCTCAACAGATGGCAGTTACTGAGTCGTTTGCATATATGAATATTTACATACTCTTCATCAACGGAGTAAATGGACTGATCCCTCGGAGGTTGTTAAGCCAGGTACTCTTGTTATTTTGAAGCAAGACACTTCACCTCCTTTGAATTGGCCATTAGGGCGCATTATTGACGTACATCCTGGAGGTGATGGTGTTGTACGCGTTGCTACAGTTAGAACTGCAAGTGGTACTTTGAAGCGACCTCTTGTAAAGCTTTGTCCACTGCCAGTGGACCCTTAGTTTTGAAATAAGTAATTCAAGGCTGGCGGAATGGTGCGTTCCCGCAATTTGTTTAGTGTATTGTTTTCAATTTGATTGAATTACTTCATTGATTTTTAAACTTCTGCACCTTTTCTAAAACTTTCCGTCGCGCTAATGCTAATTTTAAATGTTTTTTGCGTGTAAAATATACACAGTATTGATATTCGTGTTTCGGTTCCCTAGCTGTTTGGACGCTTGGGAGATTCGTGTATTGTTCTCCGAACTTTTCGGTTGGTGTGATTCCGTCTGAAGAGACGACGCTTATTGTTGTTTTTTGCGTTACGATTTCGCGAGTTCTTAGCTCCGTTCGTAACGACCGCTAAACCGCTTTCATTTTGTTTCTTTTGTGTTTACAAAAGCGCATCGTTTGTTGTTAAACCCGCATTTTTTGTATGCTCAATCAATGAACATTACGTCGCTATTTTTTGTGTAACGTGTTGTCCAGGCGAAGCTCTAAAAAACTGTTCCTGCTGTTACGGGGCTAGCCTCTGAAGAAAGAAGACCCAAGAAAACACTTGAGCTTCGACTTAAAGGTTATTGATAACTTTTATTTGGTGATTCGTTTATGTGAAGGCACGTGTTTATTGATTGTTCCGCTAAAAGTCCTTCGTCAATTATATTCTTGCATTGAACCAGCATTGAACTAAAACCGCAACATCTAATTCATACATTTTTTTTTGGATAATATTCTATGGAATGTGCCATCGAAGACATTCCACACTGTATGCAGGTATAAGCAATTATGATTGGAATGACTTAGTTAACTGTACAAATATAAATGCAGCGTATGACCTATTTTATTCAAAATTAGATTCCGTTTTCGATAAAAGTGTTCCGAAAACAGTACCTAAATTTAATTTAAAGTATCCGCCATGGTATACTAATGAAATAGCTAAAGCTTGTCTTTTCTCTCGGTATAAGCGTACATTTGATATGGATGTTTACAATGATTTTGGTATTTTGCGTGCTAAAATTAAAAAAGATATTGCAATTAGTTATCAAAACTACATGAGAAACATTGAACAAAAATTATCTAATAATCCTATATATTTTTGGAGCTACATTGACTCGCGGAAAACTAACCCCAGTATACCAAATTCAATGAATTATGGAACTATTTCAGTAGATAATCCACAGGATATAGCAAATTTATTTGCTAACTTTTTTCAATCGGCATTTATTATATCTTCTTATCTAGATGTATATCTTCTGCCTTGTACTAATTATAATAGTTGCACGATACCATCGGTTTCTGCTAACAATGTTCGAGTATTACAAGCCCTTCGCCGATTAAAACCAAAAATCACTAGGGGTCCAGACGGCATAGTAGTAGAACTTTTCCGGTTCTATGGAGATATTCTAGAGTTTGTCCAATATGGAAGAAAGGAGACAAAACATATATTGAAAATTATATATATATCGATTCAAGTTGCCATCACTGATCACATATGATATGATTTCCAACAATTCTTGCACAAACATTAACTTTTTCAGGATATTGCCTGTTTCTCTGCCATCCAGTGAGCATTCTCATGAGACCAATAGCGGAATTTTTGACGATTAACATAACCGTGAAGTGTAAATGTGCTCTAATGAGAAAATAAAACATCTAATCTTAACATCATTTGTTTACAGAAATACGTTTTCCTATCGAAATGGTCTTCCATGAGCTCGCATCATTTTATAGGGATGCATTTTACTTTCCTTTAATACTCGAAAAATTGATGTGTGGCTAATGTTGATCAGTGCGGCTTTTCTTGAAACTAAAGCATATTATCCAATTTTGTATTATCACTTAGTGCATTGGCAGCTACTTTTTTATCTGTCTTGCATGAGCAAGCTCGCGAAACTGTTTTTCTATTTTGCTACTTATTTCTTGGGATACAGGCGGCAAATTTGGAAAATTTTCGTGAAATATGTAAGAAACTTCCATTTGTATCCGTGTGTTCTCTCCATAACCAATCATTTGCAGAATGGTTATTTTGTGCAATTCTGGTAAATGAAGCATTTTTCTGATATGATTACCTACAGTTAACGAAATTCAAACGACAATAGCACTGAAACTGATCACCACTGTCATGCAGGCAGACAACAAGATGCTAAGGCTATGAGCTTTGACGAAAATAAAAAAAACTGTATTTTTTTAAAATCAGTACAAAGGAACGCAGGAATGGTTTTTGCTTACTATCTCAATATCAAGAGCTAAATGCGCATTAAGTATTGAGTGTAATGTGAAATAAAATAATTTTCTTTTTTTAATGTTTATTTTTGTAATAAATTTGAACACACTTAATATTTCCGAATTAGTTCAAGATATATGTGTAGAATTTTCTGGAGAATCAATATATATATATATATATATATATATATATATATATATATACAGGGGCTTGTATTTAAAAACAGAAAGTTGATATTGGCCACTGTCACATAACACACTCTATATAATTTTTTTGTTGAATTAAAAAATACAAATCGATGTGTCCAAGCGTTTTTCCTTACAAGCCCTCCTTTATTCGTTATGGAATTTATTATTAAACACTTCATGAAAAATGGGTCACTAGCTCCTAGTCTGCTACAAAATGAGCTACTATATGTTCAATTTCGTTAATTGGTTCCTTATATAATGGAACTTTTACTCGGAATGAAAAAAATTTTATGTTACGATTAAAACATTCTCATTAACTTCTTCTTATGTATATGTAAAGAAATTAAAATTCCCGTTAAGAAATTTTTTATTGATAAATACTAATAAACGGCACTCCAAATTTCTTTACATATATATGTTTTAATATTTTATTGAATCCTTTACAAAAATCTTTCATACACCTTTTGCATATGAAAAATGATTGCTCCATCATTATATCTGTCTCCATGGCGTTTTGGTATTCCATTTTGCTAAATTTATTAGATATATTTATATATGGATAAAGTTTCACAGGTACCCTTAGAAATTTGTTGGATAGAGTCGTCCAGGCGATCAGTCGAGAATGGCCAAATATTTTCAATTATAAAACGTTTTTATATTTTAAATTTTGGAAAACTCTAGATCAACCCTTCTACTTTCCAAGCCTGGTATATTCATAATGATAGGTCATTTAGTGAGATAATATGGCTCCTTAAAAAATGTTCTTTCATAAGTTTGGCTTAAATTATGCAAAAAGTACCGGGGCTGCAATATTTATTTTTAGAACGTAAACTGTAAACAATATTTAATTTTATGTCAATTAGTCATGTTTAATCATTAGCACACCTTGAAGCCAAGATCGAAAACAATGTGTAATATTAGTGAATATTTAAAAAAGAGATTGATAGCTTTGTTGATAACTTAAATTTGTCAGACAATCCTTTACCAACTGTGATGTGCCCATCTTGAAAATTATGTGTTTTAAGAGGATCAAAAATAAGAAGATTTAAACAATTTTCGTTGGAAGAAAATATTAACAAGTTTACTTTAACTCGAAATAATTTAAGATCTTAAAAGGCCGATGGTACGTGCAAGTTTCATTTATATTATGTGGCTAATAGTTATTTTCTACAGAAAAAAATTTCTACAACTACTAGGATGACCAACAAAAAGACATTAAAAAATGTCTGTTTTAAATGTTATACTCAAATCGGGAAAGGTATAAAACATAAATGCAAATACACAACACTTTTGGATAATATAAAAAATTACATACTTGACAAAAATGATAAGAAGCAGAAAGAACATTTAATTGTAGATATTTTGAAAGATTCCAGTAATAATAACAAAAAAAATTTTTACGAAAACAGATAGTGATGAAACATTTATTCTTTCTCAAAAGCTAGGTAAACCGGTAGAAGTTGTACTAAAGCGTAACAAAAGATGTGAAAGAAGTATTATTTCATGTCACATATTGCAAAAATTTCAAAGAAATTTAAACCTCAGTAACCAAAAATTATATGGACTGGCAATCGCAATTAGTTCTGAAAATGGTTCGTTGAAAAATTTCATGTACTCGCTGATTTTATTGAAGTTAGAGAGTTTACATTTGTCACACTATTAAAAAATAATACCACAAACACTACAACAGAAGTCGTAATTTGTAAAAATGTGAGTGGACTCATTGACTTTGTGACAAGAAAACGTAATTTAAGTAAGGAACAAGTTGATATTAAGTTTGGTGTCAATAAAGGTCAGGTCCTAAAAATTTGCACGTCACTTCAAGATCCAAATGATTTTATTCAAGAGTTCAAAAGGAAAAAAGACTATAATAAAATATTCTCTGATTCTGGTGTTAAAAAATCTTTAGTTCTTTGTATAGCTCCAAATATACAAGAAAATTATGCAAACATTTCCCTTTTGTGGTCACAATTAAAAATCAATAATATATATTTCTTCAGATTTGAAAATTGTTAATATTCTCCTTCAAATAATTTAACTGTTAGAGTTGTTTCAAGAACAATAAATCAATGTCAAGATTATTACAATAGCAAAGTACGTTAAAAATTGTGTTAATGCACCTCTCTTGCCAAAAGTTCATAAGAAAATCTTTCATTACATACCACCATCTGAATAGCACCTTTTGCTGGGAGCTGTCAATACAATTTTTAATAAAATGTCAGGTGACTATGAGAACATTGCCTTAGCATGGGCAAGGAAATGTAATGTATCAAAAAAGTGTACACAAGGCGTTAATTATACATTTGCAGGGAACGACTGTAAGAAACTGCTGGATTCCATTGACATGTTAGACTCTATGAAATGCTTGGGTATCTGTAAATACGTTGACGTATTTAGAAAATTAAGAAACATTGTTGTTGAGTGTTTTTCTACTAAAAACTAAATTCACAGGAGTACTCTAACTCTCCAAACTTAGACAGAAACTTAACAATTAGGGAATAAATTCGTACAGAACACCTTAACGACGAAGAGCGAGAACTTATCACGAACCTCTGCTTAGAATTCGAATATATATTCTATCTTGAAGGTGATATTTTGACTTTCACTAATGCCGCCAAATACTCTATAGATACGAATATTGCCAAGCCCGTTTTCACAAAATCTTACATTATCTTATTGACAACACATTGGTCCATGCTACAAGAACTTCCAAGAATGTCCAAAATGTAGGCATTCCTTTCAACTGCTGCAACGGCATTCCAGCCGCCAATGAAATGCCAAACCTAACACGCCTACAGTTACAAGAATTAGTTGTATAATACCTAAAGACCTACATGTTTCCAACCATAAGCTCACCCAATATTCTTGGGAACTGGAAAAGTTGATGAAACAACCACCTTAGAAAAGCATAAGTCCTGGCTCACAATCACAACAACCACTTTAATAGCAATCTATATATAAATAGGCAAAGACAGCCAATTAGGTACCATTTTCTCCTGTGTCTGTCAACCGATTTTCTTTATTTTTGTTTTGTTTAGTAGCTATTGGCGACTTTCAGTGCAGAATGCTAAAATTTATTTACAATATGGGTTCATTCATAAAATAAAATATAATAAAAAAAAAACATTATAGACGTCCATACTGTCAATGCCAAACAGATAACAGTAACAGTGCTTGGATAGAAAGTCGTATGATGGATTGACTCCAATGTGAAAAACGAATTAAATTAAACTAAAAAGTAACAAATTTTGATCAGTTTCTAAAGTTATTCTACATTTGATGCCTTTGAAATTGAACCCAGGAAAATTTATATTACATAATAATGGCCATACATTGGACTGTCGCAAGTTTGCAACATTGCTTTGTCAATATGGTTTGTTAACTAAAATAAGAATTATGTTGCAATCGATGAATTTATTTCTGATAATATTTTCTTAATTTTAATGTTATACTTTCAATTTAAAGATTCTTTTAATTTTTACCGTATAATTTTCATATAATTTGAATAAGATGACGAAAAATGTGAATTAATGCATTGAAGGTAATATTCAAGACAAGTAGTTAGATCTGGCAGCCCTGAACTCATGACTATCTTTGATGTGGCGCCTTGATTTGAATTTTGACATTTCAAAATAATGTTTGGTGTAAGATATTATAGCACGATGATAAAGAGAACTTGAAAATTCAATGTGTAAAGTTCAAGATTTCAGCATCATTCACTTCGAACAAATGTGAGTATTACTTATTTATCATTAATTAACAACAGATTATATTTCTTTATATTTTCCATACAAAATAGAAATAGTCATTGCTTACTAAGTGTTTCATTTAAGTTAATGAAATTATATTGAATCTTAAGATTTTGGTTGAAGGTTTATTAATATATACTTATGTTTTGTACTATTTGGAATTCATTAGTAGGTATAACATCTTCATACTAACTTTTGAGTTGGTTGATTTCATTTTCTGCGACCTGAAATAGCTAACTGTGAAATACCAGAATAAATTTTATTTTGATGAAATAGGGTAGAATTTCGACCACTGGGCGACCACTAGCTGTGATTATACTCCTCACCTTGAAGTCAATCCAGAAGAGGTTCATGAAAACCACTACATCCAGCACCGCTGCCCAGCTGCTCCTGAGTCCTGACGATATGGAACTCCAGAACTTGACATAAAACTTAGCACGAACTTACATCGCAACAATTCAACATTCCCAGATGACTCAGCGACACATGCACTATCATATTACGAAGCTGCCAACATCCTTGAGAACTGCTGTGTCAACAATGCCTATTCAGCATCTTTAATATTATACATTAAATGTAGAATGGGATTTTACTTATAGAGAGTTATCCAATAAGGTGTGCCAAAAGCAAAAGTAAAAAGTTTTTGATATATTGTTTGGGCCTGGTTATTATGTGTGGAATATATCACCCAAGTATCTTTCTACATATGGGATGGAATACTCTTAAGGTATTTTCGAAGACATAACTCGGCCATAACTTAACGGATGCTTATTTTCGAAGCACCCACCGGTACAAGAATGTTCGCATAAGAGTGACCCTACCAAAAAAGACCAATTCAGTTCACCAGCTATATTTTTGGTTTCACAAGCGTGCCAATGGTGTCTGGTATCACATATGTTGCTGATCTCGTTTCAGAGTTTGTTAAGTTATCCACATTGTAAATGGCAAACTTTCAGCCTCAGGTTTACTTAAACATATTATACTCTTGGTAACAATTCTTTTTGACACGTGTCACTTAAACAGAGCTGAGAAAATCCGTACCACGAAGTGGATAATTCGTCCTTTCAGTTATCGAAAACTTCCCATTCATTTTAAAAATTACTCGGTCTTTATAGCAATACCTCACATAATCAAAGTTTAAATAATAACACGCTCCCCCTTAACAATACTTAGTACTGCCAATGTATACTGACAGTATAAGATATATATAGGTGTCAAACTGAAGCGCTAGCTAAACGCCTGAAGTTATCGCTTAAATACTCGAAATTTGCTAAATAGAAAAACTAGTGTAATTGCCTATACAGCCTTGTTAACCATTCTTAGATATGGGATATTTGTATGCGTATTTGCGTACTTAACTAATCTTAAAAAATACAAGTTAGTTAAACTATATACCACTGTAGCTTAAAAAATGTGTATATTTTCGAAAAATCAATGTCGAAGATTAAATAGATATAAATCATACAAATGACACTACAAAGTCAATTACAATTTAATGTTCTTCGACATGTTAATAAAATGCTGTATTAAAAAAAGTTTATGATAATGAAATAATCATATATAATACTATTTCTTCTTCCTTCCATATTGAAGGTACTGTCACTTAGATTATATAAAAAAAGAAATTAAAATATATGTCTGTCAAAATTGCAATCCACTTATTTCGCATTTGTAAAAATCATATTCTAACAAAATTTGAGATTAACTTAAAAAGTTAACTGTTATTTTAGCAGCAAATTAAGTAATGACTTAAGGTTTCGAGATCAGAAGTTCTAGTTATAGTACCGAACAAAGTTTTTTAACTGGCACCATAAAAATGTTAAAAATTTAAAGCTCATTCAATGAATATTACAGAAAGTTTTAATATTGACAGTTCTTAAAATCGCGGAGAAACGTTAAAAATACAAAACGACTGCAGATAACAATATTAATTCTGATATAATAAAATTCTACTTCTTGTTATTCCAAAATTGTTATTTTATCAACTGTTCAAAACTTGTGAGAATTATAAATTTTAAAAAACGTCACATTGTAGTAAATGATATAACTTCGTTAATTTGTCAACTTTGCCTAGTAATGTATATGCAAATAATTGTTTTATCTATAAATACAACATTTTCGTTTTGTAGTTATCCAGATAAATTTAATTATTGCTTAACTTTTTTAAGTAACTGTATTTCCCACACATTCCTGAGCGGCAGCAAATTGGTGTTCTTAAGTCAAGGATCCTTCTGAAATAACAGTGACAATGTTCACAAATATCTTTTGTGATAGGAGAGTAGAAAATGAACAACTTAAGTTCATCACAGGTGTTTTGTATCTCATTTTTTCTACTTTCTAATAGTGTCTGAAGAATGAATATGGCTAGCGTCCAGAAAATTTAATTTTAAAAATTGTCAGAACTTAACTGAAGAGTATTTGAATATATTATTTTTTTCGTGGTCATTACATAGAATAAAATGTATTTTATTCTTTTTATTTTATGTCCAAATTCAGATAAATTTATGTAAAGAGGAAAGTAAATACTACCTTTTTACTTAAACTTTAGCTATGGATGAAAATTCTTTGCGACGTCATACGCTAGTAAACCACGATGATTGTATTTCGCGTTTATATGATTATTTTCGGTTTTTGAGTTATTCCTAACACATTTTTTAGATACTTCCCCAAAAATTTAATTATTATAATAAATTAATTCGTAGTACCTAAAATTTTTCGTGCGAATAACACAAAACTGCTTAATATAGACTAATTTATATGGTTTTACTATACTAGTAAAACTACGTTGATTTTTATGCTCTTTAACTTAAAAATGTTAAAAAAGGAAAGTTTCATTCAGAAATCGTTTATATGTTTATATCAATACAAGAAAAATAAAAGTTATTGAGAAGATTTTAAAAATCTTATTATAGTATTTGTTGGTTATGTTGACCCACTGCGTCGGATTCATAACAAAAGCAAAGAACTTTTGGAATTTCGCAAATCTCCACGAATTTTGTGGGAGGGGGTTCCTTTTGTTCAAAGCAACAGTCTGAGAATCCAAAATAGCAAAACTATTCTTTGGTTCGGAAGCCTGTAAAGTTTGGAGCTTGTTTCGACTTCGATTCGTCTTCTTCGACCAGGGAAAGAACCTTGAGACAAGTAGAATTTAGTAGATTTCTTAGAGAGGTTGAATTACAAAAGAGTTGGAAAAGACAAACGTTCTCCAGAATTTTGAAAAATACAAAAGTTATCCAGATTGTGTGAAACTTCGAGAAACCCAGACATCAAAGATTTGATGTTTCTAGTAGTTCAAGAAGTGATTCTTCAAAGAGAGAGAACAAATTCGTTCAAATTATCTAAGGCACAAAGGTTGTACCGGTGTCCGGGTGTCTCGAAGTTTCACACAATCTGGATGACTTTTGTCTTTTCGAAAACAAGTGGCTTTTGCGATTTGAAGCCATAACTTCATCCGATAAAAGTACTTTTCTGACTGAATTTCACCCTGCTTTTCATGTTTTTGTGTGAAGATTTTTACTATTAAGAGAGGTTACATCAAACAATTATTATAGTTAGAACACAAGAATGAGTATATTTTTTGAAATAGGAAAATATAATACTTATTGTTTTTAGTTTATAGAAGCTGTGTTTAAATTTAATGCTCAATATTCTGTATTAAAGGTTAGGTATTTATCAACGGTAATTTAAAAATACAAAAAATAGTACTTATACTTAAATGATACTCCTAAATAAAAATAATACTACTCATTGGATCTTGCCTGGCTAATGGCAAACACTTTTGCCTTATTTTACAGTTTGTTGGCACAGAAACAAACACATTTTGGGATAATATATAGATTTATTTTGGCGACCCTACACACTACTTGTTTACCTTTCTCAATTACTGTATTATTTTGGATTTAATTTGGTGGTGTTTGTTGTAGGTCCTTTTTTAATTTGAAGCCTGTCAATTCTGATGGATACATGTATATGATTATAGTTTTTTAAGTGAATTTGAATATATGGATGTGGAAGATATTTAGTTTTAAAAGGATCGTGCCACAAGTTATATAATAAATAAATAAAATAAATAAAGGACTTTTATTAATAAGATAATAGATAACAAAAATAATTAAAATACAAGAATTGGGCGAGTTTCAGCCGCAGGTTACCTTGCTAGCTGTTCTTACAACTATAACACGTCTCGTTTTGGATTTGTTGCCCAAATTTTTAATTTTTCAAATTGCTGTTGTGAATTGGCCACACAGGTCATGCGATTTGTCATCGTTTTAATGCAGTTTTGATGCAGATAATCCTGGAGGAAATTTGAATGAAAGTCAAGAAGATTTTTTTATTTTGTTTTATGTTGCTACTACTAATTTCAGTAGTTGAACTGTAAAATTAAATTCAGTAATTCAATAACAATAATATATTTCGAGAAGCAAAGCAAACGAAACAATTCAAGATAGATCAAGATTTTTTAAATATAATTTATTTCTTCGTTTAGTTGTCTCTCTGATTTTCAGATAGAACGCATCTGAAAATAAGTAAGTTTGTACTAGCCAAGAAAGTAGACAAATCTTTTTTACTCACAGCTGTTTATGCGCTACTATAGAAAACTTCTGCCGTTCAAAACAAAGTTCCAAACTGTTGGTTTGAAGAATTTACTCTTTCCATGTAGCAGCAAGGGCGGATCCAGACACGTGTTTCCGGGGGGGGGGCGATTTTATGCTTCAGGGGGGGCATCCTGTATTCAATTTACCAAAATATAGTTTTAACCCATATTTGTTGGACTGTTACATTGAAATTAGTCGATATGTAGTTTAAACCCATACAAGTGACCTTATTCTAGGCTGTTTGAGTTAAGATTACCTCGTTTTAACATTCAATTTGCTAACTTTGAGGCTCTCGGTCGGGGCGATCGCCCCCATCGCCCCCCTTGGATCCACCCATGGTAGGTAGGTCCTAAAAGTAAATGTTACAGGATCCGGGAAAAAGAATTGTTTCTGCTTTGTTGATAAGAAAACGTTTTGTATTATAATAAATATACATTGTTGTTAGTATGAACACATGATGTCTGATTATTGCTTGAAGATCATACCTGAACCGAACTCACTAGCAAAGAATATCGAATATTTACCTTGCTTTATGTTAAGTGATGTAACAATAAATTAAATATATGACGTAATGATTTTCTGATTCTGAAAAAGTTATGTACTGTTCGAATTCTAGTATAGAAAGTATAGTGTGTTGATTTTGTTCCAAATACATTTTTTTCCCAATGGACATCTCATCCCTATAAATTTAAAAGTTAGTTGATGTCTGGGTTCTGTTTGACCAAAGTCAGAAACTGCCAAATTTGTGATTACAAGTTGGTTTCTGAATGATAATGTTTTTGTCTGCATATTTCAAAAGTCCAAACGTTTCAAGGTCTAAATCAGACCCCGGTTTCAATGGTATTACACAAAATGAACAAGAAATTTAAAAATTAAAAAATTAAAAGAATTCGTAATGACAAATATCGTAATCACAATTTGACAATAATATTTAATTTTTCAATTTGGTTTGATTACAATTGTTCAAATACAAGTGTTTCGCCAATAATTTTTTCAACTTCTTAAAAATGTTA
Organism: Octodonta nipae; assembly: GCA_034190945.1. Classification (NCBI taxonomy): domain Eukaryota; kingdom Metazoa; phylum Arthropoda; class Insecta; order Coleoptera; family Chrysomelidae; genus Octodonta; species Octodonta nipae. The sequence continues at coordinate 177,926,979 of CM067216.1, forward strand.
CAGTTGTAGTGCTTACTTTAAAAGAAAGAAAAATATTATTAGAATGCCACTCGAATGCTTTTAGTCTACTGTTCCAGGTAAACCAAAATTTGTGAGTGGTTTTATGCGTCGCCAATATGTTTTTCTTCTTGGGGTTAACTGACACCAAGTGTGGTATTAGTATCGAATTGAACTTACCCATATTGGTCCCTAAGTATCGAAAGGGAAAATAGCCGGTATTGAAAGCATAGTATCGATACCCGTATCATTTTAGTAGTATAGCACAGTCCTTTATATTCCCATTTAATTTCTTCTTTTATTTATGGTGTTTTTATGGATCAAGACACAACACTTTATTTTGCGAGTACTGTTCTGTCAAAATAAAAATCAGGTTCATTTGGACGATGCCTAGTTAAGGCTAAATTTAAATAAAGTAATAAAAAAATTGTAATTTAAGTTGTTAGAGTTTACTTTTAAATCAATTTTGAATAAATTAATAAGTAGAAAAAAAGAGGAATTGTTTGTAAGTGAATTGGACATTTGCATTTGAACTGAAATAGGGAACTTTACTATAAATGTCAAATGTCAAAATACAGTGTGAACATTTTGTTGTTTTCTAAAAGATAGTTGCCATAACTTGTCTCTAATTTGTATTTTCTGATTTTTTTTGGAATAATACGACAAATATCTGGAAAGTCTTCAAATACTCCAAACGTTTCCGAGTTTAAATTAGAGTTTAATATTAAAATCTTAATGTTACATTGGGAAGCTTTCAATTTTTAATTTTCTTACTCAGTTGTGTTAATTTTTGTTGTTATTGAAAACGGGGTCTGACTTAGACCCTAAAACGTTTGTATTATTTGATACATACAATACAATACACAGACTTCTCAGCAATCGTGGTGTTATTCCAAAACAAAAACATAAAAATACAAATAAACATTATACCGGTTAATATTGAAATGGGATATACAAAAAAAGTAGAAATTAATTGGGTTGTTGTTGCTTTTGAGAGTTGTGCCATATTTATCCTCATTTGTTTTGAAGTGGGATTTCTGGTAAGGTACGCTACCCTGAAATGACATTGTTAGAATTGGTACATTGTAAAAAGCCCTCATCTACATGATCTTCTCAAAAGACATTAGATGTGATTGAATTTTAAAATGTTTGTCACTCATGTAGAACCAAGTGATTAGAAAAGACTCATTGGATAAGACCTTATTAGAAAAACCTACTCGATTGATAACAGATTTTTTGGTACTATCATCTGGTCGTGTTCATACATTCAGAGCAAAGGACCACCAAATTGCTCATAACGATTCATGGATTGGAAAATTCTGACCAGCCAGAAATGGGCTGGTCTCCAGTAATCCTGAGCTTGGAGGTGACAAATGATAATTTGTGCCAACGAAAGACAAACTGGTTATTAGAGAGCCAAATCTTATCAAGAACTCTATGTGATATAATCAGCACTTTAATTCTTGTATTGGTCTAATCAATACTTTTCTCGTAAGAACAATTTGGTATCATTGTCTTTATTTTGCATTTAAAAAAGAAAAGGTATCCCGAAAGACAGATTATGTAATAGTATACATATATCAATAAATGTAATGAAAAAATTGATCCCCTAACGACACTGTCGGATTTGAAACAAGTAAGTTATGTAATGTGAATAGAGTTGGTGGTTACTTGGTGGAAGTTAAAACTCATGATGAATTAATACACAGTATTACAAGTGCGTCTAAATAAAGTGGAATTCAGTAATACTGTGTATTAATTCATTATAAGCGATGTAACCACATTTATTGTTACTGAATTCAAATCAATTCAAATCTAAACTGTAGTAATTTGTGAAAGAATTTAATTGTCTTGTATAACTTGTGTACAATGAAAATCACAAAATCCTGTACAAAAAATTTATTGTTACTGAAGAACTTGCAGCTTTTACCGAACTCGAAATTTCAAAATTGAGTGGCAAATTGACCTCGCTTTTGCTTAATTACTTTTTCGAAGAAAATCCTTATTCTGGTATCCTGCTATTATCAAATTGTATGAAACTATGGAATAACTCATTATCAGTAATTGATGTATAAAATTTTTGTTTTAGATAGTTCTATAAATTTTCCATGAACATAGAGTCTTATCTAGTAGGTATCCTACCTTGATATGGGTAGCTTTCCTGACCTGTTCTACTGTTATACCTGACTATGTTTCTTGATGTTGATGGCCTTTTCTCCGCTGGTTTCCTGATATCTTAGAATGGTGTGTTACTTGGAAGTTTGAACGCTACTGGAATACAACTACTCGATTTGCCCACTGGTATTTTAAGAACTGTTTCACCTGTGTAGGTACGTTAGTATGTAGGTGTTTTTTTCAGAAACTGCATTTTGTCAGGGGGGGAGGGGGGCTTGTATGAGGTAACCTATATACTTATGAGAAGATTATTGTATATTAACTATAAGTAATAATTGTGTTTCTTTTAAATCATATTCGTTAATGAATCATAAACCTCAAGGAAGTTAATAATAATAACAAAAAAATAAAACTAACTGTAACGGTATTCTATAGTAGAGTAATGAATAATATATTTTATAGTTAAAGACAAAATATTAGATATGAATGCACAAGACATTCTGGTAAATATAATTTCGCAACAAATTAACTGCAAGGTTTGTTATAACATTGCACAATAGCATCCCAGCTAGCAATACTTTATATTTGCTTAATTTTTTTTAAAAGCACATATTAAAAAGTTATTTATAACGTAAAACTGTCACTTATTATATATATTAAGTGACAGTTTATATATATATATATATATATATATATATATATATATATATATATATATATAATTGATTATACAATAGTTAAGAAGAGACAAATAACCACTTAGATCTGGCGAAACTGATCAATTGCGGGGGACAGTTATGAAGGAAATTGAGACAGCTCTATGAAAGAATAAATTGAATGATAGGAGGCCCAAGTTACATTTATTTTAAAAATAAGGAGAAGAACACAAATGTATAAACTACGGAGGAATTAGCGTTCTGCCAAATGTAGGAAGAATATATAATCTCAAGTAGAAAAAAGGAGAAGAATAAGCAAGCTTCACGTCAGGAAGGTTTTGCTTTCCAGCAACTAATAGAAAAAGCAGGCAACTATGGTACTGAGGAAAAGATTTTCTGAAGCTATCAGAAACTCTCATGTGAGCAGTTAAAAACTTGTATAAAAACAAATCGGTGTAAATAAAATCTAATGGTTTAAATTTCCAAGGAGACTCTAGGAATGCCCTAAATCACCAATTTTATTTAAATTATATTTAGAAGATACGTGAAGACCATGGAAAAAAAATTGCCAAAAAACCCGAAATACTATTAGACGAAGATCCTTACATCCTTTGCGGACGACCAGGTGGTAATAGCCCAAAATGAAGAGGACAATATGTAAACTAATATACATTTTATAAGCTGATTATAATAAAAGAAAGTTATTTGTTGTTCCAGTATTTATGTATAAGGATGAATGTTTCTAAAACGGCATGAGTTTTGAGAACTCATTTACAGAGGTAATCTATGTACTCATGGAGCTGTTCTAATATACAAAATAGATAAATTAATTGGATACTTGTTATTCCCCAGTTTCGTTAGTTGGAACATTTTGACGTCACCAGGCACGTCGTTCTTGACTTTGGCCATCTAATTCAGGGTTTTTTTGAGCTGACGAAACACGCCCATCGTTGCTGACTTAGCTTATTTATAGGTAAAGATTTAAGAAAACAATTGTACTTTATCTCGATATGAATTGCGATACCTAGGAATTTCGAAAAAAACTAGCCACAGAGACTCCAAATCCTAAAAATCCTAGATTTCGCAATTCATTTTGCGATAAAATATTAAATTTAGTTGTATGTACTAAACACATAAATAATTATTCGAGATTTCAATTAGTTGAGGGGATCGCAACTGATGAAGGGTCGCGACTAGAAACAATATATTTTCTTAAGTTCAATGGATTAATTAATCTCGGAATAGTTAAAATAAAACGAGAGTGTTCATGTTTTCCTTAATTTTCATTATTAGGTACATACAACGACCATATTCTTTTATGATTTTATTGTCTATTTTGATAGACAGTCTCATGATTTGTCGGTCCTCTCTCTCTCTCTCTCACACACACACACACACTTTCCCTCTCTCTCTCTCTCTCTCTCTCTACCTGTCTCTCTCACGCTCTCACTCTCTCTCACTCTCTCTCTCTAAAAATAATTAATACTTTTACCACTGGAAATGGCATATTTCAATGTTATTAATAATACAGTTTGGAAAATGGTACTTAGACGATTGCTGTTGGAGAGGTTTTTTTCAGTTTTCTTGAGGCATCTTCATAGTTATTCCGTAGTGCCAAAATACAATTTTCAAAATATTAGTTACCATTGAGTAGTTAATACCTCAATTCGTTCGTTATTAGTATCACTATCCGGATTTTGATAAGACCTAGCAAAGATATTTCTAAGATCGGACCTAACACTTAGAATAATACTACAGACATAAAATACATAAAACATGGTCGTTCTGAGGTTTGAATCCGCCCATGTAATACTAATGTAAATATGTCTAATTCGTCAAAGTTATCACCTCTACAAAGATCAACATTGATACTCTGAACAACCAATACTTAAATTAGTAGTAATAATATCATCCATGATATTATAGTCCGGCAGCCAGTGACAGAATTACTTCGGGGAAATATTTCTTTAGCTATCCCATGAGCACCATGAACGGCAGCTTGAGGACCATGTGTGGGTTGGGGCATGGGGGCGCTTACCTCAGCTGACGACCTTTCCCCAACATACAGCCCGCGGATGCTTTTTTTTTGTTTAAATAATAATATAAACAATCACCAAAAAATTTTTCAAGTACGAGGAAATGACTGATTTTTTTTTTATTTTATCGCGTTCGTATCTGCAGCTGACGTGGAATTCACCATGTTGCAGCCAGCTGACGTTTTTTTTTGTTATAGTATTGTACCAACTATTCTCTTCGAGGTGTCATTATTTTGTACACCTCGAAGAGAGTATTCAATATCTCTAACATGTGAAGTTAACCTGAAAATCATCGTGACATTCTAACCTAGGAGTTACGGGTAACAACACATGGAACGGTTCCAGATTTGGAATCTCTATGTGCTAGTTTCCCCTAGATGTCGGGCTTTACATCTCGCGTCTTCATATTGTACCAACTGTTGTTTGACAAATTTTCAACCGGAAGGAAATTAATTAAAATATTTTTTTACGGAATTGGGGCGCTACCATGCCCCAACCCACCCAAGTAAAGCTTTTCACAAAGGATTGGCCGAGAGGAAATGATTGACCTCAGAATGTCACTGGCTCCCGGACTACTATTACTGAAAAGATAAACTCATTTTATCTCTCTTACATGACGGACTTCCCTAATTGACCACCTTCCCCGTTGATCTATTTATTTACATTTGTATAAGAAACTGTTGTTTTATTTACATATTTCTAATTGATGTTTAAGATGGTTATTTATTTTATTATGGTGAACATTTGAGTTGGCAGTTATTTTAAATTTACAAGGGATAAACACGTTTGTTGACAGTGGGATTTTAAATCGTATCAATAAGATAAAATCACTAATGATATGATCAAATTCTTTTGTAGAAAGTTGACAGGTAAATTGTGGAAATTACTAAAAACTTGAATACTAGTAAGTACAATACACTCTCGTTATCATTCTATACACAACCATCTTTAAGACTTTTTCCACCCAAAAACGCACTGTGAGTATACAAACGCAAAAATAAGTATTTTGTTACTACTTGTTTTGTTTTCCATATATTTTTCAAGGTTTTATATATTATTTTTTAATTAATTAAAAATGGCATAATGTTATTTTATATATCTATTGTTAATACTATATTTTTTTTTAATGATATTGTGTGAGAAAATAGGGTATGTTCCAGGTAATATCCATATGACATTTTCTTGGTTAAACATGACATATGATAAGGTATAGATTTAACTACATTAAATAGTAATATTAAGGAAAAAACCATTAGAAAAAGAATGCTATCAACTATCGTAAATTAAATTAACGTTTGGTGTTTAGTATATTTTTGTAAGTGTAATGTAACTAATGTATATGTTTCCAGAGTTTTAGAAAATACTTTAAAAATGTATGTGTTAATTTAAAAAATATAAATCCTTCGCAGTTAGCTCGTTTTATGTAAATATAAATAACTATATAGTTTTATAATAAATTTGTATACTCCTAGTATCTTATAAGAGATTTGAAATCTTAAAGAAATACGTTTTTTATACCATTATAATAACGTTGTGAAATTGAATGGGTGTCACGGCGTGACGCCATGCTCGCCAACAAACGAGTTTGGAATGATGAAGTGAACAAATCTTATCTTATTGTTCTATAGTCCTCATCTGACTTTTTGTTCATACGCAGAAGTCCCACTATCTGAAGTAGGCGATCGCCTGTTTGGAAATATTCGAAAAGTTTCGGCATAATTGAAACCGGTGAGTATGTCCAAGGGATATTCGAGTAATTGAAATTGAGTATGCTTGGCACCAGGGGAGGATCCAGGATTGGGGGGGGGGCTTGATCCCGTTTGGGGGCTTGACGTCACTGAAGGTTGGTTTTAGCACAATAAACACTAAAAAAGCATACCACTCAGATGATTTCGGGGGGTTGAGCCCCTTAACCCACCCCCTGGATCTGCCAGTGCCTGATTAGGTATTTCTTGAGAAGGGTCCACCACATATTACTAAAACTCACCAAGGAGAAGGAGTGGGCTTCTTGTTAGATCCATTGCCCAGTCTCTATAGGCTAACAAAGACGTCGGTGCATGATCCTAAGTAATAAAATTTCCTGGTTATAAATATTTTATTGAAAACTGGAAATATCATCATTATTTTTGGCTTATCATGTATGTAAGAAGTAATAATTTCAATAAAATACCACAAGAATCTGGAATCGATCCTGTCTCATAGGTCCAAGTCCCCAAGTCTAGTAAATGATTACTGATATGTATATTGAGTGCTTATAAAATTTTTAACCTGAATTTAATAAAAATTTTCTCAAATAAATATATTATTGCACATACAGATCTTGAGAAGAGGTTTACCCTGTAGTCAGATTTTATTACATAATAGCATTTATATCTAATATTTAATCCACATATTTATTTATGCAGACGGTAAGATCTCAAACCAAAATCCAATCTTTCCAATCAAAAAAGAAAAAAATAATGCATAAAATGAAAGTATATAGTGTCTTACATTAAGTTTTTAATTATCACAATTACCTTTTCATCATTGGAAATGCATTCTGGCCATACTGTCAAAAGGACAGACATTAATGTTCCCCGAACCATATACCTATCATAATCAAGCCATCTTTGGAAATAACCCTTCCCTTACATCAGTGAAAAGCACTTCTCAAATCACGGCCCTAAAGACAAAGAAATGTGGGCTGGCATAATTAAAACTTCACACCGCAGTAGGCTAGGCTTCGTTTCCATTGGGTCTCATTATTTTTTCTCTTCTTCTAATATGGAATATCATTTTTTCGAGCTGCGTAGGCAATCCGGAATTTTTTAATGATGTAAGATTCTAATTATCACCATCAACTTAATAGTGAATCTATGAATTCATTGAACGGGTTCCAACTTTATTTAGAGAAATTACAATGTAGTCCATTTGGCTTTGGTGCAAAAATAGATTCTCTTCTGTTGTCAAAGATCCTTTATAAAGCTTATATGGAGCATCATTCAATTTCTTAATAACTGCTGTGATACCTACTTCAATAGCTATAAAAACATTAGTTCCTTCAATTACAATCGAAACCTTTATTTGTTTGAATACATTACGTTTATGGAAATATTAATCAATATCTAATTTCCAATATCTCAAAATAATTAAATAAATTTTCTGGTAAATATTGTAATTTAATATCCTTATCCTTATTGTGGTAAATGCAGTCCCGTTTTTTTCCTCAGATTTCTTTTCTTTGAAGTTAAGACAGCAACAGATTCAAAATAAATGAAGCTTGTCCAAAGATGGGGATAATCAGTCCATCAATATTGCCATGAACGTACAAGCTATATAGGAAGTTCATTTAAATCACTTCAAAGAAAATGAAATATGAATAAGGAACGTATCTTCCCGGCTCGAATTATAAAGATTAGATTAAATTTCCTCCTTTTGGTTGCAATCGTTAAAATTAATATCCACAAAAGTAAATTCTACTCAGCAATTCGTATACCTAGGATGAAGTGAGATTTAGATTAAGATTATAAATGTTTTCTCGTTACGATAAATTTGATTTTCATAATGTGGACGATTAGAATATTGCTTCAAATATTCTTTTGGTATATATTATGTACTAAATATTTCAAAGTAAATATACAGCTTCCGATTCAGACGATGTCTAAAGAAAATTTAATTGTAGAACACTGTAGAGCAAACGTGTTTCAAGTTGTTAAATTTGATTGTTCGGTAAATCTTATCTCGTTATTACCGGCTCATTCAATCTCTTATCAATTATAGAAATTCTAACAGCACAAAAATTCATCATAAAATATGAGCAGACTTGGAGGACAACAATGTCCTATTTTCCTGGGAGTAGTTAGAAATATTTACATTTATTCTCTGGTGTCAGATGCAATAAAGAGTAAACTGTTGGGGAGTTAACTTATCTGAAAAAATGTTGTGAACTAATCACAAATGTAATAATAATAATGACGTTCTTTATCCCTTACATTTGCAGAAAATTATAGCTAGTGGTAAAACTTGGTCCTTAATCTTCTGTATTTTAAATGTTTAAATATTCTATAAATTATCAAAATGTATAAATTCTGAGATATTTTGCATAATCTACAAGGTATTCCTTTAGAGCAATCCTAAGTAGCTATGGAATTATATATAGCATCTGAGGACCTTTAGTAACAACTTCAACGAATTCAAGTTACAAATGAAAAAAAAACCTACAGTTAATGAAAACGGTATGAAGAACTCAAAAATATAAATTTTAAAAACTAGGTGTAAGTAGAAACAAAATTATACAAATTAACAAATATTTAAGTAATAAGTAAAATTACAGCTATTTGCATATTTAATGCTATCTTACTTGATATGCAAACACTAAGAAACGAGTGTACCAGAAAGAAAAACTATTGACTATATCAAATATAAAAAATACAATAAAATAATAATGTGCAATATAATATATAAATACAAATTATATTAACTTATATTATTATGTATGCAATCGAAGATTAGATTGTATGTAAACATAATTAGAAAAGTCTAAGTCAACCACAGAATCTAATCAGCTGTACCTTCCTAACCTAACTCAAAATCATGTTTCCCTGCTTTCCAAACTTTCTTTATTAAAGCTTTCAAGCGTATTTAATTCATCATAATTCCGTATTTAACATTTGTAATCTGTGCTATTTTGTTCTTCATAGTTCAGTTCCTTTTACGATTTGGGCCACCATTATTTTACTATGTAATTTTACTTTTTACCTATAAAACAAAGACTTGCCTAGTTTAGTTGAGTTCATTGCTAATTTATTATAATGTATTGTACTTTAATTTAAAATCCATTTACGTACTTTGAAAATACTTCAACTTAACTATGAGTAACATAATCCGACGGAAAGAAAACATTTATTTATATTTTTAGTTACACTGTTTTTAATTTGTGAATTTCAGAATTGTTCATAATTTAGTTGTTATAATTTACATTGATCTGCTTGAAGTTCGTTTTATTTACCTGTAAAATAGATTTTAATAATGATACTGATTCTAACACTAATCATTTGAGAATCGAAAATTGAAAGAAATCTATAGCCATACGGATATACAATGAAATTCTTCGTGGTAACTCTTAACATGCATGAAAGATCTGAAATTTGGAAATTCGATGAATTATTTACCAACCGCACTTATAGCTTCGAAATTTGTCGCAGAAACAAGGCAATACGTTCCCAATTCCGTCCATATTGATCATATGACAAAAACACATCATAACGAGTATTGCAAAATATGGGATGTCTAAATTCTGAAAACACACTTGTCACCAATCCTGCAGTTATGTATACAATACTAAGCAGATTTCATTCCTTTGCCTAAGCAAATCAAATAATCTAATTAATGCGAAGTATTACTTGAAATATTCAAAATGTGTTTACTTTCCTGTAATAAATGCAACATTTAGTAATGTGTCCAACTATTAGTTTCTGTTGCATATCAAAAACATAATTTTGTTCAGTCATCAATTTTTTTTTCAGACAATTAGCTCTAAATATAATCCTGCGGTCCTTTACCTGTTTACTGAAAAATTGAATACACCTGGAATATTAACGAAAATATTTCTTTCACAGGTTATTTCAAATTTAATAACAATTTTGTACAAAACTTTTCTACCTACGTTTTGAATATTATTTTATTAATAGTGGAAATATTCCGTCATACTATTTACTAATTTATAGAACTCAAAAGGTAACTGCATTGGTGAAAATAGTCATTTTTCTTGCAGGTACTATGGCCAAAGTATTTTTTAGTGTTAAAGCCAGTCAAAATTCCAGTCTAATGTAATTAGCAATATGACATTTACTAACAATCATACCTCATTTCCGGGAATACCTATCGGATATACATTAAAGCACGGAAACATCAAATGAAAATTAATAAAATATGACACAAACAGTTTTTTGGGAATTTTTTTGGGGTACTCGTTTCATATACTTTGGTCTTAATTCAACAGGCCTAATGTGTAAGTTCAATATTCTATCTATCAATAATTTATTAGAGATGTGGATTGACTGGTCAATAAGTATGCGTCCTGTCCATTCCTCTCACAAAACAGATGCGACCGTGATTTTTTTCTTATTTTAAAAGAAACTGACATTCAAAAGTGAATGTATGCCGCCTGGAAAAGTCGAAGAACTACCCAATCTGTAAATGACGAATTCCATAAACGACTCTGTAATTCAGTTTTCGTCAGGGAGGGACGTGAGAAGTCAGGCCTAGCTACTACTTCTATGCACAAATAAAGTTGATTTTTTAGAATAAAACGAAAAGGTTATGGCCATTTTTGGATAATTTGAGCTGATCAGTTAACCTATTTTCAACATTAATAATTATTAATATTGATTGTATATTTTTTCATAAGTGTGAGGTAATAAACAGCAATGAATGCATTTTGTAGCCTCTACTCACGTAACTTAAGATGCTCTATTATGATCACCAGGAAGCTTCGAAACCACAGTGTTTCTCATGAACAGGGGAGATTACATTTTCAACAAACCTTAAGCATCTTTTTCGTGGAAAGTACCGTCATTTAAGGGATTCCCTTCGAAAAGCCGTATTACTAATGGTATGAGCCTTTTGTTCAACATTGCAAAATAGTGTTTAAATGCATCATTCAGGATGATACCCTCTATAATCTCTAGGTGTTGCATAATGGTCGTTATGCGAAGTGCATGTCACTTAACATATAATGACTGCGAAATGACAAATCCTTGGAAATAATTAGACTCATACACGTTAAAATAATTGCAAAAATGTGGGAAAACATTCGTAGTCGTACATGGGCATGACGATAAGACCCATTGTCTGCAAGATTTGTCAATAAAGAAATCACTATAGAGTGGTGTATATATAAAACAAGTTCATTTTTGTCTCTTGATACTGGCTCCAAAGCCGGAGTGGAAACGTCCAGTATTTTATAAATTTAGACGCGGTTTTCACATGGAACTTAGGGGCGTTCAAGTATTACGTAAGCAGATTTATTACAATTATTTACCACCCCCCCCCCTCCTTTTCAGCAAAAGTAACTAAAGCTCTTACCACCCAGGTCATCAAAATAAGCAAAGCGTCTGTATATATATTTTTTTATGTTTGTTCACCGATTACTCGGAAACAGCTCAAGGAATTTCGACCGTTTTACTGGATCCTGTTTCGGGGGATAGCGAAGTAGTCCCATATTTTTTTCATTAACAGAGGTTGTGCCGTTTCTTAGAAAATGGGAATAACTATTTTTACCTATTCTCATATACTCTATGCCTTGGTAGAGTTGCCGGTATTATTAAAATTTAAAAAAATTCTATTCGGAATATCCCTGAGTGGTCTGATATTTTTTCATTAACATAGCTTGTATCGTTTCTTAGAGAATGGGGAAAAACTTTTTAGCTATTTTCTTATACTCTATGCCTTGGTGGAGTCGCCGGTATTATAAGCTTTGATGGAGTTGCTGGTATTAACTGTTCGGAAATTGGGATAAATTGTAAATAAGATGTAGTAACATAATAAAACCAATTCTCAATAAGAACATGTCTATGAGGGTGTTACGCAGGGCAATCGGAAATGGGAGACTTCAATTAACATCACTTAAAAACAAGAAAACCAAACCCACGAAACGAAGAATAAGAACCAGTCACTATAATTCAGGAAGGACTTGGTCAATCAGAGATCTGGGGATTTAGCAGTCATAACGTTTTATGAAATAAAGGTTGTTTAAACGTCAGCAATATGTAAAATAAATGGAACAACGCGTTAACTATATTATCCTTTAATAGAGATCTAGATCTACAAAATTATTGGCCAATAAGTGTATTGAGCCATCCCTATAATAGTAAATTAATAACCTCATGGCTAGAGGACATACTTAATTTCTCAGTCTGAAAAACAGGCCGGTTTTCGCTCTTCTTTCAGACGAAATCACCATGTGCTAACCAAAGAATGCGAATTAAGAAATTGTAGAGTATGGTATAACATAACACTAGGTCTGACATTGTAAGACAATGTGACGCTATGCAACCTAAAATATTTATCACAGTTCTTGAGTACGCAACTCGGCACCAAATGAAACATCCAGATTAATAACAACGTTGTCGAATGAGCCGAGAGATTTACATACTGAGGTGCTAAGATTAGAATCTTGAAAGATAATAATTAAACGTGCGAATCAACGAGAAGAATATCTCTTGCCTGGGCAGCGTTTAGAAAACTCCATATGTTCAAAAGGAACTTATCAATATGCCAGATAAGAAAAGTTTACCTAGTGTATTTCACCTATTGTGACCTACGGTGCAGAGACTTTAGATTTGGAACAGCTTCAGAATTGAAAATTGCACAGGATGGAGAGGTCAAAACAAGGCCAGACCAAGTTTTCAGGCAAGTGGACTTGGCATTGTCATAATGTGCAATAATTGATAGACAAATATACTGCTTGAATAGTGTCCAAGAGTGGCTAAGCATGTTAGAGGGAGACCACCTACCGAAATGGGACGTACTGCTTTTTTTGTGAATATTCATACCTCGAAGAAAATTATTACACGAGTCCGAAAAAAAATTAACAAGACTTCACTGAAACATCAACTTCGTATAATGTGACATGTAAATGCTTGCGTTAAAATCGATTTCACATAGGAATTAAAGTCAGGTGGTCAGCAAAGAGAGACTGTTCAATGTCTTTTATTGACGAGTGCCATTTCCATTTTTGAGGATACGTCTACGAACAAAACTGTCATCCATCCGTCCTTAGTCAATGTGTAAACCACACCGAACGGTTTCAGTTCGTAGTCCATTACAGGCCGATAGTTTCCCCAAACTGCAGTAAAAAATTGCGGTGAATTCGTACCGTCCGGGGAATAATTTTGCAAAGTAAATTTGAACATAAACTACTTTTAAGAAGTGGGAAATTTAATTGTCCTCTCAAATTGTCAGACCTGAAGCCCGTTGATTATTTCCTTTGAAGCTACGTAGAAATCTAATAAAACAGTCTATGCATGTGAAAATGAGATTTTGCTCAAATAGGTGAAATAAGAATCACGTTTAGGCTAGGCGTTATTCGAATTTTCAAGAAAAGAACTTTTTATGGTTTGTGAAAGAAGAAAATGAGATTTGACTAACTTGGTTTCTCCCATAAATATCCCATAAATATGGAAGAGTTGGTTATAGGTACTCTTATTAAAAATTCGTTATAAATGAAGCAGACTTTATGGTGGGGGGCTATTTCATACCACCTTGAGTAAAGCAGTAACTAAACATTTGAACAGTCTAAACCTGAACTGTAGTAGCTTTTCATTTAAGTCTAGTTTCTATAAAATTTGCGTTTTTTCAGTCTTGTGTATATTCTTCGCATTATTAAAGATCACTATTCCAAATTCAAAGTGACTAACAAAAGCAAAATAAATAAAAATGTAAGTTTCAGTATATCCCATTTCCTAAATGGCATTTTTTTAAAGAATTAAGGATTCGATACAAAAGTCTCTTAACTGCTTGTTTAAAACAGTAGTGAAATTATAAATGAGTTCAACTATTATGATTAGACGATGCTAACTCGGCTACATACCATCTTTGCGGTCGGTCAAGTTCGGTGTCAGTATCCATCCTAAGTTGAGAAAATAAGCTATTTTCGGTAGTCTGGTGAGCCATTTTTGTCATTTTTCCCAGGTTCGAAAGCTTAAGGATTCATTTATAAATCTGTCTTCATTTCCTAAAGATTAGTCTAAAAAATGATGCTAACATTGTTAATTTGATGAATATGCCTAATTTTGGAGTTGACAATTTTTTAAGATCTTCTTGGATTAGTTGCCTAATATTATTTTTTATATTTAATCGAAGCCCAATGTTGGTAAAGTGGGAGTTTCCGAAGTATAATAATTGTATGGAGGTTATAAAAAAGGTCATCCGTATTTTTATTAGAACATGGACAGCAAATATTTCATATTAATGTCTGTCTGTCTGTTATTCCTAATAATTGACAAAAGAATATATTTTCAACATTTTAAAATTCTTGTTATTATGTTTTTTCTAAATACTAGTACCATACATTTCTAAAATTCGTGGCTTGGAACGATTGAACAATGGTTTACATTAAATTTCTCGAAAGCTGCAACTTTTTTAAGTTGTCCACACTTGTGATCATATTTGTGCTGCTAGAAATCCTTCCAAATGACGTTTACAAATCTCCTGATTACCAACACTTTTTCAATTATTTTGTGACATCTATTAAATTATTAAACACATTTTAGGGAAAGTTTGATTTGTTAAGCCATATTTTTTTAATTTCCTCTAAAAAGTATGAATGGCGCATCTGAAAATTTTTCAATTTTGCAACAATTGTATCATTTGCTGAGTTGAATCATCCTGTTTTGATTATAATGTAATGGTAGATAATTTGAATTTTATTTACGATTTTGCTAATGATAAATAACATATATATAGCTGCATTTTTTTTATTAATAGGTACATTTCCTAAGGTAGTGAAAAGGATGAGATTTTCAATTTTGGAAATCAGGAATGTAAGGAATATGGATATTTTTATATCGTTGCCTTAGTGTTAAGAAATGTTCTGTTGAACTGTATTGTTTATGAAATCTTTTACAAAGTAAAAATTATTATAAGAATGAAAACTTTTAAGTTTTTAATGTTTAAAGATTTTAATCGATAAGTCGATATATGTTCCGCCTTGCTAGAGCTTCTTCAAGAGTACTGACTATACTCGGTACTGACTTCATCAAACTGTTTCTAAGGGATTTAAGTCGATTTCTTCTAAATTCCATCCTTTCTGCTGGCCAAAACTATTTGTTTGAGTTCTTGTTTTTTGCAAATTTATAGGTCGCTTACCTCGTATTTTAGGCTTTTTGTTGATGTGGATTTGTTTGTAGCCATGAAAATGTTACTTTTGGAATTATTTGTTAAGCAGATATTTTGTGATATTTGTGTTTTTATTTGTCAAGAGCTAAAGTTGTATTGAAATGGAATATCAGTGTAGCCATTGTTGTATTTAGATTCATACTGAATAATCCAAGGTAATCAGGGAAATGAAAATGTATAAAATTAGATGTGGGACATATTTATATTTTGCAGAGGTTTCACAATTTTTATTAATATATTGAATAAAGAAAATATTTGTGAATGAAAATAGGGTTTGGTTATATATATTGAACTGCCTTTGTTTATTAGCAGTTTGAATTTTGGATTAACCGTGGTAACATGATTGATATTCGAATAAAATTAAGAAAGCTGTTTATTAGATTTAGAACGTTACCACACAATTTCTAAAATTTGGAAATTTATTTAGACATGAGATAACTACGCCTAAAGAAAGTAGCTATTTTAAGTGTTACTTGTTGTACAATCTGTAATAAATTTGACAAATGCAATTTTGTCGTACTGTTTGATTCTACATAATTTAGGAGTTACACTGTACATGTTTCAAGTCCAACCTAATTCCGAAATTAAATAACAACTCGCCTTATTGCTGTCTAGACTCAGCAAGCACTCTGACTAAACAGGCTAAGTCTCTAAGATGAGAAAAACAATGAATTAGAGCCCATTTTTTTAGTACTGAAAAAAACAACTGTTATGTAATTAAAAATCACTAGATATAAAAGTGGTGCTGTGTTTGAAGTTGAGGGACGCCAAATGTCGAATAAATAACAATTTTAATTCTTAAATTATTGTTTGACAAGCTGGGCTCTAATTCTTAAAATGTGTACTATATTAACCTATTAATAGTCAGTGTATTGATCGTCATATACAAAGGGGGTTTTGTTAATATTACATCCTGAGATATATGGTACCTCTTTAAATACATTTTGGAAATAAATGTTCGATTTATGCTGTCAACTAGAAGTTTGTGTCCTGTTATTATGTATTTAAGAACAATTGCAAGAGAAAACCAATCAATGGATTATAACAACTGAGTTTGCGTTAAGTGAAAAGACATTTAAAGCACATTTTAGTGTTTGACACTTATAACAAATTTGTCTGGCATCTGTTGTCAAAGTTACGACTAGATTATAAGTACTGAATTTTTAGAATGGTTTCAGTTAAATACTGCAATTGGAATGTAGTAGATCTCTCCAGAAGAGAAAGAAATATGTTAATTACTAAACAGGAATAAATTATACTCACTAAAACTAAATGTCTTCGTAGAAATTTGGCCCTTTTTGATTAATTCATAATGTTTGTTTTTGACGAAAATATAGAAAGAACTTATCAAAAAATAATGAAAACAGACTTAGTTACGCCTGTTGAGCTATCTAAATATTGGCAACAGTGCTTTAATCTAAATATACCTCGGTTTCTTTAAAACGTGGATATTATTAACATGGATAACAATAAAATGTCGCAAATTTAAAAGTACCCATAGATATTTCAACTAAATAATCATTACAGCATCGATAAAAATGACACTATTTACAAAATCAAACCACTGCTAGACTATGTAAATAAAATACCCACGAATTTAAGTTGTTCCTTATGAAAGTTTTTTGTTTATGTGACGATGGACAGGGGTATTATGGAATGCATCACATGCATTTATAAAGTGGAAGCTACAATGGTGCTGCGTGTAAATTCGAAGGAAAACCTGAGGTTGAAGTGTTATGAGTAATTGTGCCTTGATTTTCTTAAAAATTGTTCTAAGAAAATCAAACTGTTTTTGGTGGCAGAGTAAGATCGAAGAGAACACAATAGTATTCTTGTGCCAGATAGTATACCGTTTATAATCACAATTCCACTAACCTGTTGGTATGAGAATTACTAATTTACTGAAAAATTAAATGTACTGAAAGATAATGTCAAAAAACTAAAGATTATTTAAGAATAAGTCTACACTTGCAGCATAGTCTGTATATGTTTGAGGGTCCCTGTTCTCAAAGACAATTAAGACAAAGAAAATTTTAAAATTTTCGCAAACATTTGTTTGATCAAATAAGGGGTATGTACAGAATTTCAATTAGGACCTCTTTGTCGTGAAAGATATCGAATGACTTTGTCTAAAAACAAATCAAAAGCTTTGGAATATAATTAATGATCGTCTTTAATTGGGGTCATTAGTCAATGGTGGTATTTATATCCCATGAATAACATGTCGGTCACCTGTAACTGTGCAAGAAGTATCTTTGCCAGCACAATTTAAATATGAAATTTAATCATCATTTGGTGTTTCCAAGTGCAAAGTTATTTAAAAAAGGTGACAGAAATGTATATTCAAACTACAGAGCTATTAGTTTAACCTCCAGCTTCTCAAAAGTAGAAACTGCTTTTTATAATCAAATATGGAAATTTTTTCCAGCATGGTTTGTAAAGAACAAGAGTGCAAATACAGCTTCTTGAATCAAGAATTACGTTATAAATTTTTCTCGTGCTTTGACTGTGTCAACCATGACATTCTGCTTATCAAATTAGAACGTACGGGATACGTGGTATTCCGCTTATTCGATATGACAAATTGTATGTGTTAATAACTCATGCAGCAAAAAATTAGAAGTTACCTCTGGTGTTCCTCAAACCATTTTTGAACACTCGGTGAAAAATGAGAAACTCATTGTTTTTAGAGATGTAATTAAGTGGTCGCAAAAGAATGCCTTACTCTTAAACACAGATAAAACTATAGGAGCTTTTAAGAAAAAGAAAAATGTAATTGATATTCTTGATGTTAAGCTAAGCTGGAAGTAAATTACTGGGTGTCGTTATTGATGATAATTGACGTGGTCAGCACACATGACAAACTTTGTAAAATTAAGCAAGTTACGGCATTAGGCAGTTGAAAAATCCTAAGCTTTCTATTTCGTTTTATGCATTTTCATTCCTATTTGCGTTACGGGATGATGGGGTCAGTTCCCAAATAAATATTTGTGTGAAACATGTAAAGAAGCTTTTAGACAATTAAAAGTTCTTAATTTACATTTATGAGGTCGCTTGTTTTGTTTATAAGCACAAATCCATATTTCTTGAATATCAGAGGACTCATCTTTATTCTACTAGGTTTAGGGATCTTCTTGTGCCCGATCAGCATTCAACATCTTTATACCAAAAAAGTTATCTTTAGTGGTTGCATTTGTTCAAGGAAGGCAACAATTTTTTCACCTTTAAAAGAACATAGAAAGTATTTCTCTTGGCAAAAAATTATTACAATATTGCTGAATTTTTTTATTCATAATTTATGTTATTCAGTAATATTTTTATTATATTTGTTTGTCTTTTGTATTATACGTGACCTTCTATTTGACAATAGAATTTAATGTAAAATGGACCATAATACATCGGATATATTTTATAATTTTTAAAATGTATCTTTTGTTTGTTTGTGAATAAAGCGAATTGAATTGAATTGAATTGATATCGTGACTTTGGTTTCGTCTTTATTGGGGTCATTAGTCAATGGTGGTATTTATATCCTTTGAGCACTTTAAATATGAAATTTAATCATCATTTGTCTGACCTACATATAGTTTGTGGCAATATTTCTTTCTTAGTTAAATGCTTTTACATTCGATATGATGGAAAGAACACTCGGTGAAAAATGAGAAACTCATTGTGGGAAATGTGGAAAATGTAACAATTTTCATGGTAAAATGCAAGCATCCCTAAGATTATGTTTTCATCAGTATGATCAGAAATAAAATTTGTGCATATAAATTTGTTTTTATTCACATGTTATTCAGTATTAAAATACATTATACACCTGACGAAGCGATAATATTTCGTTCGTTAACTGCCTGATTTGAAATTTTGGCGTTATTGATTTTTGAAAGCATAATATTGAGATGCTAACAAAACATCTTCGGTTTGTACTAGAGAAATATTTTCATCATTTTTATGTTCTGGAGTAATGCATTCTCTTTAAAAAAATACTTCATAACATAATGACTGTTTTGTCCCTACTGCCCTATTCACTAATAAGTCAACATATTTTTATATATCTTAGCTATAATCCTAGAGAAAGTCAATAACATTTAAATCTTCTCAAAATTTCCACTTGTACTCGACCTATTGACATTTACCAAACACTGTGAGAGGGTAAACATACCATTTTACTGTAGGCAATAACACAAAAACTATTCTTGATCGATTCAAAATAAATATTATTAATATAATGAGGAAAAGTAGATAGGGTTAAAATTTGAGTTGACCCAATAGACATATTTGAAGACATTAAACATGCAAATACCTAGTTGAGTTTGTACAAAAGTACGCTGACAATTGGTTATTTTTTCATGTAGATACCAATAATGAGTTCCGTTCTTCGTAATCCAATATTGAGTTGTGAACACCTTGGAGCTATGCTGAACTCAAGTTGATTAGAATAATTCGAATCAGTTCACAAACAATCAGTTTATAACCCAATAAACATAAACAATATAAACTTCTGTTTCAAATGTCCAAATACAGAAGGTCGACTCACACTAACAGGTACTCTAATCATCCAAATTTAGAAAAAAAGGTTTCATTATTAACACCTCTATGTGCTTATCTTTATATGACAGAGCAAAAAGGAACTGTTCTAACCTCAATAAATTTCAAGCAGAAAAAACATTTATAAAAAAAATGGCTTTGTGCTAATAGTTACCAAGAAAAATTTATTAATAAAGTGTTAAACAAAATCAAATACCAAACGATCATTAGTACCCAACACTAACTTCACTTCACCAAACAACTGACTTCCAAGATAGTCATATTATACGACAATAACGATACCATACATAGATGGCCTCTCAGAAAGACTAAAAAGACTGGGCAACCGATATAATATTAAAACATAACTTAAAATATGAAATACACTAAAATTAAATATATCAAACACAAAAGCAAAAAACAAAACTCAAAATACAAACAATTGCGTTTAGATAATTCCTTGTGAATGTAATAAATTCCTCAAACCTCATTGGAGAAACCTCAAGACTACTAAATGTTCGAATAAACGATCACAAAAATTACATTAAAAAACGACAGATTGAAAAATCCAAAATTTGTGTATATGCTTGGGACCTTGGTCATAAAATACAATTTCAAAAATTAAGTTACATTACATAAAGAAGCACACAACACGAAACGAAAACTAAAAGAGTCTGCTTTGATTTTGTCAAATGAAAACGATTGTATCGCTACTACCTCCATAGAATTGAATCGTTCCAGGATGTCGATGATTAAGGCATATTGCTAAAGGTCCTGTCATTGTGAACCACCCAGTATCGGGATAATTCATGAGGTTTTTCCTAGGTTTTCTCTTATGATTATAATGGGATTTCTGAATCAACAAATTATTTGATTGCATTTTTGGCGAATGCACTTATGACAAAGTCGCACTTAGGAGCGCCACATAAAATTCTGAAGATCACCACTTTCAAGTTATTCCAATTTGAAAGGAACTTTATTATTATTTTATCTTTAGAAGTTTTTGCGCTACCCTGAATATTCTTAAATTAAATTTCTCTTAGTTACGTCATAAATCAAATATTGCCATACATTGTAATTTTAGAATAGTGCATTTTTTTGATAGGTTCTTTGCTATTGACAACGGAGACTCTAGACTCCGAAAACGTTTGAAAATACACAAATTATTACTGGTGCGGTACTGATCTTTAAAGTGAATAATTTTTGTCGTTTTGTTCATTGTCCATGTATCCTAAGAAAAGTATTTTTTTGTGCACCTTCATTTCTGTAATCACATGGTAAGTTGCATAAAAGAAATGTGAAAATGTTAAGTTGTTTAGGACTATCTTCGGTTGGAATAAAAAAAAGTAATGTCTTAGTGCAAAGCATAAACACTGTCATGTGTGTATAGCTGTGAGATAATTGATAGTTTGGTCAATTTGTATTCCATTTTTAAATCATTTCTTCAAAATTTCAACGATGTAATTATTACAAAAATCCCAGTTTTAATCATATGTTTATAGTAGTTTTTTTTGTAAATCTGTATAGGTGTATAAAAAAGCTATATATATATATATATATATATATATATATATATATATATATATATATATATATATATATACAAATTGTTTGAGTAACGGCTGAATTGGCTAATACAATGTAATAAAGGTTTCGGAAGCAGCCTTTTATGAGCGATTTTATAAAGAAGTGAAATACACTTTTACTTTGAGAAAGCTTTCGAAATACTTTAATTTCTTCGTCAGTCTTTTGACTACAAACAAAATTTATAATTATAATATGTGAGATAAATTTTTAAATACTTACAGTTAAATTGCGATTATAATTAGAAAAAGAGCACAAACATAGGAATTATGAAATTAATAAATTTGATGTAACAAAATTTTGAGTGACATTGATAGCAAAACTGGAAATGAAGTTATAATCAAAATTAACATTACTATGGTGAGTAGAATAATGTATTGTTACTATAAAACTTAATTGTTGAATACTGAAAATGATTTTTTCTTGTCAATGTCTAAAAGATTGCAATAAATGTTATTCAAATTTTGGATATCTGTTTTTTTATTAATATTATTCGGATAATAGTTAATAAATACCATCTCTAAAAAATTTCTTTTATAATAATTTTGTTCACATGCCAGAACTAAAGCATTGTTAACATTTATAGTGTGTGAATTTTGAATATAATGAGTGGCAATAGCACAACTTTCTTTTCCTAATCTGATATCACTTTTATGTGAGATCATTCTACTTTTTAGAGTTCTTGAGGTCTGTCCAATATAAGTAACAATTCCAATAACAATGTCAATCTTCATCATATTTCAATTCCATATATTAAAGATCTATCAACTAAAATTAGTAAAATTTTAAAAAACGAATCTAGTATTTTAATAACTTATAAGTCAATCAAAACAGTAAATCATCTTTTTAGCAAAACAAAAGATGAGATACCAAAAGAATTGAATTCTAATATTATATATAAAATAGATTGTATTAATTGTGATGCAACGTATATTGGACAGACCTCAAGAACTCTAAAAAGTAGAATGATCTCACATAAAAGTGATATCAGATTAGGAAAAGAAAGTTGTGCTATTGCCACTCATTGTATTCAAAATTCACACACTATAAATTTTAACAATGCTTTAGTTCTGGCATGTGAACAAAATTATTATAAAAGAAATTTTTTAGAGATGGTATTTATTAACTATTATCCGAATAATATTAATAAAAAAACAGATATCCAAAATTTGAATAACATTTATTGCAATCTTTTAGACATCGACAAGAAAAAAATCATTTTCAGTATTCAACAATTAAGTTTCATAGTAACAATACATTATTCTACTCACCATAGTAATGTTAATTTTGATTATAACTTCATTTCCAGTTTTGCTATCAATGTCACTCAAAATTTTGTTACATCAAATTTATTAATTT
Organism: Octodonta nipae; assembly: GCA_034190945.1. Lineage (NCBI taxonomy): Eukaryota > Metazoa > Arthropoda > Insecta > Coleoptera > Chrysomelidae > Octodonta > Octodonta nipae. The sequence continues at coordinate 177,950,134 of CM067216.1, forward strand.
CATAATTCCTATGTTTGTGCTCTTTTTCTAATTATAATCGCAATTTACTGTAAGTATTTAAAAATTTATCTCACATATTATAATTATAAATTTTGTTTGTAGTCAAAAGACTGACGAAGAAATTAAAGTATTTCGAAAGCTTTCTCAAAGTAAAAGTAAAAGTGTATTTCACTTCTTTATAAAATCGCTCATAAAAGGCTGCTTCCCGAAACCTTTATTACATTATATATATATATATATATATATATATATATATATATATATATATATATTCTATAATGTTAATTAATCAAATAAAAGTCAGGTTGATCGTTAGTACCTGTAAAAATTGAATTACTTCGGGGTTTTCTAAGGAACTTTTTGCGCTAGTTTAACTTTTTAACTTTAGTAGTAGTACAAGGGCTGCCTTTCATATTTCGGGATTGGACAACCCTAGTGTTGCAATCTAACAACTGACAGCTCTGTCGTAAAGTTTGACATTTTTGAGGTTATACGTACTCAGAACGTTTTGACATACAAGCGCTATGTGTTGTTTACAGTAACTTAAAGGATTCATCTCGGCCAAAAAATGGAATTAATCGTGAACATTTTCCTGCCAATATTTTTTACAACTTTCGACGTGGATTAAGTCAGCAAGAATGCGTGGATGACTTTAATTTAATTGTTTATTCGTGTATTCAGCAAACTAATTTCTGTGATAGATCTTGAAGCTCTATTATTGAATGTATTCTTTCCACTGAGGACTTAGACTTATTGTCTACGATGTAATTAACAAATATATTATCTTTATTATTAAGTTATATTATAAAATTGAATATGGCATCTCACGCCGGTGATAGTTCATAAAAGATAAGCTTGACCAAGAAAATGAGTCTTTTTTAAGATAGTATTCTTTTAGAAACTCGAAATACGTGACTGTGTACAAAGGATTTTGTTGTTGTAGTAGTCAAGTTGAATTTAATGACGGTGAGCTTCTATTCTAATATGTCGTGTGGCCACAAAATACCGGAACAGCACAATAACTCTTTTGGAGTGCATTGTCAAGGAAAATATTTCATTGAAAAGTTGTAGGACCTATCCTAGGCTATCTAGTGGGATAACCATGAACATGGCATTGAAAGATAATTGTGCGTTATCGTTACTTCTATTTGGATTCCGGAAGTTTACTTATTTTTCCTTTTTTTTTCTCGTTGAATGTTGATATTAAGAATTCGATTATTTTGTAAGGAACAAGTTTGTAGAAGATGTCTTTCTATAGTAAAAACTATTTTACCTATCAAATTGAGTCTGAAGTAAAGTCGAGCGTTTTCAAAAATTATTTTCCTTCTTACTGTTAGGTATTTGAAATTGGTATAGTAGGTAAAACCCAATGGTTTTCCACTGAAGTGTAAATCGTTTCTAGATAGGATTAAAATTAATTGTAGGTACTTGATGCATCTGCTGATTGAGTATTTTTTTCCGTCAGATAGACTATGAATAAATAGAATTCTTCCAGTCAAGGTTTTCATGAGGTCAGTCTTGCACTTGTTTATTCAAGGAGAATAACTGTTTAAAAATGTGAAACTTGCAAGTAAATATATAAATTTTCCAATAATGATAGTACCTAAGTAAAAAACCTTTAAAATACCGAATTAGCCAAGAAATCGTCCTGGTGTTAGAAGGTTTTTGCGAGTCTCAAGCTTTCTAAAAATTCTGGTGATATAGAGACATTGGTCTTCGTCAAACAAGTTGTCACTGGTTTTACTATTCTGAAAGATTTTTTATAGAATTCCTGTCCTAAAAATATTTTATGCTTTTTTTAGGCTTGGTTCCACCTCGATAGGTATGTTCAAGAAATTTACTTTCCTTATCTAATTGAATCTTTAATTTAGATCTTCTTGATAATCGAAAACTGTAAATTTCCTGTAGACTTGTACTAAAACCAATGACGTCCATAATTAGTACGAGTATGCGTATGTTATTTTGAATGTCCTTTAAAACTTTTTATGGCCGAATTTCATTCTTTTATACTCGTAAGTACCGTTGTTTGCCGGTTTTTACTAAGAAACCTTCACTCAACTGTATTCGATGACAACAAACTGAAAATTAGAAACGCTAGAACCTGGAAAATACTAGCCACGACCTAATTTGTCAAATATATCATTGGTATCGAGTATCAATAGTCAGTAATATTTCGATAATCGAATACTAGTCTCAATTCTTCTGTTTCAATCTCCATTAATACGATCTAGATGAGCGATGATATATGTACCTAGTGGTTCTTGTCTGTAGTTCTTATAATGTGTTTAACTTTATAAATAAATGCTGTAGGTTGCCCTGAAATGTCCTTATAACGTTTAAAAATAGCATGTGTCTCTTCTGTATAGTAAACCATTCAATACCATTTTGTTTCTTTGACAAAAACTATTTTCTTTACAAAATTCACATTATAAATTTCATAAATATTATTCTGCAATTTTGTTGCTTTTATGAGTTCTAATAAGGTTACCAAGATATTTCTGTCAAGAAAAATTAAATTGTAATTAGTAAATAAATATCTTGGTATATATAATTAGCAAAAAAAAAATTTATCTATTAAAATTTCGGTCTCATTTGTCTCTACAGTGTGTTCCTGAAACATTTTTTATTTGCATCAATATTGAATGAATATTTTATTTAGTTAGTTATCATAATCTGTACATTTGTATTAGCGACTACCGCAAATCGATTGACGTAAACGAATTTTTTTCTAGGCCTTCTAGGTTTTTTGCAACTATAGCTAACTTTGTTATTTCTTATGGCCGCCATTCTGGGTTTATACATCATTGAATGCACATACAAAGAACTTTTCAACCATCTATAACACGTCTATCGTTGGAGGGCAGGAAATGTATTTGATTAAAAAACAGTTTTTCACTTATTTGGCTGTGAAAGTAAGTATTATTTTGTTTACGATGCTAAAGTAAATGACTTTAAAGAACTATCTACTCACAAAAAAAAAACTAAAGACCGATGATAAAGCCTTGAGTTAAATCAAATTAAAGACATGCATCTGTTACTATGTGGCTAGGCATTTCTTCAATGGCTCGAACAACAGCTACATCAAGTTCTTCTACCGTATTATAAGTAATACAATAAACTTTATTCTTTAAGTATTCCTAAATGCAAAAATGAAGAGCTTGATTTGTGATACAATTATTTATATACTGCTGATTCAAAAAGTCAGTTATTCTTCTTGCAATATGTGGAGGTGCCCCATCTTGCTGGAATCACACGTGCCCTACATCTTGAAGCAAAATTTCTAAAGTGCGAAGTGGTTAAGTGAATCAGCGATGTCATCAATTGTTTTTACCGGAATTCGAAGTGGTCCAATTAGATCGACTGGCTTTCATCAGAGAAAGGAGATTGTCGAAATTGACGGTGGATAGTATTGCAATGTATAATTTTGAGAGGGGTTCAACCTGTGATTAAAATAATGCTGTCATACCACATAACTGTTTCCTCAAAACGCCTAAAATTTCCGCATAAAAGAAAACACCACGATCGAACAAAAAACAGCTGAAAGGAGAATAAACATAAATTTCGAGACAACGAATGCAAATACATCGGTTGTGTTCAAGGAGGCAAATAGGGTTATAAATTGGTCGTGCACAATTTTATGAGTTAGATGAAATCGACATAGTCTTCAAGTTTGAAAGTCGAAGTGAATCGACAGTAGTTTTTGAAGGATTTAGTTTGTTATTTGTCTTGTAATTGAATTTTTTGATAATGTGAGTGAGTAAAGAATATTTTATTTTAGAGTTAAATAATTTTCAACGAATAAACGTAATAACGGGTTCATCAGAAATCATTAGTATTAAAGCAGATCCTTATGTGGTTCTATATATTTGTCATTACTGACAGAAAACCAACAAACCATAAACGTCAACGAAATGCCACATAACCTCGCTGGGTTTTTAAAAATTATTAATTGTTTATTAGCTTAGGGCATGATTTAGTAAACTTGAAATTCGATTGATCACAGGAAAACTGCTTAAAGGGTAATTCGCAATTTTCTTCTCCAAAAGTTGTAATATCAGCAGTATGACGCAAGATGTGGTAATGCTTTTCGTCCCAGATTCAATGTGCGTCTTAATACTCTTGCGGCGTTTCTTTCGCCAGTGCTTTTTCATCAATTTATACTGCAATTTTGTTGGTAAGTACTTCTATGAAGTGGATTTTCACAATGACATGACAGGATATCTTACTGTATCAGGAGTTTTGTCGTGAGTATCCAGAACTTCATAAGTTAAACAACATTATACATATAAACAGATTTTATTTAAACATTCTAGCAATTTTTGACCTCTTTCAAGAGAACAGAAGGTCCATTTTGAAAAATAGCGTTAAGTTGGCGGAAAAACCTGACAAGAAAAGTCAAGCTGACCACCTTAAGACTAGTAGAGCACAAATCAGAGGCAGAACTTTTACTGCATCAGCCATCTAAGGCTACTTTGCTTGTGAAGATCAAATCTGAAATGGGACAATGGAACAAAACACTTGAGTAGAAAAATTATTCCCAAACTAAAATATTCAAAGAATATGGGTATCTTTGTATAAATTCGTCTTACGTCCCTGTTATATCTTTAGTAACTCACCAAAATTAGACAGCGCACTTCCTCAGTAAAACACTAACAGAGCAGTTCTGGAAAGCACAACTTTATATAATATATAAATCTAGAGCCGTCTGATTTAATGAGGAGGAATTTAGAAAATATGGATAAGAAAACTTATTATCCGTCCGCACAAGATGCCTAGATTCCTTACGCATAGTTCTACGCAGACATACACAGTGATTTCGAAAAGTAACTAATAAATTCGTTATTTCTGAAAGTGCGAGTTTTTCGAAAAAATCCTCTGAAACGTCGATTTTGTTTTAAACAAGGGCACTTTTAGACATACGACATATTTGTGACGTAATCGTTATTCGAGATATGATGTCAAAAAAAAGTCAATTGAAAGGACGTGTCGCTGTTGACATTAGCGAGGTTAGATCAGAAAATGAACAAAAAACATTATACTAAATTTTATTAGATTTAATGACAATGATTAAAAGTAAATTTTGAAATTGTGCATCGTTGGCTACCTGACAGTAACCAAGAAGATTAATAAATTCTTGTTGAACTTGGTCAATAACTGCAGCAGCTATGCGACGTATCTCCTGACGAATTTTCGCTTGTAATTCTTCTAAATTCCCCAGTCTAGTAACGTATATTTTGCTTTTTAAGTACCTTCACAATAAATAATCTGGGAATGTCAAATTTGGCAATAATGGCTGGCATCTCAATCAGCCCCCTTCTTCCTATCCAACGATTCGGGAATAAGCACGGACTGGGGCTGTCTACTATCTTGTTAAAAGAAAGTCTCATTTCTCATCACGTTTCTCATTTCGATATAAATTTATTAGTTCACGAATAAGGTCGCCTCGAAGAAACTCCAAATATCTTGTACTAGTTAAATTCACTTCAACGAAATATCAACCCACAATCCTTCCTTTGACTATACCGCACCACGCATTCACTTTCTGAGGATGAAAGGAGCCTGGACAGAACCAATTACGTCTTTTACGAAATTATTATCATTTGTTCACAGTTCTTGCATTTGCACGCCGAACTGAATTCGCCGATAAAAGTCGTCTTCCGATAGCTCATGAACAAGGCATACATTATAAGGATGATACTTAGCTTTTTTCACAATTTTCTGAACTGTGGACGCGCCATATTGAAATTAAAAGTCACTTGGTTAAATGTTGAGTGATGATTGTCTTGGTATTGTCAACAAAATGTTAAGTTGATCTTCTTCTGATTTTGAGGGTCGCATCAGATTTAGGTAAATTACGAACATGTCCAAAGTTACAGTATATAGACTCAATAATGCAGACACCCGGCCAGTAAGAGTTTCATTGAACAATTCATCTACTTCTTGTTGAGAGCGCATCCTGTCTCCAAATCGGATCATGTAAAGATTTCCATTCGTTCTCGTTCAGTAAATTTCACCATTTAAAAAAAAGACAGTCACTATTCAATAAACAGTGCAAACACAGTGATTTTGCCAAATATTAAAGTATCTATAAAATGGATAAGAAATATAAAAAACAAAAAAAAACACGATTTCAAATTTTAATTTGAAGTAATTCTCAACATAAAATTCTCGGTCACTAAGTCCCTAAATTTACTATCATACAAACATAAGTTTTAACGATGTGTACTTACAGCGTGGAACAGACAAATGGACTAAATTCGAGAACGAATTAAGGAGGGCGTCTTGGGAAAAACGCCGATTTCTATTTTTAAATGCCAATACCAACTGTCTTATTTTAAATTCAAGCTACAGGGGCTTGAATATTATTTTTTTGATTATCCAGAAAATTCTAGACATAATTCATGTACAATGTTCTACACCTATCTTCAACTGTTTCAAAAATATTAAGTGTTTTCAGATTTATTACAAAAATTAACATTAAAAAAAGAAAATTATTTTATTTCATAAATTCGCTACACTAAAAACCTTATCAGTAAAATAAAAAAATAAAAAATATTAATGTCAATGTAGGAAATGTTCAAAATGCTCGCCGCGAACATCTTGGTATAGTTTACTCAACATCTCAGGCGTGACTGATCTAATCGCAACCGTGATTCTTTTTAGGTCATCTAAGTTGAGGGGTTTAGTTTTATATAAAGTACTTTTGACATATTCCCACAAAAAGTAGGCCAGGGGCGTCAAATCAGGAGATCGTGCTGGCCATTCTATCGAATTTATTTCGTAATGGGGCGATGCTCCATCTTGCTGAAACCATATTGTATTGACAGGAACTTGTGGGTTTACTGGATCAGGATATGAGTTTGTCAAAGTTGGCACATTATTCTGGAGCAGTTCTGAATATTTATCTCTTTTCAAGTTGCCAACAATAAAACAGGGACCTACAATTCTTGCCCAAACGTTAACTTTTTCAGGAAATTGGGCATGTTTCTATGTCATCCAGTGAGGATCCTCATTAGACCAATAGCGGCAATTTTGACGAAAATCCCATCCCATCGAAATCGTCTTCCATGAGCTCCTGAGTTGGCATCATTTTATAGGGATGCATTTTACTTTCCTTTAATACTCGAAAAATTGATGTGTGGCTAACGTTGAACAGTGGGGCTTGTTTTCGACCAGAATTATGTGAATTTTCTTGAAACTCAAGCATAATATCCAATTTCTTATTATCACTTAGAGCATTGGCAGCTACTTTTTGTATCTGTGTTACATGACCAAGCTCGCGAAACTGCTAATTTTTGGAAAACTTTCGTGAAATAAGCGGGAAGCTTCCATTTGTGTCAATGTCAATGTGTTATCTCTATAACCAATCAATTATAGAATGGTTATTTTGTGCATTTCTGTTAAATAAACCATTTTTCTGATATTATTAAGTACAGCTAACGAAATTCAAACGACAATAGCACTGACACCACTGTCATGCAGGCAGACAACAAGATGCTAAGGCTATGATTTTTGACGAAAATAAACAAAACTGTTTTTTTAAATCAGTAAAAAGGAACGCTGGAATGGTTTTTGCTTACTATCTCAATATCAAGAGCTAAATGGGAATTAAGTATTGAGTGTAATGTAACGAATTTGTGAAATAAAATAATTTTCATTTTTTTAATGTTAATTGTTTTAATAAATCTGAAAACACTTAATATTTCCAAAATAGTTGAAGATAGGTGTAGGACATTGTATATGAATTATGTCTAGAATTTTCTGAAGAATCCGAAAAATAAATAAGGGACTTGTTTTACAAATAAAAAAGTTGATATTGGCCACTGTCACATGAAAAAACTCTCTCTCTCTCTCTCTCTCTCTATATATATATATATATATATATATATATATATATATATTTTGTTGAACAAATGTGCATTTAAAAATACAAATCGACGTGTCAAAGGGTTTTTCCAACAGGCCCTCCTTTATTCGTTATCGAATTTATTTCATTTGCCTGTTCCACACTGTATAATGATACGCTCTTTCAGTTAGCATGATCGAAATTGGGTGATGCCATAACTTGAGTAACGGTTACGTCACAAATTAGGATCGTATGTCAAAAAGTGCTTTTATTTAAAACAAAATCGACTTGTCAGAGATTTTTTTCAAAAAACTCTCACTGTTAGACATAATGAATTTATATATTTCAGACATTGTGAGCTTAGCAATATACTAGGTGAACAGCAATAATGGATGCACAGGGAATTCGATGGAATGCAATATAGGTAAATGAACTTCTATAAAGCACTTGTTAACCTAGCAAACCGGAATCTGTATGAAGGTTCGTTCCAACAGAACGAATTACCGATACACAACAGATAATCTTCGTGCGCGGTGACGAGTTACCGGTTACAATGACGTAACGCGCAATACGATTACCGGTTCCTTATCGGTTTTACGTCTTGTTGGAACACGCCTTGAATGTACCCGATTGGCTCTGATCCTATTCTAATCTGAAAGGGTATATTTTAAGGAGAAATGCCTCAAGGCCCACTTTGTGTTTGCTTTGCTATAAACCCATTTATATAAAAACTTAACTCGACTACTTGGGGTTTGTAACACAACAATATAAAAACATTAAAAATTAAATTAAATGACTTAAAGTTAACCACTACAAAGAACAGCTGCATAATATTCTTGTGGAAGGTTTCCATAATGACATCCAAATAAGTAATGCCTTATTACTGACATATTTAAAAGTAAAATGCATCAAGAGCCCTACGAATATGGGGCAGGTAAATCAATAAAATCGATTTAGGAAGGCCACCATTTATGAATACCTAGTAACAAAACAAGCACAACGAGTTTAGGATACCATCATGAAGAAAGACCTGACTGCAAAATAGTAAGGCATACTGTTGAATAACAAAATTAACAGCAAAACGCTGCGCAAAGCTATTTACCCCAACGTGTTCCTGGTCAGGTGGTACTAATTGGTGCAAAACTGATATCTAAATATTAGATAGGAAATTTAAGATTGCATTATGTTAAGCTAAACTAAGAAGCGATAAAGAATCAGTTACTCTGAAAAAGCGCAAACTGTTTAATATAAAAAATACCATTTTTATAAAATTTTAATGTCTTGTAATATATTATTGGGATAGTTTCTGTGGGTTCTAAAATTTGAAAATATTCACTTTCATTTTCAACGTCTTTATTTTTATCACAATAAATTTACTGTTTACAAGCACAATGCACTCACAATCACTACTTTCGCTGTCGATTCAACTCACACCGCAAATTTTAAACTAAACTACTCAAATCGCACGGCATGTGATTTTTATAAGCTGGTCGAATCTACTTGAATTTCGATGGTTATTTTAAATTTGTCACAGTGTAATCAGGAACCTTATCGAGATATCGAGGCGACCCAGTGTTGAGCCTTTTTATGCACATTTATCGAATTTTCAGGATAGCCGCTGTGTTGCCCTTCATTTTTATTGCAACCGATTTATGTTTACGTGTTCTTTTTATCCTAACGATTCATTTAAAATGTTCCTTCGTCGGCGTAAAATCAATTTTATATCAATGCTCGCCCTTTAATTCTGATCATCCCGATCAGAATCATTCTCTGGTAGGGAGTGAGTCGATTCAAAGGAACCAACTTCATATTAGTTTTGGATTTCGGCGAATACGATAAATAACGTCATTGGTTCTCATGATTACCTCGCATGGACCATCACAGGCTGGTGTGAGCTCTGGAGATTTGCCTTTGCCCCTTGCTTGTACAGCCAGACCTTGCCTCTCTCTTGAAATCCGACTTAATTTGTATTGAGATCATATCATGTCTTCATACGATCGCTGGTGGCCAACATCTGCGTTCGGGCTAGTTCGTGTATTGCCGGCATGTTCTGCCGGAGTTGTTCGGCATAATCGTTGATTTCTTGAGGTGGTTCTTCTGGTGAGGCAAAAGCTAAATCAAAAGGTAATATCTGCTTCTTTCTCAATTGTACCCTGGCTGGAGGCAGTCCTGAGCTGTTATGTTGGGCTGAGCGATAGGCTAACAGGAATAGGGGAATATGCTCCTCCCAATCACGCTGGTTATTGCTGACGACCTTGGATAGATGTTTCAAGGTACTGTTGACCATTTCACCATTCCGACTGTTGGTCCAAAGATGTGGTTTTCGTTTTCTTGCTTTCCAACACCGTACAGACCTTCTGGAATACATTCTATTCAAAGTTACGCCCTTGGACTGAATGCAACTTCAACGGGACGCCAAACCTGCTGAATTGCTTTTTTACCAGCCCCATCGGTACCGGGATTGCTACTTGGTTGGGTATACCATATGCTTTAGGCCATTTCTTGAAGTAATCCACTGCGACCAGAATGTATTTGTCTCAGACACGGGGCATGTACCGGGGACATCAATGGCAATTTTCTCATATAGGACGCCCACATTGTATTGACTCATTATGCCCTTGGTCCGGATCTTCGGGTCTTTACTGAGGAATTTTATCCAATGTTTCATTCATGACCAGATTAGTCCGGTAATAAACACTTCTTCGGGTTGAGTTCCAGGTTGGCAGACATAATTCTGGCAATAACTTCGTCAAGGTCCCTCAGATGGTCGTCGAATGAGTGAACCATTACCAGAATGTTGGCGAGGTATACTAAGCATGTTCTCTATGTCAACCCGCTCAATATATATCTTATTAGCCTCTCATATGTAGCAGGAGCATTACAAACACAAAGGGCAGGGCCGTGAACTGAAACAGTCCTTTACTCTTGGAGAACGCTGTCTTTTCTCTGTCATTTTGATGCAATCCAACCTGCCAATATCCACTCTTTAGCTCTAGTGTGGAGAACCAACGGGAGCCTGCTAGTGTGGTCAGAGTGTCATCAATTCGGGGTAGTGGATAGCTGTCTTTCTTTGAGAAGTCATTCAGCTTTCTGTAATCTACGCAAAATCGGGTGGTTCCTTCTCTCTGTTTAACTAGCACAACGGGAGCAGACCATGGGCTGATGGATGGCTATATAACTCCATTTTGTAAAATGGACTCGATGTTTTCCTCGACTGCCTGATGTTGCCCCAATGGTAGTCGCATAAGTGGTATTCTGATGGGTTGAGCCTTCTTGATATCTATTCTGCGCTGGATAATGTTTGTACGACCGGTAGCCCATCTTGACTACTAAAAATTTGCCTGTGATTCGCGATAAATTGCTTCACTTTCTGCTTTTCCTGTGTTGTAAGGTGTGTTAAATGGTCGGCAAACTGTCTTAGAAATTCTTTACTGGGCCCTGTCTTCATCGATGTCTGGTAGCTTCTTCGTAGTTGATGATGGTGTCTACTGGCTCAAAGCAAGCTATTTTTTGACCATTGGCAATTCGGATGTCGTTGGACATATTTAGGACTCTAATTGGTATGTCTCGTCCGGTTGTAACAAAACTCCTGCAATTAAGTAATCATGAGCTGAATGTACGGGCTCCACCATTTCAACGCATTTCCCAGGATTTCTTTTAAGCTGCCCATTCTGGTTGAGGATTTCGCTACATTTTTTTTGGAGGCTCAGCTGTTGAGGGGCATGGCTAATACACATTTACAAATTCCTCATTTAGAAACCGGAGAACATCATAGCTCGGGTCGAACAAGAACCCATATTGGCTAATTGGGTCCAGAGCCAGTATAAAATCGTCCTCAATATCCGCTACCAGGACCCTATGGCGGATTCTGTTGTCCCCTACTACATCTGCCTCACCCTGTATTGACATGGATTCGCCGCTGACTATCCTTAGATGGATGTTGTTGTTAGTTAGCTGACCGGGTTTCCGATGACTTCAAAACTCTGAATCTGACAGCGGCGTCGGTGTAAAAGTTAATGGTAATTACTCGGCCGTTGATGGTGTCCTTGCTGCTTTCCTGTCAAAATCCCCATATTATGCTGATTGGTTGACGGTTCATGGAGATGTGGTTGTTTTGTTGGTTACCCCTGGATTGTGATCGTTCAGATAGCCTCACTCTAGAGTCACGTTGTAAACGTCCTGTCCATCCAAAACGGAAACAGGCACCTCTCGTTCCAGTTCTTTGTGACCGAACAAATAGTTTGTTCAATCCAGTCAACTACGCTTGAAATGGTGACACTGACTCTTCCTTGTTGAAAGCCCATAAATGTTCGAATGAATGAACACAAACATTATATAAAAAAACGACAATTCGGTAAGTCAAAAATTTGTGAACATGCCTGGAACCTTGGTCATAACATACAATTTCAAAATTCAACCTTATTAGGCAAAGAAGAACACAACACAAAACGAAAGCTGAAAGAGTCTGCTTTAATTTTATTAAATGAAAAGCGATTGAATTGCTAGTCCTTCTATAGAATTCAGCCGTTCCTGGTTGCCAATAATCAAGGATGAAATTAATAATGGTAATATCCTTTTGAACAACCCTGTATCGGGATAGTTCATAAGGTTTTTTCTAGGTTTTCCCTTATGACTTAAATGAGATCTCTGGAACACAGAATTTCTTTGGTCTCATTTTTGGCGAATCTTATAACAAAGTCGTACCTAGGAACGCCTCATTTTAATTATTTTAAAAATAACTCTTTCAAATCCTTCCAATTTGAAAGAAGCTTTGTTATTTGACGTGATCTTTAAATTTTTTTGTATACCCTGTATATATCAAATTTGCAGTAACTTTCCTTATTTACATCAGTTTTATTGTCAAACATTAATGCTAAATTGTGATTACCATATTTTTATTGCGAATCCTTTTAATTTTTTAATTTCTTGTTCATTTTGTGTTAATACCATTGAAAACGGGTCTGATTTAGACCTTGAAACGTTTGGACAAAGAACTCAGAAAAAATAAAAATCAGGAACTTTCTCGAAATTTCGAGGCGACCTTGTGTTGATTCTTTTTATACACGTCATCGAGTTTTCAGAACATTTTCTTTTTTACTTCAGCCGGTTTTATGTTTACGTGTTTCTTTGGCGGCATAAAATGAATTTTATATTCGAATTGTACATAATCTGTATCTAGCCTCATTACAACACATTTCTTTTATTTAAAGATATGTAGGATTACAGTATTTTTAAATTAAAATAATATATTTAAATTCATGTATTAAGGTTAATCTGTAATTTGATTTGAAATAAATAATGAACTTTGTAGATCGAATTACGAAAAACTGTACCTTATAGTAGTTACTCAAAATGGTGATTCTTGGCTCTAGAACATTTTTTAAACCTGGCGTGTCTTACTAAATTGCTTGCGTGTATTTCATCATATCCATATCCATGAAGCACCTAAGTGAAATCAAACTGATTTCATACCAAAAAAACTTTTTTTACGGTGTACAGTTAAAACCAAAAAGTTCATTCAAAAATTAGTTTTGGTTCAGAATAATTCAAACTAGAGGTACTATTAATTTCTTGACAGCCCATAGGTGAACTTATTATAGGAAACTATATACCTTTATTCCAAATTACCTTGGCATTGATTTACTTCGATGCCGTGATTAAGGATGTGTTTTGTAGAGAACAATTTAAGAGCGGATAAGTACAGTGATCTAATAAACTTGAAACACGAGCACTCAGTTTCGAAAGAAAAGTGAGTGGAGGCCTCGTGATATGAGAATGTGTTGCATCTTCTTGACAGAAATCGAATAGCATGCATGTCTACGATCGTGTAATGGACTAGTTGCTTCTGGCCTAGTTTCCTAGCCTTCCTCCATTGCTTATTACTCCAAGGAATTTGTTAAATAGAGAGTTGAATTTGGTCATGCTATCTAATGCTTTTCATTAAAATATATTAAACTATTAATACAAACACAGGTTATCTTATGAAACAAAGGTTTTTGACTTTAATATGTATCATCTTGATCAGTAACTTCCTAAAAAAAGACACAGATTATAATCCACACAATAATATAAAGTACGGCAACTATATGCCTGGTGAACATACACACATGGATTCGATAGTACTTTGTAGTTATCACCGTACGGTTATTATTATTATTAAAAGTCTATTTCATAACTCCAAATTACATATTAAGCCATAAACTCATGAATAAATTTAACATATTCGCTTAAAACAATAAAAAATGTTAATTATATACAATCAAACACTGGCAAACCAAGGGGAGAACTAAGGGGGCTGAAGCCCCCTTAACCAACTGAGTTGTATGCTCTTTTAGTGTTTATTGTGCTAAAACCAACCTTTAGTGAAGTCAGGCTCCCCAAACGAAATCAAGTCTTCCCAAATATAATCATAGATCCGCCATTGAAATCAAACCTATACTAACTATGCATTAACAGTATATTCTCCTTTCCAATATTCAATAATTCGTTGTTCCAGGTCTTTCAACGTTTTGCTATAGTTTTGAGCTCAACTATAATTAGTTCCCTCTTTTTCGCCATTTCTTTTATTTGATCTAAACAATATTCCGTGTTCTACGACTTTACCTCTTTTTGGTTTTCTTATGTATATCATTATTTGTGATATTCTGTTTGAGTCCATTGTAATCTTAAGACCTGATTACCTATATATTATAAGTTATTTTTTAGTTCAGTTCAAAGTTTTTCTGATATCCTCGTTTGCTTTATTTATGCCTGAGACTTTGTTGAATGCTTCATTTGTATAATAATTTCTCCATTCATACATTATTTTGTTTAATAACATTTTTACCCCATTATCTATTCCTTTTTAGATAATACTGTCATATTAACTGTATACTATAATATTCGTGTTGTATGTTAGAATGCTCCATAGATATTGCTGTAAAATGGTATGTTGTCAAAACGAGAATCTTTAATCATCCGAAATAAAAACTAAACGTACAAACAACCGATAAAAACCTGTAAAATATACAATGCTGATAAGAAACGAATTCACAAAGTCTTCCATTGTTTATAAAAACAAGCCTACGAGTTCATTCCGGAATTGGATACTATAGACATTGGCCTAGCAGAAGTGACAAGCGAAATTTTCGAACTGACGTCGATATATACGCGATTGCCTTATAGGAGAGGTTGAAGTTTACTGGATAGCAAGTCAGTGAACAACTGTACAATATTAGTCATCGTTGTAATTAAATATTGAGAGTTTTATTTGATCTAATAACATGACATTTATAGTGAGTGTAAAATTTTGTTACAGCAGTGGGATTATGTGAAGTTTAAAATCTTAAATTGGTTAATGGCTACAATCAGAAGTTTGACAGAAATGGACGAGACTAGTAAAAAAATATTGGAAAACTAATTCGAGATGAAATTCAACTAAGATTAGGGCAATCTGTGATGAGAAACGTAAAATTGAGTTAAAAAATCTTGTCAACACCATGAAACAAAACAGAATTTAATCGAAGGATTATTTTCTAAATTGCAAGAAGAAAAGAGAAAAAATGAACTGAAAATATTAGATGAATTAAAAAAGCAAAATAACAACAGGTAATACAAGGTCAGAAACATACAACAAACATACAGGAGAAGTTATAGAAAGAGTGTCCTCATTTGTCCAATTTGTTGTACAGTAAAAGAAATAAAAAATGTGTGATATTTTGTTTAGAATAATATTAGTAGATTCATTAACTAAATGTCTAAGCAGCAAATCTTCGTATTCAATTACAAAATGTAATTACATCTGGTGGGTCACATAAGGATCAAGCCGAAAAATAACGAGAGAGTACTAAAAGAAAATGAAAATGACCTAGATGAATGTCTTGAAACGTTCATTAAAGCCATTGTGAATAAAAACGTCAGTTTAGTCATCTCCCGACAAATTCTCACCGAAATAAGTGGTCACTTGATAAAATTACCCCATGGTATCGCATTATATGTTGGAGAAACTCCAACCAAGAATAACTCCTTTGAAGACCAAGTTGCTAGTATTCGTCAGCATCTAGCCGACATTTACGAAAGGAATCAAATGTGGAGAGAAGCTGCTATCGTCCTAGTCGGAATACCCCTAGAAACGATGATTCTGTGCAAGCTGAGGCCTTAATCAACAGAGCTCCGCTCCTTCAAGCTGAATCTCGAAACGATCAACTCCAAACTTACTATAAAGTTTGTAACGTTAGAGTTTCGGATTATCGAAGGAAGTTTACTGAAGCTGCACAAAGGTACAACAAACTTTCCTATAGGAGTATTGTCCATGAAGATGAGATAATGACGGCTCTAAGAAACGCTTTAGTTTGTACAGTATTAACATCTGCGGGACAGCATCGATCAATCCGTGAGTTTAACACGGAGTCTGTAACAATACTGAAATGTTGACACTCTTTCTATAGTTTCTCATTTATGTTTAATTTCTATTTTATTTTATTTTAGTATAAATGAAGCTACACCGTCCCTAGAAACTCAGGGGCGGCCTGTGCCTGTTGGTTAACATCCAGTAACTCTTACAAGGGACGACATTGAGGTTTCCAACTAAAAACCACATATTGTGTTACACCCCTATTTGGGATCTCAGTGAACTAGTTTCTCGTCAAGAAACAACATATATTCTTGCTTTCAATGGATTCTACAGAATCTCGAACAAATACTATCAGTAGATTATTTGCTAGGGTTAATCGCAGCTAACAAGAGACAAGTATGTCTATATAGATGAAGTAAATTAGTTATAATATTTCTTATAAAATGATATTTGAGAAGGTATCCTACCAAACAAAAAGGCGAAGGCCGTTAACGAAGTGTACGTACACCAGCTGTAGAGCAAAATATATTAGACGCAGTTAGTAGTATCCCACAACTGTGTGAAAACAAATATTTATAATATTATCCAGGGGTAATATCTATGTCCCTTTAATATACAAAAAGAGCATGCCATGGATCTAGAATATTATACTGTACGTTTCTAGACTACCGAAATTAAGTTATTAGGTTCATATTTTATTAATAGCATAAAATGGAAATGCTATTGAACCAAAACTTTATTTATCCCAAATGTAAGTCTATCGACTTATAAAATGCTTTATCTATGTTAAATGCATATCACATACCATCAGAAACAATAAGTGATCTGACAGACCATTCATCACATTGTAGAACTAAACTCCTAATACACTCTTAATTAACTTATCTATCTATGTAATAACCTTAAGTTTATATGATAATTAATAGACGGGAAAGTTAATAAATACTTTTATTCTCATATATAGCAATACGTCCCCCAAACACTAATTTTCAAATAAGTCTAGCCAACCAGGAAGATTACAGCTAAAATCTCCTAAAACGGGGGACTTTAAATGGCCAGGAGATGTACTGGAGGTGGATAGTTCATTAAGTGATAAATCGCACGCCTCAGGCATTCTGACCAAATCAAAAATTGATAAACTACATCCACAGACCACTAGAAACAACATCCGCAGAGAATATTAGGATACTATCCACAGAGGACAAACTAACAGAACTGTAAGGAGAAAACCAACACAATACAGACTACAGAAATATCCTCTTTGATGCATGAAGACACTGCTACAAGAGGACTTGTGTTCATAGTAATTAGTTCTGGAGTAATATACATAATTCTTCGAGTCTTTGCAAATACTCTATGCTTACAGACAAGAAACGAATACTCTGAAAATAAAGTGCATAGGGATATATCCACTCTCTACAAGAAAGAAAGACATGCTCATAAGATTTGAAGTCAAATAGATGAAACCGAATTTGAAAACATGGACTAGGAGTGATACATGAAAGAGAATTTAATTTAACCGCATTACTTTAAAGCAATAATCTATAAGCAGAATACCAACAAAAAAACAGAAGATATTGAAGAAAATAAGAAGAAACTGGACTAAAAACAACACAGAAAATACTAAAGCTATATTAAACAGAAATAAAAAAATGTGAAAGATAAAGTGACACGAAATTGGAAAAAAGACACATAAAATCAATAATGATGATGAAATGAAACTAATTACTTTGTTTACTATCACTAACACATTTATTCACTAAAAACATTTGACTAGTTTCGATGCCTAGCGCATCATTTTCAAACATATATAAATAATGAAAAAACCCATCTAACAAACCTTAAATACAAAACAAATGACCAAATACACGGACATGATGGTTAGCCGGTCGTGGTCAATAACATAATGAATATAAAACTAAACGGATATAAAGGAATTATACAACTACCTGATATTCTAAGATTATCACCGGGAATACCCGTCCTAACGTAGTAATTCGAACAGGGGTGTTTTTACAAAGTTAAGCTGATCATTAAGTAGCAAATCTGGGAATTTATTGCGAGAGAGGTAAATTTGAATTTGTTCTAAGAAAGATGTTTTAAAATAATTATTACTGAAATGCAAAATTGATGTGTTTTCTATTGTAGGAAAAGTGTGCCCTGTTTGAATTACATGGTTAGAAAATGTTGAATCAGTTGTATGTAGTCTAAATGATCTATAGTGTTCTAGAGGTACCTGTTAGCAAAATTTCTAGTTATCATTCCCACATAGAAGCTATTACAGTCCGAACATATCAGCTTATAAACTCCTGACCTGTTGTAAATACTAACTTTGTCCTTGGCGTTAAATAATAAATTTGATAACTTGAATTGTGATTTGAAGCTAACTATGATATCCTGGGATGATAGAATTCTAGCGATTTGGTTACTCACGTTTCCAAAATAAGTTAATGAAATGTACTTTGTAGGATCTGTATTTTTGACAAAGGGATAGATGCTTCGATATGCTAGTTGAAGCTCTTTTCGGGAGATTAGTTTCATAATTAAATTAGGATTGATGTCGTTATTTTTGGCTATTATAATAATAGTATCTAATTCTTGTTTTAAATCACTTTTTGATAATGGGATACAAAAGGCTCTATGAATCATATTTTTGTATGCGGATAATTTATGGTTTAGCGGACTAAATGAAGACCCGTTAATTGTGGTGTCAGTAAATGTTTGTTTTCTATATATGTTAAAACTTATTGATGAATTATTCAAAGTAAGAGTAAGATCTAAAAAGTTAATTTTGCAATCCTGTTCTATTTCTATTGTAAATGATATGTTGGGATGTAACTTATTAATAAAACTGAGAAAGGTATATAATTGCCTTTTTCCCTAAAGAGGAAATCATTATATCATCTTCTAAATTTGACATGAAAATGTCTGCGAGCAAGGGACTGGGTGGCGAGCCCATTGCAAAACCGTTATTTTGAACATAAAATTTATTGAATTGGCAATAATTTTGAGAGAGGCATAATTCCAAAGCTGATTCTATTTCTTTACGTAAGTTAGGATTTATTGAGCAGGTATTTAATAAGTTTGAAATTAATGGGAAGCACTCATTTGTGGGAATATTAGGGAACATGTTGCTGAGATCGAAAGATACTAAAAATCCCGTTTTTACTATGTTCAGTTTATTGATTGATGTTGAAAGTTCCAGCGAATTTTTAATAGTATATTGTGGAGAAAAATTTGTTAGTTTCCTAAACTCTTTATTAAGTTTGGACGCTAAAGATCTAGTTGGGCTATTGATGTAAGAAACAACTAGTCGAATCGGTGCTCCCTGTTTATGATTTTTAATAAGGCCATACAATTTTGGAGCTGAGGGATTTTTATTAATTAATTTGTATTTCTCATAATTTTGAATTAGAGTTGATGATGCATTATTTATGAAATGTCTAGTTTTTTGCTGCAAACTTTTTGTAGGATCTGTTTTTATTTCTGTTAAATCTGAATCAATAAATGAGCTCATCTTGGTCTGGTATTCTTCTCTCGGAATTATTACTATGGCATTTGATTTGTCTGCTTTTGTAAGTGTTAAATTATTAGTTTTAATTTTATTTTGAACTGTTTTTAAAATGTGGTAATCTGAATTATTTGTGACTGATTTATCTGACTGTAAAGTATTGGCTATCTTGAGTTTCGTGGAATTAATATTTACACAGTTTCGTAGAGCATCTTCTATTTCTGCGATAGCAATTTCTGTCTTGGTGTTATTTCTTAAGTTTGGTGAGTATTTTGGACCTTTCTCTAAAAAACTAAGCTCTTGGGTGGAAATATCTACGTTTGAATAATTAATTACTCTATTGCTAAATTTAACTTTAACGTGTTCGTTTTCAAAACTACTTCCGGTTGAACGATTATTTTTGGCTAAATCTTTCAGTTTTTTAGATTGCGTGAGGAATTTGTTATGGATAAATGTACTGATTCTACTTTTTATACTATCAAATAAAATTTCAAACTCAACAGGGTGAAGTTTATAAGCAAGTTCTGAGTACAATACCTTAATGTAATGAATGATGACCGCACGTTTGCTGAACAGGAAAATATTTTCTTCTTTCAGCCAGGTGACTTGGGCTGCTTTGATGACTTTGATGGAGGTCGCTGACTTTGAATTTGTCCTTAGATAAATAAACTTTGGGGTTAATTGAAGCTGTAGGCACTGTTGATTGAACCATAAGTTTTGACTGCAGGTCTGTCTCTTTTTCATTAATTTATAAAACTGGTTGGCATGGGTTGCTATACTAGCACTCTTCAAAAAATCGATTGTGGAAGCCGTTACTTTGTGATAGTCAATCATGATGATGAAATGAAACTAATTACTTTGTTTACTATCACTAACACATTTATTCACTAAAAACATGTGACTAGTTTCGATGCCAAGCGCATCATTTTCAAACATATATAAACAATGAAAAAACCCATCTAACAAACCTTAAATACAAAACAAATGACCAAATACACCGACATGATGGTTAGCCGGTCGTGGTCAATAACATAATGAATATAAAACTAAACGGATATAAAGGTTAAATTATTATAATAGCCAAAAATAACGACATCAATCCTAATTTAATTATGAAACTAATCTCCCGAAAAGAGCTTCAACTAGTATATTGAAGCATCTATCCCTTTGTCAAAAATACAGATCCTACAAAGTACATTTCATTAACTTATTTTGGAAACGTGAGTAACCAAATCGCTAGAATTCTATCATCCCAGGATATCATAGTTAGCTTCAAATCACAATTCAAGTTATCAAATTTATTATTTAACGCCAAGGACAAAGTTAGTATTTACAACAGGTCAGGAGTTTATAAGCTGATATGTTCGGACTGTAATAGCTTCTATGTGGGAATGACAACTAGAAATTTTGCTAACAGGTACCCAGAACACTGTAGATCATTTAGACTACATAAAACTGATTCAACCTTTTCTAACCATGTAATTCAAACAGGGCACACTTTTCCTACAATAGAAAACACAACAATTTTGCATTTCAGTAATAATTATTTTAAAACATCTTTCTTAGAACAAATTCAAATTTACCTCTCTCACATTAAATTCCCAGATTTGCTACTTAATGATCAGCTTAACTTTGTAAAAACACCCCTGTTCGAATTATTACGTTAGGACGGGTATTCCCGCTGATAATCTTAGAATATCAGGTAGTTGTATAATACCTTTGTATCCGTTTAGTTTTATGTTCATTATGTTATTGAGCACGACCGGCTAACCATCATGTCGGTGTATTTGGTCATTTGTTTTGTAATTAAGGTTTGTTAGATGGGTTTTTTCATTGTTTATATATGTTTGAAAATGATGCGCTAGGCATCGAAACTAGTCACATGTTTTTAGTGAATAAGTGTGTTAGTGATAGTAAACAAAGTAATTAGTTTCATTTCATCATCATGATTGACTATCACAAAGTAACGGCTTCCACAATCGTTTTTTTTTTTTAAATCAATAATGTAGATGGAGATTTGTTGTAAAACAAAAAACTATTTATTCTTTCTATACACACTTCAGAAGAAAAGAGTAGAATATAAAAGACAGCAACGGATTTGGCTTTAATGGCATAGTTATAGAAAGCAATAAAAAGAAATCCAACAATTGTTGATTTGAAGGAATTTTACCTTTTAAACGAAAGAACTCACAAAATGTCATCCTCCACAGAATGGAGGTAATACAGTTCTTCAAAATAAGAGGCGGATCAACTTATTTACATTACATTTACAAACTGTGCTTAAAATTTTAGCAGTATGCCTTATAAATACCTTCGAGTTATTTCTTTCAAAAAAGTAGGTAAGTATTGGAGTAATATACGGTGATAACGACTATCTCCTTTAAATAAAGTTCTTGTCAAAAGCTGTGCTGAATGCAATAAGTTATTTATATTGATCCATTTTGGGTTTTCTACTCAGAAAAGTAACAGCGAAAATTAATTTAACTGAAAACAAACATTCAGACACGTACAAATTCAATAGAGGGCGCTGACGAAGGATGCGCTCTCTCTTAAACTCTTCATTATGTTCTTTACTACAAAGCGTTCTCAACAAACTAGCAGAATAAGGTATCAATATTGATGAATAACCCATTTTTCTTCACTGACGACTTTGTCTACTAACAGACAATATCACAGAAGCATATACTTATACAGTTTACATGAGATATCTGTCAAATCTGTTTTTGAATTAAATAATTCGAATTTCCATATAATATATATGGTGGCAATTCCGTCAAAAAATAAACAAAAAAAGAAAAAAAGTAAGGGTGCACGAATATCTAAGACATAATACCTGCAATGGAACTGACAAAAAAAACTAAAATTAGTACTTGAATCCAATCATCCAATGTGCTTTAAAAGAAAAGTATTTAACACGTATGTTCGTTCTGTAATAACATATGAAGCAGACACACTAACTATGACTACAAACATCAAGAAATAATACTCTAAGTTCAAACTTAGAATTGCGCTGGTCATGCGAGTAGAATGGAAAACAAAATATGGCAAAAGCAAAATCTGGACTGACTATGTAAATAAAATAGCTAAAAATTGGCTACTAGCTGTCCAAGGTTGGAAGATAATGCCAAATATGAATGAGGGTTTTGTCCAGTATGGGACTGGATAGAATAGTGCTGATTATAATGTGCAAAAATTAAGTTAAAAATACACGATTTTGACCTGACTACAGATGTAGCTCTACTAACGCACATTCATTTTTAATATTCAATTAAACAATATGAGTGTATGTTGTCCATTCTATAATAGGTATACCTTATTACCATATCTTTATTTTCAGAGTTAAAATTTTACAAAATGTTCTTACTCCTACCCTCTAATACAATTAATTCCTTATATCCTGGCTATGGTTTAATTCGCTTTCTTCGTTATTTCTCCCTTAATTGTGGTCATCTCCAGGTCTCTTCTTAGTTGGTTGTTCCTCAGGTACCAAGGTGCGTCCGTAATCATCCTTAGTGAGTTGTTTTGTACGGCCTCTAATTTCCTGATGTGCGTTGCTGCCGCTTGGCCCCATATGCTGGCTCAATATGTGATGATTGACTTCACTGACGCTTCTTAGTTGTTCGTATTCGTGCTTAGTTGTAATCTGCTTCCTCTTCCTATCAATGGGTGGAGTTGGCTGATCTTTGATTTGGCTTTCTTCACTGTTTCTCTTATATGTTTCCGCCCTTGTGAGTTGCCTGTCTATGTGCATGCCCAGATATCTGACGTCTTGGCTCCATTCTATGGGATTTCCTCCTACAGTTAGTTTCGTGATGAAGGTAGTACACCGCTTGGTCCACTGTCCTTGATGTTGCCGCTTTTGCTGTGTCGTCCGCATAGACATATGTACTGGTGCGCTTTGGACCTCTTGTCGCTGGTATGCTGTACAGTGTCGGTGATAGTGCTGATCTCTGTGGCGTTCCTCTTCGTATCCTCCTCTCGGTCGATGTTGTGTCGTTGATCCTGATGCTGAATATCCATCCTGTTAGGTAGTACTGTATTATCCTGATGATTGCCCTGCTGAATTCCTGTCCTTAAAATTTTTGCTATTATTCCACTCTGCTATATCTTATCCAAAGCTCGCTCCACGTTGAAGTATATGACGCACGTAGTCCTCCTGTTCTCCGCTCTGCTCTTCTGGAATGATTTTAACCTTTTCCTCTTGCTCCTTGACACTCCTCAAAATGAACCTGTCCATTATCTTGCTGGTGTTTCTTAGTAGGCTGATCGGTCTATAGTTCCCTGGTAGTTTCTTGCTCTTTCCTGGTTTCGGTATCATCACGATCACTGCCTTCTTCCATTCCTCTGGGTATGTCTGCTGAAACAAAATATGATAATTTAGTGTTTTTAGTCTCTTATCTATGTATTCATTTGGTAGTTCCATTAACATCCGGTTTGATATTTTATCCCATCCTGGTGCTTTTCTAACTTTCAGATTTCTAATGTCCTTTCTCTCTTCCCGTGTTGTCTCCTTTATTGGATCCTCGTTGGGAAGTCGTGTTCTAATCTCTTGGGCTTTCTCTTCTATTTCTTACTCGAATTGTGAGTCATCTCCTACGTCTGTGTTGAACTGCTCCTCCATTGCGTCCACGAATATTTCTACCTTGTGCTTTGTCCTGTACTTTCGTTCGTCTCTTTCTTGTGTGTGTCCTTGTTCTTCCTCATTCTTGTTAGTATTTGCCAGTGTGTGCCTCTGTCTATGTCCAATCCTTCTAAGTAGTTGTCCCATTTCTCACTTCAGTGCTCCTTCAATTCCTCTCTTATCTCGTTGCTCAGTCTGTTGATTGTTTGTCTTATCCGCGGATCTAGATTTATCTTGTATCTTCTCTTGTTCCTGTTTCTTTCTGTAATCTTCTCCTTCAGTTGTCTCGGAATGTGTCCTGTGTAGATTGGTTTCCGGGTCCTCGTCGTGTTTGCTTTGTCTGCTGCTGTGATCTCCTCTCTGATTGCCCTTGTCTCTCCATAGATCCCGTCCATTATTGGTGTTATCATTGTCCTTTCTGTCTGTGTTGCCCTGAATCCATCCCAGTTGGTCCTATACTATACTATGGTTTACTTGAAATAAGTAGTTAGATTTTGCATAACATCGTGCACTCCATCTCTGGATTAATATCTGTTTAAGTTACAGTAGTCTCGAAGTAGAATGAGGTATACTCGTATGGTGAAAGAATAAGTCAATTTAATGAAACGTTATGTTAAATTGTACAGATAAATCAGGTGTTAATGTACAATAAAACATAAATACATTATCTAGGGGTAAACAATAGTCGGTGAGAGTAGCTGGTTGTGGTGAACAGAGTGAATGTAGTTTGTAGAATAAATACACTATAGTGTTACTTACATTTTTGTAATTTTTAGATGATTCGTAACTATATTAAGTAAAGGCCAGAAATTTGACAGAGAAAAAATTATCAAAACATTAGAAATGATAAACGGAGAAAGCATCTCTCTTTGGAAAGGAAAACTCACTGATACATAAAAATCTCAAAGAAGCCTTTACCAAACAGCAGTTTCGGCATTCTGATCATTTCGTCATATAGTTTGATAACTTCATATACCATGTGAATTGTACCCAATTTTCGACAAACACAGCAGTCACGGAAACCCATCATCTATGGCGACTTGACAGCACTCTTTTTGGTTATTCGAAATATCAATATATTGTTACGAGAATTCATCCGATAGCTGATGCAATCAGCCATCATCCAATTCGTGGAAGGGACATTCTTCCGATACTTCTGGGAATCCGAAATGTTTTGTCTCTCAACAGGCCGACGGCTGCCGTTCCTGGGAATTCCCTTGATGTTTCCAGAACACATGAAAGAAGTTTCCCGATGGTTCGTTGACTTGCCAGAATAATTCCGAGAGAAATTTATAAATACCGACAGCTGGCGATGGAATCATTCGTATTCGTCGGTCGTATCGTATAGTTTAGATAAAATGTAAATAGTTCTGTGAATATAAATTGTGTTAAAGTAGTGGAAATAAATTAGAGTGAGTTGGACTGTGTTTTTAAATAAATTCAAGAACTGAACGGAACCCGAGTGTGAAAATAAAAAC
The DNA here is from genome assembly GCA_034190945.1 of Octodonta nipae. Taxonomy (NCBI): domain Eukaryota; kingdom Metazoa; phylum Arthropoda; class Insecta; order Coleoptera; family Chrysomelidae; genus Octodonta; species Octodonta nipae. The sequence continues at coordinate 177,975,922 of CM067216.1, forward strand.
ATTACAGTGGTGTCAGGTGTTCGGTGTATTTGTGGAACTTTAGAAGTGAAAAATAAATTGACAGACAATGTTTAAAACAGTGAATTTGGACCAATTGAAAGTGACGGACTTAAAAAAGGAAATTGAGGAAAGGGATTTAGAAATTAGTGGGAAGAAAAGTGAATTAATACAACGGCTACGAGATGCCCTAATAAATGAAAGTAACGATCCCAATACGTATTTGTTTGAGATTTCCGGTACTGGGGACATGAGCATGCTATTAAGAAAACTCTAAAAACTTGAAAGGGGCCTTAGAAGATATACTACAAATTGCTACAAAATTCTAAAAACTTGAAAGAGACTTTAGAAGATAAATTTGTAAAAAATTCTGAAAGCGTAGAAGACAAACTACTAGAAAATTCTAAATCCCTAGAAGAAAACTTGAAAAGCATGGTACAGAAAAATTCCGAGCTGCTCGAAGAGAGAATAGTTGAAAATGTAACTCGGATCGATGAGCTAAAGCAGACAATGGTCGAAGAGCTAAAGCAAACGACATTAAAAAATGAAACGCGGGTAGAAGAGCTTAAGCAGACAATGGTCGAAAATGAAACGCGGTTAGAAGAGCTAAAAGAGATAATGGAGGGTGAGATCAGCAAAATAAGAGAACATGTAGTCACAATACAAAAGGGAGAAACACAATCCAAGACCGGATGCAGAAACAGTCGAGAAGTAGTGGATTCGAAAATTGGCCTTGAAGGTGCAAGACACAAAATGAAACCTCCACAATTTGATGGGTAATCGTCATGGACTAACTCTAGGCGCCAATTCGAGGCTGCAGCAAAGTTAAACAGATGGTTGGCAGAGGAGAAGGCAATAACACTAACCTTCGCCTTAAGAGGGGATGCTATAGATATTTTGCAAATTCTGAATGACTCTGAGCAAGAAGACTACGAACAACTAGTCAAACATTTAGAACTGAGGTATGGCCTGACACATTTGGAGCACGTCTACCACTCCCAATTGAAAAATAGCCACCAGAAATCAAATGAATCTCTACCAGAGTTTGAAGCTGATATTGCCCGTCTGGTTCGCCTTGCCTATCCAGCCACACCAGAACATGTTATAGAAACGTTTTTGGATGAACTTCGGGACCACGAAGCCAGACAAAGCATTGACCCTAGCTTGACCGATTCAATTAGTGGATGCACTGGCTCGAGCTCTAGAATTCGAGGCTGCGAAAAATACCTGCAGAGGTCAAGCCAGAGTCCGAGTCGTTGACGGAGAATCCGAAGATAGCGGAAACGATGAAGCCTCTATAAGAAAAATAATAGAAAAAGTCCTTACCGAGAAAAGATAATTGAGTTGTTGGAAGTGTGGTAAGGTAGGACACATAAGGAGTCGTTGCAAGGAGAGCAACGGAGGCCCGACTTCCTCGTCGGAAAACTAAAGAGGCTTGATGTGAATGGGCCATCGTCGACCTGCAGCCAACAAGCCCCAACTATCTACGCATATGTCGCTTCGCTACGCAACCACGCTAACAGTGTCTTTGTAGATGGCTTTACTAATAAGAAGCAATGTGCAATGCTGCTGGATACAGGTGCGACAAAAACAGTTATAAGGCTCAACATCGTTTTAGAGACGATGATAACACCAACAAAATGGCAACTGCGCACAGCGACAGGAGAAGCAGCGAAAGTCCATGGTGAAATAGAGGTTGAAATGGTCTTGGGAAATACAACATTCAAACATTGGGCAATAGTGGCGAACCAAGTTATCATCGAAATGGATGTCATGAGCTCCAAGGGATTCCAGTTAAACTTTAAAAATGGAATTCTGCGAGTGAATGACGAAGAAGTGGTGCTTCATGGAAAAGACGACATCATTCTTCGAGCAATCTTGGCAGATGATGCAATGTTCCGGAAAAAGCTGAAATCATTGTAGATGCTTGCCTAGATGGGAAAGCTAAAGCTGGAACAGTGACGATGTTTGATCCCGAACTTAACGACGGAAATGTAGGCAGAGGACTCGAACTGGGGAAGACTCTGCTTCGTGCCAAGGAGATTGTGCCAGTGAGAGTAATGAACCTGAATCATTACTCGGTTGTGCTAAAGAAAGGAACAACTATGGGCCATTTTTCAAAAGTTTAGTCTGTAGTCAGAAGCACACAGCATGCAGAAATACCACCAGGTAAACTATCTAAGGAACTGGAAAAACTCATCATCGATTCATCTAAGAATTTGAAACCAAACCGGAAAGAAATTGAGGGACATCGTTAGAAACTACCAGGATATTTTCGATGTTGGGAATGGCAAAAGAGGACGAACTGATCTGGAGAAACATAAAATTAATACTGGGGACGCTCAGCCTATTCGACAGTCGGCGAGAAGACTACCACTAGTCAAAAGTGAAGAAGCCGATAGGGTAGTCCACGAAATGGAGGAAGAAGGTGTTATTGAACCATCCAATAGCACTTGGGCTTCTCCAGTTGTCTTGGTTAAAAAGAAAGATGGTTCGACCCGATTTTGCGTGGACTATGGACAATTAAACCACGCTACAAAAAAGACAGTTATCCCCTTCCAAGAATAGATGACATCCTAGATACGTTGGCTGGATCGAAGAGGTTTTCCACCCTGGGCTTGAAGAGCGGTTATTGGTAGGTGGAACTTACTAAATAAGACCGAGAAAAGACTGCTTTTACCATCGGCTCAGGACTTTACCAATTCACGGTGATGCAGTTTTGGTTGTGTAATCCTCCAGCGACGTTTGAAAGATTGATGGAAACAGTGTTAAAAGGGCTTTCATGGAAAACGTGCCTGGTGTATCTTACACATTATCGTGGTCGGAAAATATTTTGAAGACCACGTGAGGAACCTGGAGGAGGTATTTCGGCGACTTCGAAGTTCCGGACTAAAATTAAGCCCGAAGAAGTGTCAGCTGTTCCAAGAAAAGGTGCAATATCTTGGTCATGTGCTTTCCGCAGAGGGAGTAGCTGTTGATAAACAGAAAAGAAAGGAATGGCCGATACCTAAAGATATCCACCAGTTAAGAAGTTTCCTGGGGTTATGCACGTACTATCGTCGGTACGTAGCCGGATTTGCAAACATCGCCAAGCCACTTACTAGACTCACAGAGGGGAAGGTACAGTACCAGTGGGACGAGGAATGCCAACGATCATTCGAGACACTGAAAAGATCATTAACGAGTGCCCCCGTCTTAACTTATCCTTTGCCAGTTGGGAACTTCGTTTTGGATACCGACGCAAGCAATGTCGGAATTGGTGCGGTGCTTTCGCAGATCCAAGACGGTCAGGAGAAAGTCATCGGCTATTTTAGCAAGACCTTGAGCAAGCCTGAACGGAATTACTGCCTAACCCGCAGGGAACTCTTGGCTGTGGTAAAGGGAATAGAACATTTCTACAAGTACCTCTATGGAAAAAGATTCCTCCTCAGGACTGATCATGCAGCACTGAAGTGGCTCTTGCAGTTTAAAAACCCCGAAGGACAAGTGGCCAGGTGGATTGAGCGGTTGCAAGAATTCGATTTCGAGACTGAATATCGAGCTGGAACAAACCATAAGAATGCTGAGGCCCTATCGAGGAGACCATGTCCTGATGACTGCAAATACTGTCAGCAAGCTGGTACAACTGGAGGACATCTGGGAGTAACGAAAACCCTGGCAAGTTGAGAGAAATCTTCTATTGGGTAAACTACCAAATAGATGTGAAGAATTGGTGCCGGAAATGTACGGTTCATGCAGCAAGTAATGGGCGTCAGAAGCGAACAAAATCTCCCATGAGGCAATATAACCTGGGCAGTCTGGTCGAAAGAGTAGGCAGTGATGTTGCCGGTCCATTTCCTGAAACCGACTCTGGAAATAAGTACATTGTGGTGGAGATGGATTATTTCAGTAAATGGGCAGAAGCATATGCCTTGCTGAATCAAGAAGCCTTGACCGTTGCTGATGCCTTGTCAAAGAATGGATCAGATTCCCTCCACCGTTTTCCAAGACGTCTGCAAACTATTGAAGATCAATAAAACATGGAATGGTAGAACGGATGAATAGAACCATTAATCGTCATTTGTCAAAGGTAGTCTCTTCACTTGTTTCTGATGGCATATCGTTCATCTGTGCCCGAGTCCACGGGTCAGACCCCGGTAAGCGTTATTATGGGACGAGAGTTACGACTATCATTTGATTTGAAGTTTGGATGTCCCCCAGGAGAAGAGACAGCAGGTGAAGACTATGTCAGCCAATTACGTCAAAAGATGGACGACATCCACCAACTAGTCGAATCAAATATCGAGAATTCCAGTGCCCGAATGAAGGAAGCCTATGACATCAGAGCCGAGGACGAGAATTCCAAGTTGATGATCTTGTTTGGTTGTATAACCCGCAACGTCGTCGTGGATATTCTTCCAAGCTGCAGAGATCTTGGGAGGGGCCGTGCCAAAGAAAATCAATAATGTTGTCTACAGATTAAGAAAGCTACCTCGAGGAAAACCAAAGGTGGTACATTTCAACAGGTTAGCCCCTTATGCCGGAAGTCGTGACTGCGAAGTTAACCAAGCCCAAGTCCACAGCATCCAACCACCCGATGACGAGATTACCTTCGATCAGCTTATGGCACTGTACTCTGATGGGCAGAAAGTGCAGCACAAGAGAGGAACCTCGAGCCTTGTTTGAGGTGCCCATAGAATATGCCCCGGAGCATTGTGTGCCTCTAAATCTCCGGATGTTCAGAGGAATAGCTAAGGTGTTTGCCAAGAAGTACGGCCAGTTCCAAAAGCTAAGGGAGCAAGATCCAGTGGTAGGGAAGGTCCTTCATCTCGAAGATAAACAACCAGTGGGTACCAGAGACATCTTTTATTTGGTAACGAAAACATTCTTGCAGGGCAAGCCAACATACAGCGATCTTTGCAAGACTCTGGTATAACTGAGGAATATGATGATGGAGAAGAACCTGATAAAATTGGCGGTCCCAAAGATAGCCTGCAGCTTGGATGGACTGAATTGGAGGGTGGTGAGAAGTATGATGGAAACAATCTTTCGATTCAGTGGCATCGAGATCCTTGTATGCTGTCTCAATTTGCGCAGACCAGATTCGAGGACCCAACGGTCCTCGAATCTGGTCTGTTACTTCCACCAAAACTTCCCGTTGTCCAAATGGAGAGTCCTGCAAATATCGTCACACCAGGCCGACCGCTGCTATTACTGGGAATTCCCTTGAAGTTTCCAGAACACATGAAAGAAGTTTCCCGATGGTTCGTTGACTTGCCAGAATAATTCCGAGAGAAATATATAAATACGGACAGCTGGTGATTGAGTCATTCAGTATTCGTCGGTCGTATCGTATAGTTAGTATAGTAAAATGTAAATAGAACTGTGTTAAAGTAGTGGAAATAAATTAGAGTGAGTTGGACTGTGTTTTTAAATAAATCCAAGAACTGAACGCAACCCGAGTGTGAAAATAAAAACATTACAATATAAATGTGAATGACACACACAACAGTGTATCTTACCTATCATTGTATGATATCGTAAAATATTTGTATTTATTGATACTATGGAGAGAGCCATAAAGGGTTCTAAATCATTTATTTGATTAAATATTTTCTGATGAATATTTTGTGCCTGCTTTAGAAAGAAGGGAAAATCTCAGAAAAAGTTACTAGAAGGCTACCAGTATGAACAGTTTCTAGAGAAACGACAACTACTTCTAAAGGTAAATAAATCTCAGAACAAAGTCTAAAAACTAATCGACAAGATTTTAAAACAAATCACAGTAGACTTCGGGTGAAGAAGAAGAAGAAGTTCGTCATTTAAAAGTCAGCTCATTCCGAACAAAGCAGACACCAAAAGTTTAAAAGTAAATCTCACTAAACAAGAAAATTCTTACATCAGTTGATTGAAGTAATATCGAAGGTAGGAGCATGCACAATAGGACAAGATGTCTTAACTGCGAAACATCACAAAGTGGACAGGGCTATATACAGTCGCTAATATATCCAGGAGTGGAAACCCATTAGAAGAAGAAGATAATAGAAACATTATTTTGGACGTTTTTTATTGAAAATCTATTGGGAATAATTAATAGTATTTCATGAAAAGTATTGTTTAGAGTGATGTCAGGTTACAGTAATGAATGGAAAGTTAGGAGGTGTATGAAAATAAAGAAATTTGGTCTTGAGGCCAAGTTTGTTATTTGAGCCTACTCAAATTAAAAAATAAAAAGTGTTAATAGTGAATCACATTTGTAAGAAAAAATGTTTCTCATTAAAATTATCAAATATTTTAACATTAAATATACTCACTGACAAAGAGATCGTAAACACCCAGAAGGATATGTTTAAATTTAATATTGTTTTGGTAAAACATATATGCAATAGTAAGGAGTAAATGATTAAAATTTGAATAAAAAATAATTTTTATTAAGTTTGTTAAATAATAATGTGTGTGTCCACCGCGATAATCTATACACTCCCGTACACGTCTTGGCATTGATTCAATAAATTGGTCTATTTCTTCTGAAGGAATACTATCCCAAACTACGTGTACTTCATGTTCGTGGGAGCTGAGGTAAATTTCCGATCCTTTACCCATCATGTCCCAATGGGCGAAAAATCTGGGCTGCCATGACAACAGATTCACAAGGGTCTCCTCAGAAAAGTTTAAACTGACTCGAGCAGCATAGGCCGAGTATTATCTTGTTGAAATATGGGACCCATGAGCCGATTAAGGTGTAAATGTCGCTTAATATCAATTTGAGATTGACGTCTTTCTCCGCGTCGTCGTTTAACACTTCTTCGGCTATCACCCAAGCAGAATCGAGATTCATCATAGAAAACGACCTGATGCCATTCCACATTCCAATGTTGTCGTTCGCTGCACCACTGTAGTCGTTGTCGTCGATGCTCAGCGATCAGAGGTAGCACAAGATGGGATCGATAATGCTGCAGTCCAAAAAACCTTATACAGCGGTAAACCGTTCGGACACTTACAAGATGGCCTTGTTCTCCTAACAACTCGCCAATATTCGAGTTGTCAAAAATCGTTCTCTGAAGACCATAAGTCTTAGACATGAATCTTGATCTTTATTTGTGCCCCTACTCGGAAAAGTAGTGGGATTTCTGTTCGTGCGGTTAGCGATTTCTCGAGATGAAAAACCATCCTCCCGTAAACCAATACTTCGATCTCTTTCAAATTCACTTAGCTGGCGATACATTCGGAGTACACGAACCTACTCTACAAAACATCGATTTTGGATACCATCAAACAGTTTATTTCTTGGTGATTAAATTCAAAAAACGACTACAATATTAATTGATAGAAAAAGTTTATATGAAAAAACATTTACCAAACTTTAATCATTTACTCCTTACTATAGCATATAAAGTTTACCAAACCAATATTAAATGTAAACACCTCCTTTTAGGCGTACCTATTGCTTTGTCATTTTTTTCAAAATTTATTATTATTCCCAAAATTCAATAATTGTATATTCATAATAACTATTAATGATTCAATTATTTATTATTCAATAAATGAAGTATTTAGTTGCTAAATTTATTATCCTGTCAAAATAACTCTAATTTATTCTATAATATGCAAATTGGAAATGCATATTAAATATAGATAAGAAAAAAAATATTCCATTTTGATTAAACTATAATAATTTCGAATTAAATCATTCATAGAGCACTTAATTAAATCGTGAATTAAATACTCAATACAAATCTTTCTAATAATTATTATAAAGATGCATAAAGTAAAATAAAAAATAACATAAAAAATCCTGGAATTGTGTCAATAATAAAATTGGAAATGGTAGTAAAAAAGTGTCGTGGTTATTAAGTATAAAAACTCAGACGTGATGATGATTCTACAGCATTGAAGTAACTATAGGAGATATCCATCTACCTTCGACTATAAATTAAAATATGCTATACTGTTGATCAGATACATTCAGGTACATGCGATTAAGTACATTAAAAATGATTATTACATTTATTAAGGAACCACTTGCTGATTTATTTAGCATGTGTATTGAGAAGATATTGGGCTGATTGTTTTGAACACTGCTGAAGTTTCACCTATTTTTTATGGAATAAAAAGTAATTATGTATTTACCATTTCATTAGTGGTAAATTTCTCAAAAATTTTCTACTATTGACTCTTCTAGAAAAAAAAAAAAGATTTCTTGCTTCTTACCGATGTAGTATTATAGTACAAAACTCTCATCTTTTTATTCTTTTGAGTCCACGTTTGAATGGGTAAATCACAATATACTCCTGAGTAAATTCGTGAAATATGGAATTAGTGGTGCTTTTTGCAAACTACTTACCTAAGTGGTTGGTAGCAATATGTTTACATCATCAATGGTAGTAAAACTGATGTAAGAACTTGTCTCATGGCATTTTCGATGCACTACAGATAATTTAAGTCTTAATACAACTAACTCAATCTACCTTTTTGCTAACAACGAAGTTATCACTTCGCGTTCAAGTTAAATTAGATAATATTGACCTACACAGTGTTGGAAATGCCTTATTTAGTTAAACACTCGATGAACATATGAAACACAATACAACATGGACTAAGCTGAGAAGAATAAGAAAAGGCAATAGAATGTTAACAATCTGTCTTCAATGTGAAAGGTATCTATGTGGTTTTGGGTATAAATCAGTTCTGAAACCTCTTGTTAATTTACGGAAATCAATTATTACAGTCTTACCATAATGAACATCATATGCTAAAGATTTATCGAACCTATAATATGAAAGTCCTAATGTATCATTTTATACTTCGGAAAGGCAATTGAACAGTTCAAAAGGTATTATTAGAAATAGAAATATTATAAATCCTAGTGCAATTTTAAAATAGGGTATGTTTTATTTAATCGTATTGATGTATTTACTAAATTCCTTAAATTATCAATCAATCTTTGTAAAAACAAATTTAAAGCAATAGGTGATATAACATGCATGGCATTACCTAATCTGTATCAAACTTAAGATGACTGACCAAAATTAAAAAAAAAGAAATATTATGTAATTACTTCTTTTAGTTTTAGGTTCGAGAATATTGTAGCGTGTTATCTAACTGGATGGAATTTTATTCTTTATTGCTATTATACAGAGTGGAACAGCCAAATGTCATAAATTCGATAACCAATAAAGGAGGGTGTGTTGGAAAAAACGCTTGGACACGTCGATTTGCATTTTTTTTTTCAACAAACAAAATTATATAGGGTGTGTCAAGTGACAGTGACCAATGCCAACTTTCTTATTTTAAATGCAAGCCTCTATATATTATTTATTTTTTGGATTCTTCAAAAAATTCTAGACATAATTCATGTATAATGTCCTACACCTATTTTGAACTGTTTCGGAAATATTAAGTGTTTACAAAAATTAACATAAAAAAAATTATTTTATTTCACAAATTCACTACATTACAGTAAAAACCTAATAATTAATACTGATTATTTCTTAATAATATAAAAAAAACAAAAAAACATTAATGTTAATGTAGGAAATGTTCAAAATGCTCGCCGCGACCGTCATGGCACATGCTAATCTGGTATAGGAATGTCTTCTAATGTTACTTAATATCTCAGACGTGACTGATCTAATAGCAAGCGTAGTTCGTCTTTTTAGGTCATCTAAGTTTTCTCGACAATCCCTGCTTTATTCGTTATCGAATTTATTCCATTTGGCTGTTCGACACTGTATACATTTAATATGTAGTTATCTGCAAAATAATAAATAAATATTTTAATTGGGAAATAACGAAACACTTCAAAAAATTGAATTTTAATGGCAGATAACGTTATTTTGTTATTATGTAATTATGTCTCATGGCTTAATATCATTAAAAATTAGAGTAATGAGTAAATACACGAAACTAACTTCCTCCTGCTCGCCAGATGTAACAAACTACAGGATTTATATCGGATGAACGTGTTGGCAAATAAGCCAACGAGCACATTATTATTATAATATTGATATAAACTCGAATACAAAATTTGACATTGTCCCATCTTTATAGAACCACATGTGATTTCTTACATTCAAAGGAATCAATTCCGGCAAATCATAATCGTCAAAATTTAAATATGCGTCGTGGTTCAGCTTGGATGGCAAATTGGTGTTGGGAAATGGCTACTATTAACAATTTTTTTGGATGCTCATCAACCCAGCAGTGCTAATTACTTCATTTCCTTAAAAACCATTGACAAAATTCTTTCTGGTAAACATAATCACTAGGCAACAAAAACTCTTATCAGGAATGAGTTTGTCCAGATTTAAAGAACTAGTTTGCCGTAAATATGCGCGATTTTAACGAGATGTTTTTTTTGAAAATTTTCGATCACAAATTCTTATTGCTTTATGTGCAGTTTGCTTTATTTCACCATACACTAATGGGTCAATCCATGAGAAAAATTTGTAAAGCTAAAAAATTCACTATAACTTTAGAAGTATCTTTACTTACAAGCAATAAGATCAAATGTATTTATTTGTCAATAGATCAGAAACTGGCTATCTTTAACTTATACCAAAGCATACTAATTTCTTTGGCATATATTACAAATGTTGATAAATATGCGTTTTGTTAATTTTCATGTAGTACAATAGTTTTTTGCCATTCCCACGAAAACTATGAAAGAAACGGAATTCATTCATTTAGCAAAAAGATGAATATTTAGTTATTAACAAAAAAAGTAAAAATGGCAAAAGAGTACGATTATCTGAATTTATTTTCGTATTTTTAAGCATAGCCGCATGTTTTCATTAAACTCTGTTTAAACGATGACCAAACAGCCAAGTGTTGGGCCAATCTGTTCAAAACCATATGTGGTTTGGATATACGAGTAGTCTATACTACGAAAAGTTCCGTTCTGATTCACATTATCAAGTGTTACACAGTGTGAAATATCTAAATATTCGACAGATTTCGCTTAGGACCTGTAATAAATACTATTGTATGTTTTTATAGCCATCATCTGTTTCGTGTTAATAAATTTATGTACTTAACAAAGTCATAGTATAAAATGCTATAGGGTGCTAAACCATACCGAGGCATTCATTTTTCTAGTTTGAACTACGTTTTTAATACTGCTTATGACAAAAACACACACATTGTGATAATACTTCAGTAGGACAATTGATGTTTAGTTCTTTTAAATAATACCATGTTATTAAATACGAGCCATGTATTTCATTAAAAAATTTCCAGAAATCTATTACGAGGGTGAATCAAATATGAACCGGACTTTTGTTTTAAAAATTTTATTGGTACGATCAATACAAATTTTAATACATATTATTTTTCTACATAGTCCCCTCTCTTATGTATACATGTTTCCCACCGAATCGGAAGTTTTTTAATACCTTTCTCAAAGAATGAAACTGGTCGTGTCGATAACCAATTGCGCACAAACGTTTCTACACCTTCGTTGTCCTCAAAGTGGTGGCCTCCCAGTTCTTCTTTAAGTGGCCCAAACATGTGGCAGTCACATGGCGACAAATCAAGACTGTAAGGGGGGGGGGGTTCAAGGGTTTCCCAATGCATTTTGTTCAATTTTCCTTGAGTCAATGCAGCTGTATGTGGCCGAGCGTTGTCATGCAACAGAATCACACTTCGGATAGACATATCCCGCCTCTTTTGCCGATAGGCAAGTTTCACTTGTTGGAGTAGTTCGCAGTAATACTCTGCATTAATTGTACGGCGTTCGTGCAGAAAATCGATCAGCAGTACGCCTTTCGAATCCCAAAAAACTGTTGCAAGAATTTTCCCTGCAGAAAGACGGGTATTGGCTTTCCGCGGTGCTGCCTCTCCAGGTTTTCACCACTCCATGCTTGCACGTTTGGACTCCGGGGTATAATGATGCACCCATGTCTCATCACAGGTGACAATATGTCTCAAAAACTCATCCCCCTCTGCTCGATATCTTGCTAACAGCCTTTCACAAACGGCAAGACGGTTTGCTTTCTGATCTTCCCTTAGAAGGCGAGGAACCCATCTTGCACACACTTTTCGGTAACCCAACTCATCTGAAATGGTTGATTGAGCACTCCCGTATGATATTCCAATGTGTTCAGCAATTGCCAATACTGTAAGATGACGGTCACCTTCAATCAGCTCACGAATTGCGTAGATATTCGCCTCATTGATGCTTGTCGTGGGACGGCGTGCATGAGTCTCATTTTCCACTGTCATACACTTGGGGCCTTGAAAGTGTTTCATTGCCGAACTGTGCAGATACTCGACGCAAAATTTCAGACGGTCTAACGCACTCCCGCGCCAAAAATTTGATAACAATACGTTGCGCAACAGACGTATGCACCTCTTGCTCTGACATGATGCTACTAACAGCGCATCGACTACGCCTCGCCAAACCGACGAACCCCTCTTCTTAACATCCCTACCTAACATATATCGAGACGTCACCCCACTCGAATTACCTACAGGGCGAGAAACAGAAAAGTCCGGTTCATATTTGATTCACCCTCGTACCTACAACTACTTCAATATTAGGTGTTCTACAATTCGTATGTTTTTTACTCAAATTTTCTGGCCATATTGGAACATTTTCTACTACATTTTGCAGAAAGTGAAATAAAAGCTTTATCGAAGCTTGAACGATCCAATGACAGCTGTTGTGTGACTAAGAGCCTATTCATCGAACTATTAAATTTAATGTTGAATGAATGAATATATTTTTTATTAATCTTTATATTAACAGCTAGCTTAGTTGCCAATTATAGAGTGTGTTTTCAAAATTTGGATTGTTTTTAAATTTTAAAATATAAATTGAGATTTTGTACTCAATGCAATATTTAAAAGTCGAACTTTATATGAAACGTTCTGCTAAGTATGTACTAGGTACGTAATTGACCATTTAAATATGAATCAGTGAACCTTTGAGAATTATTAGCGTATTAGTTAAGTGTGGCATTAAGATAAATGACAAATCTTTTGAGAAAATGTATCTAAGTAAGTTGGAACTATAAATTGACTTGAAGTTGATAATAGCATACACGTAGATAATATCATTGGCAAAATACATTTTGTTTCGGTTCTGTAAGCGTGCCAAAAATTCTGCAAAGAAAAAAAAGACTAGTTTCTCATATATCACATGATAAGTTTGTATGATATTATTGCGCGAGTAGTGATGGTAACAATAATGTCGGTAATTCACAAAATACAATTCAAAATATTTGAAATAATGAATGTAGTGAAATTCATTAATTACCCATTTAATATTAGACAACAGTTTAGACAACAATCTCCTTTCTATTTTTATGTTTTCATGGCAACACCACAATTGAAATAAAAAGCTGTATATTGAAGGAAAATACCAAACGTTTTAAAGTCGATTGTGACTTCGTTGTCAATGGCTTTAAAATATGTATTGAAAATGTAAATTTCAAATTGAAAGTTTGATTTATGACATTTAAGTTGATATATGAAAAATTTTTGTTGTTTTTAAATATATAGGTAGCACAAAAAATTTTAAAGATCATGTATTAAGTTAAACAGCTTTCAAGTTGGAAGAATTTGACAGAGTTGTCTTTAGAATTTATAAGTGGCCTTCCTAGGTACGACTTTGTTATAAGATAGCGCATTCGTCAAAAATGCGATCAAAGAATTCTGCTATTTCAGCGATCCCATTAACGTCATAAGGGAAAACCTAGGAAAAACCTCCTTATGAACTATCCCGATACTGGGTTGTTCAAAAGAAGATGGCCATTAATAATTTCTTCCTTAATTGTCGGTAACCAGATACGATTGAATTCTACAGAAGTGGAAGCAATACAATCGTCTTCATTCAAAAGAATTAAGGCATATACAAGATTTCTTGCGAATGCCATAAATTTTATATTGGAGAAACATCGAGACCATTAAACGTACGAATAAATGAACACAAGAATTCATAAAGAAACGACAATTTGAAAAATCGAAAAAATATGCATGGGACCTAGGCCATAAAATATAATTTGACAATTAAACTATACTTCGCAAAGAACAACATAACATAAAACGAAAAATAAAAGAGTCTGCCTTAATTCTTTTGAATCAAGACGATTGTATTGCTTCTACTTCTCTAGAATTCAATCGTATCTGATTACCGACAATTAAGGATAGTTGATAAGGTTTTTCCTAGGTTTTCCCTTATGACGTTAATTGGATCACTGAAACAATAGAATTCATTGATCGCATTTTTGGTGATTATGCATTTCTCAGAGGATTATGCGATTATGATAATTAGCAGAACAGTTTGAAGTCTAAATTGTGGTTCAAAAATCTTGTGTATTGATTCAATCCATGAAGAGAAGAGCTTTGTTATTGAATCATAATTGTGGCATCAAATTTTAGTATTTAAGGATTTGTTCGAACACCAACACTTGAAGAAAAGTCTTTATATTTCGAATGAGAATATAGCTTTAGTTTCATAATGTTACATGGAATATTTATATTTACTATTTTGTAACACACTGGCGTCAGTAACAGAACCAACTACACAATTCACATTAGAAATTGAAGAGAATAATAAACAACCTATTTTATAAATTTTATTAATAAAAATCCAATTGTTATCTGAAGAAGAAATCGACTCACACTCTCCCACTAGCCGGTGTTGCTGTTTTAACTCCAATCATCCAAATACGGTTAATATTTACAAGATAAAGCAAAAAAATTTTCTAAAATCAACAAACTGAATGTAGGTATTAACATTAATAAAAATGAATTCTTGGTTATTATATTAAAGAATTTATTAACAAAAAAAAGTAATGCAAAACAATCACTTACATTGAACCCCAAGATGCTCCAAGTAACAGTGACACCCAAGATAATCACATTACAAAAATATACATACCATGCATACACGATCTGCCAGAAATTCTAAGAGTAGTAGGCAACAGCAAGAGGTTCAGTAACCACATTCAAAACAAAAAAAATACTAAAATCAATTATATCAAAAATAACAACACATAATAACACTTAAAAAATTGCAGATATAAGATCCCTAGGGAAACGTAATAATTTGATATTGGAGAATCTTCTAGGCCTCTAATTGTACGAACAAGTGAGCACAAAAACTACATAAAGAAGAGACATTTCCAAAACTTTAAAATTTGCCAACACGCCTCGGACCTTATCCACAAATACAATTTCATAATGCAGCCATATTACACAAAGAAGAACGCAACACAACGAAAACTGAAACAGTCTGCTTTCGTTTCATTAAAGGAAAATGATTGCATTACTACTACTTCCGTATAATTCAGTTGTTCTGAATTGTTAAAAATCAAGGATAAATTTAGTGGCGCATTCGTTTGCAAAATTGTTTTCATTCATAATTTTGTTTTTAAATCTCCGGGAGGTCTTCTTGAGTATAAAAGTGTAAGATGATAGATACTTCATATCTTTTGACGGTATTGTTTAAACAACGACAAATTATATAGCTTAGAAAAAAATATTTTTTGCAATTATTTTTTTTTTATATTCTCTACAATATTTCGAATAAAAAAATCCTCACACACATCATCGTATCTCCAACTCATTTTTTGTTATAAAATTTTAAAATTGGAAATCGCCGAAATTCCTAATTTTCTTGAATTTAAATAATATACCTTAAAAATTGAAATGTTATAATTTTTATTTTTTTACCAAAAATTTCAACTACATTAAACAAAATATACTAAACAGATTTTAAAAATTTTGTTTAGTTCTATGTTTTTTTACATTATAACAAAATGCTTCCTACGCGAATGCACTTTTTAGAGAGGACCATCTTTACCTCACTCTCATCTCGATGTATAACATGAGTAAGAGAAAGGCAGACAACGCACTTGTAAATTTTTTTAGCCGTTTTTTAGCAGTAATACGTGAAAAAAATACCATTACTGTTTCTCATATAACTTAATGTAAAAATTTTACATTAATTGAATGAATGGTGCTATTCCTTCAAAATATCATCGAACAAAGTACGAAATTGTGTTTGGACATTAAAAGTGAAGTGAAAAGGAACAGACATTATCATTCAAATGTGAAGAAAGTAGATAAATTGTTTTCTGGAGGTTATTTGTGGCATCTTTGTATGAATTTTTTGGGAACTACACCAATATATCCAAAAGTTTCAAAGTCTAGTTCGTTTTCAGAGAAATTATAATAATATGTATTTTTGAAATTGAATTTTTAACGGTTTTGCTATGACATAAATAATTTTAAATTTAGATATATATATATATATATATATATATATATATATATATATATATATATATACAGGGTAGCACAAATTATTCCAAAAATCGATTATTACTAATTAAAACTCTTACCATAGCAATTAAATATAAATATGAAAAAAATGATTTTACAGAACATAAAATCACGATTTACAATGACGAAATTCAATTTGCAAAAAGTATTAAATATTTTGGCTTAGTGATTGTCATAAACTTTCTTTCTTTTACAGAATTGCAAGTGAATTATCTATTATAACTAGTATAAGAGTTTATAACACTATAATCATCTCAAGTGCAACAGATACAGACACATCTCTCTCATGTTAGATGTGCTGCCGTAGATGTATATTGCAACAAGACTAAAATATATGTGTATGGTTTTCTTTTTTTTTAAATAGTGTACAGTTAATTACCAAATTATTTTGCTGGAAATATAGTAACAAATAGGGAAATTCATATGTATGACACAAGATATAAAGAACATTTTCATCTAAGTAAAACTAATACTAAAACTGGTATGAATTCAATATTTTTTAGAGGTCTTAAGGATTATATTAATTTGCCTAATGCTATTAATGCAAATTCAACTCTAAAAAATTTTGCATTAAAACTTAGGCAATATCTAAAAGCACATATAACAAATTTGTAATTTGAATTGTATTGATATTTAGTTTAGATTTAAACACAATTAAATATAGGTATATATTTTCTTTTCTTATTGTAAGAAATTTGTTTGTATATTAGGAAATTTCTATTTAATAAAGCTTATTATTATTATTAAAAACAAATTTTAAAATATGTAGGTATAGGTACGGTGTTCTGTATTCATCTAATACAATTTATATAACAAAAAATTCGTCAATTTAGTAAAATGTACATAAATGTTTGTTAGCAAAATTTTAACTGAACAGTTTTACATAAACATAAAAGAATTCTAATTTTCAAAGTTGTGATTATATATGACTGGAATTAAATTGTAAAGCAAAGTGCAATCTTTTAAATAGTAGTCACTGATTTTTCATACAGTGTACCCACACTTTACAGTGATGCTTTCTCAAGACAAAATTAAAAATGTAATTGCCATTTCAAGAAAAATTTCATGACATAATAATATCATGGATATTAGATAGTTAATATATCTACAGGCGTTTATACGGAAAGTTGTTTCACTCCAAGATAAACAGTAAAATAAGAATATTGGTATTAATTTAGTTTCAAGATAAGTTTTATATTAAGCTAACCAATATATTTAGTAGTGTTGAAAAATATTTCATTTCAAAAAACCGGATAACAAAGAATCCAAGATACCTATATTAAATATCAAATATGGGATTAGGAAATATAGGGTTAGGTTAGATTGGTTTGGGTAGATAGTTGCGTGCCTAAATAAATCTCGTAATTTTAACAGAGTAGCAAACGATTTAGATTGATTTACCGGTTATAACTTTGATGCTACCGTTTGTTGAGAGTGGTTGTACTGTGATATTTCATTATTGAAAGTAGAACTAAAACTAATTGGCTGGAATGCTAGGTATTTGGTTCAATCAGAAAACGCCAAACCCATTTCTTTTTTTTTTTTTGTTTAAATAAAGTTTAAAGTACGTACCTATATGAAAACATGTCTTGTACATGTTCTTTGGTGAAACATATAAAATAGTAAATACATAACCTAAAATAGCATTTAAGAAAGAGATAGGCAATTGAAAACAAGCAATGCCGTGTGTTCTCAAGATTTTTCAAACAACATACAACAAGCGGCTATTGTGAAGTTTTCTTGACGTCATTGGTATTAACCAAGGCTGTTAGAATATGATTGGTTTAACTTAACCATTTGTAACCAATTATAACCCGTATATCGCTGCAAATAGTAAATAATTTTCATGATAATTTGTCTAAAATTTGCCATTTTAGAATAAACGAGGAGGCAAGCTCCCGCAATTTTGCATCAAATAGCACACATATTGGTTAAACTAGTAAATAATAGTACAGAGAGCATATAGGTATAGAACTGACCTGTAAAATGAACTGTATGACGTCAGGTTATCACAATGTTAAAATTTAGATTTTTGAGAATTATTATAATAATTGGTCTCCTTAAAGCAGACCTGCTATTAGAAACACATCCATTTATAAGGTGGACATTGTCCCTTTCAATTTATTTAGTAACATTAATGCAGTATTTAGTCTAATTATCTGGGATAAAAACATAGCAAAAGAAAATAAACAACGTATATACAACATAATAGCAATCATCATAACGTACAGATCCTATGTATGAACAATCAAATAAACACTGAGAGCAACTGAATTCGATCAGCCACAATCTCCAGAAGAGACACAATAACAAACAGACATGTTAGAGATAACAGTTATCGGACATGATTTTAGACAACATTCGAAATAAACAATTAATTTGGTAAGGACAAGTACACCGGATGTCCGAAGACATACTCCCAAGATAAATGTTAAGTTGGCAACTAAAAGGAGGTAATAGATGGGACAGACAAGGACAGAGCTGGAGGGAAATGATAGATAGATAGATTGGAGATAGAGGACTCGAAGAAGATCTGTTGAAACTCGAGAAAGATAGAAAATGGAAATTCGAAAATGCCGGAGAACGTTATAAACCGATGTACGATATAGGTATACTATATAATATTATAAAAAACACTTAAAATAAGCGTTAAAAAAATCTGCATGGCCGTTATATGGTTTGAAATATCAGACATAATAGTTTTTTAAAAATCACTTAGCTTCTGTCCTCACACAAATAGTACAAACAAACTTTACACATTTGACTTTCAAGGTCTGGGTTGAACTCTAGGTTCAATCTGTCTGCTCCCCAAGTTGCACTAGATGACTGAACATGAATTATTCACATAGGTAAAAATCATTTGCCTGTTTGTAAGACTGATGAACTTAAACACTATCTTGATATTCATTAAAGTAAAACATTTGATATATCTTAATAAACATATCGTGTAGGTATATAACTTAATGGATACTTATGTAAGAATATTGACCATTTGCTAAAATCACTTTTATTTGGGTAACTTACATATCATATATATTTACGCATAAAGTTCAAATCATAATTAACTTAATAAGTTATTACTATTAGTTATTACTAATACTGCGGTGTTGATATCTAATATTTGTTGCATTAAATATCAGTTTAAAATCAGGCCCAAGCAGTACGAGATTGAAAAGAGTGAGATGTTCCTACATAATAATTTATGGCACAAGTATTTGAACATTTTTATTTCCTGTTATACGGCTGGATTTAGTGAGCTTAACTAAAGTCTGAGAATTTGTAAAATAATAAAAACAAAATATTTTATCATGTTAGGAACACAATGTGCTTCTCTCTATCAATTTCTCTCTCTTTAAATACCAACACTATTACAAAATAACTGCTAAACGACTTTTGTGTGGTTTATCTTTCTCTAAATTCTGTTCATAAGCATCTATACACGGACATTTTTGTTCTTGGCAATAATTGCCATATGATGTGCAAATAAATCAGTTCTTTGGGCATATATTTAAGCAAATCCTTAATGGATAATGTAAACTTGGTACTCTTCCTTGCCCCTTGGTTTTGTATTATTTAAATAATTTTACAATTGCTTGTCCGCCAATCGAGTTATAAAATAATTTCATAGTTTAGGTTATAGTAGATCATGGATGACTGCGTCTTTGGCTAACTTAAGGGAAATATCAGCATTGTCGAGAATATTGTAAATTATGTTATAGTTAATAGCAGCTGTTATACTTATAAAATATTTCATAGAACTGTATTGCGTATTAGATTTAAATTTTAGATTTTTTATTATATTAATAACTTCTTTGTTATATAGGTATTTGCGAGAAAAGTAAAAATAGATCTAGGATTGCTTTCTGGGTCTGAAGACTTAAGAGGATAAATTATTTCCTGATTATTATACTCATCTAAATTATTATAAATTCGTTATTTATCAATTATTTCACATAGGTACTTACAAATTTTCAGAGATTTCTGTGATTATTAACTGAATAAAACCAAATAGCAAAGTTTGGTTTTAGTCGTGCATATATTTAGCCTCATTTATAATGTTTTCCAATAAATAAATTTTTTTGGTACCAGAGTAAATTTTACATAAGTTCCATAATTGTTTATTTTATTCTGTTTAAATTTTTTACAAATTTTACCTTAATTAATGTCGTGTATAGCTAAATAAGATAATTACTTACTCTCACTAATGCTTAGGAATTAATTTACCTTATCTAATCTTTATTATATTCCATATAAGTTTCAGTTACATTTAGATTATTAAGGAGGTATATTGAAAATACAGAGGCTAGTGATTATTGAACAAATTGTTTAATTTTAAGGTACTCATTGCAAGCTACATTGCTTTGACGTCAAAAATATTTTCAATACATGTAGGTAATTTTAGTATAATAATTAATTGAAGGTCTAGTAACCAAATTTAGGGTTAATACATTTTCTAGAAATGTGTTTAAGAATATCCATATTAAAATCTCCTACAATGAGATTAAAATATAATCAGTTTTTACGGTGATAATAATTTTTAACTTAAAAAATTTAAAGATCATCCACATGAATTGATTTAATGCATTTATCTATGTAGGTATAGGAATATAAATGCCTACTTTTATACAGATTATTGCATATCGCTTTCACTATAGTGTAAATTAACAATTATTTTAAAACAATGCTTATGGAAGATAACCTGTTTTACATCTATTTCTTTGGATAGTGCAGGTGTTGATAGAACTTTTGATTCTTTTAATATAATAGCGTGGTTTACTAATTAGTTTTCCGAACATTACAAATATTAATGAAATAAAATAAAATGTCTCAATAAAATTTTAAAGTCGAGAATAATCTAATAAAATCTTGTCATCCTGCAGTATACATAAATCAATAATATTTAGAGTTTGAGCAATGGTACTATTGTCATTATGTAAGATACGTATATCAGTAGATAATATTTAGAATTTGAGAAATGCTACTATTATAATGGTGATTCTAATAATAATTAATTTAATTAATTAATTAACGCACATCCGCGAAATATTTCAAAGAAAAATATCAATGGAAATATTTGTAAGTTTTTTCAAATATCTAGGTAATTTGATTGGGTATTTTTAATGTATTCAAATAGCTTAACAATAAAATAAAATGGAAGTTACAAGACGTAATGTAATGAATTTATTTGAGAATTTCTTAACCAAACTATTATTGTGGCTTTAACCTTGATGAGAGATTATTGCTATTTAATATTGCTTTAGTAGATTTTTTTTAATTATTTTTATTTATATCTTGCATAAACTACAATTTAAATACAACATTGTTAATGAGAGATTATTGCATATTATTTTACTGAAACGTCGTAAATCATACTAGACTTTGTAGTCGGAATGTCATCATATTTTATAAATTTGTGCTTGTATGGCGGATAGTGACAATTTGGTTTAACACAATTCAGAATTGTTTTCCCCCAAATCAATATTATTTATTTTGCATATATTCCTACCCATCTAGGTACTAACTCATGTTCAAACCTGCTAATCTTTTTTCATTATTTTGGCCATTGTTTAGTAAGTTTAACTGATAACAAAAATTCAATGAATATTGCAAATGTTACTTTTTTTATCTAAATTTGTTGGATATTTATTATTTTCGGTTGTTTGAAATATATAGGTACCTAATAAACCACTTTACAAAAATATTGTGAGAACCATTAGAGAATAAAACTAAACTTGGGATGTTTTTATCAATATTTTAGGTTCACACTGTATAACAGTTGAGATCTTTTAGTCCAGAGTTAACTCAAATCATTATATGGGTGTATAATAAATTATATTTATATGAAAACAAAATTAAACAAAGATTGTTTAGTTGGAAATTAATTATTTATTGTATCAAAAACGAGACAAATTAATTACGTCTAATTATTACAATTGAACATATCTGCTGTAGTTAGGCATGTAAATTATTTGATAGCAATTGTAACGGATTTCCCAGAAAAAACGGCTGTATTCCGTCTTGCTTTAAAGTCTACTGCTAATCTACAATATCATGACTAACTCCGCCTGATTCAAACAGAACATGCGAAATTGGTCCTTCGAGCCGGATTATTATGAACCGGAATGCAAACTGAACGGCGCAGTGCCTGTAATGACCAGCTTTTCAGGGAGGTTATTGGTAGAGGCGATACCACGCCTCCTTTAAAGAATTCTTTTGAGTAGAATATTAGGGAGTATCTTTGTTGGTAAGAGAGTACAGGACGCGTTTTTCATATAGGACTAGTCAGTTTATTCTGATGTTTGGTCATGTAAGGTTCTGCATATTAATTTTTTAATGAAGCAGCGCGCGCTCAAATCTGTCAATTTTTTGTTATGAGGTGATGAAGTTGAACCGGTAGTTGCTCTATAAACGTTTGTAAGTGATATTTCCTAAAATTGAAGTTGAAAGAAAGAGTGAGAAATGAGTAGAAATCGAAAATTCAGTTTCCGACGGTAAACGACTGGACGCTTAACCTAAACCCGATATACAAACCAAAAATGAACAGTGAAACATTAGAAAATACAATACACGTGACTGCTCCTAGTATTTTAAACAAACCTTCACAAACTATGCCACAAAGATCACCATTTGCAATACAAGAACTCTTAGGACTGAGTGATAATCAGCATCGTTCCCCAACGGCGGCGGTTTCCGCCATAACGCCAAATGTGTATCCCCAAAGACATTTACAAGCTCCAACTTGTTTCCCGTCGGATCATGGCTTTAATCATCATATGACGATGGCTGCTAGTCGAATGGCCTATTTTAATGCTCAAGCTGCTGTAGCTGCAGCTTTTTTACCCCACAATATTGCTGCAGCTGCTAGTATGAATGCCAATGGAGCTCATTCTCCAGCAGCAGTTCTGGGGCTTGCTGGGCACCAAGGTGGAGCATCAGGTGAGTGTTCTTCATAGAATACAGTTACCATGATATCCTTGAATGATCTTATTGGAACCTGAATTTCTAGAATACGTTGAAACGAGTAGTATTAGAATACTCCTTAAGAAAGTTAACAAATATTGTGCTTCAAACAGCCCCAAATTTATTAGTTATTGATATTTTTAAAATAGATCTAGAATTATTTTTGAAGTCTATGGTGCTGTTTACATAATTAATATTCAGAGAATACAGTGTGCAAATAAATTTAAAACCTAAATTTTTACCAGACTGTATAAAGAAATAAAAGAAGAAGAATTGAATTATTTCCTATTTACCTAATATACATTTTTTTCATATTACGTATTTCTGGTCGTTTATACTATAATTTAAGTGATGCAAATGATGAAAAAATATCTTTAAATCATCATCAGGCTAAAGTACCTACAGTTTTAAACAAAATTACAGTTTTATAAAATGCTAGAAAAGTCAGTTTAATATATTGTAGTTACATTTTGGTTTACTGAATTCAAATTCAATATATTATTTGTTTTATAAAAATTATTGCTTATCAATTAAAATATCCTACAAGTTTAAATTCGCAAAATTGTAAGAACCTAATATTTGATATTACAGAATACTAAATTGTTCCTTTGAATAGGTTGGCATGGTCATTTTGAATGTTTTAACAACAATACAATTGATAATAATTTCTATATACATTTATAGATATTTTCCGTAACGCCCAAAATTTTATTTTAGTAGATTGATAGCCTTTTTGGAAGTTAACAATATTGCATTATATAACTGAAAGGAATAATTAAAAGAAATAACAGTCTGGCAACTGGATTATGAACTACTAAATATTAGTTCATAATCATTTGTTTATAATAAAATGAATATGACTAATTTCTTTAATGAAAGTCTGTTAGTGAATTAAATTAATTTTTAAAATCAAGGATGGGTGTTCATTATTTTAATTTTTTAAGGAATTGAAAAGGAGAAATCTTATAAAGTGCGCTTATTATTTATTATATCTGCAAAAGTTACTTGTATGTAATATTTAAATTACAATACCTACTTATTCTAATGAAACCTAAAACCCAATTAAAATTAAATTTGCTTTAATGTAGATAGATAGTCTTCCTATTAATATTTACACAATAGAAGATACTAAAGTAACTTTAACAACACAACTGGTTCTGAGTGAAATAGATTTTTTGTCTTAAATTTCACTAATGAGTTACTATATGTATCTTTTTAATATTTATGTATAAATTCATCTTAATAATTATAATGCAACCAATAATAATGTAGTAATGTAAAATGAAAATTACATTATTTATCTCTTATTGAATATAATTAACTTTACTTCATATTTTGAATATTTTTGATTTTGGAATACTTTTGATACATTTTAATTTGTGATGTGAGAACTAATGAACTTCTGTAGTGTAATTAACGGTTAAAATAAGGAACTGAAATAAAAAAGCTACTACTCAATTAATGGGTATTCATGGAGATTTTAAGAGAAAATCTAAGTATGTATTAAGAAAAATGAAACAAAATTCGTGGGGGAATTAACTATGAATACTGGCCTGATTTATTTTGAAATTAGTACTTAAGTCCTTGAACAAAAATAATTTAGTTCCCATGATAATAGTACCTACCTGAAGGTATTGATTGTCTCTTTGGGTTTAGCAGTTGTTTCAACGATATGCCAATGAAATTAGTTCTCATCCAAATTATACCTGGTCTATGCCTCAAGTGTACAGTTTAATAAATGTCCAATAATAAAAATATTTTTAATGGGAAATTTCCTATAAAAACCAAGTAATAGTAAGAAATCAGTAAATAATAAACTAGTCTATCTATTATAATTTTTAGGGTTTATTTCGTCAGTATTTCATTTAATGATAATGAGATTAAATAAAAATATGAGACAAAAATCACTTATAAAAATTACCTTTAAATTAAATTCAATAGTCGAAAATTCATTTTAATATATAACTTTAGCAATTTTGATTGAATAATCAATTGACATGATATGATTTTGTAGGTAGGGCCTAAATATGAATTAGGTACATATTAATTATGCTTGTATTTGCAACTTAAGTAAGGTTTTGTCAAGATGCTTGCTTAGGTATATAATCCCAGAAGCTAATTTAATAATTAATTAAATCACTAGGTTTAGTATTAACTTGATATATTTCTCATCTCATCATAACTATGAATTAAGCACTCAATGCAACCAAGTTATAAACATAAGAAATATTTGTTTAAAACTGATTGGCAGATTGCATATTGAATTCCACATAAAGGTAATTGTACTTAAGATTATTAAATTTAAATACTGTAATAATATAAATTTTTATTAATTAAATAAATTATCATAATTTTCTAATACTCCAAGAAAATTTACTAGAACAGTAATAACGGCGATATATTGTTTTGCTATTAAAAATACATGTGTTGATTAGGTATTCAGTTTTGTGACTTGTCGCTTGATTTTATTTATTCGAAGAATAACTTTATCGATATTTATAATTAAATACTTTACAGATTTTTTGAGATAGTTTAAATTCATGTTTGGGAGCCCACAACAAAATGTTTGTTGGTTCAGGCACAAAAAAATTATAGGTTTATGTTTTATGGTTGTATGGTAAAGAAAAGTATTTAATTTCATTAAGGAAAGCTATCAAAAATATTAAGTGAAATTTTTTTATACAAAAAATATAAAAAATGATTTGTTGCTGAAGTTAGAAATATTATAGAATCTTTTTGATGTTTTTTAAACACATGCTTTAGTTTAGCCTTTAAGCATAATTAAAAAATATTCCATTTCTAACTAATTTTCTATTTTGAAAAATTGTGTTTCTGTAAAATACATACATATACACACATACAGAGACACACACACACACACACACACAGAGAGAGAGAGAGAGAGAGAGAGAGAGAGAGAGAGAGATTCTAGTAATCAATTAAAGATTGATTTTGGTATGACTTTGAGAGGAAATAATTTTAGAAACTTTTTGGAAACTACCATTTTATAAAAAAATCAGCACCTAAATCTGCAGGTAAGCAGTTTACGACTTTTCAGAGATAAAATTAATTTAGCCTTAGTTTTAGAAATACTTTTATAGATTATAGGTACCCTGAGGAAAATAATAATAATTGTGTACTGCTGAAAAGATATCAGACTATGCAGCATCTTTGAAATATCCTAATTTTTTTTAAGAAGCATATTTGTTTATTAAATAAATAGTCACAAAGAAGGTAAACGATTGGATAGGTCTGAACTGATATGGCCAATGTAAGTACCATTTACATATGTTATAGTAATATCCAAAGATATTATTTAATTCTATTATATGAAACAAATAAAAATACTACCAATTTCAGTAACTGTCGCTAGTCTTTATGAATCAATACGTCAATTCTGGAAACTGTTTCAAGATAGCACTATAAAATGAGTTGTTTAAAATATACGAAAAAGGCATAAATCGGAGATGATTGAAATAGAAAATAAAAGAAGGATCAGAAATTACAATTCATACCTACGTACTTTAAAATTCCATTTCTATAACCGAACAAAGTGATCTAATTTGGTCAAAAATATAAAGGCGTAAGTATATCTATATATTTAAGAGAGAAAAAGTTATCTGAAGTCACTAATAGGTACCTACTTACACGCAGTGAATTAATAAAAAAATTAAAAAAAGTTACATTGAGCTACAAAGATCTAGTTTCGAATATATTTTTTGATGGCAAAAATATGATACAATTTACGAACCTTACACTTAAGAAATATGCAAATCTGACACATCAATTACCAAGTAAAATTGGTACACGCTTTTGTCTTAAGTCATATAAAAGGTATTCCTAGGATTTCGTGTTAGTTTATCCAAGAGATTAACTCTGAGATTGAACTTCTCAACATAATATGGTTTTACGTTAAGAGCAAAGACTATATATTGATTCTCTCAAAAGTCGTTTGGGTTAAATATACATACTGTAGCTATAGTATTCATAAATACAAATAAGATATCTTTAGAACATGTCGCATGTTAATGCTACACTATTCATAAGTCACGAAAATTGCAATTAAATTTCTTTTTTTAATATATTGTGTGAGATAGTGACTATCTCAGTTTCATGGTAGGTGCTAATAGCATCGTTGGAAATACATAGGTATTTTCATTATGGTAGGGATAATCAAATAATGTCTATGATTACATTGAAGCAATACCGAATTAAGAATTTGTTTCAGGAAAGATGGCGTCTCATAAAAAGAAATTGCCAGAAAACTAACACAATTGGCAACAATATTGGTCGAGTGTTAGCTTATATAGTCTGCAAGTAATAAAGATGGCTGTGTCTTTATATAGGCTCGGGGCTTTGGGAAATTGTAGGGACTAGTTATAGAAGGGTACAATTTTCGAACCTGAGAAACTGCTAGTTGTCGGATAGTTGGTGGGTATCTAAACTGGAATTGAATAGAATATTTTAATGTTCTATTGATGTTGAAACTGTGAAGTGTGAACTAAGTTAAATATAATAAAGGATTACCTATAAATGTTAGACAATATATATTCTCTTTAGTTCCGCCATTCCAAAAATATCGATATAATGGTGATTGTAGATAGCAAAACGGGTAGAGAAATCTGGAATATTAAAATAGTTTCGAATGACCATGAACAAGGAAAAAATGTATTATAATAGGAGACTAAACAGAACTCATAATAGAAATAGAAGGCATGTAAACATATTCCTATACAGAAGCATGTAAGAGTAATGAACGCGATCAAAACGTACGGAAATTAATAATAGAATGGACAATATAAAAAGGAAACATCATGTCATAAGTAAGGGCTTAAGGAAAGGTGAAAGTGTAACGGAAACAAGGATATATCATGGGGTCACCAGGCATATCGAAATAAGTATTTGAGAAAAGTCATAATGGTTTATTCTTGTTTTATTTATAATCTCCAATATATTCAGATAAATTTATTAAAGTTTCTATTAAAAACCAATTTAATATTCCTCGAAGTTTTGTATCATCAACCATTTCTAGACGATGGAAGTACAAGGAAACTTCGAGGAACGAGTTCCATTGTCTATCACCTTCAAACTCAATATTAATTTGATTTTTGAGGAAAATAGGTATTGCCTGCATAGCACCATAGGAAATTTTCTTCATTTACACTTGGTGCATAAACTTGTCAATCAAAAAATTTAGTTTCTTCACCAGTAAATAAAATATGTTTGAGATAATTAGGTGCTAGGTGCTTGGTTTGTTTTCGTATTCGTATTCATATCTTGCTCTGCCATAGTTAGTTTAACATGTCTCTTCTCTTAGTTTCAAACAATAACTGACAATTTAAATTTTATTGCGATACGAAATAGACCCAGCTGTAATCACCGTTTATAAAGATGTTGAGGCCTAATTGCGATATTCGGAATAAACGATCGCAAGAATATGCCAAGACTGTTAAAAGAAAAATAAGAAGACAAGTAAATATTTCCTAGCTATAGAATATCTATATTTTAAGTAATACGTATATATAAAAAATATGAAGAAATGTTATGACAAAAACCGTACATTACATTTAGTTATAAATTAACAAAGTACCTACTTAAGCATATAAAATTACACCAACAATTAACATTTAAACAATGCCAATAATTAGCCTAGAATATTTGAATTTGGTAGACTTTGGTTCAAAGGAGTATGAATTAAATATTAATCACATTAAGAAGAATTCAAAAACTTTAATTTACTTACAATAAAAAATAGTTAAGCGAGATGAATTCTTGATATATAATTAGTAATTGATAACGGATTAATAATTAATATTAAAATCTATCTGCGCGTATGAGGTATACCTAAGCTGCCTAAGTACTTCTTGGGAAATAACACCACAGTTAAGAAAATTGCTGTATATTCCAAACGTTTCGGGGTCTAAGTCAGATAATATGTATTATTTATTAAATATTTTAATTTACATCTTAGAATTGTGGCTTCTTTATCTAAGTTTCGACCTAGACCCCGAAACGTTTGGAATATACAGCAATTTTCTTAACTGTGGTGTTATTTCCCAAGAAGTACTTAGACATTGAAAAATGTGCCACAAATATCATTCAGGAAATACCTAAGCTATTTTCTGAATTATTTTTTATTGATATAAAGTTATACCTCATTTTTTAAACTTTTGAGATTCTATATCAGGTCATTAACTGTCCCACCAAATCCACCTAGTGTTACTATTGCAAACGTCATTAATTTCACAACTACTGTGATGCATTTCTCAATATCTTATCACTTGAAGATTATAAAATATATATAATTAATAATGAGATAATATCAGGAAAATTATAATTGTGTTAACATCAATAACAGTTAGCATAGTGTATATATAAACATATTTGGCTGTACCTAACATTTATTCAGTTATTAAAGTTTATGTAAATTATTTTTTATATCGATCATAAATAAGTTGTAATGAACAATTTGAAGGATACTTACTTTATTTCTAATTTGTATATTTTACTACTAAGCAATTAGTCCTTTTTATAATATAATTGTGTATGGCTAAGAGGTTATCGGACTTTGCAACTAATTTGAATTCCGTATGTTATTCTTGTTTTTTAATCGACTTCAATTCGTCTGTATCTATATTTCTTTATGATTCTTCAGCGATTACTCGCATACGGTTCAAGGGATTTTGACCGTATATACTGGATCCTGTTCCGGGTGATCGCGAAGTGGTCCCATATTTTTTTCATTACCATAGCCTGTACCGTTTATTAGAAAATAGAGAAAAACTTTTTTACCGACTTATATACGGTAAGTTTTAATTAAAAAGATATTGGATTAGTTCCGGGGGATCCCGAAGTGGTCCCATATTATTGTTTCTATAACATAGCTCGTACCGTATTTTAGAAAATCGGGAAAAACGATTTTCTTATACAGCAAGATTTGGTGGAGTTGCTGGAATTAAAAAATTAAATTGTTTCTGTTCGGAACTTGGGGGTAAATTGTAAATAAATGAATTTATCAAAATAAATGTCAGTTAATCAACTTCAACGTAAATATCTTCGATTAGTCTGTGTATACAGTGTGTATTCATAAATCAAACGATTTCCTTTTAATAATAATTTTATAAACTTCATCTTCATCTTCATAAACACAATTGCATTGTCTCAAACGTACACTGTAATCATTTCATGTCACATTTTTAATTGCAGACGAGCTTTGTCATCAAATAGTAATTTTGAATAAAAGTGAAGGATCTTTATTTTTGTTAATATCTAAAATTGTTATTAAATAGAAATAATTAGAATTAAAAACTGCATCCACTTATGCCATTGCACTAAAAATTATATAATAAGTATTTATGAAACTTTTCCAACTATATACTAGGTTTAAAAAACTATGTCAATTTTGTTTAACCTTTACTTTTTTATAATATCTCAAATTGTAATCAAACGAAGTTAATTAGAATTGAAAACTGCATCCAATTGTGCTGTCTTATTTAAAAAAATGTTTCTATGTCCAATGTAGATTCAAAACGTTCGTATGAATATTATGTATTTAGGTATAGAAAAAGTTATTCTTCATAAAAATATTTGCATGTTGAGAAACGTATACTGGAATGATTATATGTCACCTTTTAAACTGTATACGAGATTTGTCAGCAAATATGAATTTTGCTTAAAAGTAAAATAAGTTTATTTTTCATAATATATACAGTTCTTATCAAACAAACAAACAAAACAAACTGTATAACGAATTATTATAAGATTCCATGGAGAGGAGACTATTAAATTAAGTCAGTATAATTAACAGACCTAAAGAATGATGATACTCAGATCTACCTAAGTTAGAATAATATACAAAATTTTCTTAATACATATACATATTTAGAAAGTTATTCTATTCAACGGTAACCGAGGTTGCGCAAACTAATAAATAATGCTTAAAAGTAAAATAACCTATTTTAGGCAATATTGAAAAAGTTAATTAGATTTGAAAACTGCATCCAATTAAGCCATTGCATCACTAAAAATTGTGAAATAAATACATTAAAAAAAACAAAAATATGCCAAGCTAAAGGAAAAATATTTTGAGAAGTACATTTATAAGTTGTAGTTCGCCACTATATTCAAAATGGCACCGTCTTCATAAAAAGTATTTAATTGTTGTAGCATAAAATTATTTTATGCCTTTTAGTTAAGTTATTTTTTTGCAGTCGCCTTTTGTTTTTTTTTCAATGTATATATATGTATGTATATATATATATATATATATATATATATATATATATATAGTCAAAATGAAATCAAATGAGTGGATAGGTCTAAGATCTGAACAGATGGTGACCAATGTATCTTTTAATCATGTTATAATAATGTCAAATGAAATAATAAAAAAATACTACCAACTGCAGATCGTTAACAACCTTAAATATCGGACCATACTATAGCAAAACTCCTGATATTTAGAATATTGTAAAGTATTGGCTTTAAGTAGTTAACTATAGTTGACCTCTATGAATCAATACGTGAATTTTGGAAGTGGTTTGAAGATACCGCTACAAAACTGAGCGTTTCCAAAATATATGAAGAAGACACAGAAGAGATAGCTAAATATAAAAAAAGGTTCATCAGAAATTAAAATGCTAACGCACTTTTCAATTTCATTATTCATTTTAAATGACATTTCTGTAGCTTAAAAAATAATTTAAATGGAAAAACATATATATGTGTACTGAAACAAGCTTTTCTTGATTGAGGAGAAGAACAAGTTATCTGAAGTCACTAGTATTTAGTTTTTTCAATAATGTTGAAAAATTCACATTAGCTCTGATGTCACAGCAGGAAGCAGTATTTAGAATTATTTTAGCCATTCCAGTATAGAATACATTCGACATTTAATACACTTAACTGTTATGTTTTTTTGGGGAATAACACCACAATAGAAATAAAACTACGTATATTGCAGGAATACCAAACGTTTCAAAGTCTATTCTGACTTCGTTGTCAATAAATATAAAGCCATTGACAACGAAGTCAGAATAGACGTTGAAACGTTTGGTATTCCTGCAATATACGTAGTTTTATTTCTATTGTGGTGTTATTCCCCAAAAAAACATAAAAGTTATCAAGAATATGCCACAAACAACGTTTAGAAGACAATTAATACACTTAGTCTGCCAAGATAGAGTCAATGAATTTAGAGATAAGTTTGCACTCAAAGTTTTATCAATTGCGACCTTCAAACCCAAATGAAAGACATGTACATCGAGATAATTAAGCAAACAAGAATGAGAAATCGCACTAGAGTAGATTGTTTCAGTTATGGACATGTGAAATATTTTAAGAGGGCTGCATTTTAAGCAGCAGAAGGCGTTTCTTCGAAGACAGAAATAATATAGCCATCTAGCATACTATAATGATCACATCAAATTGGATCAGGGTAGTGTCCTATCTATTATCATCCATTATCAACTCCAGACTTTTGAAGAATCACTGGCAAGTCAATTACATTACAGTGTGAGGCAGAAATAGAATTGCTGTTAGGTCAGGTTAGTATTTGGCATAATGGTCATTTTGGAACATGTTGCAGTTGACTTAGAAATAGGCTTGGTTAAGGTTTAACAGCAGGGATAGAGGCTGCCATGTTTTGATGAGTAACTTCAGTAAACAAAAGCTACCAGTATACGCATGGCTTCGTGGGACTTGCAACAAAATCCTTGATAATAACTTATTCCCAGGAGACAATTGCCAATTAGAAGATAAGATCAATTCCATAGAGTAGAAATAGATATCGACCTTACGGAGAAATGGATCATGGTTAATAGGAAAGGAGACTTTAACGGCGACCAAGACTTAAAAGATGCAGCAATGACCGCGATGCGCCTTTCAGAGATGAGTTGTATTCAGAAACGATCAGTTTAGAACCTATAGAAGGCATCTGTAAATACAGTCTAAAATAACAAACGAATAGTAAGGAAAGTGGCTAAAGAATAGAGAGAGAGGAGCCTTGCCAGACATCCATCACTCAAGCGACAACAAATTTGAAGGACATAGCCCTTATTTTCTAAATAGCTAGTGACCTCCTCAATTATTCAGAAACTACTAAGGAAATAGTCTCAGCTAGAATTTGATATTTGATATTGAATAAACCGATTTCAAATACGAAAGGATTAATATTTTATCAATATTCTATTTTATACTTTGTATGCTGTATTTTGTTATAATTATTATCTTAATACTTGGACAGTATCCTAGTAGAATTATTGGTAAACTCAATATCATTGGTATAATGTACAAATACTTTTTATGACATTATAACGTATAGTTTGGATACCACTCTTCCCCAATCCGCAATAATCAAGTACAAGTGTTTATTATTTTAAGTCTTTTAACAAATGCGTTTAGAAAAATTGCACGCCCCCTATTACTTGTGATTTCAAAATAAAATCAGTTATACAGGGTGAGTTTTTTTTATGATTAGTATGAGCATCTCGGACAGTAGCGGAGATAGAGCAATGGTTAAATTGGGAAAGATTTGCAGTTTTACTGGCCCAATTTAATGACACTTTCGGATTTTTGTAAAAAGTCATGGCTTACTAGATATTTTGAAAAAAACGAAATTTTGTCGATTTAGTCAAATTCCTCTAGTTCCTTTGTTTTTGATTTTGTAAAAAAGTGTAAATATCAGAATTGAAGGGAATTGTATCCCGAATATGATTGTCATCTCCTCATTTGCGTGACAACTCTCGTTTTCAAGATATGACACAAACTTATCTTTTTTTAAAATGGAAACCATAGTTGGCTATGACCTCAAAAAATCGGACATTTTTAGAGCTTTTCAACGATATAATACTCGATATAGTTATTCATAAAAATAACGGACTTATGAATGCTTTTCTCTCTTATTTTCATTTTCAACGTAGGTAGCCATGAAAAATATTGTTTTTACTTTGACGTTTCCTCATTTGAGAGTAATTCCATTAGTAGTGCTGGACTGACAGTCGATATTGACAAGTTTTCGCGATAAAATGGAATATTCTAACGAAGAAAAACTGAATATGGTGGAATGTTATATCATATGCCATAAAAATTCAGTTCGT
The DNA here is from genome assembly GCA_034190945.1 of Octodonta nipae. Taxonomy (NCBI): domain Eukaryota; kingdom Metazoa; phylum Arthropoda; class Insecta; order Coleoptera; family Chrysomelidae; genus Octodonta; species Octodonta nipae. Next base: position 178,010,244 of record CM067216.1, read on the forward strand.
GCAGCTGAGGAATACTTTCATAGATATTTTAATCGTCGTCAACCTGCTCCATGTACATTTAAGAGGCTTTACGATAGTTTACACAGATATGGATCTTTTACTAAACCACCAAAGGAACGTAATCAAATTAACGAAGCAGCACAAATAAATGTTTTGGCAATGGTAAATCAAAATCCATCTACATCAACTCGTGAGATTGCGGCAGAAGCTGGCACATCTCAACGAACTGTAGTTAAGGTACTAAAAGCGCACAAGTTCCACCCGTACAAACTTTCAGTTTCTCAAACTTTGCATGCTGGTGACGAACATCGACGTATTTTGTTTTGTACATGGTTTAGAGACATGTGCCTTGATAATCCACAGTTTCCATTAAATGTGTTATGGTCAGATGAAACTAGATTTACTAACTGCGGTATGCTCAATAGACACAATGAGCATATCTGGGCTAAAGAAAACCCTTTCCATGGAGAACAAAGACGCCCCCAGATAAAATTTGCTTTTAATGTTTGGTGTGGTATCATAGGGTCTACTATTCTGGGGCCTTTTATTTATGACGAATCACTTACTGGGGAGCGCTACTTGAATTTCCTGCAATACACTTTTCAAGACATGTTGCATAATTTGAATTTGAGAACACGTTTAGAAATTGAGTGGTTCCAACATGATGGAGCACCTGCTCATAACTCGTTATTAGTAAGACAACACTTAGATAATATCTATCCAAACTCTTGGATAGGAAGAAATTGTCCACACGAATGGCCACCCCGGTGTTCCGATTTGGCAGTTATAGATTTCTATTTATGGGGTGCGCTAAAAAACAAAGTATACAAAAGAAAGTATGAGACAGTTGGTGACCTAAGGGAGGCGGTATTACAAGCAATTGAAGAAATTGATAGGCGGTCTGTGAGGAAAGCGGTAATGTCAATCATAAAAAGATGCAATTTTTGTCTAAATAACAATGGTGGACTTTGCGAACATAAATTGTAACCATTATTATGTACTTTGATTTTCTAAGTTTTTAGTAAATACCTACTTATTTAGTTTTTTTGTTATATCTGATATACCTAATAAAAAATATTTTTTGGAATAGTTGTTAATAAATCTATTTCATGGCTAACTACGTTAAAAGTGAAAATACGATAGAAAAGCATCCATAACTCCGTTATTTTTATGAATAACTATATCGTGAATTATATCGTTGAAAAGCTCTAAAAATGTCCGATTTTTTGAGGTCGTAGTCAACTATGGTTTCCATTAAAAAAAAGATAAGTTTGAGTCATATCTCGAAAACGAAAGCTGTCATGCAAAGAAGGACATGACAATCATATTCGGGATATAATTCCCTTCAATTTTGATATTACACTTTTTTTATAAAATCAAAAACAAAGGAGCTAGAGGGATTTGACTAAATCGACAGAATTTTGTTCTTTCAAAATATCCAGTAAGCCATGACTTTTTACAAAAATCCGAAAGTGTCATTAAATTGGGCCAGTAAAACTGCAAATCTTTCCCAATTTAACCATTGCTCTATCTCCGCTAGTTTCCGAGATCCCAATACTCATCAATAAAAAACTCAACCTGTATAATTTCAACATACTTATGTAGTAATCAATGTGGTTGGAACGTATGCAGTTTAAACATAAAGCTTATGTAGCATACTACCAATTGTCCATACTTTAGAGGAACTCTTTTTATTATTATTTCATAAATCTTTACAAACCGATATTCTTATCGTTTATGCCATAAAGAATCTAATTGGTCTTAAGAAAGTATAAAGATGCAATAAATTTAATTAAAAGTCTTGAAAGAGATTTGTAAAGATAGTGTCGTTCAGTAATTATCCACTTAGTGCTTCCTGTTTATTTTAGCTGCTTTGAATTAATAACTGATTTCCTAGCGTTAGGCTTGTCAGTTATTTGACTAATTTCACATAATTGGTGTAAAAAGTGCCTAGTCATATAAGCACCACATTGTTAAGGTTTTACAATTCAAACAAGACTTGACATATGAACTGATATTATTGCAGCTTTACAACGGTGTATTTTAATTACAATTATTACCGTATAATTCCAGTTGCTACTTCCGCTCTGAAAGAAAATTCACTGTTAAATTTCGATATTAATTTTTTGCTGCTCTTACTGTAACTAAATAACTTTCTTAAGTTAATTTTTTTGTTTCTTATTTAAACATTTTATATTAATACAACTAGAGAGCAATTGGACCATGACAAATATTTATTTATTTATCACCAGAAAATAAAGATATTTTACATGTAATGTTTCTGCAGAGGCAAATTGGTTGCCCGAGTCTATAACTAATAGGTACTCTACCTAATAGCTAACTTAAAACTAACTACATAAAGAAGAAATCGCGAAATAGGTATAATTAAAAAATAGAAATACTATAATTTATAAATAATATTGAAACTAATGTACAATAAGCTAACATCTTTTATATTATGTTAATTGCCCTTTTTTATTTTAAATACAGTTTAAATTATATTTTTTTTCTATTTAACAACAAATATATTAGATATAATACATTTTTTCATTTTGTTTTACTTAATTTTTGAAGTGTATTCGTATAAAGTAAATACTGAATACATTAAAACTCGCCCAAACCTCGTAAATTCAAGGAAGTTACATTAGTTAAGAAAGTGAGGCTCTCAGTTATTTAAGACTCTCAAAATGCACTTTTGGTTGCAATGGTTTAGTAACAAGCGGAAACTACAGAGTGTTTGGAATAGTGAAAATAAGCGAAGAAAAATTTTGAAGTATCTACTAATGATGTTTTCTTAGTAGCAAATCTGGAGTGTACAGAGGTACGAAACATTATCTTCGTATCTAAAATGTCTTCTTATTACAAATAAATCAGGATGGTAGCATATGGTTCATTCCTCTTGTTACTAATGACTAGTAACATATTGATTATTAAATTAGATTAAATATTATGATCTTTTCATCAGTTTCGAAAATTTGACAGCAAATATTTTTTTACAATTTTGTATCAATTACTTCATAAGTAAGGAAGAACATGATACGAGTATAGACGTGATGTTCTAACTTGTGGTGTGTATTAGCGACTGTATATCCTGTAGCTCTATCCACAGTGTGATGTTTTGGAGTCAAGACATTTTCTTTCTACCGATTCCTGTCCTGTCTATGATTTTGCCTTCGATCAACCTTTGAACAACAGATGCAAGTATTGATACTTCTAGTTTCGCCTGATATGACGCAGATATATAGTTTTTTGATTTTTAACTAATTCAGTCAGTTCATGTTGTTTGTTTACAAGTCTCAGAATTTCTTCATTTGTTAGTCTAGTCATTCAAGGTATCTTAAGGATTCTGCGATTCAGCTACATTTCTAAAGCTATAAAATTTATTAATTGCAGTTGTTTTCAATGTCCAAAATTCCAATTTTTTGTGTTAGTTTAAGGTCAAAATCGAAATAGCAGACCACTATCCAGAAGTTCTGGAACGCCTGTCGGGCTTATTCTATAGCATTAAATAAACCTAGGGCACAATCATGAAGAACAAATTAATTTGATAAGTTAAACTATAATATGCTTATGCACAAGTTGGTGTCACATTTTATTGCTCAAAGACTTTGACTAATGTATTAGTTTTAGTTACGTGAAATTCATTTATTGACACTTCTTGAATTTTCAGTAGGTTGTTTGATTTAATATAGGTATGATTTAAAAAGCTGATTCTGAGTAAGATTTTTCATTGGAAGTTTCACTTAGCAATGAAATATTTGAGAGTTTCAAGTGTATACTGTGATGATAATAATAATAAAATAATAATTTGGTACAATTTCATTTGATACAAGTCTTTATTATTTATATATTTTACTTTTTACGTACACAACAACACAAAAAATGGGGAAGATACCTTTTTATATGAAAGTACTATTGTATAATGAACAGTAGTTTAAAAAAATAGCACAGGTTTTTTTTCAAATAATGCATTTGCCTAAATGAATCAAAACGTTTTTGAAATCAAATATTTTATCTAAAAAAGTTTCTGATCTGGATTTCTGGATCATCACCTAATAGTTCTTGATAAATGAATGTTTGGTATAGATAAAATGTTTCTTTATTAACAATAATAACTGTCAGGACTTAATTCAGTGTTGATGTGTGAGTTTTCTCCGTAACAATGAACTGTATTAAAATTATTATTAATTTATGAACAATTTTGAGCAGCTACTATCACAAGATTTTTGTTTCTGATAAGTAAGTCATTATGCTAATACCTGTGGCTCTGACTACTTATACAAATTAATCTAATACTATAGTATGATCAAGGTTTGTATAGTTATAATTTTGTTGATATAACTTATATGGGATACATATAATTTCAGAGGTATAATGGAAAACAACACATAATTTATTTTTTTCAACTAAACAAATCTTTCTAACTTAACCACAAGGAAATCTGTTTTACAAACTATACATAATATTAAAATTGGAATATAATTTTAAAGTAAAAAGAAAATAGTTCAATAAGGAAATAAGTCGAATAATATCAAATGTGATATTGAAGTAAATGCCATACAAAAATTTCAAATATAAATGAAATACATACCACATTTGTCTGGATTTTTAAATAAACTTTATGTTTACCGTTAGCATGTAGCTTAAGTTAATATGTGGATCTGGTTTCTAATGTCGAATGTGATAGTGAAGCAAGTTAGTTACCAAAATTGCAAGTACGGAGTGGATATATGAAATGAGTCTTAAATAATATAAATTTAGATTTCAAAAATTACATATTTGCTCTGTTAAGCAGTGAGTGATGATGAGTAAGTTGTAACTATACTATTTTCATTCTACTTACATGTAGTTAAAAAAAAGTAGCCAATATTCAAATATACATCATGCATACATATGGTTAGTTTTTTTAAGTTTACAAAGTTCGATGTGGTTCATTATAATATACAAGTGAATAATTAACGAGTTTTCAAATTCTGATATCTTTAAAACAATTATTTAAACATTTAAAGGGTGAAGATTCCCTTATGCAAAGCGAAAACAATTAAAGTGCTAAATCCGTATTGTGCAATAAGTAATGAGAAAATAATTTAACTGAAATACTATTTTTGCGTTTACAGTTCTGATTTCTCACAAGGCATTCCTTATGAAATAAATATTACAATAATTATTATGCTTTGACTAACTTAATTTTTTGTTTATAATTGGAGTGTAATCAGATTTTTAAAAGTAACAGAGCGGACAAATGTATGAAGCGTTTTTGTTAGGTTTAACCATCATAGTAAGATATAGTGACAAATGCTTGGACTTGAAGTAAAAGCATGTAGCAAAATATTTTTCAAACTTACACCTTTATATTTTTTAGGTCCGGGCTTTTTTAAGATATGTTTAATATTGTTGTTGAAAAATTTGAAAGCTACTATTTTAAATAACTATAAGGGTATTTAAAAATGTGAAAGTAGAACACATTAGAGGCACCACTCATTGCTTAACATACCCAATAAAGATTTTAGGTTTGATATAGTCTTTTTGTAAGAAATAATAGTTGAGTACCTTGTGAAGTTATGCCACTTATTAAGATAATTAAAATAATAAATTCATAGAAATTAAATTATTCGTTAAGTAAGTGAGAAGGGGTTTTAAATAGTAATCTTCTCAGGAAAAATATATTTATATAGCATACTTGATGAAATATCGAAATCACGAGCGAGGCTAGGTCTCCCAGATATTTACAATTTATTACGTTATTCGATATGACAAATACAAAATATCAACTTAGTCTTCTAGTTCTGAAATCTTTGAGTGTTAAAAATTATTTGAGCTATACCAATACACCCATACGGCATTTAGCTAGAACGGCCCTCTTCAATTAAGGTACGTTTTCTATTTACGGCCTAAAATGTTTCGCTATAACCGCAAAAACATTTTTTCGATGCCTATTAAAGGACTAAATAAAAATCAATTATCGGTCATATGGAGATCCAACAAGAAAGCTTGGATGACTTAAGCTACTTTTGAGGATTGGTTCAAAAATCAGTTTTCTACATAAGTGAAAGTATCTTTGCGAGACAATAACTGAAGCAACAGGGCTTTGCTAATTTTGGATAATGCCCCAGGGCATCCTACTAATTTATCAGAAATATCTGAAAATATCATGATTGAGTACAAATACAACAGCTCTGATCCAACCAATGGATAACTTTTTGGAAAAACTATCAAGGATGCTGTTGATGTTTGGAAAAAAATATGGCCAGAATGTGTAGAAAGTACAGATGTAGATGTTAACTTCCTTCCTGAAATTAAGCAAAACAATCTGGATCTAGCATATGACATCGGCTTTAAAGATTTCAACGAACGTGATCTGCTTGATCTGCTGATAGAGAACCCCTTTTATATGAGGAACTCATTCAGTTGCAAATAGAACAGGCATTTGCTGAAGAGACAGAGCCTGTTATATCCAAACAGTTAACATAAAAAAAATTGTCGAAAGTTTTTTCCTACCTACTTCAAACAAGTAAAAACATCCTCCTTGAAAACGATCCTGACGTCGAACGTAGCGCAAAAGTTTCTCGAGGAATAGCTCAGCCACTAGCTGTTATAAATCACTGAAGAACGAAATAGGCAAGAAGGCAAGACAAACAACATTGAACAATTTTTTTAAGCCAAGCCCATCCTTACCAGCGAAAAGTGATGCAGGTTACCATTTCTTCATCATCTTCAGATTAAAGCTACTTACAAAAATATATGTATGTATACATACACACATATTTTATGTAACAAGAAATTGTTTCATTTTTGTTTATAGATTATTGTTGGTTTTTGGAGTATGTTATTATTTTATGTACAAATGATTTAAATGAAATAAAAAGATAAAATGCATTTTGAATGATAAACCATGTTACATATTTAAGAAATTTTGAACTGAACCCATTGAATTTGTATGAATTTGTATTAGAATAATTGATTCCTTATACGGCTTTTCGGTTTGTGGCCAAGTTTCGTGGAACGTAAACAGGCCGTAAAGAGAGGAATGGGTGTAATATAGTATTATAGTAGTTGTTTTAACATGGGGGGTAAATAAAAAATTAAATTGTGAATAATAAAAATAATAAGTCTTTTTTTTCCTTAAAATGGAGTCATACATATTAATCCACACTGTTTCATTGTAACAGTATGTCCCTCTCAAAATTTCAATACTAACTTATTGCAGACCTATAGAGACAACCAATAGAAAATCTATGACCGTTGGTTTCGACAAATTGGTGATACAATACACATTTCTAGAAATATACACTCTGGTAGTCTGGTTAGTACTATCATCAAAGTTAAGACCGCTGGATTTGTTTCTGTGGTGCTGTCACAACAAAAATGGTAACCATTAATTAAGCTTTAAACAATAAGTGTAGACCAGAAATCAATCCAGTCTTAACTTTGAAAAACTAAATAACAAATTTAAGCATCTATAGTTTTGCAAAAAGCAAGGAACAGGAGGACAGAACAATCAATGATAAATTCTTTCATAAAGTGCAATGATAAAATTCTTACATCAGAAATGAAGCACACAATAAAACCGTCACAGACACTTAAATTGACTTAAATTGAGTATGACATTAATACTGAGATACTAGATGGAAGTATCAGCCTCTTAACAAATTTATTATATAAATCAGGAACCTTACCACATTCACTGATATCAAAGACGAGTGGAGCAAACCTGTATTCATAAAATCGATTGATTAGCTTCATAAATACCATGTTGAAGAAAGGTTATTTAACTACAGCCCAACGAATTTGAGCATATTTGATCAGTTTTTAGGAACATTTTTGTTTCCGTTTGGAACTATAAAGTCACCAAATTAGGATTAAGTTGCGATCATAGGAGGTTCACAAATGTATCAAAGACTATAAAAAAGTCATTGAGTAATGAATGCAGAACTCATCAACATACTTCATGGAAAAGAAATAATATGACAAAAAGGGTTGGGCAAGGGTAAAATATGACATGCTTGAGAAATGTTGACTGGTCTAAGGTCGTGCCGCATAAAAAAAAATAAAATCAGAGAATCTATTGCGAATAGAAACTTAGAAAAATCTATGTGATCAATTATTGCATTTTACAGTGTCCAATAGTCATTTGTGAAAAGAATTTTTATTTTTAACCTTAATAATAGATGAGTTACTTGCAGGTTTATAAAGAATTTGTGTCTGTGTTTCTGTAATATGAAATCATGAATATAAAAAGTTTCAAGTTAAACGCGCCTTTGTTCGTAATATATTTTTAATAAACATAAAATTTAAAAAGTCATAATCCAAAAATATTGCAAAAATGAATGTCTGCAACCGATATATAAATATTCTCTAAATTGGGCAATTCTTATTTATTCATTCAGTAAATTATGTCAAGATCATGTACCTACCTATTATTATCCATTTATTCAAAGTTTATGTTGTTATATCTCGTGAATTGATTCCCTTGAAATCAATTTAGTCTTATTAAATTCAGTTTTTTACATTATACAGGCTTTACCAGCTTACGTTAACGAAACTCTAAGCGTAGAATTTTTCATTTTACAAAATCTGATACACGAGAGGTAACTCTAAAATGGAAATGAACGGAAATTCACCGGAATTGGAGTAGTCTGATTAGGACCACATCAAATTACCAATTAGGATTGATGTTCAGATCACGATGTAATGAGTCACTGATCCTCATTACGAAGCTTTCTGATTTAAATTGTGGTAACAGTAGAGATTAGCAACATTTTCACGGAAATATCGGAACATGAAGAATTATAGTGAATTTCCAGTCAACGTTGGAATTATTTTATACTAGTTGAGCTTTGAAATATGAATATAAGCAGGTTAATAAAAATATAAGAATTGTATAGGTATTTAGAGTGACTAGAAAACAAGGTACTTCCAGCAGTATTGTTTTATTAAATATGGTAATTTAGGTTGACATGGCTGTATTTTTTGTGGGTAGAATTTTATATTATTACAAAAATAAATGCAATTTATAATTAATCTTGTAATAATAAATTTTTGTTTTGGACACTTTGATTATGATAGATTAATTAGAATTGTTGTAATTAAACTTACAAAAAATTAGCAAGTGACTATCTTATCCGGCCTATCCGTCTCACATCGCCATAACAAGGCGTAGAAAATGGCTATATTATTTATTATTGCTTGTCATCTTACTCCTTACTTTCATGTTCGTGCTCTTAAGCCTATTTCTTTGCCTTTTTTTCCGCATGAGTAGCCAATATTTTCAAACGGTAAAAAATGCACTGAATCCAATCTTCGATTTTTTTGCTTTTATATTAGTTTTCATTTATTGCATACAATCAAATTCGCATTGTTCTCCAGCTGAACACTCACTATCTATATGTGTACGTCTTCTTCTTCAGAGTTCGACACCGATTTGTTTTTAAAGAAACGTGGCTTGCGATTTTGTATTTTTTGCTTTTTTTCTATTTTTTTTCTATGCTTTAATAAGTCAGTCCTGCTGCTATTTGTTTTGGAATTTTCTTGCACAGTTGTCAATGTCTGCGACTGGATTTAGTTCAATAAGAAGTTTAGACGGAGTTTTAATAGTGGCTGTAATAGACATTATGGCGTTCATGGTAGGAATAATTTGACTTCCAGTTTGGGTTGCATTTTATAATCTATTAAAGTCCAATCAGCCATAATGTTCGTGTTAAATGAATCTGTTCCAGTGGAGCAAAAGCCAGAAGAAACTTTGTTTGAGTCTACATTTTTCCCAAGATTCTGAGAAGGGTGCCAAATTATGGTCGGATAATAGTATTTTAAGGAATCGGAAAAAGCTCTGTCTAAGGGGTGGAAATAATGAGTCTTATATCTAAGCAAACAAAGAAAAAGAAGATAGTTGGCTCCAGCTAGTTCTAGAACCTGCAACCGAATAATGCAATGTATGCCCATCAGTAGGACTTTAGTTGGTTTTCTAGGAATTAAATGACCTTTAAGTCAAGCCGTAAAGATATCCGCAATTATACATGCCATGCCGATTTTTGTGACAAGTAGAGAACTGATGTTGGGGGCAAACTCTTGTCCTATTCTTTTTTTTTGTTTTGATTTTTGCCGTTCATTATGCATGTGGGAGGCAAGCATTTTTGCTTCTATCTCATACAGCAGTAGATTTTTTTGCATTTGTTATTTAATTTTTAATAATTTTTTTCGCGGTATAGTGTTGTTATTCATTTTACCGTAACAATAAACCAAACACTTACGTATCGGTTAAGTTTATAATACTGTTAAATATTTCTTATTTTATTGAGAAGTTGTTCAGATTTTTGTACCGTTGTTTATAAAAATATCTAAGTTATAGACATTACAGTTTAAATGTCTTTTAGAATTTTGCTGTATATTTTACCATTTAGGCTTTTGTATAACATTAAAGTTTACCGATTCTGTCAGTTCCACGAAAGAAGAATCAACTAACACATTTGGTGGATTAAAGGTATACCTTGCCTTAGCATTATCTCTAGATCTCAGAATCAGAGTTGCTAATTATTTGTCATTAAAATTGATTAGAAAATAAAATAATAAAGTTTTATCAGATTATCAAAATCTATTTCTTCACACTTGCTTCACATTTTTGGATTACTAACGATTTTGCCTAATATGTATGAATATTATTTAGTCTTTCTGTATTGAATTCATTTACTTTTTCATGTTTCACAGTTATTTTAACTTTCAGATTACAAAAGTGAAATAGTGATGAGATTCTCAGCTTAACAGCTCAATTGTAAAGCAATTCCGCGTCCGGAGGGAATTTTGATAACATTATCACTTGAATACTATTTATAAGTTACCAACAACTTGTCATTGTTCGTAATTATGACCTCTTTTGTTTAACTGAAGTATAACATTGTGGAGGATTTTTCCTTGTCAATATTTTAAGATAGTAAAAGGAGGAAATTTGTAAACTAAAATCAATGAATGTTAGAAACGCCTAAAATTTTTTATGCATTTCATAGGTGTTTCATTGATCTTTGCTAATTTCTTTGATGTCCCTGTATATTAGTTCTAATGGTAAACTTCCCTGAAATTTTTTTCTGTCTTTTAGTTGAGCGTTTGCTCTATTTATTTTGATACTTTGTTGAATTCCAATTCAAAGTTACCAAGAGTCACACTGGGTTGACTGTAAATTTCTTAGTATTATCGTTAAGTTGTACCCTCGTAAATATTTATCAAGGAGTACTACAGCTGATAACATTCTAACCAGCATTGTATAGGAATTTCTTTTGTGTGCTAACTTTTCCAAAATGGTGCAAGTATAGTAATAAGACTCAAAAAACCTTAGGTTGATTTTTTTTTTCTGAGCTATGGTTTTGTCTAATTTTAACAGCAAATCTTCAATTTTTAAGAAATATTTCATATGCCAATAAGCTCTGAGATCACATTATCGTTTCATCATGATGTTCTCCACATATTTATATTGAAATTCCCTCCAAAGGTGCTTTTTGCATGAATAATAGTAGAGCTAATGCCCTGAGGAATCATTTTAATTAGCATTACAAGTTTATAAAAACAGCGTTGTATGATATTTACTGGAAATTACTACAATAGCTGGTTAACCTCGGTTTTCTATAAAACTGGAAAATTTACTAGAGGAAGGTATTGACCAGATCCAATATACCCAATTATCGGAGGAAACAATTCTCAATAAGTCTTTTTGGCGAATATACAGATAATACTGATTCGTTACAGCTAAAAACAAATTAAACGTCATACCTGTTTTTCTTAAAAGTGCAAAACAGATTTTTGAGTGCCTTTGTTAGATTTGTACTCATTATAGCTTTATATTTATAGCCTGATATATACTCTATCTTGTTTTCGAACAGTTTCCTTAAAGATATGTCTTCTGTTAACAGTGTTCTCTCAGGTATAGTCTCTGTTAGCAGCAATTGCTTTTCTTGAACTCCAGTATACTTTAGACGACCATTTTATCTGAATTGTTAGTTGTATAGCAATTGTTTTCCAATTTTATAGATATTATTTTATTACAAATATTTGTCAGTTCGTAAACTATTGTGTCTAATTATCTTAACTGAGATTAATACATTTCGTTATATAAATCAGTGACAGAAAAACTGATTAATTTTCAGATAAAATAATGTATAACATACGCCATAAAATCTTCTCATTGATGTGTAATTAATATGCATCGTGAATTCATTAGGGAAACGCCCTCAACTCCCAACCAGAGGCAATTAACTTTGTATTATTGTTGACGTCATAGCCTCATAGTTAATCAGACTATACGTAAATTCTCGGTAAGCCTTTATTTGCATTTCAGCAGGTGTAAATTTAAATTCTTTACTAGAAATTTAATAAATATAAATTAATTAATTTGTAATTGATAATTTTAATTTAATATATAAATATAAAATTTTAATTAGACAGAGAAACAGATATTTGAGGAAAGTGTTACGCTGTTTATTGCACTCATAAATGTATTAATTAAAGTTATATAATTGCACAACTAAAAAATAATGTTTTATGTTATTTAGATGATTACAATGCGTCCTCACTATACAAATTCGGAATACAATGCAAAAAATCAGAAAGTTAAGATGGAAACCAAAGAAATCATAGGTGAATCCACAAAAATGGACATATTAGTAAAAACAGAGTCTAAGAAGAAAAAAAAACATAACGGAGCTCATTGCAAACAACATACACAGGCAGGAGTATTCAATATTATTAAGGAGAAATACAAAAGAAATATTAACTCTTGGAAGCCAATAAACAAAAAAGCATACGTACATTTCAGTTAATAAAATAATTTTACTAGGAGTCGCATACGGACCAACAGAATACAGTTTGATATTTAAATTTAATAATCATAATAGAATTGTAGAGTAAAACTTGAATGAATCAGTAGGAAGATATGGAGAACATTTTATAGAAATATGCGAGATACATCTAAAAATTACTATCGGCTACTTTAAATACGAATATATATGCATAAATACACCTGAAACAACATAAAAGAAAACCCAAATCCATCGTAGGGCTATGTCGTAATTAAAAAAGGAACAACAATCAATGAAGTAGAGTGTGGAAAGGAGAATAGACTGTCAGTGGCAAAAATGATTTTCCCATGGAAGACCAAAATGACATATGTAAGCAAGAAAATGCAACTAACGAGGAGAAAAAGATAGAATCACATGTGTTCCAAGATGAAACAATAAGAGATCTGCCCAAAGGATACTCGATCAAAACCTTATAGAATTTAGCATTGAGAGTGACATAAACAGGACTTAAGGGCAGGTTAGAGTATAAAACAAGATCTATTAGAAGCATATTGAGAAAAGTAATTTGTTGAAAAGCACGTAGAAACAATTATATGATAAAAGAATATTAAATGGTGACGAAGAACCTAGAGAATGGAAGGAAGTCAATGTCCAAAATATCAGAACAAAACAAATGCATATACCTAGTTATGTAAATTTTAGATGAATCATTCTCCTGCCAACTGTAGGGAAATTTATGGCCGAGCCCTCTTATTACTGAACTGAAGACTAATATCAAAAGAAAAATAGAAGAACAAAAAGGTTTCACGGCGGGAAGGTCTTGCTCAGATAGAAAAAAAAAGAATAGAATTTTTGATTTGGCATATATCGATCTAGGAAAAGACTTTGGGATTAGAATACTCGAAGTATTCGAAACCCTCATAGGAGCAGTCAACACGGTTTATATAAAACCAATACGGTACACATAAAATCAATATGGTTCACATAAAATCAGACTTAATCATCAGTTCATATAAAAAAGGCAATACTGAAGGGTTGCCCCACATAACTAACTTTATTAAAAAATGTTTTTGAAATGTAATTTAAGAACATGAAAAAAAATGTCAAACAATCGGAATTAATTCTAGAGACGAACATTTTTACATTTTACGTTTTGCGGACGACCAGATTATATGATATGGAAACAACAAGAAAAATTGCAGACAAACGATTTTGAAATCGATTAAAAACAGAATATCTAACGATGAAGTAAGAAGATGTAATAAATCGGAAACAATCTCAAAATTAAAGGAACTCGCACATTTCTAAAGCCCTTCCACAGAAGCAGACATTAACAGCGTACAGTAGCAAGCCAGTACAGCTATAAGACAATCACATACAGTGATTTGGGATAAGAATATTAGAATAAGAACAAAACAATTGATATTCAAATCCATAGTTCAAAGACGCACCAGAAATATGGAGTTCAACAAAAATGAGAAGAGGTTGAAAAAATAGACATAGTGACGAATCAAAAGATACGAAGAAGAATGCAGGTCATTAGGGTTAGATACATGGATGAAAAGCGACATTTATGATATGGACATGTTAAGAAGAGCAGAAAATAAGTTGCTAAATGAGATGAGCAGAACGGATATTATTGAGAGATAAAGTAGTTGAAGCTATTCGAACGAAGGGGCTCTAATGACAATTGAGAATTGGAAGGAATAAATTCCCACGAAAAAAATATATTTTGATATGCGTTAACCCGATAATACCGAATAATAGTGCTACCTTGCTTCGTATTTCTGATAGAAATCTATTCTTGCTTTCTGCTTTTTTATTTACGTGATCGTTGTATTTGGAACTTATATATAAATCTTTAAACTACAAAGAATTAATTTTTTTAAATGCTTCTCTGTTCCTATTACGTGCATATCGAATCATGTTTTGATTGTATTTAAGGACTGTTTTAACTGTATAGCTCTATTTGATTTTATAGTATTGTTCTTTTGAATAGGTACTGTGCAAAAAGCGTTTTATATGTAATTATATATTTATTATATTTAAAAAATTACAGCGGTGCACGACGGTGCTCTATCAGGACCAAAGATGATGACTCGAAATTAATGTCTCTTTTTGAGGTATGCGAAAAATTTTAATGCAATCTATTTTATAAAGTGTGTTTTTTAATAATAATTGCAAATTACTTTTTAAACCAATCTTATCCCATATTATAAAATAAATACAAAAACTGTACTATTTTGAAACTTTTATTTAACAAAAGTTATAAAAATAGAAATTAACATTTTTTTATTTTTTTGTTTAAAAGAAGTAAAAAATTTTCTGGTGAACGTAACAAACAATAACAATAAACAAAATAAAAATTGGTACAGGAAATACAGCACCACAAATTTACCTAACAATTTAACGTGATTTTCTGTACACAGTCTGTGCAACATGCTACAATATGTTGCATGCACAAACATTTTTTGTAAAATTTACAAAAATATCTAGTTTTCCGTTTTTTGCAATATTTACAGTTTCCTCATTGATTTGGGGCGGGATCTGGCAGAGTTTCAGAGTTGCTAAATTTGGCAATGTTCTTTTATCCCAAATTTTTTACAAATAGCCTCCTATTTTTGCTATACTCTGCATCTGGATTATTACATCTAGTAATGACGACAGCATTGCAAATGTTGAGTATTCCATAAAAAGTAACTAACGGCCAACGTTTCGTGTTTCTCGAATCGTGATAGGAAGACATTTTATCAACAATGTCTACACCGGATTTTGTAGAATTATAAAATAAAATTGTTTCTGGTTTACCACATTCTGGATCGATTGTATCGCCACGGTGGAAGAAAGACAGTAATAAAACATACATTAACCCACAAATTACAGCACTTTTTGCCTTAATCTTAAGATATCAGTATTTCGAGAATTCCCGAAGCAAACACTGCCATCTACTGTGAAAGTTCCTATTTACTAACCATCGAAGGTTGAATAATAATTGGCTGCTACATATTTTAAAAAGTTACAAGACTACACCACGGTGGTCTATCAGGACAAAATAATTTATATTTAAAAAAACAAATTATGTGTTTTAGTGAAATGTAACGTAAAATACTTCTTGTTGTGTTCCTGAAAGGTACCGAAAAACCCAGATTTGTATAATAACTCTTTATATAAGATACAGCTTTTTGCGGGGTACCCTTGTCCCCATAGACCACCGTCGTGCATCGGAGTGTTAATCAATGATTTTGTTATCATTCCGGTGGTGCCAGTTTCACAAAATTGTTCAATTTTAATAAAAACAAATTCCAGTTAATTTGATGTTTTTTACCATAGCAATTGAGAATCGTTTGTTTAATGTGCTGTAGTTTTTTTAAATTTTGTTTCTTAGCTTATTTGCTAGCATATCATTAGGTACTAAAGATATTTTTACCCGCCCTTTTAACTAATATAAAAGTTTCATATCACTCATAGTTTCTGAAGTGTAATATTGTTTAAACAGTTTTTTGTTCGACTTATTAAAGAGCCTTGTTATTTGTGATTCGTGTGCATTACAGCACATTTTTAAAAACATTTTGCCATCTCTATAGGTGAATTAATGAAAAAAATTAAGACATTTTCAATCAAATTATCATTCGTCTAATGTTTTACACTATAGAGATCTTGAAAATGAAAATGTTCTTAACTGTTGAGCTCCTATTTAATAGTAGCTATATCAAAACTTTTCTACATTATGTAATGTAGGTACTATAATTAGGTGATTATAAAGAATGATATAATACAATTTAGTGCCTCAGACCTTTACTTACAAAAATTGTTTTCAAAATATGGTTTGTAGTTATCTTTATAATATTAATTTGTATAACAGCTGTTGTAATTCTGGGTACCTGAAAAAGATTCACGAGCCAAACTAACTAGATACTGTTGTTTGAGTTCATTTTTAACAATGACAAGCAATTTTTGAGTTTGACCCACATGTATAAAATTAAATAATTAAATATTTCGTCTTGTTGAGCATTCGTGAGTAATTATTGCAAAATAATAATTATTCTATATAAGACTTCCTATAGCTTGTAGAATTTTTGTTCGACATAGAACAATAAATTTCAGAAATATTTGGGCACCACATAACATTTAGTGGTAATCTATCTCTTTAATATTTTAAATTATTCTCAAGCCAATTCGTTAGATTTATATGCAGGTACTCGTCGATCCAGCAGAACAGCTACAGTTCACCCACTAAATGCTCAAAATGTCTACCATTAGTATTAATAATTTTAATGAGTGTATGGAAAAAGTTCCGGAGTATTTGCTGACTTCATCAGCCGCTGCAAAAGCACATTGTATATGTGATAACTGAACTCATATAGATATTGTTATAAGTTCCCAGATTTAAAATTCTATGGGATTTAGGTCTGGAAATCTCTGTGCCAATCCTACAAATGTAGCCAATCCTACGATCCGAGGATAGTCTGGTTAAAGAGTTATCAACTTGACGATTTACAACATAATTAAACGTATTTGAAGATTTACTTCATCTAATAGATCAGATAGCCCGTCTGCTCGGTATGCAGGCAGCATAAACAGTCGTACCAACTAATCATGAGCTAGCAGTTGCATTATCGAGAATTGGTGTTCAAAAATTTACTGAGGTACTACATGTGGATTAGTTATCCCAATCTTAGTAAATCGTGCTTCATCACTCCATAAAATATTTCTGTTTAAGTTTGTCGATCTTTTCTGAGGGACTACTTACAGAAGTTACATTTTGGTTGAATATGAAGACCTGAGAGCCCTTGAATAATCGTTACTGTTCACATCCAATGTTCCTTGTGACTGTTAATAATGCTTTAGCAGCTAAGATGCGGTAATGACAGTGTGGTCTACAGTTGCCTATTTGAGGTATCAAACGACGCTTTTCAAGAAATCTCTACGAAATAGCTATCCATGGGTAGGCAAATGTTTGAAGATTGCTCGTTTAACACCCTTATTGGAAAACCATAACCAATGTAAGCAGGCAAATGTGAAAAAGCAGTATAAAACTTGTGTGACGGGTATTAGTGATGTTACAATACCGAACCGGTGAATGTACAATTAAATATTAATAATTTAAATATTCGTATTTTGTTTATACACGTTAATTCAACCATATATTTGCACGAATGTACATCTTAACGAAAAGAGGAATACTAAATTTTAGACATTAGAGGTGGAAAGTGTCAACAAGCAGAGTTAATAAATTAAAGATTGGAATTAACAATATCCAGTAAAAGGTAAACGACAAGCGTATAAAGATAAAGGTTGAGAATATACAGGATGGATCGTCAAAATTTCAGTACAGAAAGGAGCTAGCATTTTGAACTCAGCATGAGAATCCCTTATAGAAAGAAAAATCGCACAAAAAGGTCTTAGATCTGTATATCAAAGTAAAATGTAAGAAACGGAAAAAATATGTAGCAAGTAATACACACCAAGGATATACGAAACAGGGGCATTAGTGAGAAAGATAAAAACCTATATTCAGAAAGATTTTCGGAAGAAATGGAACAAGGCTTTTATGGCTTATAGAAAGAAATATGGCGCTTTATAAAAACAACTCACACTGAGAAAGCCGGAAACACTGGAAATTATTACAAATTAAGAAACAATAATTAATTAATAATAATAATGAATCGCAAATACAGGATGGAAAGAAAATACTAAAAAACGTATAGCTGCAAAAATAGATGAAATAGCAAACGAATTCCTAAAATATGGAGCAGAAGTGACGGACCAAATGAAGAATGGAGATAAAAAGAACCGGCAAATTAAGGAGGAAAAAACCTATTCAACACCACCTTAATAGTGCCAACAAAAGACCCAATAGAGATTGAAACGACAGTCAGACTAGAAGAGTCGCAGAGTACTTTATTATTAAATCTAATACTGTACGAAATTATGGGAAATATCAACGAATAAAGATGATATAAAACAGGAAACAAAAAAATCAAATAACCTGCAAAGACTGCTACACAAATTCAACACAGCAGCTAAAAATATTAAAATGATTATCTCACCAAAAAAAAAATACATAAGATAGAAATCGACAGCACAAGCATAGACAATCTAAGGAATTCAGTTACAATATCCAGCTATAGAGAAATCGAAAAAATCAAAAGTTCAGATTCAAAAAGGAAACAAAATAGCAGGATTTTAACCAATGTAATATCGAGAAACCAGTACATTAAGAAAATACAATCAAGATGATATAAAACAATAATAATACCAAAAGTGAGTACATAACCGAAACAAGACCTGACAAAGAATGCTGGAAAGGATGGCAATGATAATACTAAACTGACAATAATAAGTACCTAGAGAGATTGAAAGAGGACTAATGAAATCGAACATGGGGAGAAAAGTAACGATGGACACTTCATAGATAAAGTGAATGGAACAATCATATAAACAGAATGGCATACAGCAGAGTAGTTAACATCGCAAAAACAAATCACTGTAGAAAGGAGAATATGGAATATGCAAAAGATTTATTATAACTTAACAAAAAGGCATAACTTATTTGATCATTTACAGCAAGAGTCATTCTAAGTTTCGATTGTTCCTCAGGACGCAAAGACTTTTCCGATTTCGATTAGTCACTAGATAGTAGCAGTTTTTGAATTTCTAGATTTAGGGTGTTTTTTATTTTACTAGTTGCTTGTATCTGTGGATCATTCTAGGTACTACAGATTTTTTAATTTACTTGTGACGATAACGAACATTACTTTATTAAATTACCAACTTTACGATACTTTTTTTGTTTGTTTACATTTCCGCAAAGAATTAAAATTTCAAATCTTTCATTGTTCTTAAGAATGCTATAGCAGTTAATTAAAGTGTCTGCTACGTGTGTAAAATATTTATATACCAACTGCTGTATCATCAAACTTTATATTGAACTAATATTTGTATTGCGTTCACTGAATTGTAAAATCTTGAAAAGATGGTTTAATAAAAATATTACCGAAATACAAATGTGGGTAATAACAAACTTACTACAATTGAAATTGCTATTTACATAAAGAATAGAAGGCAATCTAAAAATTCTTGTGATATCGAATCCTATCTTGAATTTCTGTTCGGCGTGTTCTAGATTAACGGGATTAGCTTACCACGTGTCCGTCCAGACACTTCCCGATTTTCGATCTTTTTCATGAGTTTATGGATAACTTTCAGCTGATGTTTCATACCAATATTATACCAAGTAAGTATAGTTAAAGGCCATCTTTAACTTTCTATGTTATTTTAACATATGAAACATAAATGTGCCAGACTATGCTCTTGAATTTATTTTAAATCTATATTTTATATCTCATTATTGTCACGTATATCTAACATTGTATCGAAATAAAATATAACTTACATTACATAGGAATAGTGTAGCTTTTTATTTGTGAACGCATTTTTAAAATCAGGGTAGTAATTCCAGTAATTTCAGAAAGAGTTTAATTATTTTGCCTCTCTTAAATAAAATAATTAAAAATAGATATTCAAAATCATTTGGAAAAAAGTACGACCCCGAAAGTTTTTACCTGATGCCGCTCCTGCTTACATAAAGGTAAAATAACAAATTTTAAGAATATAAAAATGAAAGTAATTATTTAGGTCACTGTCGTCAGTACTGTACTTCAAATATAATTATATTGATTACAATCTCTTTACAGTGTCGTAATTGCATTGCTATCTAATGTAGTTCTATTCATTACAACGGACTAGTAATAAATAATCTTATTTCTTGACAACTTTAGTTCAGTTCGTGCAAATCCTTAGTTACAGATATATTCCTGTATAAATGCAACACCAACATATTTAAGACTAATATAACGTGTGTGGAATGTGCGGTATTTGCATAACAAATTCATCCAGGACTTGAAAAGGAGAGAATAACGCATACCTTACAAATAAGTGCGCTCTGCAATGCAATTACAATAAGCTATCTTAAGGTTTAATTACTTCCGAGGCTTACTTAATTTGAAATTTCATTCGGTCGGTCGCCAAGTCATAAATTAGGAAAATGCTAATTTTGTAACTGGCACCCTCAAAGCTTTTATTTGAGCTCATATACGTAATGTGGGGAAACCTTTAAACACTTCGGAAAGAGTTTTAGGATCTGGGATCGAAAATTCCAGCTATCATTTGGGTTATTTAGTTCTCATTTAAATCTTATAAGGTGCAGAAACCTGAGGTTACCGTTAATTGAAATATTTTAATGATATATTGTGAACAGTGTTCTTAAACTCGTTAAACTAATATTTAAAATAAAGTGCCACGGTCAAGGAAGTTAAAAAGTAAAAGTATGTAATTAGTAAACTGACAATTATTATGCTTTAATTTTTTTTATTTCAGTTGGAGACAATAATATCAGTTTAAATATACAATTTTCCGTGTATCAGGTAAATCACAGTATAATGACCTAAATAAACATTACTATAACTCTAATAGGCCTTTTCATATTCGAAAATTTTTTGTGGGCATGCGTCAACTTCTGTCATTTTTTTCGGATAGTTTTCACACCATTGGCATGTAAATACAATGTTTTTTTTCCGAAAAAAATTACAGAAGTTGACGCATGCTCACAAAAAATTTTCGAATACGAAAAGGTCTATTGGAAATTTCTTTCCGGGAAACCTTAAAATGTTAATCTTCGTCATCTTCTTTCAAAACTGTTTGATTTGTTATGTCTTCTGGGGTGACGTGCAGTAGGTATCTACTCTTTCCATCTTTTGGATGTTCTTCCTGGTATCTTGTATTTAGGGGTTGAGTGCTTTAATGCATTTTTCCAATATAGAGTTACATGTTTGTTCCAGTATATCTTTCTAGTCCTTACCTTTTTTGTTATGATTTCAATTTAAACGCGTTTTCTTAAGATTTGATTTCTGACTAGGTCTCTCAGTGTTTTTCTTTGTAAAGTTTTGAGTTCTATTGTACTCATCATTTGTACGTGGTATTTCCACTCTGAGAAAATTAAAATTAATTGTTTGTTATATGACCTTCCCTTCAATTTGTAGCTTTCATTTTTATCTTTGAAAAATTTTGTGTAATAAGTACTTGGTGTATGTTAGGTTAGCTTAGACGTATGTTATTTTCAGAAGCAGCAATATGAACAATCTCGTCAGCATAACAAACTATGCTAGAGTAGTTATTTCCCATTTTATATTTAGCTTGTCGTGACCGAGCTTTGGTATCTCGTCCATTATACGAGGGCTGCCTTTTATATTTCGGGATTAGAGAACAAAAACAAATATTAATCATCGAAAATCGCTTTATTGTTTTTCAAAATATTCCCCATAAAGATCTTTACACTTTCGCATGCGTTTGAACCAATTGTCGAAGCACTTTTTCCACTCTGATTGAGGTATCTCCAAAACATGCATTCTGAACTCAGCCACCGCTTCTTCAGTTTGTTTTTTACGTACCGGAAAAAAGAAGTCATTTGGTGACAAGTCAGGACTATACGGCGGATGACTCATCAAATCGATGTTTTGAGTGGTCAAAAATGCAGTTGATTGAGCCGATGTGTGAGAGCTCGCATTGTCGTGATGAAGAGTGATCCGTCTTCGGCGGTTGGTTTTCCTCATTTCTTGGAAGACAACTGGCAAACAAATGGTTTTGTACCACTCAGAATTGACTGTGCTGCGTTGTTCTAGTGGTACGGGTGCGACATGTCCAGTTGCGTCAACAACTTTTGTTGGATTCGGCTGTTTACTTTCGGGCTTATACGCGCAAATTCACGATTCATCACCTGTCACTATGTCATAAACGGGTTTTGAAGCACCGCGATCATATTTTTTGAGCTTTTCTTTCGACCAATCGACACAAGCCTTTTTTTGACCGATTAACAAATTGTGTGGGATCCAACGCGAACAAATTTTTTTGACATTCAAATGTTTATGCAATATTGAATGAATGCTGGTCCCACATGACGATCTTGCAATATCAGTTCGCGCACAGCATCAATAGTTTCCGGAACAACAACTGTTTTTGGACGATTGAATTCACCATACCATCGATAAACAGTGGTCCTTGATGGAGTTTCATTGCCAAAAATTAAATTAAGTTCATCCATGCACTCTTGCTGACTTAATCCACGTCGAAAGTTGTAAAAAATAATCGTACGAAAATGTTCACGATTTAATTCCATTTTTTGGCCGAGATGAATCCTTTAAGTTACTGTAAACAACACATAGCGCTCGTATGTTAAAACGTTCTGAGTACATATAACCTCAAAAATGTCAAACTTTACGATAGAGCTGTCAGTTGTCAGATTGCAACACTAGGGTTGTTCAATCCCGAAATATAAAAGGCAGCCCTCGTATGGTTAAAAAAACGGGAGCTAGTGATCGACCTTATTGTTATGTTCAGATCGTCATTTATTAGTTGTCTTCCCTTGGTGTTTTACAATTTGTTTTTACTTCTAATATCATAGACTGTTCACTTCTTTGACTTGAATAAGACAATATATCAATGAGTCTGATTCTTTCCTCTATCCAGTGTTCAGGTTAATAAAAATCATATACGTTTGCTTTTTATACTCTACACCATAAAGCATCAATAATGGATCTATTCTTCTCAAAGTTAAATTCCTTGCTTATTTCTTCAAGTGCCATGTTAGTGTTAATATTTTCATTATTTTGATTCTTCAAATTTTTAAAATATCTGGTGGAATGACTATTCTAGTTGAGTACCATATTACTGCTTTATTTAAAATGTCGTAAATAAAAACTGCATACTAAGAATATTTACATTTTTTTAATAGCTAGTGCTACTCACTAGACTCGTGTTCTTACAATGATTTCTTGGTAGTCTTTAAATCTGTTTCACAAAAAATTGCTTAAACGCATTTTTACAGCTCTATCTATATGTAGGTAAATACAATGTTGGCGACTTTTTTGGCACTCATTGACTTTTTTCGTTTACTAAAGTATTAGTGAAATTTTCAAGAACATATTCTACTTCTAATCAGAGGCGTTCATCGTTTTCTTTGAAAGGGGGGCAAGAAAAATACAATGCTGTTTATGTAGACACCTTTTTATTCTATCCTTCTTCTAAATTTGCCTATGCTGCTAACACAACAATTTACATTTGCATGTTATTGATACTTTAATTTCACAAGAGGTAACTAAAAGGTTGTGACATTTTTAAGGCACAACTTCATTTATGAAAATATTTTTTTTATTACCTAGTGGCACAATTCTATTCTATTCTGTCTGTTAGGCTGAGAGAATTACACAGTCACAAATAGTAATCTTAACTAAAATAAATCATGTTTTGGAGACTGGAAAGTTTAGCATTAACCTTTTCTAAGATTTAGTTCTGCTAAATGATTAATATAGCATAAGTAATTATTACCTGCCTACATTATTTCTTGATTAATATGAATATGTTCAAATAATCTGAATAAATCGTATTTAATTCAATTTAATATTTTGTTTTTGAAATCCTACGACTGATTCTTGTTGTTATATTAGGGTTTATCTGCTATTACTTAAAACTCTGCATTGATTTACAAATAGATTACGTTTAACTAATGAATTGATTTCTTTCTCCTTATATGTGTCTGTTGTATATTATGTTTCGTATTGCACTGTTTTTTAAATTAGTAAATCGTTCTTACGATTTGGTTAGGTTGTGCAAGTGAACCTATACATACTACCTGACTGTGTTGCTGCAGATATGCATAGACGTCAGATCAGGATGAGACTTTATATAAAATTCTCAAAAGTAAGAACATTGACAGTCGTGTTTGTACCGGAATTAACAACAAAGATCAAAGTTGAAAAAGGACTAACCGAAGAAATTAGGATTTGTCGAGGCTATCGCAAAACGTAGTGTTCTTTCTCCGCTCTTTTTCAATGTGTACAGCGACTGCATATGTCAAGACGCGTTGAGGCAGCAAAGGGCTGGAATCAAAACTTACACTGTTATTTATAATATAAGCTATGCTGACTACACACTTCTAATAGCGTCCAGTGTGACTCAGTTGCAACATTTAGTCGAAAATGTTAACATGTACAGTAATAATTACAGCCTGAAACTTAAATCTTAAAAAGACACAATTAATGGTAATCCCAAAGAAACAATACACACATTGAAAAAGTTCAGTCACACAAATATTTGGGAGCATGGTTTACCGAAACAAATGAAAAACCAGAGAAATAATAGGAAGAATAGAAATAGAGCGACAGGTGTTTGTTGAGATTAAAAGAATTCTGTGCTGCCGAGATATTGGTTTGGGCTTTAGAGAGCGTATGCTATGGTGTTAGAATTTCTCTACATTGTTGTACGGTATGAAGGCATGGACTTTAATCAAATACCAATTAGAAGCAAGCTTAAACAAAAAACGTTACGTGTTTGCCGAAGCCTGACGTACTTTATAATTAGGTATTGTCTCTAGGATCTGTAAACATACACGCACTACTGCGTTTCACTCACTTGTAAACAGTTCATAGAATTTATATTTTAAAAAAGAACCAACTTCAACTGACTTAATAAAAACCATTTAGAAACCCTGTGCAATTAATCACTATGTTCCGACATAACTTTTTTATCTGATTTACAATTCTATTGATTAGTTTAGAGTATTCTTATCTTTTTGTCTCTCACACAGGCACACACACTAATATTTCACATATTTTTTAACTTTTTTATTTTATTATTTGGACCACTTTCTATAAGTGTAACTCCAATTCATCCTATATTGCAAGTACCCTGTACATTCTTCTGTGTATTGGTCACCCAAAATAACTCATTTGTCTATTTTTTTAACCATCCTGTACAACTAAAATTAAACTATATTACAACCGCCCTGACATTTTGACTGTTTCTAATATTGTTTCAGTAACCCTGTATACCAATAATTTTAC
Source organism: Octodonta nipae (assembly GCA_034190945.1). Lineage (NCBI taxonomy): Eukaryota > Metazoa > Arthropoda > Insecta > Coleoptera > Chrysomelidae > Octodonta > Octodonta nipae. The sequence continues at coordinate 178,035,919 of CM067216.1, forward strand.
TTCGCCCCATATTTGAAGTATTCCATATCATGGTCCACCACCCTATATGAAAAAAACGTTCCTACTTGTTTGAACCACATTGTATAACTATATTTTTTCTCTACCACTTATTCCAACCACCCAGCATATGCAACTGCTTTTAAAATTTTTTGAACCCACCTCTATAAGTATACCCACAATTTGTTTAAGCTTTTTTATAAAAATCTCCGAAAACAATTTTTTCCCTTTTTTAGCTCGTGTTCAAAAGAGCCTTAGTAAGTTGCTAAAGGTTGTGTAGAGAAAAAGTTATGAATCGAATGTGAGATTTTACTTTGATGCAGATGTTACAATTGTAATTATATCCAAGCTCTGAATAAATACAGATTACAGATTCATTTAAAAGTTTTAAGGATTCAAGGAAAAACTGAAATTTTCAATTGCTGCCAAATCCAAAACAATGGTTGAAAACATTTGAAAATTTCTGTGCATATAAAGGTAGTATATAAAGGTTCTATCACCGTATTTTTAATTGACAAATAACATTGACAACAGTTTTTAATATCTCGGTTAATTTTAATTTATTTTTTAGTTGTACAAAGTGGAAGAGAGATCTTTTATTTGAGAAACATTCGACTATAAGAACAAATAAAAAGAGTTTTAATCTTTCAAAAAGAAAATGTGAATATCAACTAATAATTATTATTAATTATGCTCCAGAATTGATATTACGCAACATTAGTGATGTTGGTTTAAGTTTAACTGTACTATAAAAGAATAATTGTTTTAGAATAAATTGTGTCAGTCCCGTTCATATCAGTCTGATTTCTACCAAATCAACTGCGACTGCGGCAGAGGGTGTTTTTGCAAATTGAAAGTTAGTTTCGTTAAGCAGATTGTTTACTGAACGATAGTTGTAGCATCTCTGGTGTTTATTTTTTCTGAGTTCTGAAATGAAAATTTCTTGTTCATTTGTGTTAATACCATTGAATAAGGGGTCTGAATTAGACCTTGAAACGTTTGGACTTTTTGAAATATGCAGACTTTCAAGTTTACGTGGTAATATTCCCAAACAACAAAAATGAATCCACAAAGTCAATTGATGTAAATTTAGGTTTTGAACCCTTAGTTTGATCAGAATTTCAAATAATTTTGAAGGTAATTGTGTCGCTGATGAGATATATAATGAAAAATAATGTATTGTTGAGCTGCTATGAATTTCTGAGAAAATTACCATTGAAAACCATGCAACAATATGTCCGGGTTTAGTAGAAAGGTGACGAAGTGAGCGAGGCAGTATACTCTGAGTTCAATGAATTACATAAGGATGAGCATCATGTTAACGACTTTCAGTGGAGGGCAGCCAGTTACTCAAGAAACTTTTCGAAATTATCCAAGTTTATGTTTTGTTTATGCTATAAATTTCTGACTCTTCCCTAATACAGAAAAAATGTTTGAGGGGAAAATCACCAGTAGAATAAATAAAATTTTGCATATATTATTTTTCAATTTGTTTATCATTACTAAAATTTATCACAACTTCGAACAACTAACAAATGTATTATTTATTTTCTTAGAAAAATTCTCCCACTTCCTATAACAGAAAATATAGGTAGCTACTTATAGTAAAGTTAAAGAAATTAGAAGTTAATTTGCAGTTTTATAAAAGGAAAATTCATATTTGACAGCCCAAAATAAATATATGGACAAGTAAAATTGTCAAAGGTATCTAGATTTCAATTTGATATTTATGTTTTATTTAAATTTTGAAGCGTTTGGATTTTTTTAAATATGCATCTTGTCTTAAGTGTGATTGTATTTCCCAAACTATAAAGGGAAATTTAAAAAGTGCTATTATGAACCTCATTTGTAATTATATATTCTCTCTATTATCTGCTTGCATATTTCGCTTATGTTTTTCAATTTCCGGATACCCTACTAAAGGAGTTATCGATTTTTATTGTATTAAAGCACATTTTACAATACGGCATTTTCAAGTTTATATGCTGTTGATGGATTAGCATATTCCATTATTGTCTTAGAATGTAAAATTTGACTTTCATCTGCTTTATTTCATTTTATTTTCATCTGGACGTAGTGTCAAAGAAGTAAAACATTTATCAGAAAATAATCCGACTTTTCGAGGGAACATCCGTTTTTAATTTATTCTTTAATAAATACAAATAAAAAGAAAACGACACAAAAACACAGTTAATACACGACATGAAAGTTATAATTTTCCACAAAAACTTTTACCCCTAACTTGTTGACTGAAAGTTGTTTGACAAAAATCAAGTATCAGCAGCTTACAATTTTATTTATTTATACCGGTAAAATATGTGATTTTTATATAGTCTATATTGAAGCGTTTTGTGATACATAATGTGATGGTGCATAAACGTTCATGAAAATTTATACTAAGAATTGTCAAATTATATCCCTCGGTTTGCATTATTTTTAAGAAAGGTATAATATTTTCACAACACTGTAAAGGTACTTTTATTTTCACGCGAATCACTCCTTAGAAATATCGTCGGATAATATCTGTACTGTTCTGGCAATTCAACTGCGAAAAACATCCAACTCTTTTTCCAGAGGGTGTGTGAGAATAAAACGTGTTTGCGAAAGTGCATTATTAACGGTAAAAAGGGCCACTTTAGAGGGCAAGATGAGAGCTCAGGCGAGGTCAGGTGTCCGATGACATCAACCACACGACACCTACTCAATAGAATTGAACTGAACGGAACCGAGCATTCTAAAGTGCCTGCTTATTGTGCTTCAATTTGTTGTATGAATGTCAGCAAAGCTACACCCTTTTGTTGATTATGAATAGCTAGGTGTCACATAAGGATCCAAGCAGATGTCTATCTTTTTTCATGTTATCTGAATTTTAAATCTATATTTCCAAATTCGAACGATATTAGATTTAATGAGATCCGACAAAAAATGTTCAGATCCGTTTTAAGGGTCCATGTACTACGTAATTTTTGTAGTATTTTAATCCAAGAGAAAATAATATTGAAAAAATAATGTGTGGTTTTGTACGAGTATATGTGTATAATGAACGAATCTATCTGCACCATTTTATGGAAAATTACTTACAATAAATAAAATTTGCAAAATATATTTTTTATTTTTTCACCGATAATTACGTTGCTGTAGAGAAAAAACTTCTTCTTTCCACAACTTTTGAAGAAATGCAATTTCTATAGGACTAATGAGAGGCAATTTCGGGAAATGCTGAGATTTTCTCGAAAAATTTCGAAAATATGTAAAAGAATTTAAAGTTTGATTAATGAGATTTCTCCAATTTTATTAAAACTCTGGGAAAAAAAATTGGTGCACCACGAGAGCAACCAATAATGTATCAGAAAAAAAAATTGAGAAAAAATGTCTGATTGTAAATATCTTCGAATATTGCGATCACTTATAAATTATTTAATTCAAAAATAAGAAAATAATGATATTTCCCAGGCCCTGAATTTGCTTTGTCGAAAAAATTTATTAAGAAAATAAAAAAACCGAATTTTAACCGAATAGCATAATTGTTCATTAACTTTTGAGTTTTTTCCAGATATCTATAATATATGTGGATTTACCTTAAAAATAATTATGAAACGATTGATGTTATCGTTGACAAAATGTTTTTGTATTAGACGAGAAGGTAGCCCAAGAAACTGGCCTGGATTACTGGCTGCCCTTTACGGCTCACAATAGTTTAAGCTGCTTGTAGAGGGAGAATTAGTGAATATTTTAAATAGATATCTCAGCGTTACTAAACCAAAACCAAAAAGAACTTTAAAAGAGCTCAAAATATAAATAATGTTCCTCGAAGTTTCCTTGGACTTCCATCGTTTTGAAATTGAAATGGTTGATTGCAGAACGTTTCAGTAGGTTTGTATCTACTATCGTCATCCTATCAATGATGGAAAATTAAGTTTCTCCGACGTATTTATACTTTTAACCGGTCATGAGTCCCCGGTCATGGTCATTGGTTCTTATCTCATCCTATCAATCAGCGCAGTCGTACCTGGTGGTTGGTTGTCGGTGATCCCAGTTGATGTTATGGTGTTTGGTCCATGCGTGACTAGCTAGCCCAGACTTCGTTAGCTTTGCCCTTTGAGTAGCCATGCGGTGTTTCTGGTATCCAGAGGTCGTTTTGTCTCTCCAATGTAAAGTTTGTCACATTCACAAGGTATACTCTGTATAAAGTTATTTGGAATTGCTGGAGCGTCTGGCCTCGTTATTGTAATTATAGTGCTGGAGGTATTGCTGCTTTTGAAGATCATTCTAATTCCATATCTGTGTGCAATTCGTCTAAGTTTCTCCGACCTTTAATATACGGTAACAATAGAGTTGCTATCGTAGTTTTCTCTTCCTGCCTGACTTGTCCAGTTTTTCAAACGTTTCATTAATGATGGTTTCCGGATATCCATTCGCCAGAAGGTCTCTTCTCTAAGTTTTACTTACTGGTGTGCTGCATATATTGTTAGCTTTATGGATTAGAGTTTTCATGATGCCAGTTTTCGTTGTTGATGGGTGGTTAGAATTATAGTATAAATATACAAGCCTGTTGTTTGGATTCCGGTCCTAGTCCTAGGCACCCACTCTCTTGCAAGAAATATCATTGGTATAAATGCAAATTTAAAACTTTTGGAGACCCAATGACCAAGATCGGCGACGCATGACCGGTTAAAGGTATAAATACGAGGGATAAACTGAATTTCCCATCATTCACCTGATGACGATAACAGATACAAAGCCACTGAGACGTTGTGAGATCAACCATTTCAAGACGATGGAAGTCTAAGGAAACTTCTAGAAACGAGACATTGTCTACGATTCAGATACTAGCAATGTAAATAATGATAAATAGCCAGAATTGGTAAATACCATCACACTTGAAAAACCTTTCAAGATTTAAATCTAATCTCATTGCCTATGGAATTGTAATCAGAATTATAAAAAAGTATAAATATAAATTGAATGTTTGGCAATTATACAATGACATAATTTAAGAAAATTTTAGAGATCATATATCATATTCAAGCTGTTTTCAAGCTGGAAGGACTTGAACGACTTGTCTTAAGAATTTAAAAGTTATGTTGTTTCAGTAATTCCATTAACGTTATAAGGAAAAACATAGGCAAAAACCTTTATGAACTAACCCGATATAGAGTTGTTCAAATGAAGATAACGATGAAGAAGCGATACAATCGTCGTTATTTAACAGCACTAAGGCACTATTTTAATTGTTTAGTTTTATCTTGTGTTTTTCTTTGTCTAAAATTGTTGAATTACCAAATTGTATTTTATAACCTAATATTGGATTTTTCTAATTGACATTTGTTTGTGTTTAGAGGTCTAGATGTATCTACAATATAAAGCTTATTGCATTCGCAAGTAGTTATGTTTTTGTTATTAATAGCAAAGGTTCTTTGTTAATTTTGTTCTATTTATATGAATTTACTGAATAACGTAAAAAACTCACTCCACACTCATTTAAACCACCATATTTTTAAGGTTTACCAAAAATTTACAAACCTAATACTCATTTAAGACTAATTGTTAGTTTTATAAATTGCCTATGTAATCAACTTTCGAAACATATTTTTTTCATTCTTGTAGAAAATCTTATTTCACAACAAAAAACAGTGCACCTTTCTTACAAAACAACATCACAAAAATACTTTAACATCACCAAGTTTTGACAGAAAACAGTAAACAAATAAAAAACATTTTAAAAAGTGTTCTTACAGGAAACAGTTATCCTATAAATATAATCAACAACCGTTAAACAAAAACAATATCACCAAAGTTCTCTAAGCAATAGTGGCCTCAGGACACATAACAGTGACATCTGTAAAATGAATAAAGGCTTTCTCGAAATATTTATAATATAGGCAAATCCCTTGCGAAGGTAGGAAATGTTATGTTGATAAAACATCTAGGTCTTCCAATTTACGAATAAATGAACACTAAAACTAAATAAAGAAACGATAATTCAAAAATTGTAATCATGCGTGGGACTAGGTCCTAAAATACAATTTAGAATTAGAATTAGTAACGGTCATCTCATTTTAAGCAACTATATCGGGATAGTATATAAGATTTTTCTTAAGTTTTCCTTTATGAGGGCAATGTGATCACTAAAACAGAATTGCTTGGTCGCATTTTTGGCGAATGCACTTTCTGATAATGAAGTCGTCCCTAAGAGGCCACATATAAATTCTGTTCTTTCAACAAGAAATCTTTTTGACATTTTACAATTAAAAATTTATATATTTTCATTGATATTGCGGTTAGATTCATACCTTGAACAGTTTTAAGTATGGTGTTATTTCGTCAAATAACCACAAAAATTGTCTGCTGTCAAAAAATCAGCAAACTGCTTAAAATGCTGATAATAGGGTATCATATGAAACTGCAACTATGTATTGGATTTTTTTAAACAATAAGTAAAGAATGTGACAAAAATATTGATTACTGTAAAAAAACGTATACATATTGTTTCACTTTATTTTGGTAATGCCCAAGATCAAATATATTTTTCTATAAAAAAATTTAGCAATTATATTCATAACTCTAAAGTCTGCGTTTGCTTATAAATTTGTTGAGATAAGATAACAATGCACCTGGACATAGTTCCTTAATTGGTCTATAATTGTGAATATCAATATTTTCATATAATTCCATATTGATAAATCATTCTTAACTACACAGCATTCTATATTATTAAAACTGTATTTTATACTTTAATTTTTACTTCAATTAACATTATTACATGTTTTAATGTTCTGTTTACTTACTGGATTTTGTATTATCCACCCTTTAAACATCACACCGATTCGTTGTATTTGTTTCCGTAAACCTGAGGGCAACGCTGCAGCCCATATCTTTATTTGACTACAGTTGTTTGGATGTAAATACGATCGATATTCAAAACCTTTCAGAACTCCGAGAATTAATCCCTCTGCTAATGAACTGGTAATGACGTTAAAATTAGTTTTCTGTTTAAAATTGAGTGGCAATTTAAGACTTTCTAAGAATTTCATGTGTTAAGTAGATATATATTACATTTAAAAATGCACTGTTTTGTATGTTTTATGAATTATAGTTTTGCTTGTGTTTAAGGTATAGAAGATAATATGACGAATATGAATTTAAAAAGTGAACGGTGAGAGAGAAACTGTCGATTGAAAGAAATTCTGTCTCGAAACATTGAAAGAGCATGCTCGCTGTATTCGCAGCAATGAGAGCACAGAAAAGTTTGAACATCGTGAAACAACAGCTTTAAAATGATATTCAAATAAAATTTAGAAGATAAAAAAATAACTCTACTAATATATCTATTTAGCGTACTTATGGTTAGAATGTAGATTACGCCAGTGTAAAAATCGTACAAATCGGGGGTGTAGCTTATGAAAAAACTTGCATAAACAATCATACAGTGAAACCTTCATTTTTTGTCGGTTAATGTTCCTTTTTCCTCAGGTGATTAAGCTCCCTAATCTAAACTGCAATTGCATATGATGCAAATCTGAAATAATGTTTTCAGCATATTAAACGACTGAATAAGTTTTTCATCATATATGCATTTATATATTAACAATTAGTTTTGCTATAATGATATTAGTGTTAAAAACTTGTATTATATTGTTCGTTTAATCGACTCACTAGTTCCAAAGATTTACCATCTACAAACAAGTTTATATTAGTGTAAGTAGGAACTTGTACAAACTCTTAACTTGGAGTTATCAAATTACTATTTATTTTATACCTAAAAAACTGGTACACGTTTGCAGTGCTTTCGTTAGTAGATAATTGGATATGATCTTAAAATTGATTCGCAAATACTGTAGACGTAAATGATCGTTGTTTTCGAACTCACTCTGCCATACAAAAGCATTGCGTGCCTTGCAGGGGTTGACGCGCTTCAAAACTGGATGTTACGAAAAACGTACTTAAACTATACGGTTATTAGGCCCTCGCAGATTCGATTTATGTCTACAGAAACGAGGTGTCTGTGTGTCGGTTTCCGATGAACATTCAAAATCGTTCATTATTGTTCTGTAATTTAATTTGTCGCACCCATTTCGATAAAATAAGTTCTCGCATAGAAATTTAGCTAGACGTTTGTTGAAAATGTTAGATAAAACTTTTCTACTATGTGACGACAGAAATCTGTATATTATTCTAATAACTTTTTAGTATATGAAAATAGTAATATGTACTTTATTTTGAACGTATAGCTTTATTTAGGCCCTGTAATGAAAAGTTAACGCCAGGCCTTTTGCCTTCTCAATTTCTATGTAAAGTGATAAATCAATATGAGGAACATCATACTGTTCGAGATAATTCGAGAAATAATGATCAAATTCGTGCTAATAATATGGAGTTCAATTTTATGACTCCAACACTTGATGGTCTACGAAAAAATATAGTAGATTTTTAATTATTTTTATCAAAATCTTGGTGAATGGAAAAAATCTGTTTAACCATCATGATCATGAACTACCATTTTCTGATAAATACAGACATATTGTCAAAAACCTTATGTATGTTTAGCTGCCATCATCACAGAAAAACGTGAACCAAAATAACGGTGCCATTGTTCAAACAGTCAGCCTGCTAGTTTCTGCAACAATAAGGTTTATTAGAATATCCACACTGAACTTCCAATTTGATCTTGTACCACTTGTCCAAACTGGACTTATTCAACTGAGTTTTTGTTGTTAGCCATTCTTTTACTAATAATAGAATTGTGCCAAAACCATATATGGATTAGAAAGACTGTAATTGGAAGCGGCTCAGGCACCTTATTGAATGGGTAGTAAAATCTACCAAAGTTGGAAGCCCACACTCACACATGCGAACAAATGGCTGCTAAATGCAAAAGTTTCATTTGATTCCATACTTCGTTCCGGTACCACACTGCCTTGATCTTGTATACTCAGACAACTTAGTTTTCTGTATAATAAAAAAGAACCAGTTCACATGTTAAGAGTCTCTCCGTTTATAGAAAATCAATAAATTATAGTAAATAAACAAATATAACATCAACTGTTTACCAAATTAAATTAGGAACTTGACATACGTCAGTAACCAGAACAAGGCAAAAAGGGCAACGTTACTTGCCATTAAATTTGAGTGCTGGCAAAGTTCATATTACAAGTAAATACTTTACATTAAGATTTCTAAATAATAATAGGAAATGATTTTCAATTTTTAAGGTAATTTCGCATTATAAAATTTCGTATTATCCAATGTCGTCAAGGTAACCACTACTTAATAACCTCAAAATACACTGCCTATAAACGAAAACACTGTACCAGAATATTGTAAAGAAAAATACAGTGCCACAAGAGTGATAATTGATTGTACAGAGTTTAGAATTGACGTTCCACTAAGTTTAGATAATAATTTTTTAGCAGAAGGTTATAATAAAGTGACTCTTAAATTAGCAATGACTCTGGTCTTCTTGAGTTACTTGGAAAACGGTGATACAGTTCTTTCTGATGAAAGTTTCCTATAGTTTTGCACAATGTTAACTGAAAGTGATAAATAAAGTATGGTGATACTACCATTCTTAGAATTTTATTTTATTACACAGATTATTACCTCGTTGTAGGTACACTGTACACATGACTGTTTTAGTCAATCAGCAGTCACCTTACATTTAATAATACAAATAAACCAACAACTGCACATACATATAATTTGACATTAATGTCACTCAGCTCCATATCTTGAATAATGAACTGATGTTCTTTCTTCTAATAAACCTCCTCATATTTTATTACTAATATAATCAATCCATTGAACGTAAGACAATATTTTGTTTATAGTCGAGAACCTTCATCAGTTGCACTCTCCTCAACTGATAGAAATCTTGAATAATTATTTATGTATTTAGTACATATAACTGAATGTAATATTTTATACCGATATAAAATTCGATAACTAGTAGTTTCAGAAAAAAACTAGCTCACAGAGATTCCAAATCGTTGCACACGGTACGACTCCCGATTTTATAATATCTGAGAACTAGTTTTTCCTGAAACTCCTAAGGAAAACCATTTCGAGATAAAATATTACATTCATTGATATGTACTAAATACATAAATAATTATTGGAAATTTCAATCAGTTGAGGTGAGCGCAACTGTGAAGGTTCTCGACTAGAAACATAATATTGTCTTGCGTTTAATGGATTGAAAATACTCTAAAATCATAATTTCTTTAATAGGTTTTGTTAACCAAAAATTTTTCATGTGATTTCTATCCTTGGAATCACTGGAAAACTGCGTACACCCATTACGATTCCCGATTCGGTTTCTCGATGAGCTAGTTTTTCCTGATACTCCTGTCGAAATTCATATTTCTTGATAAAATACTGCGTTAATGTATAACAACTCTTTTTTGCTTAGTACCTACTTTTGAGAATTTACCACATAAATGAGGTAAATATTTTCTAAAGAAAATCTTCACTTTCTAAAATAATTTCATTAATAAAAGTTCATTGCTACAGCTTTTGCAACACTTTCATTTTCTATTGGTGAATAAACAAATAAATCATAGGTACTACAACCAGATATTTACATTTGTTATTATCAAGCAACAGGGAGATAACGAAACAAGAAGTGTATTATTTTGAATGAAGCTTTCGCTTCCATCGTTCGGTCTAGAACGACTGCCACTTTTTTTTATCTTTCACCCTTTTGTATTGGATACAATTTTGCGATTTCGCCAATTTATATGTTTTGTCCTATATCATCTTCAGAGAACTCAACTATATTTAACTATAGTTTGTATGAGGCTTTATGAATTTTCATAAACCTGTGGGGGAAGTGGGGCGATATCGTGCTTCATGGGAGAGGCGATCTAGTAACAATAAATGATATGCCACAGAGATTAGTTTCTGTCTGATTTTAGAGGCCCTAGGAGAGGGCTAGCGCCCCCTTTGAATCTGCCCCTGCACCGAACATGATGGACACATTTTTAGTGTGTAAAGGTTTTTAAAAGTAAGTTCCATCTAGAAAAACTGTTAAAAAATTATTTATTTGCTATATGAAATTTGTACTTGATTAATTCTGTTACAACTATTTTTATTTAAAACTTTAAATTATACGTGATAAAATATTAATTGTTTTAGTCCGCATGAATTGCCATGTACTGGCATTGAGAAAGGAATTTACACGAAATATTTCGTAACACGAACTGAGGTACTTCTTGTTATGGGTACTTTAAGGCAGCAGAACGTGTGAAAAGCCCAGGCACATGTCAAGTGTGGTTAGGGCATTTCCTGGCCCCCTATTCAATATTAAAACGTCACCGTACAATTCCACCAGACAATTATTGCGGAGGTAGTTCGTTTTGTCAGTGAATCGCGTATGTTAAAACAATTTTATACCTGGGCTTGAGCGCTTACAGGGTGGCATTATAAGCAAAAATCATTTTTTTTAATTGACACTAAATGCAGACTGCTAGTCTAGTTTTAAGTATGTTATGAGTCTGCAAAAATTCAGTAATATGGTACAGTGGTACCACTGAACAATGGCGATAAAAAATTTTTGATATACATATTTACTGCGAAGGAAAATAACAATTTCTCACTGGCTTACCTTGATAAGTCCGAAAAAAACTGTTTACTTTAAATTAAAAAGCCAGCTATAACATTATTTAAATTTTTGTCACTGCAAAGATTACATTAATTTTGTTATACAAAATATAAATCTACTCCTAACATAGTGAAACATAAGTCAACCAAGAATTGGTAAATTTTTCAAAGTCTCAAAATATGAACATTAGTGAAATCAACATCTTTACAAAAGAAGTAATTTGAATTTGCTGAATATAACTATAAATACATAAATAACTATTTTATATGTCGTTGACTGAGCATAATCATAATCATAAACCGTATAAATATATTTGTGACAACTGACATTAATTATAAAATGTTTCTTTTTATTATAAGGGCACATAAAATACATACCTATAGTTCGCTTCGAAAGCTGTTCTTGAATTGAGTATGGAAAGGACACCGCTGAAACCCTTATATAAATTAGTTTTCGGTCAAATTCATGAATCAAAGTTATAGCTCGCTGAAGCCACAATGCTTTATATTTCACTACCTAGAAAGTATGGTAAAAAATGATACATTTTTGCTCACTGCGCAATAACCCAGTAAGCTATCACCGACACATCAATATCTCTAACTGAATAATTTAAAAAGATATTGAGATGATCTTTCAGATCACGATCAGTTCAATTGATCTTTCACAATTGTACACCAGGGGCAGGTTACTAAATCCAGCTTGGCATATCGTCACATCATGTGGCCCTAAAAAGGGTGGATTTTCAGGCTTGAAAGATCCTGTCTAGCGGGAATCTACTGAATTAACTTAATACAATATTTTCGTTCTCATTGCATGAATCTGACGTTGAATTCAACAAGGATTCATCGGATTACCTAACATCATATTGATGCTGTCTCCATCAGCATTACTGTTAATTATAAATACATGCTACTTACTAGCTCTTCGAAACATGGAGTGATCCTTAACTCTTATTGAGGAAGAACGTTTTAGTTTTTAATCTAATATCCCAAAAGCTTTAAAAACCATATGGTTACAAACTATTTAACCGAAAACCAATTTATATACAGATTCCGGCAAGTGCTTTAGCACTTTCCACATTCTACAATGTTAAATTAGATTTATCATTTGCTTGCCCAAATATCTGTCGTCGAACCATTTGGATTTGCAAAAGTTATACATAATTCTGCTAAACTGTAAACTCTAAGACCCTTTTTGCATAGCCAATTTTATAATATATATTTCTAGGTAGAAGAACCAGTTTTACCATAACTAGTGAAAAAACGTTAATTTCTCTGCTTATACAAGACAACTCTTAACTTAACTTAACTTAAAATAATTGTGCAAACTTTGAATATGATGACGCGGTCACCAAAAGAAATTTAACTCCTGGATCGAATTATAGGATACCACCTAATTGGACCACAACATTTTCTTCAAATACCATATTATAAAAATAAAAAAAAATTTGTTAATCAGGTATTAAAACATTTTGTGATGAATCCAAATAACTCGTCCTTGTTAATGCCCTCTCAAAAAATATGTTTCAATTGTTCTGTTATTTATTATGGTAGCTTTATCCAATGAGGATTTTGCGTACTCCAATACCGACAATTTTCGGAGAAAATAATATTTTTGGGGAACGTCCGATTCCCTTGGCATCCTTTCGTAACCATTTCATTTAATTTTATATGGATGGTATTTCTTTTTTCAAAATTCTAAATACAGATCTTTTACTTACATCATTATCAGCAGCTACTTTTCTTGTAGGAGTCAGTAGGTTCAGCATTTAACAATCTATCGTTATTCAGCTTTGATCTCCCAGGTTTGGGAGCCAGTGGCGGATCCAGGATTGACATTTGGGGGACGAAGGCTATTGATCTTGTTTGGGGGGTTGACGTCACTGAAGGTTGGTTTTAGCACAATAAACACTAAAAAATCATACCACTCAGATGATTGGGGTAGGGTTCAGACCCTTAGCCCTCCCCCCTGGATCGGCCAGTGTTTGGGAGAATCTTCGATAGTTCCAAATTGACGAAATTTTTATTTTATTTGTTCACCGTAGATGGGGAAATGTGATGATCATCATCTCATTAAATAGTCTGCATACTTCAGTATTCGTTAATGTTTTATCACCTACTCCCAGTGATATTAATATCTCGATTCTTTGGGTCTCATAAAGGCTCATTTAAAGAAATGTATTATAATTTAATGTTTAAAAGTTCCTAAATAAATAACTATTAACTAAATTTATTAAAGACATCTAGTGAACTAAAATAACTTTTAAAAACTACAATCTTGAATGTCACCGAAAGATCGGATTTTATTTTTGGTTAAAATATAAATAATAGACAAGTAAATTGTGACATGCATTTGACTCGAGGGCTACTTGTTTATATATAAATAAAATTACTTTTTTTTCTTGAGTAACCATGTCCACAAATCAAAAAGTCCTATATTGCTGAATAGAAAACTGAAAACCCTTTAAAACCCTATATAACATCCTACTCCTTTTCAGAAATTTTTTAGAGCTAGCTGAATTCGTATATACAAATTGATTTTTCATTTACAATAATAATTACATAGAAAATTAATCTATCCATTATTTTTGGACCTCACTATACTACACACACTATATATTAGTTAAGTTAAAAAGTAAATGTTATATTTAAAAATATAAGAAAGAAACAGTTATAGTAAGAACACTGCAAAATATAGAAAATATTGACGAATACATTTAGAACATATTTATAAATAGTGAAGAGCAAATTTCAAGTAATATTACTAAAGTAGAAGAACAGTAATTACATATGTTCAATTTTTAAATGTGATAAGTTACCCTATAAATAGGCTGCTAGTTATAAACTACCTCCATGTCTTGTACTTTGACAAAATGATGATTTCTGTAGCAAACAAGCTGTACAATGAACTTTTCTATTTTTTTTTTTGTATCTAAGAACATTTAGTAACTGGAATAGTAAATAGGAAAAAATAATGACATTAGTTGAAGAGTACTAAGTAAATAAAACTATTTACTTTTTATTTAATTTTTAATAAATAAGTCATATTTGTTAATAAAAGAAAAGGAAACAAAATTGTTAAATAATAATTTAGTCTTTATATAGCATTATACAGTAAATATCTAAACCAGGATTATTTTGTGTCTTCCTCTACTGTACCTAGTCATGTTTCCCGGATTGTTTAGCTTTAAATAATCAATCAAGATCTCTTATTCTCTATCAGTATTTTCTAAGATGTCTCTCCAAAAAATTGACATATTCATTTTCTCAGATTTCTTATGGATTAACTATTCAAATTAATTGGCCTATTTTGAAAGATTTTAGCCCCTCCAGAGTCAATTCTCTGGACAACTTCTGTCCTAAGCAGCTTTTGTTAATGTATTTTTAAGAGTCCTGTTGCTAGCCTAATATGAAAATGCTGGTCTCTTTCCCTAAATAATTACATCTTTTTTCCCAGTTATATCGTTGCTAATCTTCTTGTGTTCCTTTCACTCTGACGAAATTTGCAAAAATTCCCTGGTACTTTGACATATAGGTATATCTGGCATTACTCCTTAATCTACGTTGATTGTTTCTGGTTCCTTGTTTTAAGCTTCGTTTTTGATGAGTTTTCGTATAGACCGGTATAAGTTCTCCACTTTCCGTTATAATTTCGTCGAAATCTATTTTCATTTCAACCTCGTAGTAATTTTATAGATTCTTCCAGTTTCCCTATTCTAAAATATTCTTGTTTAAGTACCTTAAATAGTAGTCACTTTTCTTTTGTTTCTGTGCTGTGGAACCTTTGGTCTGCCACAAATGTAAAACACAGTTTTACACCCTAACACCTTTAAAATTTAACACTCAACGCCGTTTCAACAACTCTAAGTTGACATCATCTAGGAGTAAATCAAACTAAATCTATGTATAATTAATACCTGGCAGTCAATCTATAATGAAAATCTCAAGTAACTGAATTCTAAAATAAGAAATTTCAAATATAATGCAAGATTTTGTATTATGTAAATTGGGACAATCCTTAATTAACTACTTACTCTATAATTAATGACATTTTAATACATTATGTTTACGGATTCTTACAAAGTACCTGTATGGAATAGGACTCTTTTATTTTAGAATTCAGTAAAACATTTTATTTACTGTTTGGATATAAATTTTATTACAAATTTAAAAAAATAAAATTTAATTATTATGCTAATTATAAGGATTTTTCAAATCACACTTTCCTGTAATAGGCGAAGATCTGAGATTGATAACGGCAACAAAGTGCAACTAGAAACAATTTCTGGATTAAATTCTGTTCTTTAGAGAGCCGTCAAATAGATGAATTAATAAATGTCTGTACTTAAAAAGTATATATTTCATTGTGGTGACGATTAGGCATATTATCGCTCTGTTCGTAATATTACAAATGAACTATAACCCGAGCATATTGTCCTTGCTAGAGCAGGGCTGTCATGTTATAACATCATTTGTGTCAGCAGGTACATATTTACACCTCATTATTATTTTTTAAATCCTGATCAAACTTTGATCTTAACTTGGCCCAAATTAAAATTTTTGCAAATTCATGTTGAAGATTCATTGCCTTGCCAAACTAACTTTAAATTTGCAATTTTTGTTTAACTATAGTAGGGTCTCAAAGTAACGGATAAATTAACTTGCTATCTATTTATGAATGTAAATCCAGAACAGGTGAATTTTTATATATGACAATAACTTTAAAAAAATAAATGAAAAGGGTATCTTATTCAGTAATATAAGACTTTTTGATTTTTGGACATGTATATATACTTATATACTGAAGAAGAAAATAATTTTATTTTATACAAATATCTAGCCCTCGAATCAAATACATGTCAACATCTACTAGTCTATTAGTTATCTTTTTGTAAAAAAAGTAAAATAGGATATTTAACTGACATTTAAGACGTATTTAAAATCATCTGTTGAGACATAGTAATACTAATTGAAATGGGTGAAAAACCAAGAACTCATTATGAGGTATCTAGAATATTTTATGAAAAGTATCCTGATCATCACATTTCACAGTCTACGTTGGGTAGTAAAGAACAGAAATTCCTTCAATTTGGAACTGCCAAAGACCTTCTCAAATATGGGAGATTAAAATTGAATGTCGAAAAGAAATTCGTTTTATTGTTAAATGTTAAGGAAAACCCACAAAAACCTACAAGAGTAGTAGATGGTGATAACAATCTAATTAAAATATCTGTATTTAGAAATTTGAAATAGAGAAATACCATAGGTACCTACATATAAAATTGTACTGGTTCAGGAACTAAATGACGCTAATCCTGATGGCAGATTATAATTTTTGTGAAATGGTTTCATAAAAAAATGTTATAATCCCTGAATTAAGACTATTTCTTGATACTGTTAACCCAATATACATTAAGAGAAACATATGGTTTCAACAAGACGGAGCTGCACCATATTATGCAACTGCAATACGACCTTACCTTACACAAGTTTTTCCGCACCTATGGATCGGTAGACGAAGCGGAGTTGAATTTCTATCCCGTTCTTGGGATCTGATTCTACTGAATTATCTTTTCTGGCTATTTAAAATCAAAAATCTACAAGAGTATAACTACCAGCTAATGGTGACAATTTAAAACACCGAATAAGGGAGGAAATTAATCAAATAAAACGCAGTGATGTTTCAAAACGTCGTCCAAAAATTTCAACACTGTCAGTTTTTTGTCAAGAACTGAGCGATGACCAATTTGTAAATATTGTTAATTATTTCAAATTTTATTTCTTTCTTCTTAGTTAGTCAAGTCTTTACTATAACAGTTAAATTGTTTTTACAAATTTCTTACTCCCAGTCCATATACTTATTTCCCTAATCTGTTTTCTTTGTTACATTCAATTTTTACCTGAGCTGTTACAATAATTCTCCATACGCTATTCCTATACTTATATATTATTATTTATTTCTATGGCACTTATTTATGTATTAGATATTTATCGGTAAATTTGTAAACGCGAGAGGTAAAGACCGACATCTAGGATTTTCGGGGAAACTAGCACACAGAGGTTCCCAATCTGGAGCCGTTCTGCCTACAAATTAACAGATATGTATCAAATACATAAATAAGTATTCGAGAGGAAGTACAACTGATAAAGGTTCCAGACCAGAAACAACATATATTATATATATTGTCTTGTGTACAAAAAAATGACACCTCGAAGAGAATATTCAATATCGTGACATTCTAACCTAGGAGTTCCTGGAGAACATCAATTACACAGAACAGCTCCAGCTTCGGAACCTCTGTGTGCTAGTTTTCCCAAAAATCCTAGATGTCGGTCATTACACCACGCTTCTACAAGTTTTCTGAAAGACAATTGTGGTACCTCTGATTTGTATTTCTATGATTTTTTGGGAATAACACCACAATTGCTAGAAAGTATATTTCAAACAGTCCAAACGTAGTGTAGTTTCATACATAGAAATTGATCAGTTTCAGAATTTTTCATTTACTTTCGGATCTCACTGTACAATTAGTTTTAAACTAGCATTACTGATTACATTTTGTCGCTTCTTTGTAGTTAAAAAGTCACTAATTTTCTTCACGATCGTTTCCCTTTAGTTAAAAATAATTTAGGCAAAATCACAACCTGTAAAATAAAACTGTAACTTTTGTTTCGTTTTCCTAGAAGAAAGAATCTGGAAAGTGCACATTCAAGGCTATGGAAAAACAAACCTATTTCATTCTGTCATAAAAATATCTTAATGATTGATCCAGATATTTAAAGCTGTTTATATCGTTTATTTTCTGCATAAATCTGCAAAAAACTTGTCTAGTCCTCACTTATTAAAAATCATACAATCATCTCCGAGTATTAAGAATAACTGCACAGTAAGAAATTATTGAAGTTTATTTCAAAACTTGTCAAGTTTTCAAAGTCCAATGCGCAACTGTTTACAAGTAAACAGTAAAATACACTATAAGCTACTTTACATCAATTTCGTTCTTCTAAAGTAAAATATTTATTTTTCTATTATGCGGAAAATACAACATAATGCAACATATTGAATAATTAAAGGAATTATAAAACGGCTCAAATGAACTACACAAACACAGAAAAGAGTAACAAGCTCGTGTTATACGTAAAAGAATTTTTGCATTTTTTTGTAACGTAATTACACACTTTATGAAAGAAGGATTCACAAAGGAAAATACGCTTTTTAAAGGGCAAGTCACGCGAGCCTGAGACATAATAGAACACAAGGATTTAATTAAACTTATTCATCTCGGCAAAGTGGGATGATGTTCGTGCAAAACTGCATTTAATTAAGAACTTCGAATTCTTCGCATTTTTGATATAATTAAGTTTAGGTCGTTCTTCGCTCGAAATGGCTCAATTTCGGGGTGGAAGCCAGTCTCTTTGAATTTGACAGTAACCACCATAATTCCTTATCTTTATCGTACCCAAAAACACATCAAACGCTTTTTTTATGTCTGAGTAAAGTTAGTGAGTGATGGTCCTGTTTATTCTGTAATTGAATTAAGCTTTCCGAAATTTGTAGGATTTCAAGTTAAATTCCGATGTTTCGTTTAGACTAATGAGGAAAATACACTTTATTTCATCTACCTCAATTCAGTAAAATAACTTTTCAGTAAATCGTCTGATTACAAATTATAGAATGAAATAGTTAGACAATATTATTTTAAATGTTTTTTCACGAGAGCAGATGAGTTTTCTCTTGCCTTTTATTGTGTAGATTATCCTTAATATCCTCGTATAAAAATTTAGTAGTTAAACCTCATTTTGTTATTGATTGTTGCCCTTTTTATCATAAAGAGTAAAGAAAGAACAAAGCTTTCAAAGTATAAAAAGAGAGCTATGTAATATGTACCACCAATATTATAAAAGGCTGTTTTCCCTGTACAGATGTTGTAATTTCCTGATCAACTAGTCAGTCCGTTACTAAATCAACCTGTATATATATATATATATATATATATATATATATATATATATATATATATATATATATATATATATATATAGGGTTCAACACGGCCGCCATGATGTCTGATACATTGGCGAAGAATTGCTGGTTGCTGTCTTGTTCCTTATCACATCCCAATCAAACTTGATTCTCTGTACAAGTTACCACAATTAAAAATCGAACTGCGTTAGGTCGGGAGATCGATGGGGCCAAGCAATAGGTCCTCATATACTATCTAATAGGCTGGATAAAAGTTTTTCAAGTGCTCTTACACACTAAGTACATGTTTCGACAAGTGTTTAGTGCTCTTTTAAATCATGAAAAACGTTCTGAAGGAATTCTAAATAATTAATAAATAATTCATCGTTCCGGCAATACGAATGGTCCATTAAAAAATTAATAGAACCCATTGTTGATGATGCGAAACAACAGTAACATGAGGATTTTTCTCAGCCCATACATTTTGTAAATTAGTGATACTATTTTTGGTAAACCTTGCTTCAACCGTGAAAAATTATTGCTAATCTAATAAAGTTACAGTCTTGCTTAGAAATCGATTAACTTGTTGAAATGTCTTCTGCTTTGGCAGAGCACAATAGAATATCTTAGGATATCTTTTGAGGTATTATCTTCAAATTTCTAAAGCATTGCAAGACCCAAGACCATGAATGAGCATTACATATTTCGAATTAATTCATAATAAACTCACCACAAATTCCAAAAACATCAATATGAATCTGTTGATAAATAAATAAAACACATATTATTTTTTAGTTTTTCAGAATAAATATGAGTACTTTCTTTTAGTCTAAGGTTAAGATATCTAGACGTATTTCTATAATACGTCTTTGTCATACAGGACATTAAAAATTGTAAACCCTAGCCCGCCCTGGTAAACGAAAAAATCTCAGTATGTTTCAAAGACAATATTTTAAGACGTCCTTACTAAGCTCCATCACATTTTATTACATTGTGGCAAGTAGTTTTGAAATTATTGAAGAAAACCCGATTGCCAGTGGGTTCTTTCCGGGAAAATATCTCCGTAGGAAACCTGTAAAAAAATATACAAATTTATCACTTTATATTTATTCATGTCCTATCTGAAGGCGAGAGATTTGCCATATTTGATAGGACGCCTTTTATATATCGACAGCAATACGACCTGACTTGGAGATGTTGTTCTGTCTTTATAGATAGGTGGCTCCTATAAGTTTGACTTGGTTATAGCTCCTTTATAATAATAAATAAAAAAAATGTTGACATAACACAGAAATATTACTCATAGTCAAAATTCCTAGAAAATAGAACATTTACCGTAGGTTCTTATAAGAATAGGTATACTCAAATAGAAAAGTAATAGGAAATAGGTATATGTGGGTGCTTAATATCAAAACAACAAATAAAGGCACACAGTACATGCATCCTGATTATTGTTATCGTCCTAGAACGTGTCAAATCCAAAGTGAGTTTAGCAAAACCCCATCCATAAAATCCATTCCAATTCCAGCTAACTTGCAACAGAAATAATTAACAAACAGCTCACATTAAACAAAGGTTTGAGTTTAAAATGTTTATGGTTACCATACTGAAACTATTTTGATCTGAACAGTATTTTCTTGTCCAAAAAGGTTATGTAAAAATCTGATGGTATGTTTAGTTCAGCTAATTTTGGGCTTAATCAAAACATAGGTAACGAAGTTTAAAAATGACATGTATTAAAACATGGTTAGTAATTTCAAGTAATTTGATACGACTACGTATATCAGATTACCAAATTTGACTAAAATAAGTAAACTCCGGTAAGCATAAATGGAAAAGTAGTGTTTAAAGATAAATCCTGGCATAATTTTGAACTTTAGAGCTAACCATTTCGAAGTGGGAATCTGAATCAAACGTTATTTCCTAGAGTAATATAAGGAATATTGAAAAAAATGATATGCCTTCGACACGGCTATGTAAACACAATGACTGTTTTATTTCATCACCACAATTCCATTTATGTGGAAGTATAGTAATAGATCTTGATGAAAATCAGGAATCAGGTTATACAAGATTCTTTAGTATTTAATGTAGTTAAATAAACATACAGGCACACCATTTTTAGTACTGCACTAAAAAGTTGCAAATTACATCTTTACAGAAATAAGGATGTTTTACCATGTGGTTAAATTAGTATTCTGGACATTTGAATTCAAAGCCATACACGTCTCTACGAGACCATATCCAATTTGATGAGCTAGCATAATCAGAAATTCAACAATTTTTTGTTTATAAATTGTGTTGGATCAGATTGAGCTATGTGACTAGAACTTTATTAAATATTAAATTACTCAAAAGGTGTTTTCCATAAGATAGATAAAAAACTATATTCATTAAGATATTGAAAATATTGTAAAGGAAATCAACAATAACAACTAAAACTATCGGTCAATAACTAACAATTTCGTTAAATGCTTTCTAAAAGATTTCTAGTTCGACTGCAATTTGTCGACAACTCAGAAAAATTAAATATTTTGACTGGAGCATTGTACTGTTCACACAAAAAGGCCTGTTAAACCGCCACGCCGGTCGCTTCGAAAAATATAGGATTACATTTATTCCAACATAAAGACTTGAATATAGTCTATTATGCGAAAAATCCGAACTCTCACATACACAACGAGGAATCTCTTGTGGTCAAAACATTTTTAAATCGATCTGACTTCCATTTCGAACGGATTTACGTCCTACTCCACCAACGACATAAGGTCCACATAGGTTGGCAAGCATTAGATGTGGTTCATTATGTTTGAATAGAAACTCACATTTTAGGATACTCAGGTTTAGCTAAAGCATTGTAGTTGAGTTGTCGTACGACATGACAGCTACTTAACAAAGGTGCACTACACAACTGGTGAAGTAGGTATGCGGAAGCATTTGAAATGGCTTATGCGGATTAAGCTATGATCACTAACTATATATAAATACTAGGCTTTCATTCATTTCTTGCGTAAGCAGATTGTGTGCTTGTTAACATTTTTATTGACTAGCTATGTAGTTTTCTAATAATCAAAAGAATGACATCATCTAATATCACTAATTTATTTATTTGTTCATTCTTCTTCATCTTCTTCTTTCCTTTTATTGCCTCAATCTTTTTTGATTATTTAGCCAAAATTACCTCGTGAAAGACGACTAGTCTTACTCTAGACAATTGTCCGTTCATTGAATATATTGTTATTTTTTATTTTCTTATTCTTTATTAAACTTATATTATAGTAATTATTATACCCTGTATCTATATCTCGTTTAGAAATTATTTGTAGAAACTAATTTTTATATACTCTAAAATTCTACAAACCATTTTTTATATACATTTATACATCTGGGCCAGCCACTTTTGGACTTTATTCTGTGTTGCTTTAAATAATTGCTTCCGCTAACACTAATCATTGCTTAGAGTCTCACATGTCTTGAGCGTTTATATTGGTATTGCTTATGGCTTGCTTAACCAAAGAATATCCACCTTTAACCATTAATACCTGTTTATACTTACTAGTGGTCGCCCAATGGTCGAAATGCGACCCTATTTCATCAAATTGTGACCATTATTGAGGATCGTTTGTTAAAAGTATCTCTATCAGAAATAAAGTGGAGGAAAAACCGGAGACCCCAAAAATCGTTTATGTCATATTGACAAATTTATTGAAATAAAAAAAATATATATGAGAATTTAATCAAATATAGGTATTCCAAATAATTTTGAAAATGGCCTGACTTCCGTTTTGGTGGGATTACACTTTGTAAGCTAAAAGTTTTCGTCGTTTGCAGTTTCAATCGAGTTCATAAAATATAAAAATATATATGTCCAACAACCTTATAAAAACTACAATCTTTAATATACGAGGGGTTTAGCAAAATAAGGTTCTGTTGTCCACTGATTTTTTAAAATAGTATATATTTTTACAGTGTTATACATTTTTTTTCTACATGTTGTGGAATTCCCGCCAATCACCTCTTCCTTGGAAGATGAAGCGTGGCCACCCAAGTTAATTTTGGAATAATGTAGGGGTAGGTCCGGGGGATAGGTCAAATAGTCCAGCCAAAATTTGTCAAGTTCTTGAGTTTGACAAAAGCGCTGTCATGGAGAAGCCTTACACCCTGGACATATCGCGTGTCTCAGTTAAAACGTGTCGCAAAGTTACTGCTAGAGTTTACTTTGTTCCCAAAAGTCGATCAATACTGATCTACTACACTGACTATTTCGAAGACAGCTAGGCCGACACTGAATACTAAACAATGCTTGATATAGAGAGGGACCTGAATTATCAAAGTATTTTCGGTCTTCACCGATGATTTGACAGCACCTTCGGTAACGCTTTTCCATATAATAATTACTTACAGAATAGTTTGAACGTTTTCCAACGAAAGTTAATATGTCCGAAAACTCAATTGACAGATCTACTACACTGACTATATTTATAAATACACATCGTTAAAATGTCAATGATGGTTTACATTTTAGGTAAAAATCAAGTTACCTTGTAATAAAACCAGGATTTGGCAGGAATGGAACCATGTAATATAAAATAAATTGATTATTAGATAACATTCATAAACACAAAACAGTAACTAACTGATCCCTACTTAAAAATAATTGAAAGATTCGGCCATTAAATATATTGAAATATGTAGTGATAATTTTTAACATAAAAAATACATATCCCTTTAAAAATATGAACATTATATTAAATAATAATTTAATATTAAATGTAATATTAAAACATTAGTAATAGCTACATTTTTCAAAAATACTTTTTCATTTGAG
The DNA here is from genome assembly GCA_034190945.1 of Octodonta nipae. Lineage (NCBI taxonomy): Eukaryota > Metazoa > Arthropoda > Insecta > Coleoptera > Chrysomelidae > Octodonta > Octodonta nipae. The sequence continues at coordinate 178,060,305 of CM067216.1, forward strand.
ACTGAAAAATTTCAATAGTCTTAAAGTAAAAAGTAGAACGAAATAGAACCTTTATTCTGACATTTTACAGTTAACGATTTCAGCTTGTAAGCAGAAAATGAAATCAACCACCTCAAAAGTTAGTATTAAGGTAACCTTCAACCAAAATCTTAAGATTCAATATAATTTCATTAACTTAAATCAAACACATAGTAAGCAATGACTATTTCTGTTTTTATGGAAAATATAAAAAAATATAAGCACCTGCTGTTAATTAATGATAAATAAGTAATACTCACATTTGTTAAAAAAATTCGCAGTGTATGAAGCTGAAATCTTGAACTTTACACATTGAATTTACAATTCACCTTTACCATTATGCTATAATAATCTTACACCAAACAATATTCTGAAATGTGAAAATTCAATATAAATTAAGGCCCTACAGCAAAGAGAGTCATGAGCAGGGCTGCCAGATCTAACATTTTGTCTCGAATATTACAATCAATGCATTAATTCACATTTTTGTAATCTCATTCATATTATATGAAATTCATACGGTAAAGATTAAAATAATCTTTAAATTGAAAGTATAACATTAAAATTAATAAAATATTATCAGAAGTAAATTCATCAATTGCAAAATAATTTTTATTTTAGTTGACAAACCATATTTACAAAGCAATAAAACTTGTAAGAGACCAATGAATGGCCACTATTATGTAATAGAAATTTTTCTGGGTTCATGTTTCAATTTGTAGAGTAACTTTAGGAACGGGTCAAAATTTGTCTAGTTTATTTTAATTTGTCTTGAGATATTATGATATTATATGAAAGATGACTAGGCTATTAAGTTTTTAAAAGTTTGTTGTTAATTTTTCTTAAAATAATAGCAAATTATGCGTTGTCTCAAATTGAGAGATCCATCTTAAGTTGTCGTTTACATAGACACCCAAAATTTTGTTTCAAATTTTGTGTCTACTTGTATCTATATTAAGTAAAAAATCAAAATTCACTGTCTCGAGTTACGTACAACTTAAATGAGTATCTACAAAGTTACTTATTTAATTGTAAAGTTGCAGATTTCGCATTCGTTAAAAAAGAGCACTCGTGCAACACTGTTTGTTGTTGTCGGTGTAAAATAAAGGTTAAAAAATAAGCTAGACTAATTAACTACAACATAATTCTGTTATGTTTATATGATTGAAAAAATAATTGTCCATTCTTTCAATAATATATACTAAAACATAATAGAAGTAAGATTTTTCCTATTCAATAGTGAGAAAACACTTTTGTTCTTAGCCTTTTTTCGGAACTATTTATTAGAGCCGCCCAGCTGGTGGTGACTCATAACCTCTAGCAGAAGTGTAACCTGCATTTATTTGTTTAATTTCATCGTAATCTCCCGTTTGTCTGTTGTAACTTCCGCTGCTGTAACATTGTGCTGTTGCAGTTGCATAACCACCGTTGCAATCGGCTGGGGCTCCTGCTCCGCCGCCGGTGTCTCCCTATTGGCCTCCAGCGACGGCTATATTGCTTGACTCGAATAGGATTGGTTGTAGCCTCCAACATCACCTTGATTGAGTTTTGTCTTCTGGTTCGTTGTCAAACTTCTTAGGACCACTCAGTCCGCCTTGTCGTGCACCAATTTGTATATTGACCTGGTCTCCTTTTTTGTCCTGAAGGACCTCCTGGTAAACCACGGCCGAGTCCTCTGCCGCCACCGAACCCGCGTTCTCTCCCACACTTCTCGAGGCTCCTATGCCACGGCAGTGCGTACACCTAAAGGTCCACGATCACCTTAACTTCCTTTGGGACAACCGCGACCACGCCACCATCACCTCCAGAATAATCTGGTGCTCCATCCTGTAAAACCACCGCGGCTTCTGAAACCTCCCGGACTCCTTTACCTACTCGTCCACGAAAACCATGTCCACGCATTCCTGGCGGTCCACTAGTTTCTGGTGGCCTCTTTCTGGGGCAACTACCGCTGCAACAGAGGCAACAGCTGCTGGTTGTACGTCAGCTATTGTGTAACTTCAGTTATTTGTCAACAGACTCGGCTATTTATTTAAATATTTAAATTATATCACACAAACAGTCAAACTGTTACAAATTCGGATTCAAGTTTATTCAATATCTGATATAAGTGAAAAATTATTTTAACGAATAATATTTTTCAGGACTGGCGCAATTTAAAAATTCCTTCAGTTCGTCCGGTTCAGGTTCTTGTTTATCAGGTAAGTTAACTAATAAAACAATTAATTTTAAGTATTATACTAAATAAAAAACATAGTCATAAAATTAATAGAAATATGTTTGGGTTAAATATTGAGGAAACTATTGAAAGGTTAAGGTAAGCTTTAGTCTTTATGCAACATTGTAGTGAAATCACGCTTACAATGTGTGAGTTCACAAAAACTGAGATACGAGGGTGCACCCAGAAGTACTCGACCTTAGAAAGATAATGCAAGACAATTGGGAAAAGTAATTGTTTTATTTACATGGTCTGTTTAGCTCGATATACTGTCACGAGCGGTGTTTAACAGTATCATTATCCGGAACAAACACACTTACCAACATATTTGTACTTAAAGAAGGCGAGATCAAGGCCTTGCATGACCGCCAGTTATGAGGCAATAAAGTAGAATATTTATAAAAATAAATAAAAATAAATCTCAGACTCTAGCTGTCAGGCTCCACCTTTTCATTGTTTTCAAATCTTTTACCACCGAGTCACTTTTTCACATTTGTAAATAGAGCGTAATCCTTAAACAGATTTGTGAACTGAAAAAAATTTCGCCATACGCGGCTACATTTTATATTTCAGCACTCAAACGCTAAAAAAATTCCTATAATAGTGAACGAGAATTGCGCCACCTGCAAAAAACTAAAGACGAATTTATATTTGTCTGACGTGTCGTGACGTGATGCATCAGAACGGTATCAGTTTCATGCATTTTGTATTATCCGGTTTATATTAGTAATATGAGATGTGTCGTGATGGCTTGTGTCGTGTCGCATCAGATGCGATCTCGATCTGGATCAGAGCGATATGGCCTTAGAACATAAAATATTCAGTGTTTTGTGCATAGAGATATTACATAAAGATAGAGTGCGTGTGGTACAAGTGGATGACAGAAAAGGGAAACCGAGTGAAAGTATTTGTCTGTCTAGACTTGCAAGCAAAAGCTACATGTCAAGTGACTGACGCAAACGAGCATTTAATTTTGAGTCTTTCTCATGTGCGTTTCGTTTTTATCGAGAACTAAAGTACTCGATATTTAAGTATTATCTCTCTGGTTGTGAGATTTTGTCAGAAGGCGTCAGAACATCACATATAAATGTGAACATTAACCATGACGTCGTCAGACAATTATAAATTCACCTTAACGCAATGACCTTGTCTGCTGATGGAACTACTGTTTCGATGCTAAAACTCGCCCTTATTATGTTAAAAAGTCAAACACTCAATGGAAACATACTCACGACGATGCTCGTTTCCATTATTATCACAGCACTCCTCTGGGGGACAGCTTTTTCACTTTCAGCACTTTTTGAAGTACGTACTATGTAGTACTCTTTCAAGAGACGATTATCCAATAATATATTGAATGTTTCTTGACCGTTTCTATCGTGGTCACCTCATTTCGTCTGTCTACAAAATGGTCTTCTTGACAGCTTGAATTTCATAGTTTGATTTTTACCATTGTAAACGAAGCAGATTAGTGTAAAAATGAATTAACAAAAACAAAAGATATGTCTAGTAGTGAGATAGAACAGAAAATTAAAATTAATAGCCAAGAACTGGAAGAAGTAGACAATTATATCTAATGAGGGCATATGTTAAAACTTGTAGGAGAAAATAAAAAAATGAACATTTATTGAAGAAAATTAAGGACATAAAAAACATTAAAATATATCCAAGCTCCTACTTTTACGTACATATAATCTATGAACCTTGGGCATATGATATTTACACATAATAAACATAACAAACATAAGTGACTTTGCAAAACCAAATTAGAAACTGCAATAGAACCATGTTTCAAGATTTGAAGAACAAAAATGTACCATCTTGAAATGTTGATCCTATTGGGAAGATAGATCTAGGGATTGCCTCTGATGCGAACGACGAATAAGACCCAAGATAAAGTAAATGACAAAGAATGATGGTAGAATATTTTCAGAAAGTTGGTGTCTATGCTCGTGTCTTGAAAAAACTAGAAAATGTCGAAATTATTTAAAAAATTAAGTGACAAAGGTTTATACAAAGAAAATAAATTCCAAAATATTACAAAACTATAAAAATTATAAAAATATTAAGAAAATTAAAATACATCACAAAAATACAAAAATTGAAAAAAACTAACGGAAACAACTAAAACTGTCATCGTCACCCTAAATGTGACAAAACGTCAGAAACGTCAATCAAGTCAAAAATGTTGAAAATGCCACTATTTTCAGATATATCGCCTTTTTTATCTGATTTAAGGTAAAACTCAATTGAAAATTTTAGCGTATTCTTATCTCTCTCTTTTTCTCCCTCTCTAATTTTTATTCTTTGTCTATATTTTCCAAACATATTTTAACTTTTTTATTTGTTTTATTATTTAGACCACTTTCTATATTACATCCACACTGTATTGGTCACCCCTATATAATTTATTGGTCTATCATTTTCTGCATCACCCTGTACAACTATAATTCAGCTCAACACAATATTCCAAAGGTCCTAATATCTTTAAAACCACCCTGTATTAGTATATATCCTCTCCAGACTATTGACTGGTTCTATTTTTCTATTGTTTAAATTATTCCTGCATACCAAGATTTTACTTCGCCTCATATGTCTAGTATTCTATTTATGCAACTGCTCATGGTCTACCTATATAACTACTTATGTGCCATCCAATGCAATATTTTTGGAACCACCCTGTATAACTAATTCAATTACAACTTATATTTCAACCATCCTATGTATACAACTGCTTATTTATCATCTAATATTACATGCACGCACGCACACACCTTCAACCATATTCCATACAGAAATTTTCATTTTAATAAGTTGATGGAATATATTCTGCAATTTCACGCGACTGTAACTTAACTTGTCTCTAAAATAAACTGACTTTAAAAGCATCAAAATGAAAATCATTTCAAACATCCTGTACGACATACTTTCATGGCATATCTTGAAATTTAAACCAGATATTTATGATGAAAATTTGACATTTACCATACCTAATGTTTACAGTTTTTGCATATATTTTTCCGCTTTTCAGAAAAATGGTATGTTTTACGTTATAAAAAAATGTACGGAATCAAGCTGGAACATATCTTTGTATAACACAATTTATAATATTCAAATTGCATGAGCAGTTTTAGCGAAAACAGTGAAGATTCATTGCAAATCGCTGAATTCTAGTCCCTTATTTATTTATTTTTTCTTATTTTATGGAAAACCGTAAATCGCATGTTATAAACATTATATAGAACCTTTCTGTAACGTTCCTTAATATAATGCAGTTTAAATCATCGAAATTGCCCAAGCCGTTTTTGAAGAATCGCTCGCCATACATAAAAAAAATTGCAGATTAATTGATAACCTCCTCCTTTTTGGAAGGGACATCTCGTAATTTATGTTAGACATTGGATTGAGTTAACTGTTACTTGGTGGAAGTTGAAATTCATGATGACTTGAGTAATACAACTGATTAAAACTTACACTTTATTTAAAAATACCATCACCATTGTTTGAATAAGCTCCACCGGACGCGAAATAATTGTCACAATTTTTAGAAAAACTGTAAGTTTGTAATCAGTTGTATTATTCAAGTCATCATGCAATTATATTAGATTTTTTAAGGTATAATTTTCTACACTTCAGGAATTATTGCTCACTTTTCGTTCACAAAATGAAAAAGTTTATACTTTAACAAGAAGTAAATCTAATGTAAAATCCAGAATCAATCGTTTTAAATAAATTAAGTGAAGTAAGTTATATTTGATCATAACAACAGTAACTTGAAATTGACTTTAAGTTCATTAGGGTAGAGCAATTAAATAGTAGGTACTGTTTGTAAAGTATTAAATTATGCAACAATGTAATTGTATTTAGTAGTGGATACAATGTATCGATTACTTCTTGTAAAGTACCGAATGGCTTTAATCAAGGTTTGAAATCACTTCAAATCAAAAAAAAAAATTATATTGTTTCGAAAAATTCAATACTAATTATATGATATCATTTTATAATATACATTTCAAAATATAAGTCAACTTTATTTTCAAATGGACTGTGTACTGAAAACAACAGTAATGTTGATTTTCGTCGAACGATAATTCAAACGAAACAAGGCGGCAATGCTACACTATGATTTTCCGCTACATTAAACGTGCGAAGTGGCAAACGATAAAAATGAGAATTATTAGTATTAAAACCTACATTTATCACATTACTCTTCACTTATTCGTGCATTATTCATAAAAAGGGAGCATCATCGGGTACAGAACGCATTAGGGTAGCTGGTAACTTGATTACCCTTTGTTTGATTTCATCAATTATTCAAATACACATTTTATTAGATTTAATTCCTAAACTATTACTCACAACAAAAGGGTACACGAACACTATTAGTCGTTTAGATGGATCATGAGTTTAGAAAGGGTCACATAGAAAATTTATGGTAATAATTAGATCTGGAGAAAATGTTTTAGTTAAAGATCAGTTTATTTTATAATATAGCATGATTGATTTCTTGATCTTACGTTAAGAACGTATAACATGTTTCGTGTAAATTCCTAAAAGTTCGCACAATTCCTAATGTGTTTACATTATAAATGAATAAATATGACTACAGAAAATCATATTTATTCATCTGCACTTTTCCATGAGTAACCTTCTTGTGTAAAACTGTACCGAAAAACTTATTATCTTAGAAGAGAAATCACGAAAGTATACTGTATTTAGGAATACTGATTAACAAGCTTTCCAATTTTGGTAAATTATTTGAAAACATTATTCATAAGTATATATTAGACTCCACTAAAAATATGCTGCAACAGGGTTCCTTTCCCTGTACGTCAATAGAGACAAATCTTGTAAATTTTGCCCACATGTATATCATGCACCTTGCCGAGCATGGTATGAGTAGGTAGTCATCTTTGCTGCTTGGTATGGTCGTATATAAGTGATATAGCCAGTAATTAAAGTCTATTGTTTTTCATTTATCTAAATAAAATTGAAAACTGCACCAATAACTCAAAATTCCAGCTTTACGCAGATGATTTAAAACTACACAACACAATTAGACATGAAAATGAATGCCAGAGGGTACACAATTTTTCTGGTGTTTTTGCTTTCGAAATCTTATCCACCTGATTTAAATTTGGGATCAGGTAAATAATTTCTTTCAACCTCTCCACAGCAATTATTTACCTAGTCCTGATCTCTACCAACTCCACTGCAAGCAATATGGACTACTATGACTGATTTAAAGTTATTTGACAGGTATTATGCAATGCAACAGAAGAAGTTAAAACATTATAAAGTGACACTATCTATTTTTTGAGAATTTTGGGTGTTTATTCTGTATATTTTAAAAGTAACAGGGGTTAGATCAGACTCTGTAATACAATAGTATAAATTAAATTTAAATTTGAAATATTTGACAATTAAAATGACGTACTTTTTTATATATTGGGTACAACACAATACAAATCTAAAAGTCAAATATGGTCTTAAAGGTGTTTTCAAGATGGTAGAACTACAGAGAGTTTTCTTTTTATGTGGCGCCTATTGGTTCAACTTTCTTATGAGACTTATGATCCACAAAAATGAGACCAGTGAATTCTGATGTTTTAGTAATGTGATTGCATTCATAAGCGAAAACCAACTCGAAAGAACTAGGAGATTACTAATTTAAATTTTTGTTTTTATTCATATTTAAGGAATATAGATGAATTTTTTTCAACTTAAGGAGTTCACACATTTTCAGCTTAAGGGGTTGTCGACTTTAGATGTTGTTTTTATATTCATTTATTCGTTCGGTTAATTTTTTATTTAGCCAGTTGCGTGTTCTTATTTTGAATTAACAGTTTGTTTAGAAAATGATCTTTAGTATTAAATATGCGACCTACGCTATTAAATCTTTCTGGCAGGCCCTGTATCTATGGTGTGTTTGTTGTTGTAATGGATCTTGGTGGATAGTTTTTCGCTTAGTTTCTCTTAATATTATATAACCTTATTGTCAAAAGGAGACAATAATAGTTTTCATTTGGAGGATACATGGCTAAAAGAAGCACCTTTTGTAACAAATGCAGGATAAGATAACAGACGGTGTGTCTAACAGTACGCAAATAGAAAAAGTAAGAACTCTTCAATATTAATTACGGAAAAAGGACAAAAGGATTTGTTTTTGTTGAGAAGCAATTTATCATATATAAGTGGGTCTCCTTTTATATATATGAATCGGTAACAAAAATTTCATCCGGCAATTAGCAAGAAGCTATAAAATATGTCATATCAAAGGAAAAAAATTCTGGAAAGTCAATATGTTAATATAGGAAGTAATAGTGCAAAATTATAATTTCCGTGGAAAATGAAGATACTGATGATGCATCCTTATCGGAAGAGACCGCGTAATTTATTTAGGTTTACATTAACTTTAGAAGCCAAATAATTACAATATTAAATTTTGAGAAAATGTCTGAGCCGAATTTTGATATCATACTCCTATAATTAATGCTCAATAACTTCAGATTTAATTTAAACGAATATATATTACTTGACACAGTTAAGTAGAATAAATTTCACTTTAATTCAAAAGTTCAAATTGGTGTTAATTATTCTTACTGCTAGTAAATAACATTGATGATTTATTGTATTTCGAATGATGTTTTGAAAAACGTTCAAAAGCTGTGGTATTTTTACTCATTTTTCGACAGCTAATAATAAGTTAATTAGCAAGCTATTCTGTCTGTAATCTGACAGATGAAATTTGGTGTTCACAAAATCTTACAACCTAATAGTTTACAAATGATCAGATAACTCAGTTGGGGCTCATGATTCGTAGTACAGTTTCTGATTACTGTAGGTAGGCACAATCAACAATCATCGAAAATTTGCGCCTCTCTGCTGTATCTGACAATATCAGATAATATAGTTTCTAATGAGTATGTGCATTTATGTAGAAATTTAAAAATTTTATTCAGACCCCAAAAAATGAGATTCTAACATAATTATATTCATATAATAAGCAAATTCTTAGTAAAAAACATTCATTCTGTTAATTTACTATTTAGAATAATTTAGCTCCTCGCTGTACACTTCAAACGTTGTTCTGACAATTCAAGTAATTGAAGCGGTGATTTTCATTTAGCCGCACAGCACGAAATATCTGCGGATGTAGCTGTTTCCACCAGCTTCTCAATATTTTTTCTTGCTATACCCGGTAACATCTCAAAATCTTTTTAGCTGTTTCCAGTAGTTTCAGGTGACTGCTCCTGCAGTTTTTTTTCTAATTTTCCCGGTAACTTTTCAATATTTTCTAACTGTTCTGATGACGTCATATCCAGGAACTTTTTTTCTAATAGCGTAGGGGCCAACTGCCCTGGGCTCGCTAACTGTTCCAGATAGGCTACCGAAGGACCCTCCATCAGGTATGTTGTGACAATTCCGATTCTCTTTAAAATTTACCAACAGAAATCCCATGTATGTATCTACTTATGGTGCATGCGCCAGCAACAATTAACGTGGTGTAAACTGTATGAGTGCAAATATTTTGATTAATAACAGTTCAGTTGAAAACAAATTAAAAGGCCTTATAGCATTTATAAAAAAGGCCTTATAAAATTTATAAAAAGAAGTTCTAGTTTTTTTGTCAAAAAAATAGGAAAAACAAAAACAAATTTTCCTTCCTAGATTTTAGGTTTCCTACAGCTATGCTCTTACCAACAAAACCTCAAATCATTTTTAATAGATGCTCATATATTCTTTTGGGTTATCCCTATTTTTTTAAATCACCTCTGTATTAAAGCAATCAAAACAAAAAAAATCGGTCAAACCGTTTCATCGAGACCAGCGAACACCATTTTTAACACTTTTATTAGGGTAATCTATATGTATGTATGTATGTAGCGGAAAGTTTCAACATACTTTTTACCAACTTTACGAGATCTGATTAACTTAAAAATTTGCACTCGTATGCATCGATGACAATACAAATATTACATATCTTTGTTATAATATAGTTACTGGGATCATCAGGATTAAATAGTATCCTGACTGGGATAAGCAGAATAAAACTAATTATCTAGATTAGTTTACAGGTTGATATTTGAATCATTAACATAAACATATTATAATGAATCGTTTCTAAGCTTTTTTTTTTGAAAAAATTAAAATTTTTGAAAAAGTAATAAAAATTAAAAAAAAATAATAATTTTGAATTAATTAACTTCTAGAAAAATTGTGAAAGAATCCATTGTGTTACATCAATATAAAATCAAAAAATCAATTATGACTAATTCATTTGGAATACGATTAAAATAAAACTAAATTATTGACAAAATAATAATTCATACTAAAAAAGCCTGGGATGCAATTTAACAAATTCTCACATGTTACATATAATTCATCTATTTGCGTAAACAGATACCAATCAAATAATTGTAAAAATTTGATTTCAAGCGCCCCACGCTTTATTACTATGATTTGAATTATTTTGTTAATAATTTAATTTTTATTTTAATCTTGTTCCAAATTAATTGTTGGACTTTCATAATAAAAAATTATTTTCTACTTTTTAGTTGAGTTTACTATTAAAGCGTGTTTTTTGGTTTTTTAGACTATAATTTATTATATATTAGAACATAAACAATTACGATTTAAGATAGTTACAACTAGTTTGCAAACAGACATGTGAATAATGAATTTGTTGTCGAAATTTCCCAACATCCAGTTTTGTATTTGGTATGTGGCATTAAATACTGTAACAGTACGTAACAAATCCCTAGAACTTGCATGCAATCCTTTGTTATAATAGTATATAATATGTGAATTAACAATTTCAAGCCAAACAAAATCATTGTTAAATTTTCTATTCTTTCTGTAATTTTTCCGAAATTAAATTGATGAAATAATTGGAGAGTGGATGATAGGTAAGCTCGCCTTCCGAGTTCTACAAGCAATTTGCCTCCTTTCATGATAACAAAAAGAAGTTTTAAGAAATAAGGAGCGCTTCTTTTCAGAAGATAATCATGAGCTTTGGAAAGCCTTCAAGTTAGCAAATCAGGCGAAAAAATATAATGATATTATAAATTGGATGTTATGAAATTGGAAATTATATTCTTGTGGAAAGTTATTTTCAGTTTCTAGTCTTCACACGAAATAAACAGAGAAAAACGAAATAATGGGCGGTTGTTGTAAATACATTCTAATTAATTCAGGCTTTATTTCAGGGAGTTGTAGATAATGAATCACCATTTTCTTAAGTTTGAATGAACTACAGAACAAACTAATAAAATTTTCAAGCGCAGACAAAATTTTTGTCATTTAATGCCAACGAAGTATTAGTAAGTAAAATACTTAAAGTATCTGAATTAAGATATAAATAACTAAATCGTTGTCTAAAAGAGTTTTTCTTTTCGAAATCCGATGCCTGCTGATTATCTGGTTCAATTAAAAAGCTTTAAATTGGAGCTATGAAGCGTACTGTCAAATTGGAATTACAAAATAAGTTATACCTTTTTGATGTTCACTCCAGGGGGATCCCAAAATGAGATTTAGGGGGCAAACTCGTGCTTCGGGGGGGAATCTTGTTCTAAACATACTCAAGTAGAGATAGAAGGGGTTGGACAAATTGTATATTTTCCTTGGCTATTGCATTACAAATAAACCGATTAACCCCATAGAAGTTGCTTTTCCTAGACTTTTTGTTGATAGATTTCCTTTTTTCGTTTTACACTCTCCGATTGAACTAAACCAACTAAGAAGTGTATTGTAGAATTAATTATTATTGGTAAATACTCGGTCTGTTTCGAAATCTGAAGTAAAGAAAATCTCGACATAGGAGAACAGAAAGAAACACAAATAAGGCAAGTCATTGAAGGGAAACAACAAAAACTCCTGGAAATATTCCAAGTAATGAAGGAAAATACCAAACTACTAATTATAATACAACTGAACAGAAATCATACGTAGCTGGATAGATATTCAAATTCAATTAGCAAAACACAATGTTGAAATATAACATAATATTAGCCTAACCTCAAGACAAACTACAAACTGAAATTTATGCAGTAAAACGCCAAGGTACAGTTGAAACAAGAATCCTCTTGTAGGTAGACTCACCACATTCGATTGCCGTTTTTGTATGTCTATGAATAAGAAAACAAATTTAGGGGTTCAAAGTCGGTCTAACGGGGATATAGGGCTGGATTACAACTTAAGAACGAGAAGCACTTTTAGAAAATTTGGTGGTCAACAAGCAGAACAAAATAGATGGGGATCTAGAAGATTTTATGTTAATCGTTATGAATCGTCCAAAGGTCAAGGGATTCAAAAAGAATTATTTCAGCTCCCAGAGAATGACCAAGCTCATATAAGCTTCACGTACCAGACCTAATGAGCATATATACGCAAATGAATTATTGTTTGTAACTGCAAGATCTGACATTACCCCACCTGTAAATACTGCTCGAACACATCACTGAATGAACTTTTTCTATCGAGCGAAAAGCACAGGTCTAGTCTCTAGAAAAGGTTTACGGCACTGGACTGCAATTATCGAGATTGAAAGTTTTAGTAGGTATACAAGTCTAAATTGAATAAAACATTAAAAAAAAACATAACCGACTTCCACCTATAACTAAAAAGCTAAAAATAATTTGAACAAAATACAACTCTAGCAAATAAATAACACATTCAATGTTATTAGGTACCTACCCAGGAAGTAAAAAAATGTAAACATTAAAAGGTGCTCATTCTGTACAAATTAATTACCTAGTATATCTTTGTAGTCGGTGCCAAGCAAATCTAAAATCCTTTATTGCGTACTTATCTACTACTTCACCAAACTTTATTGTTGCTTGGCACTGACTTCAAAAATATACTAGATTGGTAGGTAATTAATTTGTACAGAATAAGCACCTTTTAATGTTTACATTTTTTACTTCCTGGCTAGGTACCTAACAACATTGAATGTGTTATTTATTTGCTAGAGTTGTATTTTGTTATAATTATTTTTAGCTTTTTAGTTATAGGTGGAAGTCGGTTATGTTTTTTTTAAATGCTTTATTTTCAAGTTTTTAGGTTTTTTGAAGTCAGGTAGTTTTCATTCTTTATTATTTATTTTGTATGTATAACCTTAATTGATAGCACCAGGTAACATCGAAAGCCTCAACATTACACAATGATACATTCTCATTTAAATTGACAGGTAAATGTTTACGAATAAAATGTATTTTAGTATGCGTTGACTTAATAAGCTCAAAATATATTTATGCCTTATGGACAAAGCCATGTAACCTTTTTTCAACTTTTTTTGACAACTCTGTATAACTTTATATAATTCCACTCCACCCTATGTACCAACCATCCTGTACATACGACTGCCCATGGACAATCATAAATTTGTTAGCTGCCTTCTGTAAAGAATAGGACGGAGTAGAATCCATCCCATATTTACGAAGTCAAATCCGTCCTATATTTAAACCATAGTATATAACTCCTTGTGGTCTACCCCATAAATTATTTCATTTTTCACATTTTATATTATCGCCCTATGTAACATTAATTCCTCTCCACACTTTATGCAACTTCATATGTGTATAAAATAAATAATTTTTCAATCACACTGTATAAACATAATTTAACTTCAGCATACATTTCAACCATCCTGCATATGATTTGTTTACGTCCATATCATATAACAGTTTTTTAATCACCCTATATAACTTTAATTTCATTTTTTTCCAACATTTTTATTCCACCAATAGTCCACTCTACCTTATATGCCATACATCCTGTATATACAGCTAAACGGCCTAACTTACATTTCAATCATAATATAAATGCAACTCCTTGTATCACTTTACTTTGTGATTTTGTTTGCTATAACTAAACATCCTGTGCATAAACCCACCAAATAGCAGTTTAGATTGACATGTGTTGTCACTGAATTTTCTATTAGGCCGGGAGAATGTGACAACCAAAAGCACTGTCTTCGCAAAATGGAAAAATTTTCATTTAAATAGCTATTTGCCGGGTATACAAACAAAACGAGCTTGGTACTCATTGATTTAAGGAGTCGAAAATAATATGCATTACTACCTATATGCTTGAGATGTACATAGAAAATTTTCAAATTCGCAATTAAAACTTCCAGTGCCTAAAATTTCCACACTATTACGTTGGAATTAAAATATTTATGAGGAAATGTCCATTATGTCATTTCGATGAAATTTTTGATAAGAATTTTGGAATTTTAGGAGATTTTCTGCAAAACTGCAAGTTGCACGTCGCAGAAAAGTATTGGAGATCACCTAGGGATCTTCCTTAATAGATTAAACGTTAAAAAACTATACACATCCATAAGGAGTTTTCGAAAAAACGACCAATATGTTAGGGATATTGGTCGATTTCCATGCAAGCATTTGTTCATTCACAAATTTCTTCTTTACCAGTAGAATTCTTTTCCCAAATTTGAAGTTTCACCAATCCGGATATATAATTTATAAAACAAGACCATATTCATACAAAACGGTTCACCACAGGAGAAGAATTCAGGTAACATACATACAAAAAAAAATACGCGACGAATTGAGAACCTCCTCCTTTTTGGAAGTCGGTTAAAAATTAAATACTTCATAGTTGCTTCATTTAAATATTTTGACTATAGTTTTAATCGAGGTTTAGTTGCTTTAAAAATTCATAAATGTAGTTTAAACTAATATTTAATTAAATCGGACCCTGATATGACATGTTTGTATGTCTATGCGCCATCGATTTCGAATAATCAAAACTCGAGTCCTCTCTGTAATCCTCTCAGCTTTTCCTGTAGTCATTTATACTGATGTGTTTGTTTAACTCTGTTTGTTGTACATATTATGTATTTTAATTCTATCTGAAGTGTCATCTCTTATCATACCTATCTCTTTACTTTTGTCCAACTGAATTTATATAGTAAGTAAATCTTAAAAGTAATTTTCAGTCTAGTGAAGTAATAGTTTAGTTTTAATTCTTGTAATATTATTAAGTTTGACCCTCAGTAACGTTTTATACTACTGAAACATCTAGTAGCTGTTAACTTTACAAACCGCTTCTACTACATTTAAAAAAATAATTCAAGTATCATACAAAAAAAAACTTCCTGTCTGTTTAGTTAAGACCGAAGATTTTGAGTACCAGTAACACACTATAGATAAAATATATTTATTTCGAAACTGATTCTAAATCTATAAGGAAACATAAAGTATTACGTTTTATTTTTTCCATTAAATCTGATAATATAATACATATATCTGATTTTAAACAAGTATTTTCTCAAGTATATGCAGATTTAAATAGTTGCTTATTATAAACAAGAATTTCTATTTACTCAAATGTAAATGAATTTGGTAAGATATAAAAAATATATTTTACTTTGTATATCTTGTATGAATTTTTTTTTTATGTCTTATGATTAATACCCAGTAAATTTCTCAGAATTTCATTTTGATTTTTGTGCATCAAAGGAGGGAATCCAAAGGGTAGTGACGGGAGGAATCACTTCCAAACTTAAGTGCTTCGAAGTCAATGAATTCGAAACTAGCACAATGATATTTTAAATATAAGAGGAAGGAACGAAAATTCGAAAAAATAAAAAAATAATTGAGAAGCCACCTCCTCCTAATCACATAAATTCAGTACGACATCACTCCCAGCCCCGAAGTACGACAATCAATCAATCAGAAATTATCCACTTCAAATGTTTGTAGAGTCTTTATTGTAAATTGTATATTCTTCTAATGGAAATCCTGTGAACCTTTGTAAATGTAAAAACACAGTTTTGCACCCGAAGACTAAACCTTTATTTTAAACACTCAAGGTCGTTTCAACTCTAAGTTGTCATTATCAATGAGTTCGGTTTTCTCCTTGGTAATAAGCCAATGTTAGGAATTAAACTTGCAGACTATATAAGGAACACAGAAGTTCGAAGAAGACCGGGAATAGAAAACATCATAGAGGAAATAGCAACGCTGAAATGGAGATTTGCAGACCATGGGGCACGGCTTAAAAATAATAGATAGACAAAAACATTATTAGAGTGGAGACCCCGTGAAGAGCAGTGCACTAGAAAAGTTTGATGATGATGATAAGCCTAGAGAAGATTCGGATACATTTTACTGCCGTCAACAAAGAGTTAAACATACTTTTAATGTGGAAAGTTAGATCACTTACACACACTAAAAACAATATCAATACTAACACTGATCTTGATAAAACATCTCTAAATCATCATCATCTTCTTATTCAACCAATTTTTCATGGTATAGCCTCCCTGAAGAATTGAAGATTGTAGAGGAACTTGAAGAGCTGTTGGAATGGAGAACTTAAGGGCTTGAGGCGAAAAGAAAAACAACAGGTTAAGATCTGCGAGAGAAGGACTAAAGGACAGCATTGAAGAGAATTGAAGGTAGGTTAAAAAATTGTCTTTTTTGGCTAACTGAAATGGAGAAGAAGAAGTGAAGGACTGAACATTTGAAGAACTGGCTCAAAGAACTGAGAAGAACATATTTTTGGCAGTTTTAATGGAAACTCTAGGCTAGAGGTTGAGGTTTTGGCCATTGAATAACTAACGCGTGAATGTATTAATGAAGAGAAAATCTGAGGAGCTGATCAGAGATACTTCAGAACTTGAGGGAATAGATACAGAGAGTAACGGTTTTTGTGAGAAGAATTGTCTCGAATGATTGAGAAGATGAAGAATATTTTGAGAATTTTACAGGGGATATGAGGGATACCTTACCACGCTGCCTCAGTGAGGATTGGTAAGGGGCAGATGTCGATCTCCTTGATTTGTGCCATTTACATCAGAGACGTTATTAATGAAAAAAAACCTTGACTTGGCTGAGGTTCGATCTCGCGTCAAGTACTCTTATCAAGCTCCAATTTTTGTACAATTGTGTGAGCTGGAGGACTTTCCCTCTAAGCAACCGGGGGAAACATCTATAAATACTAATCTAATAGTTTTAAAGAGAACCACTTACCTAAATTTACGATTTGTTAAGAAAGCTTAAGTTGACTGTTAGAAAGTTATGCTCAAGCTTAAATAGCAGTCTGCTATAGGGGTGCGATCAAATGCCTTTCATAAGTCTAATATAACATCTGTAGGTAAATTTATCTCAAAAAAAATAAATGAGAATAATGAGGAAATGAGATTTATTTTTTAGTAAAATACTTCTCCTAGACTATTCAATCTCGGGAGGACGAAGTCTTTCAACATATTGTTTTGTTTTCATAGACCCTTGTTTAAACCCAATGCCATTAATTTCGTTCTTATTTAATGCAAATGCTGCCTGGTTATGATTTTTCTACCCTCCTTCCACTGTAAACCAACTCCTATTCTCTTTTGTTCTTATCTTTTGATCTCAATACCTCAATACCTTAGACTGATTTATTGCATTGCAACCTACCTTACTTTTAGAACGTTCCTCTACTCAAGGGATTTCCTAATTTTCTCACTGCGTTCGCTCTGTTTTCGATTAAGTTAAAAAACGACGTTTGATCGGTATCGTCGATGTTTGCGCAATGCACACATCCACCCTTGCGTATCTTTCTAATACTAAAGGTACATATTCTAAATATCATTGACTCGTCAAATACGGCACTAGGAAATAATTCTTCTCTCTCCACGTAGACCAAACCCACTTCTCAATGTCAGGTATTACAATCCTGGTCGACTGTCTTATCAACGCAATACTGCCTATTTCATATCCCACATGTATACTATCTTTGTGTCCTCCCTTTTAGCTGCATTCCTTTCCTCTAGTCCCGCTCTGTCTGTTCATACCTGGACCCCTATAGGCAGCTGGCTCCTGATGGGAAACAGGAAACAGTCCTGTAAGCGCAAGCCATCCTGACTAACTTCTGCCAGGCAACTGTAAAAGTAAAAATCTCAATTCCGAACGCAAAAATCTTCTGCCCTGATCTTCTTTTTTTTAACCCAGCTGGTTATAGATTAATTTTGAAACTGCGTTATTTCATTTGTTTCAATCAGTATTTTAGGAAGTAACTGAACAGAATATTAATTCTATATTTGGAATAAAACATAAATATTAACAAATTAAAATATATTTTGAATGCTCAAATAGGTTTTCTTTCCTTACCACCGTGAAGAGCAAATAAGATAATACTGGAAAATTAAGGTATAGTAGGGGCAATCTGATTTTTGATTATTTACCTTATCTGTTTTGTAGAGATCTTAGTGAGGAAGGAAAACCCATATAAACAATTAAAATAGATCTTTACCTCCTCATTCATTCAGAAATTGTTTACAATAAATTATAACAGAATTTATAATTTTTTATTATTTTATTATTATAACTACAACGTTCATATTCTCCAGTGAATATTGATTTGTTTTAAACACTGTCCAAAAATTCATATCCATTATTATTTTTTCTGTATTTTATGAAGAAAATTATTCTTAACTACTATTATAAAATTGTAAGTTTGTCTGTTTGTTTGTGTGTTTGTTTGTTTGTTTGTTTGTTTGTTTGTTCGGGCATCACGTAAGAACTACTGAACTGATTTTGCTTAATCTTTTTTTGTTGCGAAGCCTATAGTTTGACTTAAAATCTGGTGGACATTTTATCTCCCTAAATTGACAGAAACGATAGATATAGCGAAAAAACTTCTACCATGTTGGGTAATACAAATACTCAATTGGTTCCACCGCACGCACAAAATATTAGATACTGGCATCAGCATAGCTTTTATTCAAAATTCGGAATGTGCAAATGTAACATATTTCGATTTAACAAAAATGAACTGATATTACAAGCGTAATTTTACAGGGTGTTCTGTATATAGAAAAGTTAGAGCGGAGTAGAATTACATGGATTTAAAAAATCTAAAAAAAGTTATATTTGGTGTCCTTTAAGCAGCTGGAAATATACAATGTGGTGGAAATAAGGGGGAGGGGAATTAGTTATACGGGGTGGTCCAAAAAAATTATATTAAGTGGGCCATAAACAGTTCTATATACAAATCGTTGAAAAAAAGGTAGAATATTTATATAGTGAATAAAAAATCTTTAAAAAATGTGTTAGGTAAGCAGTTAGGATCTTTGAATTATGTTCATAAGATACCATAGTTATGAAATGGGTTGAAGAAATGTTTGAAGCAGTTGTTTGTACAGGATGTTTGAAATATAAGATGGAGTGGAATTATAGTTTATGTTGTGGTTAAAAACTTGTTTTATATCCAGAAATAGTTGCATATATAGGATGGTTGAAATATGTAGCGGAGTATAATTACAGTGGGTTAAAAAAATATTATAAAGTAATGTTTAGAATTACATGGATTTAAAAAATCTAAAAAAAGTTATATTTGGTGTCCTTTAAGCAGCTGGAAATATACAATTTGGTGGAAATAAGGGGGAGGGGAATAAGTTATACGGGGTGGTCCAAAAAAATGATATTAAGTGGGCCATAAATAGTTCTATATACAAATGGTTGAAAAAAGGTAGAATATTTATACAGTGAATAAAAAATTTTTAAAAAATGTGTTAGGTAAGCAGTTAGGATCTGTGAATTATGTTCATAAGATAATATAGTTATGAAATGGGTTGAAGAAATGTTTGAAGCAGTTGTTTGTACAGGATGTTTGAAATATAAGGTGGAGTAGAATTATAGTTTATGTTGTGGTTAAAAACTTGTTTTATATCCTGAAATAGTTGCATATATAGGATGGTTGAAATATGTAGCGGAGTATAATTAGAGCTATACAGGTGGGTTTAAAAAATATTATAAAGTAATGTTTAGAATTACATGGATTTAAAAAATCTAAAAAAAGTTATATTTAGTGTCCTATAACCAGCTGGATATATACAATGTGGTGGAAATAAGGGGGAGTGGAATTAGTTATACGGGGTGGTTCAAAAAATTATATTGAGTGGGCCATAAACAGTTCCATATACCAAATGTTTGAAAAAGGCTAGAATATTTACACAGTGAATAAAAAATATTTAAAAAAATGTGTTAGGTAAGCAGTTAGGATCTTTGAATTATGTTCATAAGATACTATAGTTATGAAATGGGTTGAAGAAATGTTAGAAGCAGTTGTTTATTCAGGGTGTTTGAAATATAAGAAGGAGTGGAATTATAGTTTATGTTGTGGTAAAAACTTGTTTTATATCAATAAATAGTTGCATATGTATATAGGATGGTTGAAAAATGTAGCGGAGTATAATTACAGCTATACAGGTGGGTTTAAAAATTTTTATAAAGTAATGTTATGATCTACAAACTGTTCCATTTACCGGATGGTTGAAATATAGGGTGGGGTAGGATTCTAAGGATACAGGGTGGTACAAAAATGTTGCAAAGATAGGATAGTTGACATATAGGGTGTAAGTGTCATGATAATTATTTTAAAAAATGTTACATTGGTTGACTAATAAGCAGTAGCGTATATAGGGTAGTTGTATCCATACAAAGTGATTCAAAAACCTGTTGAGCAAAATTGTTATATTCGGTACCCAATAAGCAGTTGCGGTTTTGGTGAAATATGTTTGGCATTGATGGATTTATAGTTATACAGGGTGTTACAAAAAATGTTATACTGGGTGACTGATAAGTAATTGCAAATACAACGTGGTTGAAATATTTTTTTGAAGGATGCACATGCTCGGTGGTTGAAATATTTTGTAGAGTAAAATTATAGTTATACAGGGTGGTTCAAAAATAAGTTGTAATGTTTGACAAATTGGCAGCAGTGTATACAGGATGGTTTTAATATAGATGGAAGTAGAGTTAATTATACAAAGTGGTTAAAAAGAATGTCCAATAAAATGTTATATAGGGTGGCCAATAGGCAGTTGCAGTTTGGGTGAGGGTTTAAATAAAAGTTTGGTGTTAGGGTGCAAAACTGTGTTTTTATCTTTGTGACACAGACATTTCCATTAGGATGAACCAAAAAAAAGTTTAAAAAAAGTTGTTATATAGGATAGACCGTAAACAGTTGCATTCTGATTTGGAATATCTGCAATATGGGGAGAAGCAAGATTATAGTTTTAGAGTGTGTATAACACAATGTTAGAAAAAGCTGCATATAAAGGTTGATTAAAATGTAGAGTAAAGAAAAATTTTACTTTAAAAGGTGGTTCAAAAAATATTACAAATAATTGTTATACAGCGGAGACTATAATCAGTTGCATAGCTGAAATATAGGGTAGAAAAGAGTTATAGTCAGTTGTTCAAAAAGTTATATTGGGTGACAAATAAACAGCAGCATATACAGGATGGTTGTAATATAGGGTGAAGTAGAGTTACAGTTATTCAAGGTGATATAAAATTGTCGAATAAAATTGTTATATAGGGTGGCCCATAAGTGCTTGCAGTTTGGGTAAAATATATTCGGGATTGGTGGATTTACAGTTAAATAGGGTGGTTCAAATAAGTTAGAAAATGTTTTATATAGAATAACCCATATGTTTAATAAGTTTGCGAATGCTTGAACATTCCGTACGCAAGTGAAACCGCGGGTACCGGCTAGTTCTTAATAAAATTGACCCAAATAATTTCGTTAACAGTAGAGTATATGAATTAAATTTTTCCGTTTATTTTTCTTTTTGCTCCTGATATTTCTTTGAAGGTAGAACAATGTACGAATCTGGTTTCAACACAATCTTTTACTTACATAAAGTGCGTTAAGCTGAATACAAGTAGAGCAAGTCCAATAATGAGTGTGTTACACAGAGTGATTAGTGGTTAACAACGTTTATAAAGGGTTTTAACGGCCTAAAGAAACATAATACACATATAGTCAGAGATTGACAGCTTCCTCAAGGAGACTAGACTAGAGTAACAGTAATTTCAAATTGGAGAATACGAAAAGGGTTGCATGCATCTCGTTTGAGAGCTAGTAGACGCGCTCTACACTCACCACGATTTACAGCAAAGCGTGCGAGGAGATATCGTAGGGCGACAGTAAACAGTCTACAGGATTCTGTAGGCAGAGCAGGCATTATCTCTAATAATGCGCATCATCACCGTTGATAGAATATAATGAAATTTCAAGAATGGGGTGACCACCTTGTTCAACAGATATGAACTGAATTGAGCATATTCTGGTTTGATTTGAAATGCCCAGGCAATTTACAAACTCCTACAGCCGTTTAAGACCCTGTAATAATTTCCAACTACGTTGATTGTAATTTGGACAATACCACAACTGTTAATTAAGAAATTTGACATATTGTTTCTAAAGATACTGTAAATGACATATGTTTAACACATGTTTTCCTGGCACCTTCCGGAATTTTCAAATTTTTCATGATTATTTGTAGTATTCAAGAAAATCTGTTTCAGCTGATTGGCTTGTTTGTCAAGTAACTTAAATCAATAAACTATTAGGTGAATATTTCATAGTTTTTATAATTTCAAAATTCACACCCAACACTTAAATATTATTCTAATATTAACTTCCATTATTGGACAGTGTAATTTGAAAACAATTTAGTCAAATAATCACTTTTGTAATATGCCGTTTTACACTTAAAGGGTGTACCAAATGCTCAAGATTTAAGAATTCCAAATAATTAAATAATTTTGTATCTGTGTATAACGAATATGTTATGGTGCTATAGGTATAGTTGTAATAATTGATACATAATCCATAGTAAATTTACTCCTGTCTCAATATAACTAATGGAAGAAATCATAGAATATATACCTAGAAGACCAAGGAAGGTCCTGATTACGTTTCCTTAATTAATTAAAACTAATGGAAAAATAATAATGAACTAGCATTATTGAATTTTCAAAACCATGCTTATCTTTTACTTAAAACAGTTCTTTCCACAATTTTTTCGGTGCATCGGGACAATTTAGGAGAACCTCTTTTGTTTCACAGTATACTGGCCGCATAATAACCCAAACTCAGTTTTCCCGAAACGCCGCCGCATAATATAGAGGGCGCTTATGGGAACGATCCTTTCCTGGAATTGGGTGGTAATTTACATAGCGTTGTTTTAGAGCGAAAAGTGCTCGAGAGAGTGGGTGTATATAAGCAGGTTGGAAGTATTCTGCGCACGAGAACGATCGATAGGGAAATGTTTATTGCCTAATTTGTCCGGTGATGAAGGTGTTTTTTTTTTTCGCGAAAGCGGTAATCAATACAAAAAACAGACAAGCAATTATTATCAAGGCAAAATATTGCAGTTACGTTTTTACAAATGAGCATTATTGTTGGAGGATTTTTTCATTTAGTTTGGAATTAATATGTTCATTGAAAATAAATTGCAATTTTTAGTAAATTGTTAAGGAATACAGGATCACTAAGGAATTATTTATGATACTATTTTATTATGTAATCTATTAATCGACAGAACAAAATTTCATGCAAAATGAGGAATACACTAGTCAAAAATATTTCTGATCAATATTTATAATAAGGATTTGAAGACGCGAGATGTAAGACCGACATCTAGTATTTTCGAGAGAATTAGCACACAGAGGTTCCGAATCTGGAGCCGTTCCGTGTAATCTACGTGCGCCATTTCAGAAGGTTTTGAATAATTACACAAGATAACAAAAAAAGATGCTGAATCCGTATTTCATAGCAGTTTTAATTTTATCTTACTGTATAGCGTCGATTGTATATTAGTTTATAAGGGTATTTGATCTATAAAAATTGAAAATACATACTGTCTTCTATATAGTTACAATTTCCTCTTACAACAATATTTAATTACTAAAATGTGAATATTATATGCTCATTTATTTGTATTTCCTCTCTTTTTTCTCTATAAAGTTTTTGAATAGCTTTTTTGCCGATGAGATGCGTTTTGTTGTACTCTGGTAAGTGACGAACAGTAATCACCCATAATGTTGATATTTCACCAACCCTGTTATCGTTTCTCCATCTTTTTTATGCCCTGATGAAACCGTTCCCCTTACTCTGTACTCACATCACCTAAGTTTTCCTGAAAAAGTCAAAATGACAATCCACTGTTTCAAACATTTTATAGTTCGGAGCTTTCACTTCGCCTAAAAACATAGTCACTACTTCTTTAAATGATACCCAAGCCTCCTTTTCTGTATAATTATCATTGTTTCGAAGTTGGAATAGAACATCAATTTACGAATATCAAGTCCAATGAAAATCCCTTTTTTCCATTTAGTTTCTGATAAATTCGGAAATTTCCCAAACAAATATTTAAAACAATCACTATCTTTTTGGCAAAGCTTTGACAAATTATTTCACTAGGCCCAATATTATGTGTAATAGTGGTAAATGAATCTTCTTGACCTGTGTTATTTATACACAAATGAAAGATGAAAAATCGACTATATTCAGATTTTTCTCAGTAACTTCCTTGCTATAACCTGTAAGTGCTCCCAAAAAATTAAAAAGTTTATCTTAACTTTTGATGCAAAATATTTTACCCAAATTGTTTGAACAGGCAAAATATTTGAGTAGTTAATCAAACTGTGTCGGCCTGTATCGATGCACTAGGAAAGTACTTTTTTAATCGCTCCGACAATTGTCTGAACTTCCAGAAATCACAGACTTAATACACTAGAAAGCTTAAGTCTGTGGTCTGTAACGCGCTCTAACCATTATACTTATTAAAACGTGAAAATTTGGTAAAATTAAGTAATTTAGAAGAGTTTGTTGATGAGGTGCTTGGCTATTCTGTCTGTTCATTGGGTATAAATAGTGTTTTCTATATTTTATGATACTTATCTGTGTTTGCAGACTTTTCAACTTCAAATGGGAGCCGTTATCAATCATCATCGTTTTTTGAACGTTTTTTCTTATATTTCTTGCCTTGCTATAAATTTTGTAGTTTGTTAAAAAAATATGAATTGTTGGTGATTCCTTGACACTGAGTTTGTGTTTTTTAATCTCCTTGGAAATAACAAGCCAGGTCATATTGTCAATAATTTTATTGTACAATTGTTCAGTTAGAATTGTTGCAAAGTTTGCAATTTAGACCCTGAATCGTTTGGAAAATTTGATATATACCGACTTTTCTCTAAATGTGATGTTACTTCCAAGAAATGCAAACTGATTACTGTTGTCAAAAACTATTTTATAATTTGTAACATGTATAACTTCTGTCATAAAAAATGGGTGATTTTTTTTAAAATCAATAAAGTACCTTAGACAACTTTTAATGTTTGGATTAGGTTAAAGATTAGATATGTTATTATTTACGTTATACAAATACAAAATAAATCAAGTTGTACAATTTTGGGATTTATCCGCCTCACATTTTTCTGCAATAGATGAGAATGTGAAATTCAATAATGGATACCAAATGACCCGGCTAACTTGCGTCTTTTATTAGGTAAATAATTTTGTTCTTTTTGGTGGTAGTAATGTGAGGCTCATCTTCAGTTGATTATTTTTTAAATTGTTCTGCTTTAACTGGTTGCAAACCAAAATCTCCGTCAATTCATTTTGTGGATTCATTCCCTTAAACAAACTAACTTGAATTTGGAAATCACTTGATACAAATACTAATCGGTAGTTAATTTGGTAGCAGGTAAATATGAAATTTGGGCTTGGCGCATTTTTTCCTTGAACAAGTCACCATATAATACAGCATTAAATTCAAAGCATTATGTCGCTTCCTAATCTTTAATAGAGAAGTTACTCGCTATTTTTTGTTAACATTATCACATTTTTTCCATTGAGTAGGAATAGCTGAAGTATACAATCATCTAAGAAAATATTATTTGATGGCGTGCCCATTGAATAGACGGTGTTTAACCAACCTTCAGTTAAGTGCTAATTAACCTCTACCATATTCCCTCTGTGACACTAGACTCATCTCTGTTACATCAAAACATCTTCGAAATAAATTTTTAGTAGAACTCACGGCCAATTTTTAACTGAATTCAAAATACTATTTACTTTTATGACATTGTTAAAATTCTAGTGAATATTGTGATCTGATTCAGATAGATTTTGAATTTTCTAAATGTTGTTTGATGTATATGTCGGTAAAATATTTTTGCTGTTACATTCTAATGTCAATTCTCTGTGTTTTTTAAAGCTCGTACTTTAACTTTTTTGATGGTTCATGTTATCAATCTGTTGACCACTTCAGGTTCATATTTTATGGTAATTTCCCAATATATGTGCAGCAGTGAATACACTAAGGCCAGCCGCAAAATGACACGCAGCTAAGTGACGTGACGTGAACGGGGTCACGGGGAGATTATGTAATCCATGTAAATATATACGACTGCGATTTCTGCCAATGCAGCGTGACGTGACGCATATGTTCACGGTGACCTGCGGAACGCAGTGTTTATGCCGCAGTTTGTCACCGTGAGTTTCAGAGCGTTTAAAAAAATTGAAGAAAAATTAAGCAGTGCGATTTCGTCAAGTTTTATATTATACAAACCATGAAGATTATCTGAGGTTAGGTCCGATTCTGAAATCTAATCATCAATACATGAAGCAATCACCATACTTGACACAATGAAACTGCAGTCTATTTTTCGAGGTTCATCGCCGTGATTCACTCTGTCCGTGAAAATTCCTCCGGGCTCACGTTACTTCACGTCACGAAGCTGCGCCTCATTTTGCGGCTCACCTAACTGTCACTAAATCAATACATTAGTTTTTAGTTTATGCATATTCAAATTAACAATAAGCATGTTATCTCATTAGGAACAAAATAAGTTCAATATCCAGGACAAATGGCTAAAAAATCTATGTAAAACAGCAACACTAGAATGTTTATACCAAAAATCAGAAAACTAACAAATTAAACACCCATGACTATAACACAAAAATTAATAGGGCAAAATGAAGGCATTAACATAAATGTCAGATTTATAACGAATAACGAACTGTTGTTGAGTAATTCCGTGATTCCTATGACTAGTCTCTCCTTACTCTTTTTTTTGTAACAGATAAACCTTTATAACTTGTAACAGAGACAGAATATAGTAGGGCCCTCCACAGAAAACCTCCCTCATAGGAGTTCTAAGAGAAACAATACAATATAGTCAACCATTTTCCTGCAAGCTGTTGGAACACTTCAAGACTAAGAAATCATTTTAAGGGATATTTTATCTGACTTTTGGTTTTGTAATGATTTCTGTACCTATACAGTTACTTTAGATATTGAAAAAAGAAGTTGAGAACAAATAAAAAATCTGACCAAAATAATGAGCAACACATTAGCAAAATCATATTATTATTGATAACGTCTCTCTAAGGAACGTAAACCAGTACCATATCTTGGTCACACCATCCAAATTGGCAAAGGCAATCGTACAGCCAAAATAATACAAAGGATTCAACTGTCATGGAAAGCCTTTGGGAAACTCAGTTTTATATCATAAAATAAAGATATACCGATGAGCCTAAAAAGTATGTGGCAGGTGCATATTACCAATGACTACATGTAGATGGAAACTATGGCATTTACAAGGAAAACTACGGATCAATGTGTAATCCAAGAAGGCGATGGAACGGGTCATGCTGGGAATCACTCCGAGATGTAAGGTGCGAAATAGCGATATGCGCAGTAGAACGAAAGTAATAAATGTCATGAGTCGTGTAGCGAGGCTCAAATGGCTAAAGTTCTGGCATGTGGTAAAAGAAAACTCAGAAAATGGCTACAGAAATTAACAATTTGGAAATCATGAGAAATTAAAAGAGACGCTGGGAGACCGCAGAACAGGTGTATGGACAATGTAGAAACATAGAAGGAAAATAATGGACCAGAAACCAAAAGATAAAAGTGAATGGGAAATGTTGGAAGAAGCCTATGTTCAACAGTGGACAATTACAAGCTGGAAAAAAAAGAAGAAGAATTCAATATGATACGCAGCTTCTACTAGTAAAGATGTATCCTCAATGTAAGTCTTATTTAAATCGAGTCCAAATCATTATACGGGTTATTCTTTGAGTGGTAGAATAGATACTATCGCATAGTACATCTCACGTCAACATATTCGTAGAAAAAAAGCAAAACGCTGTATCTACATGTGGGTGATTTTTGAGATATGTGTTAATTTTACAAACGTTTTTGCTATATAAAATGAATTAGCTCAACAATATTTTTAATATTTTTCAACATGTACTATTTATCTCATACCTTGAGAACCTATACTTCACTAAGTTAAGAAATCGTAAAAAGTATCAATGTAATTCATATAACAAATGATATTTTTGGTTACGGCTTATTTAAATAAAACAAATACATTTAATTTTTCAAGATAATAAATAATTTATGTCGGCTACCTTAAGACAACTAATTTGACATTGTGTAAATAAAAATATTCTGAACGGAAATTGTTCGAAATTTGATATTATTAGGCGGCGAAATAAAAGTTGGCGCCATTACCACAAAAAAGATGTTACTTCTTCAATCTGTCAAAACATTGGTAAACGAAAGTGTCTGTTAATATGCTGTTTCATGTCAGACGGGGCCAATTGTGTTACATCTTGTTAGTGACTTAGGTTTAAATGCGACAAGCTGTTTCTTAATGAGAATTTTCTGAGGTATTAATAATCAGAATTTGACTGCAAATATATGTTTAGAGGCCAGTTAGTTTGCTAAGACATTACGTTTCATACAAAAATATATTTATTGTATACTCTTTGTATAATTCCATATCTTGAATAAAAATTATTTTCTTCAAATTCTGCTTATTTCTGGTCTTATCATTTGTTTACATTTTTTGCATATGTTTGGTTACTAATAACAGGACTAAGGCTCCTAAGGTAAACAAATTTCAGTTTCCAAGGTTCCAGTAGTTGTGAGAATATTTTTTAAGGACAAAAATGTTCCGAAAGGTTCTTGTAAAGGGGCTTAGTACTTCTTTTGGAAAACTTTTGAATTTTTATAACATATATTTAGCCAGCAAAGACAGAGTTACCGAATCAAAGAACCTTGTATACTTCATCGTTCGATAACCTGAATTTAATCGCACAACCTTGTATAAAATGTGCGCTCACTAAAAATTTCAGTTCATGGAAAGTATTTTAAGCATTTCATTATTTTAGAACAAAAAAGTGAGCGAAACTATCGGCTCTTCACTGAAGTTATAAAGCTATGGATCTATAGGCTATAAGTTTGCAAAAGGCTTCTAATATGACATCTCTGTCCTGAATTAACACCTTCATGAAAAACGGAGATGAGGTTGACTAATAAAACTTGAGGTAGGGCCAACGACAGAAACTACAAAGTACCTAGTAAGATGGCTGTTGGAATGTAGATCTGACCCAGCAAACGCAAAGCAATGACATTAGACACAAATCAACAAAGCAGACCCTAGAAACGTAGTAATATTCGAATAGGTATTTTAGGGATACATTTGGGTCATGAGTGGTTTAACTGCATGTATTAGAACGTACAAAATTGGCATTCTGGCGTTGCTATAGACGATAGAAGTGAAAATGGGAGGTTGGTGGATGGATTTCATATTCAATAGCATTATTTTAAGTGAAGTTTCCTAAATTGAGAGATACTGAGATATAATGTACAGGAGGCTGACTTTTAAAGATTGCAAGGCCTGGATATTAACGTCACAACTACATGTCCTTATTAAAATAAAACAAGAAGCTATAGGAGAGCTGATAGTCAGGAGGAAAATGCATATGGTGAGGGAGACGAGATACGATTTAGAAAATTTAGTGACTTATCGATAGCAATACAGTTTGGAGAAGGATTCACAAGGAAATTATTGGAACATAAAGAACAGATATTGGAATATCGGGATCACATACAGAAAGAGAATAAAGAATCAGAAAATAAGGGATTTGACGAGGAGCGTAAGAAAATGTTTGAAGTAAGGAACAATGTACGTATAATGGTTCTGTAAGTAAGGAGTGGACAGAACATCTGAAAACGAAAGGAGATTGATAAGTAGAGAATACACAACAAAAATTTAAATGATCTACGCAGTATTTCCTCTAATTATGACTTTGAAAGAAGACACTTCCATAAACAGGACGTATAAAATGACGAAAGACTAGAACAACAATAAACTTACTAAATAAGGAACGGAAGACACTAAAAAAAATAATCTGAAAAGAAGAAAAGATGCCGATAAATGCAATAGAGCACCGACAAAACACTTCATTGAAAAAGGTAGTTAAAGATAAATGTAATTACCTAGATTTTGCATTATGATGAGACATACAAGGGACCAAAGATAATAAGTAGCCTGAAAAATACCAGAACGAGCAAGTTACTCGCTCTTCACTAAACTGATCCAGCGGCTGAATGTTTACTAGCAGAATTAGGGCCTGCATTTAATATTTATGCAGTGAGGTCATAAAATCCTGAAAAAGGTCCATCTTTATATTATAGGAAACTAGAATTTTTTAATAAATCTATTCACCTACCCCTTCAGCCCCTAGAGGTAATAACTACCCCTAAAAGAATTTAAATGAAAAAGGGTGGCGTGTAATACCGCGTTTAAAAAAATTTTAAATCTATATTCAGCAATATAGAACTTTCTTGGTATTTGTTCCTCGGTAATCAGCAAAAACCATTTTCAATATTTAATTTGTAAAATAATCAATTATAGCCATAGAAAAAAATAAAGATCGAAGCAATTAACAATATCTTCAATAATTGTAGTATAAGTCATATGCTCACATTGGGCACTGTTCATTTCTTGGCGAGTGTTGAAATTCTTCAACAACGTTTTGCAAAGTCTCTGATTAGATTGATTTCTTGCCCTATTCGGTGTTACTTAACTCTTGGAGATTTTTTACTATAAATAGCCCCACAAAAAATAACGGGGATGACAATTTAATTTTGCCACGTCTATCCAGGGGAGCATAAAAATCCCAGCTGGAGAGAGAGGGGGGCGATCTCGTGAGTCAGGAGGGGCGATTTCGGGCGTCAAGAGGAACGATGTCGTAAGAAATTTACCTAAGTAGGGGTGGACTTTTCTATGGCTTTGTATACATTGTATTTCATTACTTACTGTAATAAAAATGGTCGGTCTTCTGTTTAAGTAATTATTTTATTTTAAATTTTTGAACCTACAATTTATTTCTAACTCACTCACCTTGAGAATCTCAGGGGGGTGAACGCCCCCCCCCCCTGGATCCGCCCATGCGTCTACCGATCTTTCGATGCGGCAAAACTTGATTAAGATAAGCCTGTACTGCAGCTGCATAATGCAGTATAGCTCCATCTTGTTGAAACCATCTATTTCTATTTATGTCTGCGGGGTTGGCAGTATCAGGAAAAAGTTCTCTTATTTCAAGTATTAAAATATTTTGTAGAAAATCCAAGTAACTCGCCTCAGTGAATGACCCCCCCCTCTCCACAATATATTCAGTTATTGATTATGTAAGCCCAAGCGGGCCTTTTATATGATACTAAGCTTTTGCATTTTTGCAGTAAGGCTTTTGCATACTCTACAGACAATTTTGCTTGTTGACCGTTCCATCTATTCATAACCATTTTCCATAATTCTAATCATAGATCTGGATTAGCGTTGACTTCCAGGACCAGTTTAATTTTATATGGTATTTCTCCTTTTTCAAAATTCTCAATACAGATGTTTTTTGAGATTATTATAGCTATTTCTCTTGTAGGTTTCCGTTGGTATTCCTCAATATTAAATAATATATTCAATTTAATTCATTCAGCTGTCATCCCAGGATTGAAAACTCGTTGACAGGTTCAAATTGGTGGAATTTTTGTTTTATTCTACTCACCGAAAACTAGGAAAAGTGAAGGTCACGATATTTGTCATTAAATATTCTGCATACCTCAGAATATCTTATTGGTTTATCACCCACTCCAATTAGTATTAAAATCTCAATTCTTTTAGTCCCAGAAAGAACTCCTAAATTAACGATTAATAATTATTATTATTAAGGACGTCTAGGAAACTAAAATAAATTCACCAAAAAGATAATTTTAAATATGTCTTAATCGTCACAAAAAGATACGATTTTACTTTTTTGGCACAAGATAGCTAATACACTAGTAAGCCGTGACATGTATTTTTTTCGTATAAAATAGAATTTTCTTTTTCTTCAGTATCCACGTCCAAAAATCAAAAAGTCCTTTATTGAATTGAAAACCCTTTTAACCACGATATCCCAAACTACCGGTCTTCATTTAAATTTTAGTTTTATTGCTCATTGGGGATTGAAGGGGCAGGTGAATAGTTTTAATTACAAAGTGTAGCGTCAGTTATCAAAAATATCCTAAGAACTTTGTTGAAATCAATGTGTAAATTGAAGCGTGTTCAGGTTTAGTAATATTGGTTGCTCCCAGAATACAAAAATTAATTTGTTTTAGTTAGATAGCAATATTACTTTGGACAAATCATTAAATTTTAAATTAAGTCATAATATGTTTTGTTATTTTCGACAACAAATAGTTTATGAGGAGCAGGAGAGAATTTAATTTTACTATTAACACTAGTAATGATTTAAATCTCCCAGTTAGATTCTGCAAACGGTTTTACAGCATGTAATGGGAACAATCCCAATGACTTTTCAGTTATTCTCAATAGTATATCATGACTGTAGTATAGTTTACATAAGGGATGAAATCAATAAACATTCAGTCAGTCCCCTTGAGCTATTGAAAAATGACGGAAATTATCCGAGCAACAAAAATTGGAATTGATATCTATTCAAAGCGAAACGGCGAAAGACCTAAATGGTACAAAATATAAAATAAAGACATTAGGGGAGAAATAATACTTCTTCTGGATTCTTTAACGAGACGAGGGTTGTTTTCTGCAAGGGAAATGAAAATAAGACATTTCAAAGGAAGTTTCGTACTTAAAATATCGGGGTTCACAACTACTGAATTACTGAAGAAAAGATGTAATCAGATATTTAACGTGAAGTTTCAGCATGTTTGTCGGGGGTAGTTTGTGCCAATTTTGGGCGAAACGTGATGAAATCGATACAGGGATTATTGTGCTCCTCTATACTCATATATATATGCGGCACTTCCTCTTAGACAAACTAATTGATCGATTTTGTTGGCCGTTACTCGTAAAATCGGTAGAAAGGAAATACTATTTACCACTTGTACATTCATTGCATAAAATAAATGAACGCATATGTTCAAGCAACAATAAAAATTATAAGATTATTTTTATGAATTCATTGATTTTATTTCTCTCTATGTCCCTAGTTTCCCTTATGCGTGACTTATGTGAAGCTTCTTATTTTATCACGGTGAGTATGTCTGGATATACTCATATTATCAGCTGTACCTGAAAGAAGCCACTAACGTTTTCAATGAAAATAACAATTCAATCCCAACTGCATTCATTAATTAAACTCCACAAACACGGATATCATAAATGACCATTCACAATTTTATTCAAATTTATTTTTTCAGACAAAATAAATTAAAATAAACATTTTATAATAATTCACTGGGTAAAATCCGCCAAACCTCTATCTTCTATTGAGACAGTAGGTATAATTTCCAAACTATTTGATAAATACGAGTATAATATTAACCCAGCAACAAATTGTAACAATCTGACATCATTATAAATCAGAATCACAATTCTTTTCCACTTTAATATAACTAAAATTCACTTCACTTACGTCTATTTGTTAACAATTTCTTTGACAATTTTCTTAATCTCTTGCACAGTATGCATTCACTATAAAGAGTAAAATAGGGTTTAAACAGACTAATAAATTTAAATTTCTTTACTAACTGACGATATAGAATACACGATTATTCAGTATCATCAGACAGATCACTTTTCATAATTTTGTCGCAATAAGTTGGCTTTACTAAATGATTTTAAATTTAAATTAATAGAAAACATCATAAATAGCAATTAATAGAAGTCGAAACTAATTAATTGATTAGCGATAATGACATAAAATGCGAATGTAAAAATTATTTATACCATAATAATACAAAGCTGGAGAACCAGTAACTATTGAATCAAAAATTGGATATATGGATAACAGGAACATTCTAAAGTTATCAGCTAACAGGTATAGTATTTGGTGGGTTTCACATTTTTTGGAGTAAAACGAAATTTCTTGACACAATAAATAATGATTGCAATAAGATTTGTCACATAGTCCAATCAAGTAGGGATAAATAGGGAATTTTTTTTCCTTGAATTACAAAGCACCATATTTTTTGGCAAAACTGTTTTTTTTTTCTTCATAAATTAATTATTGCATTTTTTCAAATTAAACAATTTCGAATGGTAAAATCATTTCTTACCAATTTGTTATACATTGAACAGTTGTTTTTTGAAATTTATTGCTTTTTTAAGATGAACAAATAATCCATTAAGTTCGAAAAGTTCGAAATAGTTTAACTCTTTTATTTTAATAATTATTTTAATAACAACTAGAAGACTAAAAACCCTTTATTCTGAAAAATTTCAAGCTCTACAACTTTTATTCAGAATGTTTTTCTAGCTCATATCTTTGGTCCATCAACAATATTGAATTTTCATTTAAATGTCTAGTTGTTTCAAACCTCTATTTCAGCCCCCAAAGACAGGGAATATTGGATCAAATACTCAAGCTCCAGTATTTTGTTACAAGATGTCACAATATATCCTAGAAATCAAGAACAATCACTCTCAGTTTCTTAAAATTATAAAACAATTCTCAATTCCTTGATAGCACTAAATTATAAATTCATAGGTGAATAAACAATTAGTTACTGTATCTGTTATTCTTTCCTCGATACGTGTTAAATAATCTCAAAAATTTCCATTACGTATTAATTTACAAAATAATAAGGTATTTGTGAGAGCTATAAGCATTTACCTTTATAAATCTCAAAAGTAATTATTTTTTAATTCAAGGGTCGAAAATGGTATATGATATCTATTCAGTTTTAAAACTGGTGTACAAATTGACAAAGATTTTTCTAAGAAAAAAAAAACGTACCAAGCTATCGAGCACAAAATGCACAAGCCGCAGTGCAGTGATCGTAAAACTGAAAGCCAACCGAAGAAAATGATCTTAGCTCTAAGTGTGGTGGAACACATTAGGAATTCATGAAGTTACGGATGCAGCAAATGTGAAGTTTGAAGTTTCTTAGAGAGATACTCTTGTAAATAATTCAAACCAATAATATGTCTAGACGTTTATCACTAGAACATGTTTAAATCAAATAAAAATTGTAATGTCCATTCATTCTTAAACATTATAGTATGTTTTCAAGTACTGTGGAATTTTCTTAATAATAGTAAATAGGATTAACATACTTATATAATTATACAATCAGTTGATTTTATTCAGAAAAGTTAATTGTTTTTATTTTCAAAACTGCAAATGTCACTTATATTATAAATTAAAGTTCTTAATGCCGAATACAAACTTTGCAATAAAAAAATCGTTAGAAAACTAGATGGTGGAAACAATATTCCATGTCATTACATACTACTACATACTTTGAAAATATAGGAACAAAGGTGTTCAAAGTATCCATACTTACGACGTCAAATATTCGTCTTCATTAACAATATTTTCCGCAAGTTAATCATAAAGAATGAACTATATATACTCATAACTTACATACCCACAAACACTAATTATTTTTTATCCGCATGGCCTGGTAATAATGAAGAAAATATGTTAAGGGAAAATCTGATGTTCTCACACCTAGTTTTTTTGTTTCTGGATTACTT
Source organism: Octodonta nipae (assembly GCA_034190945.1). Taxonomy (NCBI): domain Eukaryota; kingdom Metazoa; phylum Arthropoda; class Insecta; order Coleoptera; family Chrysomelidae; genus Octodonta; species Octodonta nipae. Next base: position 178,096,146 of record CM067216.1, read on the forward strand.
TGTAATTTTTGTATGCTTTTTGTTCATTACATATTTATTTTCCAGTGTCTCATTTTTGGGAAAATTTGTTTTCCAGTGAAACTTGAGTAATAAAAAACTCAATGACTGATGTATCACATTCTGAATAATTGTATACAACAAATTAATATATCGAATTTCCTCAAATAACGTTGATATAATGGGTAACCTAAATAAAATACATTTATTTATATGAACCGCCTTATGGTCTCAGAATAGATGTAGGATAATTTACAGCGAAACTGATTCGAAATTTGCATTAAACATAACAGAACCTCAAAGAAGCAAAAAGAGGTACTGATATAATTTTTTGAAAACAAACAACAATAAATTACAATGATCATATTTGTGACCTATTAATATGACAAAATTGTTGGGAAACATTATATTGCAAAACAATCATAACTGAAGAAGAACAATAACTAGGGTCTCCCTTGAATATGGGATAGTGATGAGCAAAGTAAAACCAATTCCAAAATTTTTAACATCTTGGTGTCGCTTTTGGTCTTGCTTATCTGATCAAGGTATTGGTTACAACATCGGCATTGGTATTAATCATTTAAATATTAATACTTACTGTTATATGTGAACAACATAATTGAAGCTATTAGTGACAATAAAAAGTTAATTAAGACTGATTTTGGAATTTAAAGAATTATGTCATTTCAGGGGGAGTATTTACAACATTTTTTAACTTTAATCTATCATAAAATTTTTCATTGCATAAAACTATATATCAACATTATTTAAATATTCACTATTTAAATTTGTTAAAAAAAGATATAAATGAAATAAAATACTAAATCGTAGTTTACAATTGTTATTTACGGTGTTTTAAATTCGTTCAAATTTTTAACTCATTTTCATTTTCAGTACTTTGTACTTCAAATTAACAGCGACAGTTTTTTCTTCAGTTAGTTTATAGCTTTAGCAAAAATAATTAGCGATTTAGTAAACTGCAATACTACACAAGAGTCAAAAATACTTAGATAATAACAATTAGTTTTACAAACCTTTAGAATAAGATCTGGTTACAATTAATAGCTAATAATAAACTATTAATTATTAAACAATTTTTAATAGAAATTATTGAAAAATTGATAATAATATCACTTTTAATGTAAACCAATTAATGAAGACTCAAATTTTATTATACTGACTAAAAGTTATCAGGACATTTTTGTGTATAACATATACAATTGTGAGAGATATGGAAAATCAAAAATAGCGTCTTTCCTTATTGGACTTGGTCTTGCCTTCATGGTCTTTTAACTGAAAGTATTGAATTGGTCTTAATAGTGATCTTGCTTTTCGCTAGACCAAGAGGTATGCTTAATAACGTTATTTGCATAGATGATTTATGGCCGTATAATGTTGATAATTTCGGCCAAAAAAATGTATTATTTGCTAGCCAAAAGCGGTGGCCCATCACTTAGGAAACATAAAATTATAGTTTGAATTTACTTCAATGTATTTTTAGCATAACAAAAAGTGGATCATTGGTTGAAGACTGCTATTAAAAAAAAAACACGATTATTATTGCTATTTGTATATAACAACTGAAAATAACAGATAACAGTTAATTGTTTTAACTGTCAAAAATGCTGTCTGCTACCCTTAGAGTGCAACTAAAATGTGCTAAATGCATAATTGTTGGGAGAATTTCGTAGAATAATGTTAATTGGGGAAGTACAGAACCAATAATTGAAATATAATAAACAATTTGCTGAGATTTTGTTTTTATATGGCGTTATTCTAATTATCTTAATTCACACTTGGCATTGTGGTTAAATCAGTGCCTTTCAAGCGGCTTTACTCAAAAACTGGATAACTCCAAATATGTCATAGAAGTCGATCAACTACTGATATAGTACAAAGAAATACGTTTTTGCAATACAATATGTAATAACACTAATTTTGTATTGCTAAATACTTTATTTTCATGCCGTCATCAATATAAAGATGACTCTTATATATGCCTTATGTTAATATTCGTGTTCTGTAAATACATTTGTCGATTAATGTCATTTCTATTATGCCAATAAAACTGATTCTCTATAAATTAAAATTGTAGAACTAAAATATTTAATATTATACATACCCCAATGCAGTTTCCAATACATTTATAAATAATTTGTCAAAATTTCAACAATTACAGCGATGAACGATAACCTAACATATAGACACAGAATAATCACTATTCTGTGATATAGATTATTTGCAACATCAATCAAACTGCCGCTATATTTTTCAATAATCCGTTTGTGATTGGTCCTTCACTATTATCCATTTAACAGCTTTTGCTATTCAGCCTATGTTTTGTAACGACAACCATGAACAGAAACTATGAGGGTGAAAACCACTACTATATGCTATTTGGTTTATTCGTCTAAATAGAAAACTATTGTTTTGTCAGTCGATTGGCTTGGTTATCATTGCTGTTCGAATATGCAGTTGAGGTTAGACTCTATTGCACTCTGAGCTGCTTACATTATCGTCCGATAAACGCTAAGTTGCAGCAAATGTATATCTGTTATCTATTATTTTGAGGGGACAATAAGTTGTTATTGTTGTCGAGTAAATAATAGTTGTTAAAAAAGCGCTATTTAATAACGCCACATCACTAAAATATAATAAAGAATTGCCCTCAGTATAAAAAAATCGATATATTATATTTTGTCTGCAGTACTTTCTGAATAACCCACGTAGAAGTACCCATTTTTTCACATTCAAACTTCCAAAAATAAAATCTATTGTTATGAACTTGGATGTTCATGTTGATTCATATTTCGTTATGATCTTGAAACTAAATTAAAACTCATATAATTAGATTAGTCGGCGTATAAAAGAGAGTTGTTTCTTTAGTCTAAAAGAAATATTCATACAAACACGTCCAGTCGATTAAGTTAATCAACGTTATGGAATAGTGATTAATTAAATTATTTACAGTGTCATTTTTTATTAACACCATTAAAAGTAATTACGCGAATCTAGGGTAATATAATAGATCTTTATTTATTTGTCACACAGTAATTCATTAAGTGAACGAACACGAACATGTTAGCAAGTGTATTACATTCCCTTGGCGACTCTAATCGAGCGTTAAGTCGGCCCCAAGAGATGGGGTAGTTACCCCGAAATTGTTTCTTTTCGATACCACTAGTGCACATGTTAGGAAAATCAATTCATTGAACTACTGCTGGCTCGGCAAAGGCACAAGCCTGGTACAATTTAAAGCCTTCACACCAGTTTATATCCAAACAAGGAATTTGAATTATTTACTAGTCTCGAGGGTTTTAAGAATACGGTTGTAGTTGTAATGCTGTAGTAAACGTTATTAAAAATGTATAAAGCTGGTTAATTGTATTAACTTAAAATGATTCAAGCTTTGAAGCTGTTAACAATTTTTAAATCAATTATATCAAATTGGAGGAATAAACATAATGAATTGTTTGTAGTAGCAGGAATATATTAAAACCTTATAATTAGATTTCCATACAGTTTTCGAAGCGAAAGCTTCTTAACGGAGGCCCACATTTACAGATGAAAATAAATAAGTCTGGTAATAAAATGCTAAAACTTAAATTTCATTCGTTTCGATATTTTGTTCTGACCAACACCACACTACCTTAATTATTAAATACCCATGGGACTTTGTTTTTTCTATGTAAGAAATAGAAACCAGGAATATAATAAGAATCTCTTCCTCTATAGAAACTTAATAACTTGTAGTAAAAAAAAAACAAATATAAAATCCGATTAATATACAATACCTGAAAACAATCTGCTTTTCGTTCTAATAAACATTCCAGTTCTTTACTCTATTCGAGGTGTCATTCTTTTGCACGCAAGACAATATATCTGATATATATTGTTTCTGGTCGGGCACCTTCATCAGTTGCCCTTCCCACAATAGAAAGTCCTCTTGAACACTTATTTATGTATTTGATACATAGCAGTTCTTGGTTTGCAATATTTTAAATTAGACACTTGACATACGTCAGAACTGCATCAACAAGGGTAGCGACAAGACACAAGGATGACAAACTGGGACTACGCAAAACAGCTCAAGTTTATAGATGGTAGAGACCAGGATGACAAACTTATATGGGGAAGTGGCAAAATTTCCGGTTCAAGGCATTACATAACAAGTTCAAGAAGTGACCAGAATGGCGCTGTTATAGAAAGAGGGTATAAGTGAGATGCTAAATATAAAATAATATTAATTTTAAACCACCAGTTTTGTTTTTTCTTCAACCAATGTATATAAAATAAATATCTATGAGAGATATTTTAAAAAGTTTTGGTGTTCTGTTTAAACTCCACCCTTTTGCTACATCAGCGCCATCCTAATTTAATGTGTTCTGATGGACATTTTTATTTAATATGCATTGGATTAAAGCAGCTATTTTGAAGAATAGTCTAAGGATGTGATATTTATAAATATCTACTTAAATACTGTTCCCATAATTTAATCTGTCATGATTAAAGTGACCTCGTTATATATTGCCAGAATACTAAATAGGTGAAGTATCTTTCAAATATTATAATTTAACAAATTTTATGTTTTAATTGAAAAGTAACTACACATCATATGTTCCTTTGCAGCTATATATTTAAATTAAGAATTAAATTACACATTAAGATTAATACTTGAGTCGTAACAAAACAGTGAAAATTATTTTAATTCTCCTAAAATTTATATCTATTAGTGAGAATGACACAAAGAAAGAGAAACAGACAGGATGATAACGAGAAACGACTGCCGCTCTTTTATTTTGGACAATAGAGCAGTTGGTCAGATGCACATGACGAATTTTACCTCCAGTCGTTGGAGTGTTTTTATGATAAAAAAGTGAAATTGTTTTAAAAAATATTCAAAAAGGTAGATCTCAATCTTTATAGGGAGAAATCACATTAAACTGCACCTGCATATTAAGTCATTTGATTTCTTCTTCTTCCAGCTATCATAGTCCGTTGCTGGACATAAGTCTCCACCTTTGGTTTCCACAGGTTGCGGTCCTGGGACACACCTATCCAATGACTTTTTATTCGATTTTTGTCGTCTCTCCACCTCGGAATCTCCCTACGCCTTTCATCGCTTTCATACAGTCTCTTCATGGATCTCTCTGTTAAGTGTAGCTGCATGTTCAGCAGATTATCACTTATGTTTGGCTATCTTCGCTCTTATGTCGTCCACTTCTGCTCTGTACGTCATGACAGAGCACATTGGTTGTACACCTTCCGTTTCAGAGACATCAGGATATCGCGTTTGTACACACTGCTCAGTTTTCCACTTAGAGCATTTACTTCCTAGAGATAGCCGTGCATTAATATCGAGCCAAGACTAGAAAGAGAGGGCAATAGAGAGGCTATTTCACTCTATTTGGAACTGCATCCAATGAGCTTATTAGCTTCACCTATCAATCGAGCCAAATAGCCTCTTGATATCTCGATTGCACTCTCTTTCTATCCTAGGCACGACAATTGTGTATTGCAGGCTACCTCTAGAAGGTTTATGCTCTAAGATTTTGCCATAAACTGTTCACCTTAGTTCTATTCGCCTTTGTAGTTTATGCTTCTGATTGTTCCTGTGTATTTTTGTGTTGTTACCTACATACATACGTATTCTCTTATTTCTTCTATGGTCATTGTTTTTGTTTTTTGGTGGTGATTGTTTCTGTAAATTATCTTAGCAATTATTGAGCTTCTTGTCTGATATTAGCAAAACACGAATCGTTTAATCTCTTGCCACCAATGTTTGTAACAGCGGTAAAAAGTGGTTGAAATCGAGTCTATTTAAATTTTAAATTTTTTTAAATTCTTCTAGGTTATCTGGATTATCCTATTGAGTTTCTGCTGGTATTTTTTTTTCATTTGTTTGCTCTCCTACGTTTCGCTGTCTATTTCTATTGTCGTCCTATCCATTGGGTGATCACATTTCATAGAATTGAAATATTGTGAACCAGCACATGTCAGTTGTGTTAACCCCGAATTTCTAGGTTAGAATATCACATTAAAATTATTTTGTTAATAGATGGACTTGCTCTTGAACAATTTCTTTTGTATTGATACATATCTTATTAAATATCTATGACAGGTAACGATAACCTGATAGTTTTAAGATGACATTATAACCTAGGAATTACGGGAGAAGACAATGACATGGAACAACTCCAGATTCGGAACCTATATGTCCTACTTTCTCAATTTCAATAGCTTCTCGTATTAGTCCATCAGTCAAGAAATCATATGTATTTATTACTCCTTTTGTAAGAAGTTAAGACTTGGACCTGACCTTTTAAATAGTTGATAAGAATTAAATCTTAAGCAGTTTGTATATTTCAATTTGTGATCACATTATTTTTATTATGTTTACTCGACTATAATTCTGAATATTGTGAACATTCGTCTTGACGAAACGATCTAAACAGCAATCGGCTTAATCTACTTTGTTGACACAATTGGATTTGGGCGACTCCCACAGTGAAATTTACAAGCTCGGGCGATCATAAATTCTAGTTGATTGGATGTTATGGTCGCATTATCAATATTACAAGACCAAAATTTACTAGTTATGGTCTCTTTTGTTTCTTATTACGTTCCCTTCCAAAACTCGTTAGTTCGTTAATTTTGCTCGAAAATTGGGAAGAGGAATTAATTTTCGCTTGGCGTAGTCAGGATTGGAAAATATTTAAGAAATGAGTTAAATAATTTTTTGGTTATCAGCCACTATTGTAGATTAGTAACGCTAAACAGCTGTGAGAAAATTGTATGAAATAAATTGATATTCGGGTTATAAAATATTCATTTATACATAATCATATTTTTATATAAACACACAAAATGAGGCAAACGAAACTTTTTGTCTTTTAGAAATTAAATGTTTACAAAAAAAAGGTGCGATTGCAGGGTATATGTCTCAATTGTTACCATGCTCTTTCTTCATCATACTTTAGATGTATTTAGGTATACACCTTAACATCTTCCATGCGTTTTATGCATGCTCTGTTTATTACATTTTTTCATTTTTTTAATCGACTCTTTCCTTTATTGATTTTTTTGATGTTTATTTTAATGTAAAGGCATTGGCTACGTGTGTGTTTTGCCGAAATTGTACAGTTTCATTCTAATGCTTAATTTATGGGACTATCAGATATGTTTCATTGATTGGCGAATTTTGTTTGAAAGGCCAAGGCACTTTAAGGTGCACATTACTTTGTGAGTATACTTCTTCGTGTGGTACGTTCTTTATCCGGTATTTTATAGCTCTAGCAAGGCCACAATTGACAAAAAGAGCATCGCATTCGATTATTTTGTACAAAGACAAATTACTTCTACTAGCTGTCGCCCAGTGGTCGAAATTCGACCAATTGTGTCAATATCTCTGGCAGGTTAAGTAACCTGAAAATCTATCTATCTATCCTAGGACTTTAGGGAGAACAGCATTTACACGAAACGGATCCAGATTCGGAACCTCTGTGTGATAGTTTCCTCGAAAATCCTAGATGTCGGTCTTACATCTCGCTTCTACAAATAAGTAAAGAAATTCAAGTTTTTTCAGATATAATTCATAGGACTTTATTTGTGTTCAAATTCGTAATTCTTAAATTAATATGACAACAAAGCAACCGCTAATGGGCTACCCTACATATTTATTTTTTCTAACCTTCCTGTATAGATATAATTGCACTCAATTCTCAAACATTTATTAAAATCCTCATTATAATAATTCCATCTCATTATATATTTCCATCATCCTGTATATGCAACTGCTCATGGACCACGCATAATATTTTTTAACATTTTTGAACCACACGGTAAACCATTCTGTATATGCCACTGCCTATGAACCACCGTATTTACTCTTTTTGTTTATGAAATTTTTTACTATCTTCTGTAACTATAATTCTACTCTGATCTATATTTCAATCATCATATATATGGAACTCTTCGTGGGCTGCTCCATAAATCATTTCCGTTTCTAACATTTTTTATCATCATCCTGTGTATCTTTAATTCCTTTCACCCTATATTTCATCTTCCTTATATATACAACTGCTTATGGGTTACGAAATGTTGCATTTCCATTTTCGCACCCCGTATATGCATTTCTGTAATGGGCTTCCCTATTTAATTATAGTAATAATTGCACTGTACTCTGTATTTTAAATACCCTATATATGCAACTGCTTATGTGCCACCCACGAAAAAAAATATTTTGAACATATCTGGAATCGCCCTGTATAATTATAATATACAACGATTACCTTACCACTAAACAATAACAACCCTTACATGCCACTTCCAGTGGTACATGCTCTAAGTATAAACAGCATTGGTCCCTCTATATATAATTACTCAATGTGTTGAGTCTGGCGGCGGCGGCACGCGGCACATTCAGTTGTTTGGCGTTGACATTATGACGTAAATAATGAATTTTTATTACATTTTATTTAATAATTGAACCATTATTATAAATTAATATTAGCATTCTGCACTGAAGGTCGTCAGTAGCTACTAAACAAAACAAAAATGAAGAAAATCGGTTGAGAGACAGAGGAGAAAATGGTACCTAATCGTTTTGTCTTTGCCTATTTATATATAGATAATAATGGTAAATATAATATGCTACTTTACTCTTAATAGTATTAAGAGGTCCAGGTTTTTAAAATATAAAATGTTGAAAGCCCTCGGCAAACAGAGAGGTCATCATCTATTTACTTCAGGAACTTGAGTAAAATAGATTAAGTGGATCACTTGAAGATCGTCTGTCAACCTTCTCCGATTATACATTTTTTGGTTAGTATTTTCCTTTGATTTTAATATTGTTTATTTAATATTTTTTTACTAAGTTCATTATATCGACATTAAAAATTTGATTTCTTGTAGTTTTGAAATCATCTAAGCTGATATTTAGGTTGCTTATGTAAATCCGTACATTAAGAAACTAATGAGCGATAGCACTATTTCTTTTGTTCTGTATTTTGTACAGTTAACCCAAAAAATCACAATTTAAAACCAAATATACGAAAAACAAGTTCCGTTTCGACCTCTTTTGTTTGTGTTTACTAATTCTTCTTTGAGATTTAATGACGTTAGACCGCCAGATTTTGTTTGGCCAGCTTAAATAACTAATTTTCGGGAAAAGATGTTTTACTAAGACTCGTGTTCATTGAATGAATTCTGTGATAGAACTAACCATAGGAAAGACATATAACGGTTGCAAATGGTCAAATGGTTGAAATAGTCATATTCTAATGATTGAAATATTCATATTCGGAATTTTTGTCGAACTGAATACTTCATCTTATAGCCGTGCTGTTTACCTTTAAATGAGACCTCATTTTAGTTAACAACAATTTCTATTTAGGAAGGTGCCTCAGGATCACTTTTGGGGTACCACCTGCAATACATATTTCATTAAGGCTTCTATCATTGTGATTTTGTTTGGCTTCCATTTGAGGTAATCGTATATAAAAAAATCTAACGGGGTCAGACCCTGTTATCTCGCTGACCGTTTTATGTGTCCACGTAGTCTAATCCACAGACGGGGAAAATGACCTTTAACTACTTATGTACTCTGCTAGCAAGGGCGTACCCAGTTTTTGGTTTAGGGAGGGGCAAATTACATAAAAAATTGTCTTAGAAAGGGGAAAATAGGAAAAAAGATGGTCCTAGAGAGAGGGACGAGGGACAATTTAGAAAAACAAATCAGGGGTGGGGGCAAGTCAGCAAATTTATGGGAAGGTTTAATGGCACACGGCAGGTTTTTCGGTCCAAGGAGGCCAGCTACACTCCCTCCCCCTCTCGGTACGCCCATGTCTTCTAGCATTAAAACGTTGTTGGAAAATTATTCTTTGTGATTCGTATTATATCAGTAATGTAGATGTTATTTCAGTAGTCAACATATTGATGTATTTTTCTCCATTTAAATTTGTCAATGAACATGTAACCTACAAGACTTCTCAAAAAATTATCGAGAAATTATGTAATGGCCTTTACGAAACAACCTAAAAATTCCTCACAAGAGAAAATATGTTTCAATTAATTTTGTGCAAACTCCAAACAATATTCGATTTTCTATTTGTTCGTGAATGATTTTCAGTTTGCATTGAAGGATATTATTCTGCTTAAGTATTTTCTATCGTTACTTACACTAATTCCTGATTCAGATGGATTCACAACGATTTTTTCGAACTAATTTACCTCTTACTCTTCTGTGGTAGTTTTTTTACCACAAGGTTTCATTTCTTGCACACCGCCTGTTTCGAGGATGAGCCATTTTATAAATCACAAATTAGCAAAACTTCAATTCAATTATAATCAATTATACTGATATCAAGAAAGTAATTGTTAAAAAATATGGCAAATGTTGAAATATTCATATTAGGTTCCCCTATTTAAACATAATTCAATATATATTGAAAAATTGACTATTTGTTTTACACCTCAATTAAAACTCCAACCGATCATTAGTAAAATCTTGTACGTAGGTTAACTTACTTCGTCTTGTTTTAATAATTGGTAATGCTAGAAAAAGATGAATCAAGACAAGAAAATGACAAGAAGCTGTACAGTCAGCACGATGGATTAATTAATAAGAAATGGTGAAATCAAAAAAGGAGAAAAAGGAGACAGATTTAAAAATATGTTTTAAAATCTGTAGAAGAGAAAATAGCATATCCACTTTGAAGATTTTTAAGAGGGGAGGTAGATGAAGCAGTGTTGAAGACCAGAGATTGGAAAAACAGTTACAGATGAAAACAAGGCCTAAAGTAGAAAAGCAATCTCAGATGTAGGAATCCTGAATATATATCTAAACGGTCACTATTGGACTAATAAAATTTGAAACCAAAATTGTGTTAAGTATTCAATTGAAAAAAATAAAAAAAATGGGACAACCGATAATTGTCTTTTTTGTCCAATTTGTACTTCATGATGAACTAACTGACAATAGAAGAAAGGACCTAATAACATTTTTTTTTAAGGAGACTGGTTAACTTCTGTAAATATTTATAAGATACATTTTAAAGATGTGTTGCCTTGACGATATTTTCTCACATATTAAGTAAACTTGTAATACATAATATATTTTGTTACTTACTGGGAATATTCCGTTATAACAATAAGATGTCAGTGAAATAGCTATTTGGAAACACCAATTTACCCATCTATTTATGAACATGTTGACTTGTCAAAAATAACATCACATATAATTGAACATCCTGTAAATTTCCAAACGTTTCTGGGTCTGGAGAAGATCCCTTGTCAATGGAAATAAAGAAACTATCATTCACGAATCAATTTACTCATTTATAAAATAATATTGTAAGTGTCAGTAGCTTAAAAAATTATTTAATTTATAAAAATTGAAAGAATTCTTGATGAACTGCAGATTGCTGTAAACCCTTCTATAGACAGTTATATAGTAACTATACTGGCATATGCTTCTATGAGATAATTATCACCATCTTCGACGATTCGTTGCAACCAGTCTACGATAAAAACGATTTCATTGAATACTCCTCAAATCGAATACATTGTATTTATAGGGTAAACATCTGTCAACATACCGCCCATGCTCGATTCCAACCTTTCATTACCTTTTATCATGATAATCAGACAGCCCGTGTAAGCTGTGAATGGTTGTATTTCCTCCATTAATTCTTATATACCCATATTTTGGAGGTCACGCCCAATTAAAGGGTTAAACGTTTAACTGGTAAAGGGTACTTAATAATTGAATTTATTTTTTCATTCTGTATTCGACTATTAGTCTCTCTTATCAAGAAAAGGATATAATTTCGAACTACAAAGCTTGTGTTACGTTGCACAGGAATCAAGCACTTTATTTAGAAATGTAATAGATGTATATGTATATATATATATATATATATATATATATATATATATATATATATATATATATATATATATTCACGGAAATACTCTTTTAAATTATTTTGAGAGCTTTCGAAATTATTTTATTTCATCGTCAGTTAATATATTACAAACAATACAAAATATTAACAATTTAGAAGTAAAAAACTAATCACTTACCTTAGTCGAGGTTGTATAAGCAGAAAAACATCTATAAAACTTTAGACTATTCTTAAAAATTTTTTGGCAATTCAACTAACAAAATTGTCACATTGGCATATTTAATTTGAAGACATGTGATATATATATTTTTTTAAAGTACGGTTAAACTATATTTATTACTTGTAACTTGAATTGAAACATTATTAACGAAACAAAAATGCTAGGGTAGCAAAAATTTTGACTTTTTATTTAATCAACCTGAGAAATCTGTATTATATTCAGATTGATTGTGGCTGGTTGAAAACTTATTCTCCATTTCCAGTAAGTTACAATAATTTATATTTAAATTTTGTAAATCTGTCTTTTTATTGATGGTATTAGACTGACCGTTAATGAAGACCATCTCCAAGAAGCTACGTTTAAAACTGTTACGTTCAATGGCTAGAACTTGCGGATTTTCAAAGGCAGGAGAATGGTTATGTTCTAAACAGTGGGTAGATAAAGCACAACTTTCCTTTTTCAGTTTTATATCACTCTTGTGTAAGGTTATTCGGTGTTTCAAATTTCTTGACGTCGAATTTATATATAACGTCAGATTTAAGATCATTAGGGATTTTATCTTTTAATGTCTAAGTGTGTATTGGGAATTAACACCACACTTTAAAGGAAATTGTTGTATATTCCAAACTTTTCGGGGTCTAGATCAGACCCCGTTGTCAATGGCTAAGAAACTACGGATTAAAAAGGTACAATTCCAAGATGTAAATTTAAATATTTGACAATGTTTATTATTTGATTTTTGACATAACTAAGAGAATTTTATTTGTAATATACAGGGTAGCACAGAAATTTCTAAAGATCATATAATCATAAAGTTCCTTTCAAATTGGAAGAATTTGAAAGGGAGATCTTCAGAACTTTATGTGGCGCTCCTAGGTGCGACTTTCTTATAAGATAGTGCATTCGCCAAAAATGCGACCAAAGAACTTTGTTGATTCAGTGATCCCATTAAAATCATAAGGGAAAACCTAGGAAAAACCTTATGAACTATCCCAATATTGGGTTGTTCACAAGGACATGACCATTAGCAATTTCTTCCTTAATCATCGGCAACCAGGAACGACTAAGGAGGTAGTAGCGATACAATCGTTTTCATTTAACAAAATTAAAGCAGACTCTTTTGGTTTTCTTTTGGTGTTGTGTTCTTCTTTGTGTAATATAACTGAATTTTGAAACTGTATTTTATGACCAAGGTCCCAAGCATGTTCACAAATTGTGGATTTTTCAAATTCTCGTTTTTTTATGTAATTTTTGTGTTCGTTTATTCGAACATTCAGAGGTCTAGAGGTTTCTCCAATATAGAAATTATTACATTCACACGGGATTTTATAAATGCAATTTTTTGTATTTTGAGTTGTGTTATTTGGTTTGGTTTTTGATATAATTAGTGTATTTCTTGTTTTAAATGATGTTTTGATATTACATCTGTTTCCCACTCTTTTTAGTCTTTATGATAGACCCTGTATGTATGGTATAGTTATTGTATTAATGTGATTATCTTGGGAGTCAGTGTTGCTTGGTGAAGTTTGATGTTGGTTGTTAGGGATTGTTTGGTATTCCATTTTGTTTAACTCGTTATTAATAAATTTATTTGGATAATGATTGGCAGTAAGTATATTTTTTATAAACGTTTTTTCTTCATTGAATTTATTGATATTAGAAGAGTTGGTTTTTGCTCTGTCATACAGAGATTTAATGATATCTCTTTTTACTGTACTTGGACTGTTTGTATAAGTTGGTTTTCTGTAAACTTCTGTTTCAAATGTCGATTATGTTTTGGTTATTAAAATGTCTAAGAATGTTAATTTGTTATTCTGTACCTTTTTAATCCGTAGTTTCTTAGCCTTGACAACGGGGTCTGATCTAGACCCCGAAACGTTTGGAATATACAGCAATTTCCTTTAAAGTGTGGTGTTATTTCCCAATAAACACTTAGACATTGAAAAATATGCCACAAGTATCCTTCAGAAAACAATTTTATCTTTTGTTCTGCTAAATAGATGATTAACTGTTTTTATAGATTTATGAGCAAATTTTATACCAGGTTCGTTTTTGAAAATTTTTAATACATTTGGAGTTAGTTCTTTGATATATGGTATAGAGACAGTAATTTGCTTTCGCAGTTTCTTGGTTAATATTATTTACACGAAAATGATTCTGACTTGTTGACATGTTTACAACTATCTCTCAACAAAATTGGGTTATTAAATAATATTTTGTTAAGTTATTTATAAGAATAAGAATTATTTAGGAATAATGTTAACAAAACTTGTAGGCTCTTATCTTTGAACGATGGATGGCAAATTTTAAGAACTCTATTTTTCATGCTACTAACTAAGTTTATTTTAATTTTAAGTGGGTTATTCGAGTGAAAATCTTCCTGAATGCTAGGTTTCCTATATCATTCTATATTTACAATATTGTCAGTGTCCCTACATATTCGTGTGTCCAAAAAGGGAATAATATGTGATTCATCTTCTTCTTCAATAGTGAATTGCAAAAATCTATTATAAGTGTAAAAATGTTGAAAAGTTTATCTCTGCTACCACCAGGAACACTACACACAATATCATCTATGTATTTTTTTAAAAATGGAATGTTAAAACTAAGTAGAGGTATACATTCAGTGACCAGATCGTCCATAACTTACTGAGCAATAATGGGTTCTAAGCTTTTTCCCATTATTGCTCAGTACGTTATGGAAGATCTGGTCATTGAATGTATACCTATACTTAGTTTTTACATTCGCACTTTCTTTAATTCTTCGAAATTATATATGTAGTCTGTTTAATATTGACTGCAAAATGTGGTGTTCAAAATACTTAAATCACATGTGAATTCTTACATTCAAAGTAATCAAAATCGCCAAAACATTAATTATAGGATTTAAATAGGATTCCTGCTTCACTTTAATAGATAGAGCAACTGACCGAACGATTTCGTTAACAATAATACCAGCCCATGTGTTGATGAAAACAATAAATTTGGATTCTCATCTGAACAAAAGTACAAATTCTACATTTTCTAGGAATAATGACTGTTTCTCTTCCCGCTGAGAACTTTTGTCATAGTGTAACCTCTGCCGAAGATAACCAACTTTGAGCTCTTTTCTCCCTACGTTTTTTTCTCTTGAAGGATTATAGTCTCTTGATGTTTTATTAGTCTGGTATCAGCTGCTCTTGTCACATGCTCAATCACATGTTCAATCCAGTACCTTCTGCTTACGTTACATTGTTTTCTTATATCTGAATAATTATGAACAATTTGGTATTTCCTGCAATGGCTTTTAAAGTGTTCATTTTAACTATACGAAGTATTTGTTTGTGCTTATTGTTTCGGCTCGACTCTGCTCCACACACCATTGTTGGTCTTATCATTGTTTTACATATTTTTACTGTTATGTCTACATTTCCATATTTATTCTTCTATCTGTCCCGCAGAATTTCTGATATTGAGTTCCTTTGTTGGAATGAGATTGTACCTCCTTGTATGTCTTACGAGCGCTAGATATTTCTATGTGGATACTGCATATGTAAAAAATTTCTATTGTCCTTAAAACCCTTAAAAACCAGTGGCTAATTTTTTTTTCAAGAAACAGTTCCTTGGAAACAACACTTTAACACTTCTAAAGTGGTAAGGACGCAATGGTTGCTAATATAGAGGTTTTATCATAGAGGACTCTCACATTTCCAGCTTGTTTGTAACAATTTTTGTACTTGTAGTTCTATCATTTTGAACATTACTCCAAACAGCTTCTCTAACTTGAACGGTACGTCGGTATCTTGCGCGATCAGAATCAAATTTTATTTCAAAGAAACAGTTTGCTGTAAAAGAAATAAATTTTCAAATATGATATTATTTGGGGAATTTTTTAACTGGTTTGTGTGCATTTTCCTTCGCTTCACCATAAATAAACAACATGTCAGTCAACTCGTCTGATGATTCCCAAAACTTCATTGAATATCAGGGAAAATGTTAATCATTTTAAAAATAAATTCTGGCAGAGCCGAAAAATTCGCTTTAATTGCGAAACTATCATTTGTTTTTAATATGGTCCTGCTTTTTATTATAACATTTAAAATAATCACCTGTAAATTTCTGTTTGAATTTATTAAAAATTATTGAAGGACTTTGCAAAGACTGAAAGATATATTGGAATTACGAGCTTTCATGATTGTTGAGTTCTTTATTAGTAGGGAAGAGAGCGTTGGATGTGCGTAAAGTAATATGTATGTATGTTCATCACTTTACTTATTTGCCTCTTTCAAAAATCCTTTAGCTTTTTAGAGACACACGGTAGAAAATCGAATGTCCACAAAATCCGCATGAATGAATCAGTTTTATTGAATTTCTTTCTTGGAATTGTGTGGAATTAACCTTTTTTATAGAGATAACAAATGTAGAATCCATTTATCCAATTTGTATAATAGTTACTAAAAAAGCAGATCCTTCTCAGATGAAGATATCCTGTTGTTTACTAAATGTTTGGCGCCTATGATTCAATTCATTGAATATACTGAAAATAATAAAAACTAACTCATAGAATTAAGGTGGATATGTAACCATCCATGTAACGAGTATTAAGTATAAACTCATTCACTTAGCTAGTTTAGGCACAATAATTGATCCGTTGCTATTAAAGAATTTTCTAATTAAATAAAGCGTCTTATAAAAATCATAAGCAATAAATTTACTTGGGAAGATTACTTTGTGCAGTATAATTAATGCAGAAAAATGTATAATAAAATTGAAGCAAAAATCAATTAAGTTTCAACAGAAGTTGACCAAAATTATTTTCATCTCTATATGACAGAATAAAATACTGACAGATACAATTAAATAATCTGTAAATAAAGAAAAAACACTG
Source organism: Octodonta nipae (assembly GCA_034190945.1). Taxonomy (NCBI): domain Eukaryota; kingdom Metazoa; phylum Arthropoda; class Insecta; order Coleoptera; family Chrysomelidae; genus Octodonta; species Octodonta nipae. The sequence continues at coordinate 178,113,136 of CM067216.1, forward strand.
ATTATTAATATATCACACCAACAACAAGGCATTTAGACAAAATTAACTATTACACCATATATTAAAGTATTATCTGAAATATTAACAAAGGGAGACCAAATCTATTACGACAGAAAACTGCAAACATAATTATTTGCTTTTTTATTGATAATCCATATGATCTACAGGGAACATGATAAATGAATATTATAACTGCTTAAGAATATATTTACTAAATAAGAGCAATTATAAAACAATTATCTTAGCTTTATGTTCTATACCAAATTTATCTTATACCTTTAATAAATATACTCAATGTGCTTAGGCTTTTTCGACCTTCTTTGGTAAGTGTTCTACTTAGGTTAGGAGAGCTACAATTAAATACTACTATACTTACAAACATTATAACTCCACATTTAGCAAACTGTAAAGAATTTAGGTATTGAAAATTTTCATAATTTTATATTTTCGATTTCAAAACCCTCATTCACATCCCATCTTACCAACAACTAATATTTCCTTCAGGTTTCTTGCCAAAATTAAAAAATATAGAGTGAAACACTTGTGACATTAATATATATATTTAACTCAGAAAAAGGGATGTGTAAGATGGATCTACCACTATTTTTGGGTGTTTTGGAGCTGAAACGTCTCGAAACAGATAAACACTATTTATACTTAGGAATAATATAGTTGATCATACTGAATACATCTCTTTCTACTAGAAAATCTATAAGACAACCAGTAAATCGGGCAATTTTTCGAAATTGCCCTACTAGAATTTGATCCACTTTTAAATTTCAAATGCTTATCTGTTACAGGAAAAAACTGAGCAAAGTAATACCCATGTACAGCGAAATAATTAAAGACCTCCTCAACAATCATTCAGAAATTATTACAAAGAAGTAAATTGTTTTACATCTATTTGATAATTAGCCGATATTCTATGGGTCAAACTTCACGATATACATATATGATGGTTTCAAGTGATTCGAGGGATCAAAGACAGCTCCTGTAAATGAAATAAAATTATAGATATTTTTGAGAACGAGTTTCTTAAATTGCAATACATACCTGAGAGCTTTTAGAGATAAGAAATCTGGAATCGATCTAATTTTCATAAGAACACAATAAGTCACTTAAAATTTTCAGTTCAAGTTGTGCTATACTGCTATTGCTTATAAGATCATTTTTTGATTCAGCTCATAAAAAAGAATTTGTTCATATATTTACAACGTTTCTATGTTAAACCTTTAACGAATTCCAGTTACACCATGCCTTAATGGTAAACATTTTATCTGCACAAGATTCAGAAATAAACATAATTTTGTTAATTTGTCGCTTTAACCAGAATTCGATACAAACCCAAAATAAGACTTATAACAAACACTACAAATTAACCGACATTCGTAGGTTTTATGTACCGTGTGTTCTACTACTTTTAATTCAGGGAATAATAATAATCCATTATCCCATCGTAACGATCGCATTTCAGCCTCACTAGCTAGAATAAAAGAATTTTTCAAGTGAGATCCTTTCTTGCCTTTGTGGCAAGAAAGTCTTGGAATGCATTATCTGCAGCCTTAGATTATTCATAATTGAATGGAAGGGGTATCAAATGTCAAAAGCTTTTGTGAATGAAGGTGTCATACAATCAAAATACGAACATTTTTAATTTATTTAGTTAATTCTTCAATGACCCACAAAAACAGTCTGATGATAAGGACGCTATTTGGGAATAAAAGTTCTTTGCCACTACTATGATGAATAGAAATTAAATGAAATACCATACTAGGCTGGTATTTCATTGAATTTCTATACTAATATTCACACGTTTATTTCGTTGACATCTCTTGTGAAAACCAAATGACACCGTTAAAATATGCACACATAAAAAATATGGTTACTTGAAAAGTAAGTAGTGTAAAACTACGAAAATAAGATAATTACTCTTATACTTTTAAACAAAAATTTTAAAGCAAAAACTGTAAAACATATTATCATATGAATTTTTTGTCCTATTACAAATTTTTTTACAATTTAAAAGACATAATTAGTATCTAGAAGATTAATGATTCGGGTAGACAATATAACTGCAGGGAAGTAGGTCGTGTTTGTTGGAGGAAAATTTAAAAATGTTATGTAGCATAGATCCAAGATAAGAAACGAATGAATGTGTACATAATAAAGGAGATTACAGAAGATTTAAGCAGTAAGAAACACTCATGCATTGTAGATGAAGAAGTTTGTTTAATCATAGTAAATATATTACATATTTCGTTATTGGTATTCATTACAAAAATTTCCGGAGAGCTAATAATGAAAGTTAAGTTCATGTTATTATAGTAACTATAGAATCGATATGAACATTATTGTTAGATTTAGGTAAACAGTTGAGTTTATACTTTATGTGGACTTTATACTTAGTACAAAAAAATACAAATCACATAAGCACCTGTAACAAAGAGCTAAATATAATATAAAATTGTAAATTTTAATTGTTATTACATATTTGTAGTTTTCTAATAATAGTGATTATTGATTTATAAATATATAGTTTATTTCAGGAAAACATTCATAATTATCAGAAATATATTGATCAATTATACACTATTTATACTAAAACAAGTTTCATATTTTTGTGCTATAGAAATTCCAAAATGTAAAAAAGCAGATATGTGCGAACTATACAATTTTTTTATTTGTAACTGATTTATTTAATGAAAAACATAAAACCCATAAATAGGTTTAAAAAATTCTTTTCTTCATTGTATGCCCGTCTGAATGTCTTTGACCGGTTATGATGGGGCTTTCACGGGTAGGTTAAGATGTTGTAAGGAGACCTTTGGGCTACTTTTCTTCCTGTGAAAATTTAGAGTTTTCCCAAACAAAAAAACCTTCAAAATTATAAATCGTAAATACACACTCGCCGAAAATATACGAATCAAGGTATAGTTAATAGATTTCATACTATTCCACTTTTTTAGTACAGTACAGATATTAATCGCAAAACTCAAAATTCATAAATATAAACTTTTCAGAAGTGCAAAATAGTTATTTGACTTGGGTATCCTCTATTTAATAATTTGATGAAATTTCATTTTTATTATAATATAACGATTGTTACTAACGGTAATACAAGCAGACGAAATTTAATGCGTCTTTAAAATGCCAAGTATTTTGAAGATATATTATTAGTAAGAAGCTCTATTTGAAACCTAAAATGATTGCATATTCAGAAAATTTGGGGTTCAATAAAATTGTTCTAGATGTTGGAGAAGAAGAATTACTTGACAAGTCTTTGCATTTAGATTGGATAGATTATTTGTGATATTGTTTACTGAAAGTTGTTTGAGGGTTATTTGTGACATCTTCATTTTGTCTGAACTTAACTTCGTTGTCAAAGGAATTATGGTCTTCATTCTAATAATACATATTTGAAATTGAGTATTTTTTTAAATGCATAAACAACACCTTATTTCAGAAAAACGATAATCTTGAATATTCGGGCAGCGGTAACAAATAGTTGTAATAAATCCTGCATATTATGATATAACAATACAGGTTGAATTCAAGTTAAATATAATTCCTGGGTTGATAACTTTATTGAAGATTCCATTCTCGGGCAACATGTGCGCAAAAAAACTTCAAAGTAATTTTAAAGTCTTACCTTTTATTGACTTTAGGCTTATACCAAGTATACCTTTTAATTCTAGACCATATTTACTATGTCATAGAAGATCTGTTCAAAGTAGCTTATTTAGCGAATACTATGGCTATGGTTTCGAGAGGGCAACACTTCAGCTTCTGACCCAACCAAAAAACCGAATTGAAAATTTCCTGTTTGTTCTGAACATAATTAGTAAAAAATTATGTCTATTACAGTAGCTACTAATTGGAATAAATCAAAATAATTTTTTATAAAACAATCCTTAATTAACCGTATGAAATAATATAAATATGAAGATGATCTCTAATTCGTTTTCCATTTGTATTTTATAATGATGATGCTGTAAAATATAAACAGCTTTCCTTGAGTGGTACAATTATTTTCATTTTATTAACTAAAGTATATGGATTTATAAATATTAAATTTAGTTTTGTTTTCTTATAATGGTCAATACTTATGTGTGAAGACTTTCTGTTTTTCTAAATAAGTTTAATACAATACTGGAATAAATTAGTTTAGATAGTACTTAGTAGTCAAAACGGTTCGACATTGTCCATATGTTTTTTAAAAATTATAACGTCTATTCACTAATGAAATGGAAATATTCTAAAATCATTAAATCTAATTAATGTGTTTTATAATATTTATAATAACATAAAATATTTCCAGCTGCTCAAAAACTTGATGTCTTAGTAATCTTCTTGGGCTTAAATGATTAAGAAATTCACCCACGAAATGAGATCGTTTTTTATTGTGTTTAATAGCCCTGAGAATTCCACACAACTATATACGCACACAAAAAGGAACACAAACTCCTATACTTGAAGTATATTTCTTGGTTGCCATCTTAATCTGTTGATGGCGCGAGGCCGAATTCAGCCCCTTTAAGAGAGAGTTAGGGCTGTCTCTACCCCCTGGAGACACAGCACTTCACTTTGGGGCATAATTGAATTTCCTAACCGGCAGCTTATTGGGCAGGGGATTGCCATCCGGGCTTTGCGATGATTAGTTATTTCATTTCTCGTTCCAAGGATTACAACATATGGGTAATTTTAAAGTTCAATAAACTTCGATTTCTTGCCAATGAAAATTTAAATTGGTTTTATGATTAAGGGAAAATTACTTGCGCTTGCTTTATCAAATAGGTGTTGACGAAATGTAATGCCAGATTGCTTCATCGAATCCGGGACTCTTTTTCAACCTTCTACTTGAATTGAAAATATCATTCCCAATGTTCGTCAACTAATGAAATTTATCATTTTCAATATATAAAATAATAGAAATTATTAAGATGCAAATACCTGTTTTGTTTTTTTTTCATGACTTTTACTAAATCAAAGTCTCTAATTTAAAATATTCTTATTAATTTATGGAGTTATTATAAATTTTTTATTTTTAATTTTAGCTTATTATTATGAATTTTTTGTTTAAATTGAAATTATGTTTTATCCTTTACTTGCTAAAATTTTCCCAAAGAAATTGCTGTATTTTATTGAAAAATGTTACTAATTAATGTTACTCAATGTGGTTACTGTAAATTTCTCTTTAGATCCTGTACATGATATATGAATACGAATTTTATAGGATTCTGTGTCATCAACTTGTCATGATGAGTTCAGTCTTTTTAGGTTATGAATTTTAAAATAATCTTATTTTAATGATATTTTACATATATGACTTTATAGGAACTTATAATCTACTAACAATTGCATTTATTAGCTATATTTAATAACTTTATTAAAATTATATACTATGCCATTAAGTATTACTACTAGTTATTATTTAACAGTGAATATAAATTGTCTGTAATAATAAATTTTATTTACCGTTTTTAACTTTTGTTAACCTACATATTACCCTTTTATGTTTATCTTGAAATTAATATTTACTCCATTTTTCAAACTGTGTATTTGATTTAATTAGGCACTGTCTCTCATGTACCCGTAATTTGGACCTAGACGTAAATTTTGTTTTGGATAATAATTGGATTTGTTTGTCTGGTTGTTGTATACACAGTGAGGACTCGTGAGTTGAAACAAATTCATTTAAAATTCAGGTCTTGTTTTTTTGGTCTGCGGTTTTTGTGATGATAAACTCATTTATACAGGGTAAGCCAGAAATAAATTGCGACCATCAACTTCATTTTTTCAAATGGAAACATTTATTTTTTAATTTATTTTTGAATTCTACATTGAATTCTAAGTATTTTTCATACATAATGTCCTATACCGAAAATTAACAGTTACTAAAAAAATACATTTATTCCAAAATTGAAGAAAAAAAACATCAACATATCAGATTAAATGTTCAAATTATTGACCTTAACTTCCTGAGAATACGTCAGACGATTTTTAAATTCTCGTAACACTTCATTTAGCGTTTGTGGCAGGATTCGTTGTATTCTTTTATTTAATTCCTCGATGTTTTCCGGCTTATTGAAGTAGACTTTCGATTTCACGTAACCCCAAAGCTTAGATCTGGAGACCTGGCTGGCCATTCGGTATTACCTCTCCTTCCGATCCATCTATTTGGGAAAATATTGTCAAGATAATCTCGCACTGTTCGCGAATAGTGCGGGGATGCTCCATTCTGTTGAAACCATACGAATCTGCCAGTATATTGGGGTTTTCGCCATTTGGGTAAAGTTCTGTTAAACAGGATATTATGTCATTTTGTAAAGGGTCTAAATACTTTTCCGACTTAAGTGTTCCCTCAATAAAAAAGGACCCACAATTGAAATACCCACAATTCCGGCCCATACGTTAACTTTCTTGGAAAACTATGTATGACTTTCCTTAATCCAATGTGGGTTTTCTGATGGCCAGTATTTTTGCCTGTTTACTGAACCATTTAAACAAAATGTTGCCTCGTCGGAAAAAACTGTCTTACTTGAAAAGTGCGGGTTGGAATTGCATCTATCCATCAATATTTCGCAAAATTCTACTCTCCGGTCCAAATCATTTTCAGTAAATTCCTGTACTAAATGAAATTTTTATGGGTACCATTTATTTCTATGCAAGCATTTTAAAACAGAAGATGTATTTATTGACTGTTCTGCGACTATTTGTCTAGTGGATTTGTGAGGATTTTTTTGTATATCGAGCAAAACATTTAATTGTGTATCTTCTGGAAGATGTTTGGTTTTGGAATTGTCTCTTACGTGATCAAATTCTAGACTTTTTTTATTTTACTAACTACCAATCGTGTAATAGGCCGCTCCGGGTACTTCATTTTAAACAATTCGCCAACTTCACCTTGTATTTGAATTCTGTCGCCATATCCTACCATCGTCAAAATTTCTATTAGCTGCTTTTCATTTAAACGCGCCATACTTTAAAAGTTTGCAACTGCACTTGACAACTACTTATTTGAAGTAAAATTATAGTACAGTTTGTATGGAAATAAACAAGTGTTAAAAACTACATTAAAAAAAGGGTTTCCATTAATGCGACTAAAATGCGGCCAACAGTAATAAAAACCAGACGTAAATAACTAGGTTCAAACCAACAAACACCTTATTTTTAACATTGTTTTCTTAACTTTAGAAATAAATGTATTTTTTTAATAACTGTTAATTTTCGGTATAGGACATGGTACATGAAAAATACTTACAATTTAATGCAGAATTCAAAAATAAAATAAAAAACAAAAGTTTCCATTTGAAAAAATAAAGTTGATCGTCGCAATTTATTTCTGGCCCACCCTGTATAAATGAGATTATCATCACAAAACTCCAGTCCAAAAAAAAACCAACCTGTTCCAGCGTTTTTCCAACAACAACACCTGAATTTTAAATAAATTTGCTCCAACCCAGGCGTCCTCATTGTATATAACAAACAAAAGTTATATTAACGTTTAATTATAAATAATTCTACAACGACTCGTTGGTTTGCCAATTTCTTCAGCCACTAAAAAAACAAGAATATTTTCAATTAAAAGGACAATAAATCATTTTGACATTAAAATAACAAAAACATCAAAGTAAACGAATAGGAAAAACATTAACATTATTACCTCAATTATCAAAATTGTCAACAGCATGAAAAATGATTAAGACAATGAGATTCAATTTTTTTAAATCTTCACAATTATCCATATCACAGCTAAATTAATAAATATTTCAATAATTATTAATAATAACTAAAATAATTTTGACCAAGAAAACAGTCAACATTAAAATTTTACATTCAACCATAGCAACCATGTCAGGGTCAATAAAAGAAAATGACCCCTGGCATTATTCATGTATGGTCTCCCTCTAGTGGTCGAACCGTGACATACAATTCACTCATTTTTAATATTGAGTTATATACACAGTTCAAATTTTGAGTATTCTTTCTCTTATTGAAAATGGGAATACAGTATTTGAGATTTCCTATCATCAAAGAGATTTCGTCAAATGTGAACCACAGCTTTGAAAATACTAAATTTAAACTCGTTTGATATAAAATAAAGCAAATAAAATTATGTTACCCTACTTTGAAGGATCAAACACCGATTCCAGATCAATTTGAAGTGGTGCATAAAATACGATGCCAGTATGGGAAATCAACATCTACTTAACAAAATACCGCAAAATAAATATGATTGCAGAAGAGTGGAGCTGATAATTCAAGAGCAATTATCAGAACATGATCCACCTGTAAACAGTACAGCATAGTCATTGCATCACTTGTATATAAGCCAACAATTTTTATTTGATAACGTGGTGATTTTAGATAAAGCAAAAGATCTGTTTTATTAAAAACATTGATTGCTTTTAACTGTAAATAAGAGAATAGACACTCAAAATTTGAATTTGGTATATAACTCAATATTAAGAATGAACAAATAGTGGTAAATTGTACGTTACGGTTCGACCACTACTGACAGACAGAAGCAACGTTTCGAGGTTTTTGGACTTTATTTTTATTTTATTAATCTTAACTGTTTCTATTTTTTGAGATTTCATGTGCGATAAATCAGAAACTATTCATTTAAAGAATAGAATCAATTTATTGATTCTCATGCATTAAATAAATATTCCACATAACCTTTATTGACTGCGTGATGATAGCTAAGTGATTAAATTAAGTTCTAGTTATTTCAGGAGAAGAGCATGTATACCAACTTTTACACTTTTTTTCTTAAAAGCTACTGCTACCCATCCTCTCCCATTTAAGAGAATTTTTGTAAAATAACACAACAAATATCTATTAATTTAAGGAATTAATGTTATAATTCTCAGATGTATATTATTCTCGGTTCAAGAGAAATACTGATTTTTTCTTAAAAAATGCCCCACCTGCCCCTTATTCGATAACTGAAAACAAATTGATAAACCCGTTTCTATTTATTTTAGAAAAGTATGTATATAAAAATTCACAATAGTATTACTTTCTATTTCAGATAAAATGATTTTTTCTAAAACAATAGTAACCTCTATTTCCTCCATTTAATATTTCCATTTTGACAAAATGATGAATCAGGTACTCACTTAAAAATAGGAGTCAACCTCTTAATTCTTATGACTATTTTACTTTAGGTTCCGGAAAAATAGTATTTTTAAAAACACTTTTCTCACCTGTCCCCTAAATATTTTTTTGCAAAATAGTAATACTTGTTATTATTTGTTTGGGGAGGGTAATATATACCTACCGTAATTTTCACGCCTGTCTCACATTTTGTTTCTGAGATATATAGTTTTTATTTAAAAAAATATGTTTTTTCTGGATAGGATATACTTTAGAACCTATTCTCATACCTGTCAAATATACATAAAAAATTAATACAAATCGGTCGTGTCGTTTCGGAGGAGTTCGACGACAAACATCGTTACAGGAGATTTTTATATACCTACTAGCGGACCCGACAGACGTTGTCCTGTCCCATGTAAACTTTTAAAAATTAGCTGTAACAATATAATCTGAACGCCATCTATCAGACGTAACTGAAACTAAAGCACACTCTTGAATATTTGACACAGCGACTACAGCGCAGTCTGCCGGATCCTATGCCGGATCCTATGTAAGTGGTGCTAACATCAACAACAATTTTTAAATAAATAATTTAACTAAAAATACAATATCTAGTTGACCGTATTGTGAATCTAAACCATCCTCAAACCCCCTGGAATACACACAAAAAATTTTCATCAAAATCGGTCCAGCCCTTTAGGAGGAGTTCAATGACTAACACACGTACAGAAGATTTATATATATATATATATATATATATATATATATATATATATATATAAAGATTAGATATTATATTTATTTATTTGAATGTGATGTGAGTAATTGCGTAGACTTAAAAGGGTTGTTGTGTCTCATTATTTTGATCATTTCTTTCATGTATTTTAAATTAGATTAATTTGGTGGTTTTAGTTATTTTATTGTTAAACTGACTTATTATAAAAATATTAATTGACTATATTCTTGTCTAGTCAGTACCTGAACAAGCTGGGAAATCAACGCAACTACGTAAATTTTATTCACATAACATTTTTTTAATTTTCTTTAATTACATTCCAAATCAACTGGCTCAGGAATGTATTACAAAAACGCAGACAACGAAAGCCAACCTGGCTGTGGTATCAAAATTAATAGCAAATTACACCAGATGTTAGAAAATTTGTTAATGGTCCACAAAGACTAGTTTCCGTAATCAATAAATTGCTATCAAATCACGATAAAATAGTACAATACTATGCACCAACATCAACCCATACAGATGAAGAAATGGAAACATTTTATAATGAAACATCATATACAACATAATACTACGTACACTATAGTAATGGAAGAAGAAAGGAAAACAGTATATGTCTGGAATTTACGAAATTAATTCCTTGTTTTCAGGAAACGTAAAAAACGGACAAAAACAAGGAATAGGGTAGTAAAGAAACAACAATGTATGGCAATGTGAAAATAAGCTAACAATCAATTGAGTAAGGTGTAGTTGAATTCATGTGAACGATCAAACTACAAACAAGATGAAGCAATGTGGAGAAAAAAATTGCTAAAATCAAAAACTGCGCCAACATAAAAGACACACAATAAATGAAAAAAAGTCTGTGTTTGTACACAGTGTCTTGTACAAGGTGTACAAGGCAAGTATATTTGGAATTTGGTAAATTACAACGGAACCTAGAAAATTGATAAAAAATGAAGAATTTGAAGAAAATCAATCTATCGACCATTCTGGGTTTAGAAAAGAAAATTTCGAGCTGAACCTATGATTTGTCAACTTTCAAACAACTTTCGACGTTATAGAACACCGGGCAATTATGAAGTTTCTTAAAACGCCAGAATAAACCACCTATTATATATCATGCTCCTTGAAAAAATATATAAGTTCGCTACATCCACCCTATATTTAAATAAAAACACCAAACCAACCAGCAAAAAACGAGATTTAAGGAAAGGAAACTCTCTCTCTCTCTCTCTCTCTCTCTCTCTTTCTCTCTCTCTCTCTCTATCCAAAATTGTTTACAAATGCTTTAGACGATGCTTTCAAAAAATTTTATTTGCATTCTAATAAACTGAAGAAGGATCCATGGTACCGTTCAGTAAAATTACATATTAAGAAAACTGGAAAGTCGTTTGTGAAATCGGTCAAAATAGATATAATAGTCATGTATAGCAGATCCCTAGAACAGAAAATGAAACTTAAGAGCCAAGAACTGAAAGCAGTGGACAATTATGTTTATTTAGGAAATTTAATAAAACTTGAAATCAAAAAATTTAACACAAGAAGTTTAGTACGATACAGACCACTACTGAACAATAAATGATGAGATGAGTCAACTCATATCAAATTTGTGATTATCAGCTAATACTGAATACATAATGAATACACATTTCAGGATAAATTATTAAATAAATCTATCCCTAAATATAAACATAAACAAATGTAAAACAAGTTTTGTCATCTGAATGATAATTGTGGCATCTCTAGTTTGTATTTATGGATTTTTTTGTGAATAACTGCCTGTATATATATCAGATAACAGAAAATTCTCTTAGTTACATCAGTACGTAATTTCAAATTGTACATTGTCACTTGCGTTGCGAAATGTTTTACCTTTTTCTTATTTTTTCTTGTCTTACCCTTAAAAATGGGGTCTAAAACGTTTGAAAGTTTTACATAACATCACACTTGTGGAAAATTCTGCATATTTTAAAAACACGAGTGAGATATTCTTTCCAAATAATTGCATTTAGTCTTGTACAAGATCAATAAACAATCCAATAGTAGAGAAAACTGATGTTTATGTAAATTACCAATAGGATATGTGACATCAACTTTAAATATCAATATATGAAGCTATATTTGCAACAAGACAGTAGCAAGGTATAAAAACTGCTTTAGGCGACTCCTACCATAACCACAACAACTAACACTTTTGTTCTCAAAAAGGTTGCATTTAAGCTATAACAACTGCTGGAGTTGATACGAACTATACCAAGTCGTTTGCAGAAGTTACGAACCATACCAAATTTCCAGTAAACAGAGAATCTACAGAACCATTCAAAATCGGGCTTTACAATCCGATCTGCAATCTTAGTGACATCATAGACTCAATCTTCATCTATTATCCATAAATGAAAAAAACACTAATCTACTACACATAGGAACCGTCTTTTTGAGAATCTCGGAATTGCTATAGTTCCCGGTCTGGCTAATTAGTTTTTATCTTTTGTTTCTGCTTTGATCTTTTTGCTTATATCCTTGTTTATGCTGCGTTTATTGATTGATCTCAGCGTTGTCTTGTATATCCTCACTTTACTTTCTTTTACCATAGCTGGTGGCTTCCACACGGTTCTACTTAGAAAAGCAATGTACTTTATGAAATAGCAAATCTAGTTATTCTTCTTCTTCTTCTTGTCTCATATAGTACGAGCATGGCTTTAATCTAGGAATCTCTTGAACCAGAAACCAGTATATATATTAAATCTAAATATTTCTTCTATAGTAATTATATATGCATACGGGACAGGCCTATTTACATTGAGTTCCGGTTTGGACTAATTCTTTTTCACGAAATTCCTATTTTCACTATAACTGAACTATCACTATACTACTTCTGTGTCTTTCACTTCATAGAACGTCTTTAAAGTGGAACAGATCTTCTGATAAAAAAGCTTCCAGAGCGTTTAATTCTACCCTATTAACCAGTAAACAACGAAGAATTTCAAGTACTTCAAATAACATAAATTTAGCGTTAACTAACTAATTGTAAGTGTGCCTGTCGCGTCATCTTTACCGAAGTCCAAATCTATTATGTTAAAGATTAAATTCGGCTATGATACATTTTTCTATATAATACGTAACATATATAAAAGATATGAGCTATCAAAAAGTAATTAATTATTTGGAAATGAATGATTTAGATATTAAATCAAAATATTATTACCAAATTTAATTAAAAGTAAATTACGAGTCACAACATAATATGACAGCAAAATTACGTGTACCAATAGTCAGTTGTATGTATACTTGTTTGCGATTTTCCCCCATTCGTTTTCAGCAAGGCCTCACAAATAAAAATCTGAAAACCAAAAACGCTGGGGCTAACGTGCACCTAATTGCCAATTAACACATTAAAAGTGGATTTATTTCAATACAACATCACATTATTATGTACAGAAAATAAATATTAAATACACGGTTGGTGAAGAAGTTATATAATTTGAATTAGGGAAAATTTTTAATTCAATTTCATTGATTTGAATATTATAAATTTGTGTAATTTACTGTACTTATAACTTAACTATGTTTGACAAGAGAATATAACTATATCAGAACGTCGACATTTAATGAAGACAAACATTAAAACTTGAAACCTATAGAAACCTTTGTTACCTATACATTACTTTTTAGAAATTATTTGGAATATATTAATTTGTCTATTTAAAAAAAAGTGGTATAGCAAATTAATATTTTTGATTTTAGAAAGAACTCTTAGGCTGACTGCACACGGTGGTTCGTTAACAAGTCCTATAACTAAAAAGAAAAATAAAAGATGCAAGATCGTCATCTCAGGAATTACGCAACTATTTACCTGGCTAATTATTTTTTAATGCCGCATGTTGCTTTACTTTGGCAATGAAACCATTGTGTATAAGATATTATAAAATAGAAATAAATTATAATTTAATTTAGATTTTTATTTATGTTTTTATTACCTGTCAATCTATAATTCTTGATATTTCTGCCAATCTTTTTCTGTTACATCCTTTCTGGAATAGTACTGTTAGGTATTATTGCACAAATACTAATGATTTTCAATTAATTCCAAAAATTTCGTGGTTTTATCAGTCATTTTTTCGTAAAAATAATACGTTCACGTCTCATGTGCAGTTCTCTATAAAAACACTAATGAGAGCATAAAAGCGTATACGTTCCGTATGTCATATCTAATACGCGTCTATGACGATACGCTTCGTGTGCAGAATGCCTTATAAAACTCATAGATCTGTTTTTTTTTTGTTTTATGTGTATGTAGGCAAAGTCGCAGCGGGCAGAGCAAAGACCAATCCATGAATGGTTGTCTTGTCTATGACCTCGTAAGCTGACGCAGTTATACTTACAAAATTTAGTTTAATGTTAATATATTTATAATATCGATGAGATAGTTTAAAAAATAAATGCAAATAACAGAAATATACTTCCGGGATGTTATTGAGATGCTTAAGCTATTTTCATTTAATTTCTGAAAAATTTCTTAATTAAGGTTGAATTATTTTCTAAACAAATTTAGTTCAGTTTTGGATTTATTAATTTTATTTTGGAAACTTTTGATTTAATGACGAGTAGAGTTACCAAACAGAACTTAATATTTATAGACTACGAGGGCTGCCTTTTATATTTCGGGATTGGACAACCCTAGTGTTGCAATCTGACAACTGACAGCTCTATCGTGAAGTTTGACATTTTTGAGGTTATACGTACTCAGAACGTTTTGACATACGAGCGCTATGTGTTGTTTACAGTAACTTAAAGCATTCATCCCGGTCAAAAAATGGAATTAAATCGTGAACATTTTTGTGCGATTATTTTTTACAACTTTCGACGTGGATTAAGTCAGCAAGAGTGCATGGATGAACTTAATTTAATTTTTGGCGATGAAACTCCATCAAGGACCACTGTTTATGGATGGTATGGTAAATTCAGTCGAGGTCGTAGTTCACTCCAAGACGAATTTCGTGAAGGTCGTCCAAAAACAGTTGTTGTTCCGGAAACCACTGATGCTGTGCGCGAACTGATATTGCAAGATCGTCATGTGACCTATCGTGAGATTGAGTCAACCTTACACATTAGTGGGACCAGCATACATTCAATATTGCATAAACATTTGAATGTCAAAAAAATTTGTTCGCGTTGGATCCCACACAATTTGTCAATCGTTCAAAAAAAGGCTCGTGTCGATTGGTCGAAAGAAAAACTCAAAAAATATGATCGCGGTGCTTCAAAACACGTTTATGACAGTGACAGGTGATGAATCGTGGATTTACGCGTAGGAGCCCGAAAGTAAACAGCAGTCGATTGTATGGGTGTTTCAAGAGGAGTCGAATCTAACAAAAATTGTTCGCACACGAAGCACTTCCAAGCAAATGATCGCCTGTTTTTTCCGAAAAACTGGACTTGTCGCAACCGTACCACTAGAACAACGCAGAACAGTCAATTCTAAGTGGTACACAACCATTTGTTTGCCAGTTGTCTTCCAAGAAATAAGGAAACAAACCGCCGAAGACGGATCACTCTTCACCATCCCAATGCGAGCTCTCACGCATCGGCTCAAACAACTGCATTTTTGACCACTCAAAGCATCGATTTGATGAGTCATCCTCCGTATAGTCCTAACTTGTCACCAAATGACTTCTTTTTAATCCCGTACGTAAAAAACAAACTGAGAAGTCAACGTTTCTCGACACCTGAAGAAGCAGTTGCTGCGTTTAGAATGCATGTTCTGGAGATACCTCAATCAGAGTGGAAAAAGTGCTTCGACAATTGGTTCAAAAGCATGCAAAAGTGTATAGATCTGCATGGAGAATATTTTGAAAAATAATAAAGCGATTTTCGATGATTAATATTTGTTTTTGTTATTTAATCCCGAAATATAAACGGCAGCCCTCGTTTACTTAAAAAAAGTCATAATAAATATTTTGCAAATGTACGTTATGTTAACAGCATGACCTATAGAGAATTTATTGTAAAAAAAATTATTTTATTATTCATCAAGTACTTCTATTGAAATCCTAAAATTAGTAAAACATACAGGTATGTCGAGTTGTTGAGTGTCTTCTAATAAAATTCTCTGCACTTGGGGTTGCTCCCCCAAAAATATTGACAAGATATGTCCCTGTTGAGAGCTTCTTTTTATTTTAAGAATAGATAGAATAGAAAAATGAAGCTCTGAAAATATTTTTATAATACTACAACACTCTTAGGTGTCGGTAACCATTGTATATTGAATACACTACCATTTATAACTGATACCCACAGATGGCACCACAAAGTTGTACCGTATGGTCTAATATTAAATTCATTTATAGGAAATAAGTTTCTGTTATCTTAAACATGTTATTTGTTTTAGGTCAACTGGACAATTCAAAAGACTTTCCAATAGGTGATGGTATAGGTGGTTTTAGTAAGAAAAAGAAGAAGAAGCGGCGTCATAGGTAACTATAAAATCTAATTGTGTTAATTATGATTTAGAATAAGCAAAGCATTACATAGAAGGGTTTTCTAGAACAAAGATGTTTACAGGTATTATCTATCAAACAGTGAATTGAATTCAAATCAACTTTGTTATACCTAAAAATCAGCTTATAATTCTATTTAAGAGAATTATTATCTGAAATATTTTTACTACAAAATTGTTACATAATTGATATAACATGAAGTTTACTAATTGATGTTTTTGAGTCTTTTCTATGGTTTTAAGAATTCAGCTATTATTTGGAGCACTTGGATAGACATTTGAATATAATGTTAATTTCTGGTGAATTTTTCTTAAAGGGTCTAGAGCGAACTGATGATGCGAGCTGTTAAAAGTTAAAGTTGACACAACGGTTGTCGCCATCTTATAGTTTAGACAAGGGCAAATCAGAAATTTTCTATTAACATAGATAGATCCAGGATTGTCATTGGGGGCACACCCCCTGGATCCGCCAGTGGAAATGTACCTACTTATAATACATTAGGTACTAAATAAAATAAATGCTTTTATTTATTGAGAATGGTTTTGGATTAGGTTATACCAGATATTGGCTGTTACTTTATTTGTTATGGAATGGTATATTTTTTTGGAACAATTCGTGGATAACTAACAAATTTAAGGTCAGTTTTCTGATCATTTTGCATATCTGCAACGAATAATTCCTAAGATAGTTTAATTTATAAAAAAAATCAATATTGCAACCCGTGTTATAAAACGTCATAAGTTCTGAAAAATAAATAACTGATAACTAAAAATGACTTAGAAGCGTGAAATTTTTGTCGGACAAGAATACCTTCATTTTTTCCTATAGCACCTGCCACATTTTTTACTATTTGATTCCTTTTTTATTCTCTTTCAGTCTATATGAATCTTTCCTTTTGCTAAATAAAAAAATTGAGTTATTTTGGATTTTTAGTTAAAAATCGTCAATTTCAACAAATTTGCATAAAACAAATGTGGTATGGCTGAGGTTCCCTAAGGTCAGCTCAGCGAGGACAGAAACCTCAAGTAGGGCAAAAGGGCAAAAGTGATCCTGATGTTCAGTACGCATAGGGACTGCGAAAGCACAGCTTGTCGATCATTTTGGCTTGTAGAGTTTTCAGCACGAGGTGAATAGTTGCCACAGGGATAACTGACTTCTGGTGGCCAAGCGTTCATAGCGACGTGGCTTCTTATATTCTTCGATACCAGTTCTTCCTATAATTAACTAATTAATTAAAAAACAAATTAAAACCAAGTTAATATCAAGATGAGTGAATTAGTCACAAAAGTAAAATGTCCAAAACATAATTTACATCTTACACATTTATAAAATCGTAAAGTCAGACTTTCATCAAAAATGAAATAATTGAACCAAATTATATGTCAATAACTAAAAGACGCTGAAACTAAACTTTCCTTTGTTACATTCTCTTGAAACACGAGGGTTTTCATTTGCCCAAATATGTTAATTATTGTTTTCTGAATGATATTTCTGGCATATTTTTCAATGTATATTAAATTATTTTATTGAATCTGACATCTATTGACAATTTTGTTTCGTGTGACCAGGTATTTTTTGTATAAAGTTCCACCTTCTTAATATTTTAATGCGATATAGTATTGCAAAATTATCGGCGATATTGGATATCTTATGCATTAAGATTCAGAATTTTCATATTTTATGTTGCCATAATATTCTTTCGATTGATGGGTAACTGAGACTCACATTTGAGAGAGATGGAGTTGTTAATGTAAGTTGGGGGATTTGCAAAACTATATTAGTCCAGTCAATGTTGGTAATACTGGGTAATTCGTCCAAGCAGCACAGATTTTCCTAAAAATCCGCATTCAATTTCTACTTGACCCTGTGTTGGGGGTTGTTTTATTACAGGAGGGGGGGGGCTGCTCCTCCTTCTCTGGGGTGAAAAATATTATATGGAGAAAGTTCGTGAATGAATAAATTAACTAATTTGGTCCTATAAAGTTTTCCTGAATGTCAATTCTTTTCGAGTTAATCGCAAGTGAAAGTATCGATTTTACAACCAAAATAAAAAATGTTTTCATATGGTTTTTCGTAAATACTCTAAAAGTATACAAGGTATTTTATACAAAAAATGTTGGGTTTATGGTTTCTGTAGAACCAATTCAAACGGAGTTATAGCTTGTTGAAATTTTGTTTTTATTTGTCAAAACAAAAATTGAAAGAAATAACTGAAAAACAATGCATTTTCGGCAAAAGTTTATGAACAAACACTTTTTTAAAGTGCTTAAAAAATCATTTTATTTGTTAAAGTCTCTAGCATGGAAATTAAGCGAGTTACGACAAAAAAAATACAAATCACCCCGTAAATATCACCCCAGTTGAAATTAATTGCTACTACTTCACAAATCACCAATTTGTAGGTTTTTTCATTCATGCATTTAATAATATATTTTTGAAAGGGCTTGAGCTGAAAGGGTGGTCTAATAGTACAATTTACGAACATGTACAAACTTTAAACGCTCATATGTAACTTAATTGTTATCCTACAAAAAAACATAAATAAAAAACACAAAACCTACAATTTTTTAAAGGGCTTGAGCTGAAAGGGTGCACGAATAGTACAATTTACGAACATATACAAACTTTAAAGGGTCATATCTAACTTAATTTTTATCCTAACAAAAAATACATAAATAAAAAAAAAACAACCGCATTTATATCATAACTCGCTTAATTTTCATGCTAGAAATTTTATAAAAACCAAATTAAAGGATTTTTTAAGGACTTTAAAAAAGTATTCATAATATTTTCCCAAAAAATGAGTAAGTAGTAATTTTTAGGAAAATCGGTGCTGCTTGAACAAATTACCCAGGGAAATGGTCATTGGCTGTACTATATGCCTGACCATTAATTTCATTTTCATCTTTTCACGAGTTTAGAGTTAGTTTTCGGAGATGAAAAAGCACTACCTTGCAACAAATTCCCCGTAATTCTAATAATTTCTCGCTAATGCTTGGGATAGTACATTCCATTAAATCTTTGCTGCAATTTCTATAAACACAAAATATATTAATTAAATTCGAATTGGAATATTCGTTATGAACTTCGTGGTCGTTTATTTTTGCAACGTAAGTTAATCGACACAATTACTTTTAATTTGTGTTTTTATCAATTTTGGGAATAGTCAATATTTCATGGCACACTTGACGGTATTGAATATTTTACGTAAAAATCAAAAATAATTCAATATAAGTATTCTTTAGCAACAGGAAAGTAAAAAGAGGATAAAAGGAGTAGTACTATATAAGAGTGCCATTTATAATAATGAAGTTATTCGTGTTTGACATTTTTTTAACTTTGAAATATTCTCCAGAACTGTCTGTAAGTATAAACCTACAATCTAAATTTGAGTTTAGGTAGGCCTTAAGTCTTTGCTATAGCTTGTAAAAGTTGAATAATATATAATATATATAATAAAAGTTATAATACTTTTTTACAGACAAAACAGCTCTGGAACTTACAGTACGGTAGAGTTTCATATGAATTCAACTTAAAAATAGTCCATTTTATTTAACATAAGGAAGTAACAGCCAAGTTCCGTAATAACCAAAAGTACCCACAGTTAAAAATTTTTCTTTTAAAAAGAGCAAAAAAAACCTAGAAACCTAAATTTTTATAATTCTAACATGTTTAATTTCCTTTAAACGACCAATTATTACCTTTTTTGAAGGTATACATTAATTGGGTCTTTAAGCCGCAATCATTTGTTTGGGCCTTCTAAGAAAAAAAATGGTGTAGACTGTATTGAAGGGGCCACTCCATTTTCATTTCGTTAGAAAATTTTTCAAAAAATTACATTATAATTTTGTTTGTTTTTGCAGGAAGGAATTTTAATAAACTGTGCTTATTTCACAAAATTAGTGATGTTTAATAAAAAAATCAAGTAAGCATCTACCCTCAAAAATTTGTTCAGTTTTAAAAACAATACACTATGTTAAAACAAAGAAGTCCCAATCTTTCATACCAGGAACTTAATATTTGGTTTTCTTATAGGTGTTACTTTCAAAGGTGTTGAAGTGAAAAATTATTATAGGGGAAATGTTTGACGACTATTGACCTACCATTAATTCTTATTCGAAATATGTCAAGTGTTAAATAAACAGAATTCATCAACGGAAACGATTTAAGTGAGAGTTTAAGTTTTGCAATATTTTGAAATAAGATGCATACTTAGAATGTTCTTGTAATTATCAATCTTTGATGCATTAAAAATCTGCTGTTGCAATCAAAATAGTTCCAGACTATTTACTTGCGATAGATGAAAATCAAATTATTAAACACCTAAAATATTTTTGATTATTGGTTTCAGTCTTTACATGATGATGTAAATTGTTTTTTAATTAATTAAACTTAAGAGGTTTATTATATTAACAGATACAATTTATTAATTAGTTCTAAGTAACTATTTGTACATTGCATCATAAAAATTTTCTTAAAAATTGTAATTACATATTTAAAACATTAACTTTATTTTGTTTGGAGGTCAGTTATCTGAATAAGTATATGTGTATGTTTCAATAACCTTGAGCAATTTTGTACATATTAAAAAATATATTTAAAGAATTCAATTTATAAGAATATCCCTTTCTGGATATTGAACCCAAATAAATTAGAACACCCCAAATTTTGTCTATAACTGTCATTTGGGAAACTAATCTTAATTATTTACTAGACCACTATTTTTTAATGAAATTCTAACAAACATAATGACAAAATAGCTCTTAATGTATATATCGATTTGATATTAGCTCTGTAAATATCTTGTCTCTAGAATACTGATAATGCTATAACATTTGAAATAATAGTAACTTTGACAGAACTTAAATAACAGTAGTTATTTCGGCAAAAGTTACTATATTATTGATACTAAGCAATATGTTAATTTATATCCATACATGGGATATCATTTTTACCTCTGTTATTATTACAAATAAGTCATAGTTTAATAGCTAATCAAGTGTCGATAACCACAAATAAAAGTGTCTATTCAGTACCCCCGACTTTTCGAAAAAAGGAGTAACTTGTCAAACTTCAACGAAAAGATATTACACAGTTCTATTCAATGCAAGGAGGTCTAATATGTCCAGTAAGACACAAACAAAGTTGATGATGTTTTCAGAAGATGCAAACATTTAATAACTAATCTAAAAATGTTTAAAATTGTAAAGAAATACAGCCAAAAAATAAAAACAATTTTCCATAATTTCAGTGTTTTTTGGATATCTCTGGACATACAAAGTTATAAACTGTCTTAATAGCACATTGTGAGTATCGATTGTGAAACACCCTCTATTGAATTGTGCGACGTTACAAATACTTAGCTATTTGCAGTTTACATATCTTATCTCCAAACGGTGTTTATCCGTATGCTTTCTGTTATAAGTAACTTCACAAAATGATATCTATAGGATTTATATATCATCAAAAATCTTGCCCAAGTTCAATAAAACATCCAAATTTCTGTTAAAAAATATTGCAAGTATTAGTCATTTTGATATTTTAAAGTAAAGAAGTAAATCTATCTTTGTCAAGTATATGACAAAAACGACTTACAAACATGAAATTTGTACTTTAGATACATAAACCTGCTTAGCGTGTTTGTATACATCCATATCAGGGAGTTGCAATTATCTATTATCTTAAAAAGAATCTTTTTGTGTGTGATTTTTGAAAATATTTGACGAAATTGGATTTCTTGAAAATATATGAACACTTCAACGGAAGGAGTTAGCTGATTTTGAACTATCCTTCGTATATGGAAAGATTAACTCTAGAAGAAATCACTTAAAACCCAGAAATAGTTATTTTTAAAAACCTCAAAACAAACTTCTGATAAACAGCAACCTGTAAAAACATCCGGCAGATGGCGTAATCTTAGGTCCCTTTATTATTTTACAGAATAAATAAAGTGAATATTAAGAATTCAAATTGTTCTTAGAAGTTATTCATCTTTTAACTGTATCAGTTTTAGAAAACGGCAGAGCTCCATTATTAGAAAAATGGTTAATCCTGCCAATAGTCAAATGCTTGAATCAAAGATTGAGTCATGCCTGTCTCATTATAAGCCAAATTTAGATAAAACCGCGAAAGTCCCACTAAATCAGTTTTGGATCCTTAAATCGTATTCAAAATACTTGGAAGAGTGTGGAAATTGTATAGCTAATACATGCGAACAAAGCTCCAACCGAAGCTCGGGAGATGTATGTTTCAAATGTCTTCCTTATCAACTGTCAATGGTTGATTCTGTGCGTACCATGCCCACATCCAGAGAAGGCAGATCAAGCGGAAATTACTCCCGGCAAGGGGAGGTGGTAATAAAAAATAACACCTTATTATGACTTTTATTTCTTCTAAATGATCAAGTTTGGCCACTCTGAAAACCTCACTAGATTATTCAATCCTTACATGTAAAAATATGTTGGAATTAGCGACCCGTCCCTCTGTAGTATTTACAGCACTGTTCTAGTAAATAATTTTTTGTCTGGAATTTTGTTATTTAACTTCTACTACTTCTTGAGATCTTTTAAATTTCCTTCAATGTAAACCATTTGACACTGACTCAGGCACGCCATTGTGGGTATTTTTTCACTTAGAGCAGCATATCTTTAGTGCAATAATAATGAAATTTGTGACAATATAAAGAGCGTAGCTTTATATTTATCTCTATGTTATGAATTTGATATTCTCAAAAATAAAGGTACTATCAGAAAATTCACATTTTACAACACAAATGTAGTATTTTTTCTATTAAATTATTAACAAATCAGATTTCTACTTAACTTCGAGTATATATCAAACATGAATGAACACCTTCATTTATTCAATTTCTTCCCCAGAACTTCTGATGGTTTCCGGCATACTTTAGAGTTGCAGTTCGTAATACCACCTTCTACCGTACTGGATGAACCCTATCCTTTGCCATAGTCGGTCTGCATCATCAGTGATATCTTGGGGAAGTTGTCTGCTCCTTGTCTTGTCTTGTCTTTCGAAGAAGTGAAAAGAGTCTGTCACTAATTTTCTGACTCTGTTCTTTAACTAATTTCCATCATATTCTTTTTATTTCTTCATTGCATCGACAGTAGTCAATTAGTTTGGTACGTAGAGCTAGAATCAACTTTGGTCATTCTCTAGATCCTTTTCCAAATCCAGCTTATCTTCTGAAAGGTCATCGTTGTTTTTTCTAAACCCAAAATACTGCGTTCTCCTCTAGGACGTCCAATATTTCTTAACTTGTACTTGTTGTTGTAAAAATCTCATTTCAAAACATGATCCACTTCTTTATACGTCTGATTTCCATTTCTACAAATCTTTAATCCCTCGTTCTGATTCTCACTAAAAGCATACGATCCAAGTTACTTATCTAAAAACCTCAGCAAGACTCAAATATGAACAACCTATGCTGTGTAATGAGATCCATGCCTAATACGATGTCAAGTTCAATATCTGCCACAGGACTTTATGCTGAATGATTGTTTCATCTAACTACAGTTCTACTTATCCGGCACCCTTTTTTAACATTGACGGGCCTGTGATTGTTATCGGCAATCGTCTGGATTTTGGAAGACCTCTATTATCGAATGTTATGTGATTGCCTTTGTTGGGTTTACTAACAGTTGAGTTACCTGAATATCATTATGGTTAGCATTAAATCCCAATATGGTTAGCAGTTAAAATTTTCGCTTAATATGAATTATGCGTCCTCACCAGAAACATTTCATTTTGCCGTTTGCATTGGTGGTACTCCGAATAAAACACCAAACCTGAAAAATTATCTAGATTTACTAGCTTTACCCGTACATTATTTTGTTTGTCCATGCAAATCACTCTGGAAAACTGAGAATCTCTCATATTTCTGATGGATTCTACCATCTGAATACGCCAACTATTTCTTTCACCTGTAAACTAGAGGCGTTCTTTATAACAATATGTACTTAGTTTTTGCAATAGTTCATAACTGATGTTCTTATTGCTGTGACTGTGATACTTATACGTACATAACTTAAGAGCGTCCATACTCTAAGAATTTTAATGCGATTGTTTTACAAGTAGTACCCTGCATGCAGCCTCAATCTTTAAGTAGGTAGTATTATCCAACCTCAAAAACACGTTTATATTTTTTTCTATGATAATGTGAATGGTGGGGTCTTTACTTTTATAATTATAATTTGTATTAAATTGAGACATTTTAACTATTCCCATTCTTATTTCATTAGTTTAAAAAGTATAAAATTGAAATGCGTCTTTTTTTGGTATAAAAAATCGATTTTATTAACAACCAATTTACTGATATTATCTCTTAACGGAGAATAATTTTATTAATGACTTTAAGTTTATTGCAACTAGCAATCATACTTCAGTAAAAGCATTTGACCTTCATTATCCGAAAATATGCCTATTTTCAGCTTTGTATCTACTAAAATCTCTTTTTAGCCTTCAAACTACAAAACATTTTTAAGTACTCACTGCTTGTAGTTTGGATTTTTCTGTATTCTCAGCCTTTGGATTATGACACTCTTTAACTCTTTTCACCCTAACAGTAGCAATTCCGCAACTTGAGTTCTACTTAACAGTGCGCTATAACAATTTTCAGACTAAATTACAACCATTAGCGGGTTACTTCAAGTTTTTGATTCTTTGAAATTGCCGCCAGACTAGAAACGAGAATTGCTAATGAAATGTCTGTATTGAAAGGAAAGTATTGTTTATTGAATTTAATAGAAAGAATAAACAAATTTAGTAGAATCAAAAAATAAATAAAAATTCAACTCAAAACTATTTACAGATAAATAGTGGAACTGAATTTAAATGAAACTGCACAAAATTAACATCTCAATTAATTGATTTAACAACTTTTTGCACACTTATAAACTTTAGTCATAAATAATTCAATTAGTTGCAAAACCACTAATGTTAATATGATGGAGATAAATATTTGTAAATTAATTAGCAGTAAATTTGATTATTGAGATATCAGTGACATCTACCATTCTTGTGGACAGGATCTCTTGGAATTTCTCACAACGAAATGGTTTCACAGATTGTTTTTTGACCAGTAAATTAGTATTTGTTTTAATCCGTTTGTAAAAAACTCCAACCAATAGTCAGAATGAACTGAAATTGATAAGTATAGACATACCACGTCATCATATAATGTTATATAATATTGTTATAAAGTCCGTGGGTTCAATTAATTAAAATTTCAAAACTGATATTCACTATCACTTTCTAGAACTTTTATTTACAACAAATATACACAACAGCTGTTTCGAATATCACAATAATAACACAACATAAGCTCTTCACCATCTAACTAACTCCTGTGATGATGGGCCTCTCCTTCTAAAATCAGCATCGAAGCCTCTCGTAAAATCCATTATCAATTCTACAGTTGCCGAGCTATTTCGAGATTAATTTTTTTGTCCTCCCAGCGATCGATGTTTTACTGAAATGAAACCAGGGCCGGCTTAGGTAAATTTTGCAAGAATATTATATGCCACAATTCTTTTACCGTTTTGATATATTTTTTATTTCAAAAAGATATATCATGCGACTGCAAGCCCTGGCAATGGACTCCAACATATTCCTAAAGAGATCATTAAGCAAGAAATGAATGTTACTCAAGACACAGACATAATGGATAGGCGCTGGAGAGAAAAAGGTTGACATTGTATTGGCACTTGAACAGAATGAATCAAACAGATGGCCTAAAAAAAATTGGCAGTGGACTCCACTGGGAAAATGAAACAGGAGAAGGTCTCTGAAAACATGGATACAAGGAGTACAAGAGTCGATGACTGCTAGACAATTGTCGACGGCGAGTACAGAAGATAGAACACAATGGCATATTTGTTGCGGGAAACGGCTCATCCTATATAAAACCCTGCTAAAAAAAATAATTTTTTTTTTATGAAAATACAGCTCTGATGCCTAATGAATTCTTTTCGTATCGTTTTCAAAAAAAAATTAAACCACAATATTGCATAAAAGTAGACGAATTGATTATGTATGTACACTTGTTATATTTAGCAAAGAAATAAGTAGGCTTTGAAATAACTTAAAGATACTTTAGAAGTTATAGTGAGCCTGAATTTTTTTGTAGTAAACCGAAGCAGAATGAACACGAAACATAAAGAAGCTATAATCGTAAATCTTCGGAAAGAAACATTTTGGGAGACCATATTTAAAAAAAAAAAACACTCCTTATTTAATGGCAAATCGGTGGTCTAAAACCAGTCAAATTTGATTCTGATATTGACGTATCGTACAAGGTTAAGAAGCTGTTTCGACCCACTCTCAACTACAAGATTTTTGCAATTAAATTGAGAAAATGAACACATTTTGTCCTTATAACTTCACAAGAGTTCACGAGTTCTCGTCTAGTGATTTTGTTTCCAAGAAGCAATTTTACATTTGGTTTATAAAGGAAAGAAGGCACAATAGATATTTTTATATATGGAACTATTCACAGCTGGAGCATCATTTACCCGAAAATTTACAGTAAATTTTCACAGTTTAGACAACTGGGTAGACGGGTATACAATTTTATTGAGAAAAGCCTATTCGCAATTCCAATTTTCCATCAACATATCGGCTGGCACTATTGCTAACGAAATAATATCTGAGCCAGTTGTTTTACTTCGTAGACTTAAGAACCAGTTTCATATTATCGTTAATGCTTTGTCAGAATTAATTCCTTTGTTCGTAATAGGTCGCATGTAATTCTACCATGATAGAACAGTGCCAAATGTTGCTGCCAAGGTTCGAGCTTTTGCACTGAAACAAACAGCTCAAGTTGGATTGGACGTGAAGGTCCTGTTGGTTGTTCTCCTCATTCACCTGATATAATTCCGTTGGATCGTTATAAAGCTTTGGTGGGGTCTTTGAACCTTGCTTGGTTAGTTATAGGAAATTATTTTGGTTCCACAGTTTTACCTGCTCATATTTTCTTTTCTAAGAGAAGAACTGGTGCAACCAATAGAAACATATTTGCCACTAAGGCATAGGCTCCTATGGCTTTAAGTTAAATTATCATATGCGCAGAAGCTGGTGGTGGGGGCTATTTGGATGACAAATCTTGCTTATAAGAAAATTTAGGACTATGGTACATAATTTTTAGCAACAGATTGAATGTTTGTTTTTACGCAGTGTGAACTTTTTTTATCTTAGCGTAATTTTTCTAGAAAACAGGAAATTTCATATTGAAAAAAGCTTAATACAAAACTGGTAGAAAATTCAAAGGTACTTTTTATTTTGATCATATTTGACATAACCTCAAAAATACTAATAAAACCGCTAAAAACCAGTTTTATAGTTTTTACGTTTATCTTTCAAAATATGATTTGGTTATAATGTGCATTTTTCTTTCTCAGGAAAGTTGGTAATTTGTTTAATATATTTATTATTTTGTTTTCTTAGGAATTTAATGTATACAAACGCTTAAATTTTTAATCATAAAAGTTCACTACAAAATCTTATGTAATTTGTTATAACAGGATGTAACAGCTTAAGATTCTGAAAAAAAAAAAACATTTTTGGACAAGACAAAATGTTCTATGGCTTATGGATTTTAAAAATATATAAACAAAGTTTATTTCAACAGACAACACTTTGTTCGATTTCTTCCATCTTCGTCCCCAAGTTCATCACAATCTTTATTTTCAATATTATCTTGAAAATTTATAATTGCGCCACTGAATCGTTGACGCTCTTCTAATTTTTTAAAATAGTGTTTGACAGAGATAATTAGAGCATGGAATGGAGGAGCATTCTTGTCCTTGCTTTCGATAGAGATACAGTGAACACATAAAATAAATCAAATTGTATTTAAAACATACCTTCAAAAGAATTACTGTAAAAATATTTCAAAAAGCAGGTGCTGCTTCAATATCAACTGTCATCATGCCGAATTATATTATTGTGTCCACTTCTATTCATATGCTGTACTTATCATGTTTCTATTAGACTCATTAGTGTCTGAATCAGTCTACTTTCAATCAGCAATCTTTCTGAAACAAACAATTAGAAAGGTACTTCGCCAGGAACGTGTAGTCTCCGATGTTGTTCAACATCTACAAGGTGTTACTGATGAGACAGGTGCTTGATAACTTGCATGGCGGCATAAATATTGGAGGAAGGAAGATATCCAATTTAACATTTGCCGATGACACTACTCGTATTAGAGCTTCAAGGGACGAGCTATTAGACTTGCTGAACATCATAGAGTAACACAATACAAAACTTGTGTTTTACTATTAACTACAAGACCAGGGTTATGATTGTAGACAAGGAACATGATAATCATCCTGATATCAAGTGGTTCAGAGGTTTGTATATCTGGGTTCCCTGATAGAAAATTGGGACAGCTGTTAAAATGATACAGCCGGCGCGGGTAGCCATGATAAAATTAACTACCAACAGAACCGAATAAATTTATGTATTTTTTTTCTGTTCACCCGAGTGTTATTGACATTTTATTTTAAATATGAGTAGAAGAGTCTTTAACTGGCATATTAATAATCCTTTAAACTGAGGGTCGTCTATTTCTGGTTGAGGTAGATTTGAGTAAGGGGTCCATTTGACTATGGATTTCGATTGATAAAGTTTAGTTGTAGTTATGAGTTTTACATAAAAGCCAATCAGGAGTATTTTATGTATTCCTATAGAGCTGACAAAAGAATGCTATAAGTTTAATCGGGTAATTCTTGGCCTTGAGCTATTAATAAACAAATTTCGTGATTGATCATAAAGATGGGGCTCTATCTAAGTTGAAGATAATGCCCAGTGTGGCTTGGCCAACAACGAAGAAAACTATTGTTTGCCTCAGTCAGTTCCAAAGCCTCGACCTAACAATGAAAGACATGGATATCAAAAATCAATAGAAAATTACCAGTTAGTACAGGCAAATTTTAAAACGGGAAGTAGAAATACTCTTGCTGGTATCACGATCACAGTTTCTGTCTTTTCACTCGATGATTGGCCCATGCTTTGGCTCTGTTTTGACCTCAAATGTAATAAGGTCATAATTGCACCATAGAAAGCAAATATTAAGTTTTCCTTTAAAATTGTTTTCAAAATTTGATACTGTTTAATTTCCTCAAAATAAGCAATTGATATATTGCATCACCAAATTATACTTGAGTATGTTAGTGTTATGTCTGTTGTCTCTAGAGTAAAGTTTCCTTTTGCTACTGATATTCTCAAGAAAACTCCTTGATTATTGTGAAACAGAACTAACAATTTCTTCAAATTGCTTCAAATTTCATATCTTCTTGTTTTTACCCTGTTCTATTTATCGAGATGTTATGGTTTCCAGAATGCCACCAAGGTTTTTTCCCATTTACATCCATAGAAATTTTTAGACCTCTAGTTTATTCTCAAAACATGAAGATCTGAAAATGTTGGTATTCTTGGTTGTGTGCAATTAGCTTTTGAAATAGGAGTTTTGTTGTGAGGTGGACAGGCGTGTCTTTTTGTATCAAGTTTGTATGTCGAAAGCCTTTATCCATTGTTGTCGTCCAATTGATTAGAAATGTATGTGTATATTAATTTAGTGGTTAGGTCCTTATTTAATAGGTGTAGGTCTAAAATAACTTCATAATTAGCTTCTGAAATATCTTATTTGCGCAGTTTGATGTCTTCATATCTTTATCTATATTAAATTTGATGTTTTACGTTAAGTTGATAATAATTTTAAAACAGTAGTTCGTCGACTGCTTCTGGTTTAAGGAAATTCGATTTTGAAAATGTGACATTTCCTTTTATTTTCACAGCCGAATATATTTTCTGAGCCCCTTACGGTTTATGATCGTTTTCTTCAAATGCTACTTGGCATGTCAAATTTACTGTGGCCCTGTAAATTTACATATTCTCTCATTAAGCGTATAACGCATTTGATAAGTATTCTTGAGCCCAGTTTTAAAAACTCGATGTTGGCACGTCTTTTGGTCAGAAATATTACCATGGATATGTAAGCCTAAAACACATAAATTGGAGAAACTCATCATCCAATCTTCTTCTCTCCATGTGATTTTTAACTTGTTTTATCCATTGTTGTAGTAGTCTTAAGAGTTTTTTTCTATAACGTAACTGCTAGTCTAATATTATCTTTGGTCAGCCACTGTCTTCCATATGTTTAACATGTCCATACTATTTAAATCGTAGTTACTCCACTTCCTTTGATATAGGTATTTCTATTCTCATTGTTGTTTATATCCTAAGAAGTTCTTCTGTGCCATTTACAGCCTTTACCTCAATCGTGTTGTTATTTTCCATATCTCTGAGTAAAATAAGAAACTTCCCTAAATTCGTCTTTTTGTACTTCTTTAATATTTTTTTGTCCTATACCGGCACATTCATTTTGCTATATTTACCTTAAGAATTTCAGTTAAAGACAGTCTTCTGCGAAATTCTACTCTCATTTCACAATCCTTGTACAGTGATTTTATTACAGCGAAATACTTACCATTTATGACTACTGTCAAGGACATCATACATTTTTTGTTAGAAGGACCGTGGTATTTGGTGTTCGAGGTCAATAAAGATAATAGGTGTTTCTTGAATGTTGAATGTTTGTTTTTCATTTATTTCTAAAATCCTTCCTAATCGATCTTTGATTAGTCATCCGTAGCTCGTTTCAGTGTTCCAATGGTAGTAGTATGACTAATGTCTCGATAATTTTTATAGACTGTTTTGACCCCATTTTGTGTGTTGAGGTTAAAAATGCCATTTTCCACTCCCTTAGTTGGTCTTTTAGGTCTCATAGGCATTTGTTGAAAATAATAATCTCTGGGTGTCAAATATTGGGTCTGTGATGTTTTTAAGTAGCACCACTGGAATTGCTCCATACCCCAATGATTTTCTGTTTTTCAGATATCTGAATAAATTATTTAGTTCCTTAACTGCTATTTCATGTATGTTTTCTTCAATAGTTATTTCAGTGTCCTGAGGATTTCTAAATTGAGTTCATTCTTGGTTTCTTTTCCTCAACTATTTACTGATTGCGACACTATTTTTGACTTTGTTGCTCGAATGTGATTATCAGTCTCCATATAGTCTCTTTCCCAAGCGTCGTTCTTAGCTCGTTTAATAAGTTCCATACCTCTATATTTACTCTGGCATATTGTTTTTTTTTCGTATACCAGGCTTTCAAGTGCCCCCAGAAGTCACAATATTTAATTTGTGTTTCGACATCTTCTAGTGATTCAAAGGCTTACACGTATAATGCCGAAGCTGGGTTTTTGTACATGTTTTTTACTGTTTCCTCTGTGAAATTTGTGGATATCACAGTATTCAAAAAGAAAATTTAATATTTTTAGGGTATGTGTTTCACACATATATATGAAACGTGATCCGTAGTCATTTATTATGTTGTCTCTGCGTCTACTCACAATTTTAGGTTACCAATATTCAAAATTTATGGACGTAAGGAGGTCCAATAACTGTGTTTGGAATTCGTCTATCGGGTTGAAGGCGGCGTCGTTAGTCGGGCATAAGCTGCAGTGATTACAAACTTGTAACTCCATACTTCCAATCCAATTATTATTAAGAGTTCATTTATTTCGTCCCAATTTTTTATATAATATTTTCGATCTTGGCTCTTCTGCTCTTTTCTATCCCACTATAAAAGTGTCAGTAAATTCGTTTCAGTTAATTTTTTTTATTTCTGTTGATGCCACTTATCCATTTTAAATTTAGAGAGCTTCTTAAAGATCTGACTTGAACATTAAAACTTCCAATAATTAATATTTTTTTCCGTAAGCGAGAACTTCTTCTTAAGCTTTTGTCCTTTACATAAGTTACTTTCTCTACAGCCCGAGAGCCCTCTCTGCCCCACCTATTGTTTATTTTCATTCGCTCGGCATATGTGATGGGCAAATGTGTGGAACCAAGTAAATATCTTTGGAATTATTAGAGATATCAAAATGAAATTTGGAAGGTGGATACTGCAGTAGATTGCCTATTTGTTTCCAATTTTTTTTTACAATTTTGAATTTTTTGTTTTACCGGAAGTAATGTCGATTTTAAAATTTACAATGAAACACCCTGTATAGTATTTTAGTTTCTGATGAAAAATTTTATTGCAAATATAAAAATATGGGGTTTGATATTGTTTACTTCAATACCTACCGAATATTAACAGGAAAGTAACTAAGAAAAAGAAAATTTCGATGGTAGCTCAAATTTCATTTACGCCCGATATAAACAAACCGCTCGGTAAGGATTTGTATTTCTATTGGCCAATAGGTGGCATTATACTGTCACAGCCAACTGCACTGCTGTTCCATAGTCGAATACACGTGCGTTTGTTTAAATCAGGCGCAAATTAATTCTGAATCAAGTTTAGTAGTCCATGAAATTCATTGCAGAAGTGACAGTAGTTGTCAAAATAAGTTATTAGTTTTTTTTATTTGAACGTAAAAAGATTGTATTGGTTTAATTTGATCGTAAAATGGCCGAATTAAGTGAAAGAGAAAGAATAGGAATATTAATGATGATTGGGTATGGGGAGAGGAAAAGGACGCATCAAGAAGTTTGTGACCTTTTTAACATAGTTCATCCGAATACACAAATATCCCGTTCAGTAGTGACGAAATCTTTGGAAAGGTACGACACAAGTGGAACAGTTAGCAATTTACCAAAAAGTGAACGGTTAAAAAGTGCAAGTAATGAAGGTGTAGCTCAAAATGTTGCTAAATTTTTGGAAGAAAATCCTTACTTATCCACCACCGACCTCGCCAATATGCATGGAATTAGCTGTCGTTCAGTAGGATGGATATTAAGGCAAGAAAAATATCATCCATACAAAATTCGCCTCGTTCAAGAACTCTCCGAAGACGATTTCGACAGATGTTTGCAATTTTGTGAAACGATGATGGATATTTGTAACCGTGATAATAATTTTATAAAAAATGTGTTGTTTTCAGACGAGGCTACATTTTGTTTAAATGGTACGGTTAATCGACATAACTGCCGCTACTACTCGCAAAGTAATCCTAATTGGGTACAAGAGGCTCATACACAACATCCCCAAAAATTGAACGTTTGGGTCGGCATTTATAACAACAGAATCGTGGGATTCTTCTCCCTACAAGAAACTTTAAACGGAGATAGGTATTTACAGCTC
Source organism: Octodonta nipae (assembly GCA_034190945.1). Lineage (NCBI taxonomy): Eukaryota > Metazoa > Arthropoda > Insecta > Coleoptera > Chrysomelidae > Octodonta > Octodonta nipae. The sequence goes on from CM067216.1 coordinate 178,146,641, forward strand.
TTGGAGACACAAGTTATTCCGGCATTGGAGGTAAATGGTCAATTACCAAATAATATCTGGTTTCAGCAGGATGAAGCACCACCCCATTACGCTGGCATTGTTCGAGATCATTTAGATAGGACATTTCCTCACAGATGGATTGGACGAAGGGGTACTTATGAATGGCCTGCACGAAGTCCCGATCTTAATCCACTAGACTATTTTCTGTGGGGTTACTTAAAGTCTAAGTTTTATGTTAATAGACCAAATAATTTGCAAGAATTAGCTGCAAGAATAACTCAAGACATCCAGAGAATTACACCAGAAGTAATAGCTACTGTTACCAGAGAATTTAAAAACCGACTTGCTTATTGTCAAGAAGTAAACGGTGCTCAGTTTGAACATCTAATACATTAAGTTTAGTTAAGTTACGTTTCAGTGTTTTGAAAATCACTTAGATTCAGTTAATAATTATGATTATGTATTTCTTTAATGGATATTAGATTTTTCCTTTCTTTAATTACTTTTGTGTTAATATCTCGGTAGGTATTGAAGTAGACAATATCAAAACCCGATATTTTTGAAATCCCAATAAAATGTTTCATCAGAAACTAAAATACTATATAGGGTGTTTCATTGCAAATTTTAAAATCGACATTACTTCCGGTAAAACAGGAAGTTCAAGATTGTAAAAAAATTGGAAACAAATAGGCAATCTACTGCAGTATCCACCTGTCAAATTTCATTTTGAGATCTCTAATAATTCCAGAGATATTTGCTTGGTTGCACACATTTGCCCATCACTGTTTAGTATTCAGTTTAATATCGTCTCTTTTTCATAGCGCTAATAATATGTAAACATATAAGAGATCATTAATGTGTCAATGAAAATTATTTTTAAAGGTAAATAATACAAATAATGATTATTGTCCAGTTACTTTCTTCTGCAAAGATCTTGAATCTATACCACTGGTAATAAAAAATTATCTAATTTCGTCACTCATTATTTTCAAAGATCTTATTAAAATATCCTTGCTTCAGCTAATAATCTTTCTTACTCTGGAAATTTCATGATTTAATTTCATATTTCAAAAAGTCACACATTACTTTTAAGAATCTCAAGGTAAATATTTCATCATCTCTTATTAAAACTTTACGCCAACATCGACTCCAATTACACCCTCAACGTATCAGATTATCCAAACCAAGAGAAAGTCAAGCGCACTTATCTCATTAATTTTCACGAATTATAATACTGACAATAATTAAAAAGAAGTCATTACCAAGGCTGAGTTGCTGGCATATTCTTAGATAATGAAAGTTTGTTATAATCTTATGTACTACTTATATAAGCTGCATCAGACATTTAAAAAGGTTCTTGTATAGTTAAGTAAGAACAACTTGTGTAACATATTTAACTACCCTTGGTGGGTGTGTGGCAGGACGATATTCACCAGCTATCAACTGGAGGAGCTCGAGAAGGCGTTCAAAGACGCGCACTACCCCGACGTCTACGCTAGGGAGATGTTGAGTTTGAAGACAGATCTACCAGAAGACAGAATACAGGTAAGAACATTTTCGTATTTATTTGATGTTGTATTATTAGATATTCTGATAGAAACTAAACTTGAAAATTTTAATTTCAACTTGTAAACTGCAATAATTATAGTTGTTTTCTGAAGGATACTTGTAGCATATTTTTCAATGTCTAAGTGTTTATTGGGAAATAACAGCACACTTTAAAGGAAATTGCTGTATATTCCAAACGTTACGGGGTCTAGATCAGACCCCGTTGTCAATGGCTAAGAAACTACGGATTAAAAAGGTACAATTCCAAGATGTAAATTTAAATATTTGACAATGTTTATTATTTGATTTTTGACGTGTTAACTAAGAGAATTTTATTTGAGAAATAATATACATCAATGGTAGCACAGAAATTTCTAAAGATCATATAATCATAAAGTTCCTTTCAAATTGGAAGAATTTGAAAGGGAGATCTTCAGAACTTTATGTGGCGCTCCTAGGTGCGACTTTCTTATATGATAGTGCATTCGCCAAAAAAGCGACCAAAGAACTTTGTTGATTCAGTGATCCCATTAAAATCATAAGGGAAAACCTAGGAAAAACCTTATGAACTATCCCGATATTGGGTTTTTGACAAGGACATGACCATTACCAATTTCTTCCTTAATCATCGGCAACCAGGAACGACTGAATTCTACGGAGGTCCTAAATACAATCGTTTTCATTTAACAAAATTAAAGCAGACTCTTTTAGTTTTCTTTTGGTGTTGTGTTCTTCTTTGTGTAATATAATAATTTTGAAACTGTATTTTATGACCAAGGTCCCACGCATGTTCACAAATTTTGGATTTTTCAAATTGTCGTTTTTTTATGTAATTTTTGTGTTCATTTATTCAAACTATCAGAGGTCTAGCAAGTTTTGACATTGTGAATCTATACAATAATGTTCCGGTCATCAAAACACTTCCCATAGTAAAAGAACGATTAGAACAAGATTCTTTACTAAATCAACGTACTCAATTGTCCATTAATACAATAATGGAACTACTAACATTTTGTACAATGACAACATATTTTCAACTTAATGATGACTTCTACCAACAAGATTTTGGCATGGCAATGGGTTCCTGTTTGTCTCCCGCTTTAAGCAACATTTTTATGGAAAAATTTGAAGAACAAACAATTTTCTCAAAACAGATTAAACCTTTGGTTTGGTGGCGTTATGTTGGTGACATATTCGTTATTTGGGAACATAATCTTGGGGATTTACATGCATTACTTAACGACATAAACGCCGAACACAGAACCAACTATTCAGTTTACACTAGAGCTTGAACAGAATAACAAATTACCATTCTTAGATATTTTAATAACCAACGTAACAGTGCGGTAATTTTAGTCACTGACATTTGAAACAGAAGTTTACAGAAAACCAACTCATACTAACAGGTATCTCAACTTTAAGTCTAATCATCCAAGTTCAGTAAAAAGAGATATCGGCTCCTTAAATCTCTATATGACAGAGCAAAAACCAACTGTTCTAATGTTTGTATCAATAACTTCAATGAAGAAAAAACGTTTATAAAAAATATACATTCTGCCAATCATTACCCAAATAAATTTTCCCATTAATAACGAGTTAAACTTCTGGAATTGTCACCAAACAATCCCGGCCTAACAACCAACATCAAACTTCACCAAGTGACAACACTGACTCCCAAGATAATCACATTAATACAATAACTATACCATACATTCAGGGTCTATAGACAGGGTGTTTAGTTAAGACTAAAAAGAGTGGGAAACAGTTGCATATAATATCAAAACATCATTTAAAACAAGAAATAGGACACTAAAATCGGCAGCCGTATTATATTAAAAACCAAACGGTTGGAAATAACACAACTGAAAATACAAAAAAATGCATTTATAAAATCCCGTGTAAATGTAATAAATTATATATTGGAGAAACCTCTAGACCTCTGAATGTTCGAATAAACGAACACAAAAATTACAAAAAATAACGACAATTTGAAAAATCCAAAATTTGTGAACATGCTTGGGACCTTAGTCATAAAATACAGTTTCAAAATTCAGTTATATTACACAAAGAAGAACACAACACCAAAAGAAAACTAAAAGAGTCTGCTTTAATTTTGTTAAATGAAAACGATTGTATCGTTCCTGGTTGCCGATGATTAAGGAAGAAATTGCTAATGGTCATGTCGTTGTGAACAACCCAATATCCGGATAGTTCATGAGGTTTTTCCTAGGTTTTTCCCTTATGATTTTAATAGGATCACTGAATCAACAAAGTTCTTTGGTCGCATTTTTGGCGAATGCACTATCTTATAAGAAAGTCGCACCTAGGAGCGCCACATAAAGTTCTGAAGATCTCCCTTTCAAATTCTTCCAATTTGAAAGGAACTTTATGATTATATGATCTTTAGAAATTTCTGTGCTACCCTGTATATTACAAATAAAATTCTCTTAGTTACGTCAAAAATCAAATAATAAACATTGTCAAATATTTAAATTTACATCTTGGAATTGTACCTTTTTAATCCGTAGTTTCTTAGCCATTGACAACGGGGTCTGATCTAGACCCCAAAACGTTTGGAATATACAGCAATTTCCTTTAAAGTGTGGTGTTATTTCCCAATAAACACTTAGACATGCAATAATTATAGTACAGCTTCCTTATGAATAAGGTTAAAATGCTTTTTTGATTTGTTACAATGGCAACATTTTTTAACTTATTACAGCTGAAGAGATCACAAAAAATTGATTATGGCTCTGTAAGAACGTTTCCAGCTGTAGAAAAAAAATTGCAGTTGTGATTTATTAATTGCAATTTAGAACAAATCTTTACTCGAACTGAAGACTGTTAAACTGAAACAGGTAATGTGATTTCATTTGAGAAATAAATAACATCAATGGTAACATAACTAGTAAAATTAAATAACTTACCTGGATCCAAAACATACTTCATATTTTATAGAGCGTTTATTTTGTCGATCTTTTTTTTAAGTTACATGTTTAGGTGGTATATATGCATTAATGGTGATAAATAATAATGATGAATGAACGAATGATGATTTATTTTCAGAAATTTGTAATTATGCGATAACATACAAAAAGTAATCGATATTTTGTATCCGTCTTTAAGTACTTTTGATAATTTGATAGAATACTACCTGGCCTTTAGAATCAGTATTAGGTATTTAATCGCTCAGCCCGAACCTAATCTAATTTCACAAGAAAACTTATATTTAAATTTTTAATGTTTGATTGAAACCTTTCTTTAGGGAGCATAACATCCAAATCAGATTTTAGGCATTAGTGAGTAGGTATAATGCATATATTTTGTATGTTATTTACATTGAGGTACATAAATAAGTAATTCTATCATTACATATAATTATATAATCCTTGGGTGAATGAGCTTCGCTTATGATTTCAAATTCTCTTCAGCTACGTATGTAGGTGGTATATATGCATTAATTGTGTAATGGATGATTACTTCGTAATGTTAAAAAAGAATATGAAAGTTTCCTGCAGTTTTCACAATTATGCATAGGAAACTAGTATTAATACCGTTATTATCATTGAAGTTAACTGAAATATTAATTAGTGGAGCTTTATTTGTACATCCTTCAATTAAAGCAAATAACTACATTAAATTGTAATGGTGGTTAAAGTGATATCTTTCGTCCCACAAGGTGAAAATAAAGGCTGATGTATTTGACAGGTTAGGACAAAAATGATACTCATATTAGATTTAAAGTAATTAATATACTGATAATTAATAAAATTAATATTAGTAATACAAAATTCAAATTTAATTAATTTATTATGACTATGGTTTTATCAGTCATTGCCTTTTTTACTACAATTTGTGATCTAAATCATGTTGGCTATTCATCTTTCGACTGACAGATATATGAAAGTTAATTTATAAGATCTTTACGAAATCTGTACAAAAATTGTATGTAATACTCGTATTACTGAATGATGTACAGTTGGTACAAATAAAATATAAAATTCAGTATACAAAGATTTATTTGAACTCAATTTTCATCCTTAGTCTGGTCACGGTACATTATATACAACTGAATTTAAAAAGTAACACTCGTTTTATTTAATTTTATATCTTTTAGTTATTGTCTTAAAAACACAAACACATAATTTAGCACATTTTAAATAAATTTTGAACTTTTTATTCATTTCGTTGATCTAATACGCTTTTGACGAGATTGGATACAAGGCTTTGGATAACTTAAATAAATTCTCCAAAAATGATTTACTGCACATATGGCTCCCACATATTCCATGGCATTAATGCTTTTTGCTCCATCCTTTATTGATAAAATGTTATACATGTTAATTAAAATCATTATACTGATAGTTCACTTTAAGTTTACTACTAATACTAAATTAGTAAGTTACATTGAAAATATTGTATTCACGTTATAGGTAAACAAACAAAGTGTTTTTTTTTTTCGAATATGAAAAGGCCTATGGTAGTTACTCAATACTTTACAAAAAGTAATGGATATTTTGGATGGGTTAAATTAGGTCTTTACATCAATACTAGTTAATCGCTCAATCCGAATGTACCTTAATTTCACATTTATACCTACATGCAATTTTTTAGTGTTTGTAATATGATGGTTATGGACCACATTTTAGACATTATCCTGTATAAAGGCATATACTTTTTTTTCGACGTCTTATATATTTAACTATAGTACATGTAACGAAGTCTGTGTAAAAACTATATTTATTGCCGATCTAATGATTACTAAATTACAACATTTACGTAACTAATATTCATAAGCAAATAGTTCATTAACCGAAAAAGATGCGTTTTTAAATCTATAAGCACATAAACAAAACAGTAAAAATTTTATAAACCAAAATATGCCTGCAGATGAATTTTCTCAAAAATGTAAACTCCTAAATTTGGTAATTTGGTAAAATAGTTCAGTTCGTTTTTGAGAAACGCTCAACATATATATATATATATAAAGATTGCTTGTTTAATGGTCTTATATTAGCCGTTATCCTGTTTGTTACTAATACTCTTTTAACTTAATTTCACTGATGTTAACTAAATCTTATGTTAGAATAAGATCTTCTTAAATTTACCGATTTGTTTTAAATTTATAACTTGTAAAAATTGCAATTATCTTTCAGGTCAATATAAAATATAATAAAATGTTAAAATAATAAAAAGCAGAGCTGCCAGCATAATTTATAAATGACATACAAAATATTATTAACCAAATTTTCTTCAAAATGCAAATGATTAATGCCTTGGAATTTATAAAATAAACTTTAAAAGGAAATATCTGGATGAATTATATATACCGTACAATCAGTTGAACTCTTTATTTCCAACAACTGAACATTTATCCAGACCGGCATTATCACCTAATTTGATTTTTGATCACTAAAATGCTATTTTTAAATAAATAGTTCTCCAAAGAGGTAAGCGATTATTTTGTAACGTTATTTTAATGTAACCATCACATATGGCAATAGTTATAATGGAAATGGCTTTGATTCCAATTGTTTCTAGCTCGTATACTAACAATTGACTCATCTACTAATCCAAGAAAAGATCAGTAAAATTAAGAAACAGCTAAAATTACATTAATGAGCAACTTGTGTTCGAATAAAATTTGTGGTGTTACTAACTGGCTCAACAGGCAGTTTAACCCTTTCCGGAGGTAGTGTGATGAGATTGATGTCCCTGTATAACAGCAAGTAGTGCAAATATTGAGTGAATTAACGAAATAATATAGACTTTATATGTTAAAATCGAACGGAAGGGCAATCAATATATTATTGTTAATGATTCGCAATCGATCGACTTGTTCAGTCGCGGTAACGACTATTAATACTGCTACCAAGAAATTACTAGGTATGATAGTAATCAAAATAACTACAATTATTTCTAAAAATACACAAAATTATTGTTGAAATAATTCATAGAGGTAGCAAAAATTTATAGATGAAGTTTTAACCAATCCTTTAAAGACCCACAGTCTCCATGCACCAGTGGTTTCAAGTCACGAAGAACTACTCACTAAATACAAATATAAAAATGCAAAATTAAACATCACAAGCAAGCACAATAAAACTCGTCTGGTTCATATAAAACAGCTATTTAGTTTCTCCTTTGTCTCAGGGAGAATGCAAATAATGTCTTCCTCAAGTGGAGATCAAGTTCTATGTCGCTGAGGCAAAACTCCCAGAAAGTGACAAAATACAAATTTACTTTTAATTTAAATTTGGATCGGTTTGCTTTAAAGCTTTCAATCCCTTAAAGATATAAAACGTTCATGTACTTGCTCAAAAACATCGCTTTTTATAGTACCAAGAGATTCGTGACATCCCTGAGGGTGACACAGACAAACGTCAATGACTGCTAAAGAGACATCCTTTAAGAGTATAGAAAAAAAATACTATTGCAAACAAAACTGATTATTAGCCTGAGCCGAACAAGAAAACAAACAACTTTTTTTTAATGGTATCTCCGTTTCACGTTGGATTAGCCGGATCAAATTTCCCCAAATAGGCTGTCTTATCTACTTGAAACTCAATGGATAATACTAGTAAATCTAGAGCTCTATCCAAATATACATACCATGTGTACACTCAGCTCAGAATCAGTCAAAAACAGTCCAGTATTATAAATGCGAAATACGTTGAACTGAACTAGTTATTTAACATATGGCCCAATTTCCTTTATTGTTGATTAGTGTATGTTAGGTACAACCAGCAAATGTAGAACTATGCTGAAGCCAGGTTATTCCGACTGAAACTTTAGGAAAGTGAGACTAACTCTGAACGATAATTAATTCAATTGGAGCTCTCCAGCAATAGTAAGTACACTTAGGTATTGTGGAACTACCGGTTGGTTTTTTTTACTCTTTTTTCTGAGTATTAAAAATAATTGCTGCATTTTCCATTTCCAAATCTTCATTATCAATTTGCAGTATTGAGACAATATAATTCAAGCATTATTTAAAACCGTTAAAAATTTAACGGAATTTCCACTCACTCAGTATTGAGGTCTGCTCCAATCAAAAATATTTAGTATGGTATTTCATTTGTAGCCATTAACTGTAAGTCAATCGTGGCCGTTTTGTCACTAGTTTTATTTACAAATTAGATAGCCTAAATAAATGAGCACTTATGATTTGGGTAATTTCTATCAATTTTTAAATTCTTTTGGGGAACATTCATTGGTTAGTCATAATTATATATTTTTTGCAACAGGCGATTTTTGATAAATTGATGACATTGATGACAGATGTGTACAGTTTTATTTCTTATTTATATTCTAGTTTATGGAACACAATGATCTATCAACATACATCGATGTTATTTGTTGTAACATAACATTATTTCTTCCTATTTATTCATTGTTTAAAAGTGAAACAAAAGTATTTGTCTATTTTATTTTAAACAATAAATGTTTTTATGTCTCCACTGTGGCAAGCAAATACTTACCTGAAGGTGGTAGCCAACGAAATTTGAAACTTGGAGTTTTCTTTGACTTATACCCGTTGATTTGTTCTTACAATGTTTTGATAGCGATGAATCTGCCACCGAAACCAATAAATTCAAAGATGTCGAAGCACAAGGAAACTTTGGCTCTATCTTTAACACAAAAGCTTATATTTGGAATGGTACACTAATTTATTTTTTGTGACTTATTTTGTTAGAAATTACAGTTACTGTCTGCCTGTCTGATTTTAGTAAAATTGCAGGCCCTACAAAACTCAATCTTCAAAGTAATCCAGAGAAAAAACTATATCAAAAAGCAAATGTTTTCGACATACGAACCTTATTCAAATTCCGAACTCTCATGGGTACATGATAACCAGTAAAATACACATAAAAATATAACGTGAATAAGCAGAAATGTACCGAATACGAGAATAACAACAAAATAGATGTACAAGTAACCTTTCCCGGAAAAGAAAATCTGAAAATCTTTAAATTGTACATTGATCCTAAAATTCATAATAATCTTTCCAACACATTATAAAACCAAAATAAAATAAATTAATTTAAAACAGAACTGTTTTGTTTTACAAAATAACTCAACATTAAATTTTTCAGAATTAAATGAAATATCACTAACTTCCCGGAGTCCTACTGTTAACACAAATTATGTTTGTGTTATTTACATTTATTTTCTTGTATTCTCTAGTAAAAATAAATAAATATCAAACTAAATATTGTACTCGGAGCTGAGTTAGCTAGCTGTCTCATAAAAAAGACAACCACTCATGGTTAGGTCTGCACGAGTTGCCTCTGGCCTTAGTCTAAATAAATGAAAAACAAATGTATGAGTTTTCACGAAATATGTTTCTTTTCTTTTTTCTTCATGTATATAAGTTAAGCGTTATTTCTGCAACGATTCCTGAGATGCACAACTTTTGCTGTTCGTCAATTAAATTTGACAGTGATATACAGTAATTGACAACGACTCCAGACTTGGTGTTGAGACGGCTCCACGGCAGATAATTAGATACAATATACAATAAAACTGTTTGTATCCACGAAGGCTGGTTGATCATATTATAGAGATTTCTTTGAGTCAGATCATCGGTGAGGAAGATTATGTAAAAGGCAACCAGTATCCCACAAATTATTGGAAATTTTCCCTAGGTACTATACGTTGTGTCCATTAAACAATTTTAACACTTATATCTTACAGTAAAGAAGTGAGTGAATCTAGGAATAATAAATAAATTTCGAATTAATTAGCGATTTTGACTTGCATTTTTCTCATAAATTCAACTATATTTGTATGCTTTAATACTGGGCTGAAACTAATTGAGTCGAAAGTTAACAAAATATATGTTTAAATTGGTCTAATAGCATCTTTACTCTGACATTCTTTAGAAATAAATAGTAATAACTTGATTAAAATCTATAACTGCAACTTTCATTATGTTTTGAGATGTTTGAAAAGATGTATTAAACTTCTTTAATCCACTTCACTTAATATATTAACATTATTCATAAAATCTTTGATATTACCATAAAATGGATACCTGTTTAATTCCTAACTTTAAACTTGCCTTGTGGGATGGCAAGGCCTTTGATCATGACTTCCTTTAGTTTTAAATAATAAGCCGGTGGATAATAATTGTGCTGAAATGGCGAGAGGAATCTGGAAATGTTGGTTTCTGACACTCTAAGTGAAGCACCTAACAATCCCTTTTTCATTGCTAAACAAATGACATTTTCAACATCAACGGGACCAGAAAGTAAATTGTTCAACTGATAATCCTCCGCTATGTTTAAAAAGTTGAACTTAAAGCAACATTCATTTTCATATCAGTCCAAATTTCTTTATCCACAATTTTTAAAGTTTGAAGAAATTTTATAATTACCTTCTACCCTATTTTTTTGAAGAAGAAACAATACCTGGCAAGACGAATTGATGTTCAATAAAATTGGTAGGCAGCCTTGTTAATTGAGCCTCTTTTATTTTCCGATAAAGGATTTTACTTTACTCTTTTATAATGCTCTATAGTTGGTTTGGTTTGAAGATGACGGCGCAATTTGCCATACACTGCGCATAATTTCGCGCCTAAAACCTGTGAGCATGGCTCTACGGTAGTGGCTATTATACTTATGTATTAAAACTGCCTGTGAAGGTTGGAAAACCTAGCCGATAATTGACTTCCAGGTTCTGCTTCGTTCGACACCCATGAGCCCGTTTGCCCAAAATAAAAGCCATAAAATTCCCTTAGAAACATATGAAAGAAATTGGTGATCCATCATCACTAATCAGTACACTTTGCCACTTTTTATTCTGAACAGATTCTATCCAGGTTCCTCGAATACAACTATCCATTTGATTCTGTAGTTTATCTGCAGGACTGTATTTTCTACACCAGCTCTTGGCATCTGTTCTGCAACTTATTGTCTCTTTCGTAAGCCTGTATGTGAATGAGATTTCAAGTATTAGTATTATTCTTTCCAAATTTTCTGAGTAATTGGTTTTTTTATTTTTTAGTAAGGGTTAGTTTCAGACATCTCGCTTTTCATGTCTAAATGAATTTCCTACAGTTTCCAGGAACTACTATCGAGGACCCCGTTCGTGTGGCACTCTCGCATTTTTGTTGACTTCTGCTATTTGGAATTCTTCATCAAGATACTTACAGGAAGTCACTTATACTAATTCAGGTTCTGCTATATGGTTGCGACCGCTTGCTATGAGACCGGATATAAACTGAGTTTCCAAAGAATTCACCTTCACCACAGCACTTTCTGATGCTGGGTAGAGTTTTTCAACGTCTTTGCTGTATTAATTACATGGTCCAATCTCGAAACTATCAGGTAAATCTTATATAGCTTATGATACCTATATTCCGTTAATAAACCAAGCCTTTGAAAATGGTAAAAACTGAACTAAAAATGGAAGAGAATACAACAAAAAAGAAAGGAAAATAATGTACGGGCGTTGGGGTCCGGAAGTGGGAGTTTAAGGCCCGGCTGTTCAATACGAGATTATTAAATTCATTGTACAATTCGAGATGAAGAGTTAATCCTTAGTTAACGCTGGTTCAAAATAATCATTCGATATTCATACATTAAACGGAAATTAAGAACTAATTTGACGTTTAGAACGTTACTTTGACAGGTTAAATTTAACATATCAAATTATGAATTATATGGTAGATTGTAAAAAATACGTTCTTAGATTTGTTTATTAACAAACAAATGTGCTATTTGAAAAAGTTGTTATGGCTGATTGAATAGAAGAAATAACAGACGATGAACAAATTCTGGAACTAGTACAAATTGTTGAACCCTTAAGGAAGACACCGAATTCGAGAAAACCATTTTGAAAAATGGACTGAAAGAGATTCGGATTCCGAAAGATGTTATCATTGATTTAGTAATGAATGACATAAAAAATCCCACTGACAGGAATCAGAGTGTGAGTGTACAAGATATGGTACTACTAAGTTTAAGATTTTATGCTACTGGCAGTATGACGCCTCTGACTGCATTGGCATTGAGAAGTCAACAGGATGTAGGATTATCTATAATTAGTATCATGCTTTATAAAAATTTATTAGATATACCTAATAGTGAAAATGATATCAGACAAAAGATTGCCACTTTCTATACCATTAGTAGATTTCCACAATACATTAGTGCTGTTGATTGTAACCATATTCGAATACAATCACCTGATGGTGAAAATACTGAAATATTTCGTAACAGGAAAGAAAATTTATTTTTGGTTTATACTTATATACTTGAGTGACCTACGGAAAAATTTAGCCCATTAAAAGGTATTTTATAGAGAAATTGGTAAGGTGCTATAAGGGTCTGGGCCTAAAAATTTAATTTTCGAATTCGAGTTTCTTACCTTTCTTTGCATTTTCTGAGAACATTTACCATAGTAATATACACTTTTCTATACCATGAGAAAGTAGATATTTAACGAACAGACCTTTTTTAAAAAAGCAAATATTTTGAGGTAAGAATTTTCGATTGAAAATTAGGATGCTTTTCGGTATTGTGTCAAAATAAGGTGAAAAAAATTATATTTTAAATCATAAAAATTATAGTGTGTTTAGGACATAAAAAGGGTAGATTTAACCACATTTCTTGAATTTGCAAAAGATAAAAACAAAAAACCACAAACTTGGTTTTTATGCAATTTTTCACACATATTTTGAGATGTGAAAAAAGTGTAAACACAAAAGTTGAATATCATTTTACTATCTACAACTTTGCCATTTAACTTTTTTCCACAGCAGTTGTAGTTTTGCCGAAAATCGAGATAAACCGTTTTTTACATTTAAAAGCTTTTATACTGTGAATGTTAATATCTCAGTTACTACTTGGTATGGTCCACGTCACTGGCTGTATTTCATTTCTCAAATAATATAATGACTTCATTCGTCACTATTTCTATTTATCGATATGTATCGGCCTTCATTTATTAAGCTTCTGGTTTGGTTGTGCTCTTTGAATTTATTATCTTGTAGATGTTTATTTTTCCTGCATGTAGTTACCGCGAAGTCACTGAAGCTCTCTGTATACAGATTACGTGTTCAATGTTGTAGATTATGGTGTCTCTCTTGATACATTTGGATATATCTGTTTAGTTTCCTCCATGGTAGCATTATTCTTATATATTTCTCTGTGCTTAGTTCTCTTTCTTGGTATTTTTTGTGCATATTTAATCACTTTTTTGTGACTTCTTTTATTGCAGTATATATTGGCGTGTCCAGTTCGTCGATGTTCTAGTATTCAAAGTTCTCTATATTTACCTACCAGTTGTGATTTGAGTTCATAGTATTCTTCTGTTGTCATTTTGTCTCTAATTTTTCTTATCATCGTATTCTTTCATTAACCATTTTTTAGCACCGACAGTGTTTTCTACTGTTGATTTTAAATTCAATTTCGTTCAGTCTGCTTCTTTAGGATTTTTTTATACCCACTTACGTAGTTCAAATTTATTTTAAACAAGGAATTCATTGAGTACAATTCTTGATGCACATAAATATTTTGGTGGATCAAAAATCGGATAGCATATTTTCCGTAATATTTCTTGTCCCATATCGATGTGGACGGAAGGCATTAGTTGTATGCGTTTTAATTTACTCATATATCTCTAGAAAATCACTACTGATTTATTATGGTGTGGTGATCGCATTCACTACTTTTTCCACACAATATGCAGGAAATAATATCAGGCCTATTGTGAAGATATGTACTATCAGATACTATTGCTTTTAAGATATAAAACATTTAAAAAAAATATCACCGACATCCACCTATAACTAAAAAGCTAAAAATAATCATAACAAAATACAACTCTAGCAAATAAATAACATATTCAATATTATTAGGTACCTACCCAGGAAGTAAAAAATGTAAACATTAAAAGGTGCTCATTCTGTACAAATTAATTACCTACCAATCTAGTATATTTTTGAAGTCGGTGCCAAGCAAATCTAAAATTCTTCATTGCGTACTTATCTACCACTTCATCAAACTTGATTGTTGCTTGACACCGACTTCAAAAATATATTAGATTGGTAGGTAATTAATTTGTACAGAATGAGCACCTTTTAATGTTTACATTTTTTACTTCCTGGGTAGGTACCAAACAACATTGAATGTGTTATTTATTTGCTAGAGTTGTATTTTGTTATAATTATTTTTAGCTTTTTAGTTATAGGTGGAAGTCGGTTATATATATTTTTTAAATGTTTTATTTTCAACTTTTTAGTTTTTCTGAACTCATGTAGTTTTCATTCATTATTTTTTATTTTGTATGTATAACCTTAATAGATAGAACCAGGTGACATCGAAAGCCTCAACATTAAACATTGATACATTTTCATTTAAATTAACAGGTAAATGTTTACCAACAAAATGTACTAGTACGCGTTGACTTAATAAGCCCAAAATATATATATGCCTTATGGACCACGCCAAGTAACCTTCTTTCAACTTTTTTTGACAACTCTGTATAACTATAGATAATTCCACTTCGCTCTATGTACCAACCATCCTGTACATACAACTGTCCACGGACAAGCTTAAATTTGTTAGCTGCCTTCTGTAAACTATAAGACCATCCATCCCATATTTACGGAGTCAAATTCGTCCTATATTTCAACCATAGTATATAACTCCTTGTGGGCTACCCCATAAATTATTTCATTTTTAACATGTTATATTATCGCTCAGTGTAACATTAATTCCTCTCCACACTTTATGCAACTTCTTATGGGCTAAATATTTTTTTAATCACACTGTATAAATATAATTTAACTCCAGCATATATTTCAGCCATCCTGGATATGATTTGTTTACGTCCACATCATATAACAGTTTTTTAATTACCCTATATAATTTTAGTTCCACATTTTTTTCAACATATTTGTACCACCAAACGTCCACTCCACCCTATATTCCAACCATTCTCCGTCCTATATTTTAGTCATTATATAAATGCAACTCCTTCTATCACTTTACTTTGTGATTTTGTTTGCTATAACTAAACACCCTGTTTATAAAGGCAGCAAATAGCATGTTAGAGTTTGACATGTGTTGTCACTGAATTTTCTATTAGGCCGGGAGAATGTGACAACCAAAAGTACCGTCTTCGCAAAATGGAAAAATTTGCATTTAAATAGGTATTTGCCTGGTATACAAACAAAACGAGCTTGGTAGTCATTGATTTAAGGAACCGAAAATACTATGCTTTACTACCTATATGCTTGAGATGTACAACGAAAATTTTCTAATTCGCAATTAAAACTTCCAGTGCTTAAAATTCCCGCACTATTACGTTGGAATTAAAATTTTTATGAGGAAATGTACCTTATGTCAATTCGATGAAATTTTTGATGAGAATTTTGGAATTTTCGGCGATTTTCTGCAAAACTGCAAGTTGTACGTAGCAGAAAAGTATATGAGATCACCTAGGGATCTTCCTTAATAGATTACACTTTAAGAAACTATACACATCCATAAGGAGTTTTCGAAAAATCGACGAATATGTTAGGGATATTGGTCGATTTCCATGCATGTGTTCTTTCACATATTTCATGGCTTTACGAATAGAATTCTTGTCCAAGATTTGAAGTTTCACCAATCCGGATATATACTCTATTAAACAAGACCATATTCATCCAAAACGGTTCACCACAGGAAAAGAAATCAGGTAACATACATACAAAACAAAATACGCGACGAATTGATAACCTCCTCCTTTTTGGAAGTAGGTTAATAAAAGAAATGACATCACAAGAAATTTAAAAAATTTAGTATTTGAAATGTCCATGTATTTATTGATATTAGACAGGTTATCGCTACAATCAGCTATTCGGCCATAGAAAGTGTTTACCAAAGTCGACAACAATGTGTATTTACTTTATATCAAAGTTCTAATGACTACTTCAGATGGACAAATGTAAATGCATTATGATTGTATTGAATGTATGTATATGGAAAAAATACTTAAATATCTGACACGAAACTAAAGTTGGACGTCTGTAACACGAAAAATTTATGTCATTCTTAGATAATTAAACGCGGGTTAAATAACGCTAAGGGAAAAGATAAACAGGCGACAACTCCCACCTAGAAACGATATATCGTTTTACGTTCAAAGCTTGTAAGGTCTTGAAAGGCTAGTAGAATTCTCTTTAGATTCAGAAAGAGATTATCACATTACTGTAATGTAAATCTGTCAAAGTCAAAGCAGTTCCCAATAAATTAATAAATGAGGACAAGAGCGTACCCAGCGTTTGGTTTGGGAATGCCCAAATCAGAAACAAAGTTGTTCTAGAGAGGGGCAAATCATAAAAAAATTGTCCTAAAGAAAAGGAGAAATCGGAAAAAAATGACTTAGGGTGATGGGGTGGGGGGCAAATCAGCAAATTTATGGGAGCAGGTTTTTCAAGTCAAGGGGGGCAGCTGCCCCTCCCTCGGTACACCCATGATTGGGGACAAAAGAATTTGCACAGACGACTATAATTAGCAAATGAGTTTTTTAATGTACAATGTACTATAAATTAAAAAACGGGGATAATAAATTATATAATTTAAGTTGATTTCTTCAATAAATTTTCTTTTACCTCTTTAAAGGACTAGGATCTTATTTCCTTTATGAATGCTGGTAACCACAGCAGTTCCTAATGTTTTATAAAATAAGTGTTGTTAGTAGATTTCTAGTTAATAAATTAATTAAAGAGAAGTATGGGTAGGCCAGAGAAAACATAGGATATCCCAATTCACAATACCTGAACCGAAGGAGAAGATGTATTATAAATATTGACACAGCGAAAATCAACTAAAAGAGGCGACGTTTTAAGACACTAAGAATGACGAAATATAAAATTCTAGTGGATTTGATATATTTACATGGTCCGCCACTGAAATTGGCTCCACTTATGCTCAGAGGAACAAAATTATGAAAGAGTTGGTGTTGCATTATGCGTTACCTTATAAAATTGATTAATGTTCTGAGGCACTCACCTTTTCAATTTTAGAAAATTCAAATAATTGATGATTTGAAAGTCTCAGCAGACAATTGATGGGACTTGGTGCAAATTCGTTTTTTCATCATTCGTTTATTTATATACTGAATATACAAACAAACATAATAATTGATATAGGAATGAAAAAACCCAAGGAAGCAGCATAAAAGCCATTATATTCTTTTACAACAGTTTGCTAGATTTTCAAAAAAAACTTACAGAAAAAAATTGCTTTTTCAAAAATTTCCACTCAAATACGAACCCTCTAGGAATGGGTACCAAGTAGGGGTTTTGTCATTATAACAAATTTTCATAACGTGTTTTATTTCAAGGAATTTTCCGCGGGAAATAAAATCAGTGTCATTTCATTGCCTACTACCATTGTTTAACAAGGGTATTTGTTTTAATTGAACTCTTTTACTTATCTGTAACAAGAATTGCGACAAACTCTGAAATTTACAGCAAAAGATGTGTTTAATTCCACAATTTTGACAAAATTCGAATTTTAAATTAATGTTTCTCTTTCGCTCATTGCCTACATAAAACTGAAAGATCGTTCAAGACGTTTCTGAAACATTTTACAAGGAATGAGCAAGTTGAACAAAACAAACAGTGGTGAAATGTGCAAGGTTTGAAGAAGCAGTTATAAGAAACTGCAAAAGTTACCACCATTGTTATGATATACGTATCTCTCCTACGGCTATACAATTTTAGCGGAGGAAAATTTCAATTCACAATGGCATATCTCATGACAAACCTTTTGAAGGATATTATGTTTTACAAATACTATTCATGCGTTCACTCCAAACTTCAACCATACAATATAAAAACCGGCTAGTTTTCAACAAACAATACGTGAAAACAGAAAAATCGTTATAATGTGTAGCTCCCTAATTTTTATACCAACCACTAGTTAGTGAATTTACTGTGATGATGCTTTAAATTCGGCTAGTGATGGTCCAATTTAGATTGATATAAATATATAAGAATGATTCTTATATTTCCCATTTTTAAGATCCATTAATGAAACTGACACGACCGTTTAGTTTAAATTTATAACTCAAAATTTCCTCTCTGAAATCTTTTTTTTTTCTTAGACGAGAATCTATTAGTGTTCAAATAAACTATCAAATTGACGTTATGTACACATATAGTTTCGACCATAAAACAGAAGGTTTCCATATAAACTATTTTTTTCTCCATAAAACAATTTTATTACTGGTATAAAGGGTTTTGACTATAACAATATGAAGTTTCAATAACGGGTATTTCAATTTAAATTGTCCGCCATGTCTAATAGCATAACAACACGTAATTATAACAGATTATAGATGACAGATTAAAACTTGGCAGATGGAAGTCAGTAAACATGCAGCAACACACGGGTCTTGATTAGTAAACATTATTATCAAAAAGGTGACAGTTTGATTGCCACTACTCGTAAACTTCTTCCAATGTTCGGTCGACAGAATTCATCTACTGTGAAAAGAAGAATCGAAAGTACTCGTTCAGCTACTGATGTGAAACACACGACACGAGCTCATAGAGGTGGTCCACAGCAAAATATCAACATAGTTACAGAGAGAGTCCACCGACGTCGATTTGTCATCGTGCACAAGAATGGAACATTACAACAACCTCTCTCCAGCATTTCCTCACTAAAGTTTTACATCTACACACAACTGTTGCCGACAGACCTTGCAAAGCCAATGGAGTTCTCCAATTGGGTCCTTGAGCAAACAGAAGTGAATGCCGATTTTGCAACCAAAATAAGTTTGAATAATGACGCCTATTTTCATCTCTAGGGCATCATTGATTTACAAAGATGCCGCAATTGGGGCTTAGAAAATTTACGACAGGTTCACCAAAAAGCAATACATCCAAATCGTTTTACTGTTTGCAATGCATGGTGGATGGACGAATTATGGGACTGTCATTTTTGGAGATGAAGAAGGTAAGGCATTACCGGTGAATAGCGAAGTAATAGTACTCTGATAGCACAGTTTTTTGTGCCTCAATTGGAACATATAGCTCTCGACGACATGTGGTTTCAGCAGGTTGGTGCCACATCTCATACGGTTAATTGTCTTGCACGAGTTGCTCCTGCTAGCCCGCGAGCACTGAAGCATAAAAGCCTGAAATTAGACGTATCAATAAAATACCTTCATATGTACACAATACACAAATTTTGTCATAACAGTACGCATGTGCCAGCAAAATCATGGCTGTCACTTACAAGATATTTTGTTCCATACATAATTCCTAAATATCTACGTCATAAATCATAACTATTTCAATCCGTTGTAACAAAACAAAGACCCTTTATAAACCAATCAATAGAGCAAAAATTAACTGATAATGTGTAAAAAATACTATCAGGATACGGACTGTGCCATCACATAAAAACGATTCGTAGCGATATTTTGCTATGTTTTCCACTCGCAACTATATTTTTTTACTTCGTTATAAAGAATTGAAGCAAGAAAATTACTTTTTTTTCTTAGCATGTTTATAAAATCAAAACTAATAAATTAATCTCAATGGTGTCAACAGGTCAATTGTAAAGCATGAACATAACAATAAAATTAGCCCAGGCTCGATCCGATTGGATCATTAGTAACAGGGAAAAACACAAAATACTGGAAAATGTAGCATTTAAAAAAATCGAATCTTCGTCACTTTAGAAGCTGTAGAACTGGGCTTGTAGTAACTGATAGTAATTTATATCTATTTTATGTATGCCAAAGCTAGGCGCTACCGGTTTATTAGTTTTTGAATAATTGTGATATAAATTTTTTTGTTCCCTATTTCTGCTTTGTGCGTCCATGCGTCATAGATAATCAAATTTCAATTTTGAAAAAAGTTGTTTAAAGTAGAGGTGACATTCTACAAAGCCTCTATTCTCATTTTTCACTAAATGTCTGTGAAATATCTGAAAAATATTAGCAAATATGACAAAAAATGGGCGAGCGTATGAATGTATCCAAGTAGTGGAGGAAGCACGGTTGTTGAGGGGAAGCGTTTAGTAATATATAATATAGGCAGGCTGCCTGTAATTTATAAATATTTTTATTGCATTTGTCAGAAACTAATTTAGATATTTTCAAGACTTTTTTGACATATATAGTTCAGTGTTTGTTTCACTTTAATATAAACCTATTGCCTTAATTATGGAGTTCCTAACAAAATATATAAATATATTAACAAACAAACAGTTCTCGTTTGATATAATAAAATCGAACAAATCGCGCTGTATATAAGCTTTTTTAGCGATTAGATTCTTTCACCATCTGTCAGATTGACAGTTACTATCGATAATAATTATTGTCAGCAGTTCCCCTCAACAACCGTGTTCCCCCAACTACGCGAACACATTCATACGCTCACCAAATTTTGGTGATGTTTGCTAAAATTTTTCGTATATTTCACAGACATTTAACGAAAAATGAAAATAGAGGCTTTGTAGAATGATGCCTATTCCAATATCTCTATTCTGAATGTCGCATGGAGACGCACTGCAAGAATAGTGGACTAAAAACTTCATATCACAATTATTCAAACACTAATAAACCGATAGCGCCTGGATTAGTCACGCGTAAGGTAGATATCAATTACTATCAGTTCCCACAACCCCAATTCTACAACTTCGATAGTGACGGAGTTATGATAATATAAAGAAAACCGCTAAATTTTCCAGTATTTTTTTATTTTCCGTGTTACTAAATATCCTATCGGATCGATCCTGGGCTTAATTCATTGGTATTTTCATACTTTACAATTCACCTGTTGACACCATTGAGAATAGTTTATTATTTTTCATTTTAAAAACATGCAACGAAAAAAAAGCAATTTTCTTGTTTCAATTGTTTATAATAAAGTAAAAAACCATAGCTGCTAGGGGAAAAGTTAGCAAAATATCACTACAAATCATTCTTAATGTGATGGCACAGGCAGTATCCTGATAGTATTTTTTGCACAAAAAATCTCTATTATATTAATGAGTGACTTAAGAACAAAACCTAAAGTAAAAGCTCGTAAATACAGATTACCAGCTTTTACATCAATTAAATCATTATCTTTAATGTAAGTCTATCTTTACATACTCCAGCAGTATTTCCGATGAGTTACCCATTATGAAAGACTCCTAACTAACTACTGTTATATCTTCAGTCGACAAATTCTAATACATTATTTTGCATAGTCAACATTTGTCATGAATACACAAAACTTGGGAATATGGTTAACTCCAAAACTTGGAAAACTTTTGTTGAATTAGCCTTCATCAACTGAAAGGATTGCTAAATACTTTCCAGAAAAAACACAATTTGCTACAGTTAATCATATAGATAGAAAACACAGCAATTATTAACTATTCTGTTAAAAAGATTAGCAACAAAACGGCATTAAAAACTTAATCAGTGTATTCTGTGTGTTCTAATCACTATGCATATCAAAATTATGAATCCACTCCTACTAATTTAATGTTTCTTAAAAGTTCCGTTTTCTCAGTTTGAATTGCAGACCACAGACATGATACCATGAATCAAATTTTACAAATTTTGAAACATTTTTAATATATTTCATTTCGTGATGTTAACAGCAAACTGGCTTTTTTAACCGACTTCCAAAAAGGAGGAGGTTTTCAATTCGTCCCGTATTATTATTATTTTTTTGTATGTATGTTACCGGATTTCTTCTCCTGTGGGGAACCGTTTTGAATGAATATATTCTTGTTTAATAGAGTATATATCCCGATTGGTGAGACTTCAAATATTGGAAAATAATTCTATTGGTAAAGTAATGAAATTTGTGAATGAACACATGCGTGCATGGAATTCGACCAATATTCCTAACATATTGGTCGATTATTCGAAAACTCCCTATGGATGTGTATAGTTTTTTAACGTTTAATCTATTAAGGAAGATCCCTAGGTGATCTCATATACCTTTCTGCTACGTGCAACTTGCAGTTTTGCAGAAAATCGCCGAAAATTCCAAAATTCTTATCAAAAATTTCATCGAAATGACATAACGGATATTTCCTCATAAATATCTTAATTCCAAGGTAAATAGTGCGTGAGTTGTAGGCACTGGAAGTTTTAATTGCGAATTTGAAAATTTTCTATGTACACCTCAAGCATATAGATAGTAAAGCAACAATCAAGTTTGATGAAGTAGTAGATAAGTACGCAATGCAGAATTTTAGATTTGCCTGGCACCAACTTCAAAAATATACTAGATTGGTAGGTAATTAATTAATTTGTACAGAATGAGCACCTTTTAATGTTTACATGTTTTACTTCCTGAGTAGGTACCTAACAACACTGAATGTGTTATTTATTTGTTAGAGTTGTATTTTGTTATAATTATTTTCAGCTTTTTAGTTATATGTGGAAGTTGGTTATATTTTTTTAAATGTTTTATTTAAATATTCAAAATTAATTATGTAAGAATATGTTTGAAAAGTCGTAAATCGAAAACTACTTCACATTCTCCTGCCATTATTGCCCATGCCACAGAATTAATTATTTCACAAAAAAAACATTCATTTTGATCCTTAATAAGTTGGCTGTTCCTCTACTAATAGTCCGAATCAGTTTAGAATTCTCAGAAATAGAGCCTGTCCTTTCCTAGGCTGTCAGGTCGACAACCATTTCATGTCGAACAATCAATATTTTCTTTGCTTGTATTTTCTTCCACTTCAACAAAGTATTCCAATACACTGTTCATGAAAATACTTGATGTTGTAATATTTTAGCTAGGCCTGTTAACAATTGCCGTTGTGGTAGGCAACTACAACTGCTCTGCTTGTCTTACACCATGGTTTGTCACTGATGCAATCACTAAAACTTCTAGTAATTGTGTGATATAAGTCGAAATAAAGGAAGCTGGGTCAGTGCTCCTCGCGGGTGTTCATGTACTTTCTCGATCATTTTGGAAAGGAAATAGCTGTTTCTTTGCATCAGATCATCGGTGATGTTACCAATATACAATGTGAATCTTGGAACATTATTGAAAATCTTCGTGCTTCAGGATGTAGCTGTTCATCTCAATATTCGTTACTACCTAGTACTTAAGTTGTTGTTGGGAGATTATCTAATAATTCTTCTTTTTTTAAGACATATTAGTTCACTATGCAACATCTTGTGCACCTTGAAGTAGCCCACCAATTATTACTTTTCCAACTTTAGAGCAACTAGGGTGATCGAATGTTTTTGGAAGCCTCACATGCTTAACGTATAGCTTTCTGCGAAGCGTGCTACCTCAAATTTGGGTAGTCCACTGACGAAATCATCTTTCTAACATTAAATAGGTACTTATTAACGACAGCAAGCTTTTATTTCAAAATTTAGTTATTAATAACTCAAATGTTAGTATCGCTGTTAAAGAAATCCCCTGTAGATAATATATGGTACTGTTTACGCTAAGGTCGATGGATAATATTGTAAAATGTACTGAATTCCAAAAATGAAGATATATAAGGTCTTAAGATCCCAGTAGCGTTAAGGTCTCTTGGAATTACGTAAACAGTTTCCATTCAATAATAACGTATTAACATAAAAAATAGTCAGTTGACTTGATGAACTAAACACACAACTATGATGGCTTTAGTACTATTTATTATTACTTTATTTAATTTTGTTGTGGATGTTGAAAGATAATATAAACTTAATAATATTGGGCTTATATTATTAAAATAATGTCTTACAGTTTTTTTATCTTGATTACTGCACTGTTTTGCATACATCTCTACCCTGTATAAATTGATTTCTGAAAGCAGCAATATAATTATACTTATTAAATTAATACGTTTAGTTCTGTTGGTTTTTTTATATTAAGGGACGGTAAGTATATCTTTCGGAAGCATACAAATTTCTTTAATTAAACGGTTTTCGTAAGAAACACTACATTGATAAAAAAAGGCTGCATTTTCAAAAATTAAAATGTTTTAAAGTCTTATACTGACTTTAAATGTCAATAAAACTGAAGTTTTGAAAAATTTGCATGACATAAGAAAGGAAATTGGTTCTTTTTTAGGAGGTACCACAAAAAATGCCAAAGATCGTGTATGTCAAGTTGCTATTAAGTCTGAAAAACTTCCAGTAGTCTCCACAAATTATGTGGTGTTCCTAACAGTGACTTTGTTTTGGTTGTAAGATAGTTCAGCCGTCAAAAATGCGAACAGAGTTCTGCTGATTCAGTGATGCGATTAACGTCCTGAGGGAAAACCTTGAAAAACTTTATGAACTATCCCGATGTAGGATTGTCCAAAAGGAAATGACCGTTATTAATTTCTACCTTTATTTTATTTAATTTTCGGCAACAGATACTGTAAATACTACGGAATTGTAAGCGATACAATCGTCCTCATTCAAGAATATTACAGCAGACTCTTTTAATTTTCGGTTTGTGTTGTGTTTTTTTTTGTGTAGTGTCCGTTAATTGCTAACCTTTATTTTATGGCATGTTCACAAATTTTAGGTAATAGGTTTGTTTTTGTTTCTTTACGTAATATTTGTGTTCATTTACCCGAACATTTAGAGGTCTACATATGTCTAAAATCTAATTTTTTTGAAGGTGGGTGAAATAATTAAGACCTCAAAAAGGTGTTTTATCTATTCAAGTATTTTCCGTATATAAAAAATGTCTAGAATATAAAAAATATTTTTTATATTTTTATCTTTTTTGTCATCAAAACAGTTGGTTTTTGCTCCATCATACAATGATTTAATAGCACCTTTCTTTGGTTTGGTTAGTATGAGACGGTTTTTATAAACCTCTGTTTCGAATCAAAATTCACTTTTTGTTATTAATTTAGTTTTCTAAAATATTCAAACTAAATATGATGTTTAAATTTTGTGAAATGATTTAATGGCTATATAGAGTTTTCTTGTTGGAAAAAATAGTCTCAATATAGTTAAAATTTAGGAATAATTTCACCATTCAAATACCTAGAATCTAGATGTTCACTTCCTATCAGAAAGCATATAGAGTAAGGTGTAGCTGGTCTCAAAAAAAACGTCAAATAGCAGGAGAGGCTCAGAAATTCACTCACCATTACTACACATTTTGAATTATTAGTTCTTCCAATAATTCGCCTCATAACCAAATACACTTTTAGAAATTAAGAAAAAAAATCATGAGACTTTAAAATTGGCATAAACGTTTAATTGTACCGCAACACTTAACCCTAGAATGTTAAACTACCCTACTAGTAATGTCCGACCGAAAGTCCGATTTTAGCCGAAACCGATTGATTGTTCGGGCTTAGTCGTCTTCGGTTGAAGGTTTAATGAAAAAACATAAAAATATCGATGAAATTCCATAGGAAGTATCTGATATTGTGCATGCTAATATACTCAGCAGAAGAATCATGAGGATTTTATACATTACTTTGATGACATGAAATAAGGTAACAGTGCATAACAAAGCAAACATATATATATGTGCATTTAAGATCTTTCTATCTAGGCTACTGGACGTCTTACAGCCTCTGTCGTTTACCACGTTGCGCCTGCCATTTAGATTTGTTTCTTTACTCTACTTCAATCGCTCTGACTATCATTATGTTTCGACTATATTATAGATCTTCGATTTATGTTGTACGCATATATAAGAGCCCTTCTTGGCCATATTTTGTTTTTCATTCTCTGCACATGTCCATACCATATAAGTTGTCTACTGTTTATTCTGTCCGTACTGTTCAATACTCTTCCTGTTTTCGTTCTTATTTCTTCATTTCGGACGTCCATTCAAGATCCCCCACAGGCTGCTCTTAACTAATCTATTTCATTTGTGTCTATGCGTTAAATTCGGTTCTGTTCTTACTTTTATGTTTCATCTCACACTGTAGAACCACAATAAGGCGTTCAAAGATTAAGATGCTTTTTTATCTTTTTGTTTATTTCTTTTAATTTGATATATGTAAGTTAAGTACCGTCATCTATTCTAGAAAAAAATATATTTTTGTTTATCATAGTTTTCCTTCCAATCTTGCGTGACCTTAACGGTCAAACGATTGAATAATTTGTTATAAATTTTGTTCAAACTGGCTTCAACGGTTACGGATGCAATCGCGACACCTTTTTCTGACTCCTACAGTTGTAGTCTCTAGTCGCATCTCATCCCATACTATTTCAAAAGCAACATTTATTCTTGCTCTTAACTGCTCCTTGGGTTTTATTTCTCTCCGATAAACGAGTTGCCTGTGCCGTCCTCATACCAAAAAATCAAAGAGAGTCTGGCGACCTTGGAGTATATGGCCAGTTCACTAAATCCATCCGTTTGGGAATGAATTGTCCATGAGCTCTCTGACAGTTCGTTTATAACATGCTGGATAGCCATCTTTTTTGAATATTATTGGTCTGCCTCCAATGGGATTTCGTTCATCCCACATTTTTAGGGAACGCAACATTGATTTTTTCCCTTAACTGCTCCTTGGTTTCTATTTCTATCTTGTAAATGACTTGAAGTCCTATTGGAAGACAGACCAAAAATTTTGCAAAAAAAAGATGGCACATTATAGGCGAACTGTCAGAGATTTCCTGGACAATTCATTCCCAAAAGCGTGGATGAAGAGGACTGGTCCTATACTCTGGCCTTCAAGATCGCCAGACCTGACTCCGACTACCACTACCACTGCAGTCAGAAAAAGGTTGTATCCGTAGCGGTAGAAGCCGGTTTGAATAAAATTTATAACAAATTATTGCAATTTGGTGTATGTTTTATTTTTTGTAGTTCTAACCTTGTAAGTGACAAACTCAAATTTTATTATGATACTGATTACTTTCCAATACGTGTGATATATCGTTGGAAAGGGGTTGAAATAGAGAAGTTTTTGTAAGCATTCAAAGTTCTCGATGTGCTTCTTATTTATTTTTTTTTTGTAATGTGATAAAGTGTTTAACTTAATCAATTTTTATGGAACCTCGCTATTTTTGGACTCATATCATTTTTTTTAACCAATTATTTGTGTCAAATATCGAATGCAGAAGAGCAAACATCATAGATTCGATTTAAGTTTATTCGGTGAAGATACTGTGAAAATACTTTTAAAAAAAAATTTGAGAATTAAGAAAAATAATTAGATTAAAAAAAACAAAATCCGTAAGCTATTTAGATGTCATATGGGCATAATAGCACATGAGTCCACCTATCTGGCCCCCAGCAGGCGAACCTTCTAAAAAAAGATTGTTTATAAACATTTTTTGTTTTTATATAAACCTATCATTCTTCGACACTGTAGATCTGCAAAATCCAGAAGAGATACCTAGTCACATTAAAAACTCTGTGAGTCCTATTAAAAACTGATTTCTAATGTTAAACATCTAACTCTTGCCAAACTGATTCTTACTTTCTTCATTATTCAACTCAAGTGTGCGAAAGATATTCAACCCGCCACCTTCAGTCTTGCACACCGTCTTTTGTGGGAATCCATTTTATTCTCATTTCATAAAAAAATACGCTACAAGAAATAATCCAATTTAAAAAATATTGGCGATCATTATAATTAAAATTGATTGGTTAGATATTAAAGAAAATTTGGAAAAGAACCGCAAATATTGTTAGAGATAGTAAGTACGCAGAGATAGATATATTTGGGTAAGCAGTATTTGTGAAGTAACTTGTCAGTTAAAATTAAAAATATTTGTGACACATTGAACATTTGTCCAAGTCGAAATTGTGAAAGAGCCATAAATTTATGTAAGAAATATCTACTTACTATTCTCAAGTTACGCAATTTTATTATTCATTATGGATAAAAGCTTCTTCGAAGCTTTGAAGAAATAAGGTGCTATTCATAAAACATGCCAAACTAAATTTTGCCCTTTCCGACCCCTCCCTCTCTCTTCGTCACGCTGGGACACACTTTCTGCGAACCCCCTTATAACTCCCCCCCTCGTATATGACAACTAATATTATTATTACACAACTAATATTATTATTACACAAATATTAATGTAATGAATAAAAATCTATAAGTAATAACGATTTTGCTTCTTTGTTTTCGACACTAGCATTAGTTTCATCTGCATCTATCCATTCTGCTTTCATCTCCCAATATATGCGTAACAGATCTTCAGTTCAACGAGGAACCACCTTATCCGTTTTCTGTACTTTATTTTTAATTGCTTTTTTCTGGATAACATTTTTGTAAGTATTAAATAACGTTTGTTATAACTTCTCACAGATGCCTTTTTTTCGAAACTATTAAATCTAAGAAATTCTTACGTAGAATGAGTAGGTATTATATGTAATGACGAGAACAAAATTGAGTCAGTATTTGTTGACTCTTAGAGTGAAGAATGAGATAAATTTAAAAAAATAAATAGAGTAGAACATTTAAAATATGTGCTTTTGTAAGATAAAATTGTAGAAGTACAAACCTTTGTATATATAGAAAAACTCGCTACATTAACTCATTTATTGGAAATTTTTAGCAGTTCCATTGAAATTCGAATTAACCAGGTTCTATTGTATACGAGAAATTATGTGTCTATAATACCACTATTATATATGCAATTTTATTTCATAATCGGCTGTGTAGTCTTAACTTTTATTTGCTTTAAATAGAAAGCGCAGACTCCAGGGAGCCTCTTGGAAGTACAAACGAACCGAATGTGAGGGACTTAAGTAAATATACCAAACAATAAGCTATTGTGAAAATATATACGTGAAAATATTTATATATTTACAAATATTAAACGTACGACTTTCTACGGTAGCAGAAAAATGAAATAAAAACAGACTAGAGACAAATTTAATTAGAAATGTTTGTACTGGGAACATCACATTGCCTTCGACCCCCCCCCCCTTCCCCCCTTGGCACATTCCGTGACACTAACTGAGACACCCCCGTGTGCGAACGTATTTTATGAACCTAACTAAATGTCACTGTTTCGGTTAGTACCACAGTTCATACAACCGTACTAAGAATCTCATTTCCAATAAACTTTAGGTAAGTTCTTAATTACTATCTACCCCTGTAACCATATTATTATATTTACTAACAACCGCTTGTCGTTATTTAATTTAATATAGGTATGTCTAAGAGTTTGCAATATTGTACTTTATTAATTAAATATATGTTTAAACTGATTATACGATTAATTAATGAAGTATATAATAATGCTTAACACTTCATATATAAAGCTCTGCAGGAACAAAATTAAATACATGCACACATGCGGTTATCTTGTACAATCAGAAAGGGGAATCCATAAGAACGCATTTAATTAATTCTACTAATGATAGAATTTTGAATTAATTAACGTCAATAACATATTTCCAGATCAAAGACTTTCAACCCATCATATCTGAATGTTTCGCAGCCCCAACTCAATACGCGTAATTCCGTTATTAGACACGGGACTGAAGAAAACAAAAAGAAAAAACCCGCCGCTTTCACACTTACAATACCCGGTAAGCGCAACCCACTAGCCCACTAATTATCATGTAGAATTGCATGGAAGATCAGAAAGCGCGACTACTTGAAAATAGTACGCACACATAACGATTGGGTGCGCTCGCGTCAAGCCATCTTATTGGCTTGAGCTGGAGACGCCTTCCAATGGCCGCCGAAATCAGACGGCACGGAATATCCAAACAATCCCGCGAACTGAAGTCTATGGCCGATACTGTGTGGGTGCGGCGAGTTATAGGTTAGATTTAAGAGGGTAACGTGGGAACCGGTCACAACAATTTGCTATTGTAGGTTATGATCGGAATGCTTGTTGAGTAGCTGACACGAAATATAATTCTTATCGCATTATGAATTTAATAACATGTTCGGAAATGTGAAATTAAATTAACAATAAAATTCCTGAGTTTTTTAACTATAAATAATTATAGATACCTACTTTTCAGTAGAAAAACACTGTATTAAATTGTTCAATTAAATATGATAAGTAACTACTAATATAAAATAACAATATTGTTGAACTTTTTTTTCTTAATGCATAATAGATTTACATACCAACTAAATAAAATCATGTGATAATTAGATTCAAATTGTTAAGGCTGGACCTCGAAAAGCATGCTCAGAAATATTTTTTTCCAGGACATATGAAACCCTTAGGTATTGATGTATAAACAGAAAGTTTTGTACCCTAACTCGAAATCTTTTATTCACTCAACATCATTGAGTATAAAAAATTAAAGTTTACTGTTAGGGTAGGTACTTGGTGTTTATACATATTTACACACTGAAGGGTCCACAGCTTTTCCAGCTAAAATGCTGAAAAAACTGTTAATTATCATGAGATTGTTTGCCAATGGTTTTGATTAGAAGAAATCTGCAACACTTAAAAATTATAGAAAATAAAACTAAAGAAGGTTTAATAGTACCATAATCATTCATAAATTTCTTATATTGCAATAGTTGCCTACTCAAATACGGAATATAACAACAAGGCAAGCAAATATAATTTTTTTTTATTTTTTGTTATGTTTCTATTTAAAAGAAGTTGGTTAAATTTATAATTTTTTTTCCTAAAATAATGTTCTTGAGAAAGCAGTTTAACAAAACACACTTTCCGCATCTGCATAGTCAAAAACTTATTATCCTATTGAAATGTCAGATTCACTGCTTTCATTTATTAATATTTGTCTGTCGTTTTGGTTCCATGAGTTTTTAGATCGATTGTCTTTGTTAATTTAGTTGTTTTTCTCCTTACTTTCACCATTGCGATCATTTTTGTAAAGTGACGTTATTTAGTTATTAGTGCTACCATAGCTGCAGTATTTGCCATGTAGGTTTCATATTTTTTTATGGACACTGGATTAATATTATGAAAAGACATCCTTTTATGGTTAAGAGGAAGTGAGGAACTAAAGACAGAAGCGTCAGTTACAGTCAAAGTGTTGTAAAGCAATCTTGAGTTGACCGTTTGTTATATTCTTATAAAATAAAATTGGGCTAGTCATGTAGGTACATGTATTAACAATGACAGCTGAGAGCCAGAGCGTACAGAAGAAAAAACGGCCTTCTACAACATTGGGTGAAATTGGTTGCAGACTGCCAAAAAAAGAAGAGTAAAAATAAAAGCATTCAGAAGTATTGGATTGCCAAACACAATGTTGATTCGAAATTGGCTAGAAAGTGCCCAACATCAGAAAAGAATGCAAAATTTGTTTGTCTAACAGTAGACCGAATAGGTTAGTAATGATGATAACTCATAAGACGAGACGCTTGATTTCGGTGAAGTGACATGGATTGTACAACCATCTTTCACATGATCTTTTTGGGCAATAAGAAAGTAAAAATACTTTATTATTATTATCATTTAATGGACATTACTGCATTTCCGTTATTTGCCGTTTCGAATAATTCATACCAAGAACTCCTCAGTATATACTGACTTAGTGGCTTGATGGTATTTCTAATACCGTTGAGTAAAACGAGACCAACACTCTGACCGTTTTTGTATTGATTATTGCTTTTCAGGTCTTGATACTGGCAAAATCCTTCCGGTCTTAATCTTGGTCTTCCAAACTTATTTGGGTCTTGGTGTTGATCATTTAAATACCTGCAGGTACCTACTTTTTATACGACCAACATAACTGAAGGAAATACATTTGAAAAATAATAGTGCAAAAAAATAATTCATAATAAAAATTTCCTTAGATGAATGTTGAAACTACTTATAAATATTAGCTACATACTATTTAAATTTATAAAGAACATATTAATGGAATAAAATAATAAGGGACCGGTGCACTTAAATGCATCTTTCATTTCCTTACATTTTTACCTACTTTTTCACAACAATCGATTTTTGATAACTTAATAATGTAAACAAGATGAGGAAATCTTTATAAAATTGCCTAAATTTCACTTTCATTCGAACAATTTTTTACATATCACTACTATACACTTATAAAACCAGGAAATAACCCTTAACGGTGTTTTTCGCAAAATTTCATTTTCGATTCTGCATTACCAATTATTTAAGGATTATATTGGGATATTCTTGCGCAGGGGTCATGCTGATCTTTTCCAGTATTTTAGAGTTTCAGTATGTGAATCACTAAAGGGAATTAAGTTCAAATATTTGACAACATAAATATAAATCACAGAACAAGATAAGTAACATCAGAATGAAATTTTTGTTCAGTAGTTTAAGAGCTGTTTCGAAAATATAAATCAATTATTTAATAAACTCTTTAGTGGTATTAGTTTGCTTTCGATAAATATTTTTTCAATTTATGTTTGAGCTGTTTGCTGATTTCGTCTCTTTAAATTTGAAAGGAGTTTAAACTGATTCTTTCACAATGCAATATGTCTCTATTCTCCTTCAAATATATAGAACTGGCAACACTGCAAAAACCAATGCACGAAAGTTGTCAAAGTGATCACTTTTTATTGGATGTTCTCCAATCTTTCTTTCAATAAACTATATAAAATACGTACATTCTGCTGTACATTGAGACAATTAAAAATATGAGATGCACTGAAATGCAACGTCACCAAATATTTAGATTACCTTTAACTTTATTATACCTAGAGTATGTTTAATTTAGTGACAAATATATGTTTTTTAATGGAACTGCAAATAGATAGTATTAGTGTAATGTCTTCGATGGCACATTACATATAATATCCAAAAAAATGTATGAATTAGGTGTTGCGGTTTTAGTTCAATGCTGGTTCAATGCAAGTATGTAATTGACGAAGGACCTTTAGCGGAACAATCAATAAAACACCTGCCGTCGCGTAAATGAATCACGAAATAAAAGTTAATCACTGACCTTTTACGTCGAAGCTCTGCAGGTGGTGTTTTCTTGGTTCTTCTTTCTTCAAAGGCTAGCCCCGCAACAGCAGGAACTGATTTTAGAGCTTCGTCTCAACAACACGTTACACAAAACATAGGGACGTAATGTTCATTGATTGAGCAACAAAAATGCGGGTTTAACAACAAATGATGCGCTTTTGCAAACACAAAAGAAACAAAATGAAAGCAATTTAGCGGTTGTTATGACCGGAACTATAACTCGCGCAATCGTAACACAATAACAACAAAAAGCGGCCGTCGTAAAGATGGAATCAAAAAAGCGTCCAAATAGCTTACAATACAATATAATACACGAATCACGAATACTGGCTTTATTTTACACACAAAAAACACTTAAAAATAGCATTAGCGCGACGGAAGGTTTTGGAAAAGGTGCAGAAGTTTAAAAATCAATGAAGTAATTCAGTCAAATTTAAACGATACACTAAACAAATTGCGGGAACGCACCATTCCGCCAGCCTTGAATTACCAATTTCAAAACTAAGGGTCCACTGGCAGTGGACAGAGCTTTACAAGAGGTCGCTTCAAAGTACCACTTGCAGTTCTAACTGTAGCAGCACGTACAACACCATCACGTCCAGGATGTACCTCAATAATGCGCCTTAATGGCCAATTCAAAGGAGGGGAAGTGTCTTGCTTCAAAATAACAAGAGTACCCGGCTTAACAACCTCCGAGGGATCAGTCCATTTGCTCCGTTGATGAAGAGTATGTAAATATTCTTGCGATTAACGTTTCCAGAATGCCTGATACAATCGACGCAGTAACTGCCATCTGTTGAGACGATTAGATGGGACAGATAAGAAATCAGATTCAGGAGGTGCTGTTAAAGGTTCCATTGTAAGAAACATTCCAGGACTCAAGGCGGTAAGATCCGCTGGATCGTTGCTACAAGGGGTTATAGGTCGCGAGTTAAAAACTGCTTCGACCTGTGCAAATACAGTAGAAAGTTCTTCGTAGGTTAGGATTTGATCTCCAACGACACGTCTTAAGTGAGCTTTAACGGATTTAATTCCGCTCTCCCATAGTCCTCCAAAGTGAGGAGCCGAAGGGGTATTGAAATGCCAAGAAATGGTTTCTCGTGCAGCAGTAGCTCTAAAAGCTCTCAAGATCTGCTTGTGAGCACACACAAAATTAGTACCCCAATCACTACATGGACCACTACGTGCAATGAATCGTCGCAAAGCTGTCAAGAACGCATCAGCAGACAAATCTGATACGAGTTCTAGATGAACAGCTTTCGTTGCAAAGCACTTAAACAGGCGCAGATAAGATAAAGTTTTCGACCCTCTAGTTTTAGCCATAGTTATAGTGAAGGGACCAGCAAAATCTACTCCAACATGAGAAAAGGGTTTCAATTGTGAAAAGCGGGAAATGGGCAAATTTCCCATGAAGGGTTTCACCTTGAACAACAAACGACTATTGAATTGCTCATAAACATAATGAGCCAACTTAGCGGTAAGAACTGAAGCACACAGTTCCAATCTGGGAAGTGACAAAGTTTTCAAAGATGCAACTTTCGATTTAGACAACACAAAAAAACTTTAAGGAAATCCAGATGCGGTTTCAAACACAAAATAAACAACAGCGGCATAACCTTTCTCAGAAGCATCACCAAATGCGTGAAGTTCACAACTAGAAAAGTTTTCTATAGAAGGAGCCGAGGCAAAACTAAATTCTGCAAGGTCAACACAATAGCGATAATGTCTTGCTGCAACTTGGAACCTATAAACAAACAATCATTCAAAGATGAGGTATCTTAGCGGATGCATTAAACACTACACGAAGTTTGGTGGTGCAAAACATAATGATGCGGTATGTAGTAACAATCAGAAGCAGTAGATGGATGAGGAAACAACTCCATATGATCAAGCTCTAAATTCTCTTTGAGAAAATCACAATATTGTTTATAGAGCTCTGGTTGCTTTAGAAGACGTCTTTCTAAAGAGTAGAAACGTTGTACGGCGAGATTATACATTCCATCAAAAGCAAGAAGTGTATTTCGAAAAGGAAGGGTCACAACGAATCTACCTGATTTCAATCTCCTGCATGCCTCGGAAAATATTTTTTCGCAGATAAGATCATCAGGGGACTGAACCAGTGCGGTAGGAACATCTTCAATTGTCCAGAACCTTTGGAGTGAATCATCTAATGATAATACATCTTCAATTTTACAAAAAAGCGACGTTGGGTTTATGACTGACTGAGAGTGAAAGTTAATAGAAGTCGAAGTCACTCTACCCATAAGGATGTAACCAAACACAGTGTTAATAGCATCAGGAACACCTTCCTTTCCCAGAAGGCGTCCATCCAACAAAATTTGAGAGAATATATCGGCACCTAACAAAAGGTCAATAGCGCCTGGGCTATTGAAACCAGGATCAGCAAGTTTCAAATTGGTTAGATTTGCCATATTAACATTATAAATGGGCACAACAGTCATACCATTGCAAATGCGGGGTAAAACAATAGTATCAACAACAAAATTGCACTCGCGCTTTACTATAGAGCGAAGAGAAAGGGTAAGAGAGCCCTCAGCAGAGGTACTCTACATAGAACCTAGCCCGTTGAGTTGAATCGAAGCGGGCATAGGTCGGATGCCAAGACGTTTCACAGCCTTGCTCGCAATGAATGATATCATGCTGCCAGAATCTAGCAGACATCGCAAAATTTGATAAGATCCGTGCTTATCTAATACCTCAACTAAAGCGGTAGATAACAACACATTTGATTTGTAAGACAAAAGTGAGCTATGACAAGAAGTCTGCGGTAGAGAAGTTTCGGGAATTTCCACAGTATTAATGGTACTGGATCCACCAGATGTGGAAGCCAAGTTTGCGGGAGGAGCACTAGATTCAGACCGAATGCCTGAATCACCACGATTTACAAAATGAAGCAATGTGTGATGGCGTTGTTTGCAGTTGCGGCAAGTGGATAAAGATTTACAGCGATTCAACTGATGAGAATCGCTCAAGCAATTAAAACAAAGTCTAACATTTTTAACAAACTTAAACCGCGTGGATACTGATTTGTTCAAGAATTCAGAGCATTTGTAAATCGCATGATCGGATTCACAAACTACTGAAACGGGAAGAATGTTGCTTTGAATTCAATGTTAACATTTTGTCAACACTTCGCTTTGCCTTGCGGGAAAATTCAACATGTTCAAAGGCATCGCAATGCTTCGACAACAATCAACAACTTCCGAGCGGATCGGAAAGTCATGTTGAGCGGTCACAGTACCATGGTAAAGTTCAAACTTAGCGGCTAAATTCTTTGGAACTCGTTTCAACATCATTTGAACGATACAAAAATCCCACTGATTTACTGGTAAACCCAAATTCTTCAGTGCTTCCAAATTATCACTGAAGTCATCCAATAACTTCCGAACCTCTGAAGGGCTATCTGAAGTTAGTTGGGGGAATTGTTCTAAAGCTGACCAATGAGACTCCGCCATTAAACGAGTTCGCTTGAATTTTTTCATAAGTACTCATGTAATTGTTTTGTGTTAGTTTAAAATTCCTAATAGCCTCAAAAGCAGGCCCTTTTAAAGCTAATTGCAAATATTTGAACTTCTGCATAGTACTGAGTTTTTCATTATTGTGAATTAATGAATCAAACAAATCAATAAAAGTACCAAATTCCAATATATCTCCACTAAATGAAGGCAAATCAATTCGCGGCAAAGCAACACTTTCCTGTTCCCAAGCTATATTCTGTGGCGTAGAATTCTGAACAGATTTCAGTTTAGCAAAAATAGACCTAATTGAATAAAACAATTTTTCAAATTTATTGTGAATGTCATCCTCAAAGTCAAAATCATCGTTTGCATCTGAAATCAAACCAACAATCGAATTGTAATGATTAAAAAATTCTGAATGAATTGAATCAACCATATCAATCATGAAAAAAACAATTCAACGTCGTCAACCCTTAAGGCTTTCTCGGCAGCAAAATAAATAACTTCTAATCTTTTAAACTCCGATTGTCGATGATTTTTAAATTTACCTAAATTTTCAGCGGTTTAAGCATCTTAACAATAAATTAAAATCACTGTAACGCCACTGAACAAATCTAACACGATAGAACGAAAATACTATTCCAAAAATCTACAATTGTTTACTGTTGAAGTAGAAAATATCTGACCAAAAGTCAAATAAATTCAAAACAATTTAGCAAAATAACCAAACAAACGAAACGAGCTCTTGTAAGTTTTTTAACGCGGCAAAAATATGCGAAATTTATTTCCAACGGAATGAATGAATATCCCGAATTTGCTTTCTCTTTTAACAAAAAAGAGAAACGAAAATTCAATGTGGTTTTCGACAATAATTGCAACGAAAAATCAATGATTTGATCGATAAACTTTGTACGGAATTAACTCAAATTGCACCCGGCTCGAAGTTGGACCAACTTATGTAATACTTGTAGTAACTTATGTAACTTAACTTAACTTAACTTAGTAACTTATGTAGTATTTTGTGAAAAATTATGTAATATCTTCGATGGCACATTACATACAATAACCAAAAAAATGTATGAATTAGGTGGTGCGGTTTTAGTTCAATGCTGATTCAACGCAAGTATGTAATTGACGAAGGACCTTTAGCCGAACAATTATTATCATTTTATATATTATTAGCCGTTACCCGCGATTTCACCCGCGTATAGAATGTAGAATTCTTTGCAAAAAAGCTTATGAAACATATGGGCTATCCAATATAACATTTTCTTCTAACTTTGTTGAACCAATTATCATAACTATAAATCTATCAATCCCGAATACATTTCACACAAACTGCAATTGCTTATGGGCCACATTATATAGCAATTTTATTCAACATTTTATTGAAACCACCTTGTATAATTGTAACTCTGCTTAACTTTAGTTCAACCATCCTGTATATGCTACTGTTTATTTGTCACCCAATATATGATTTTTTTATTACCTAACTATAATTCTACTCCACCCTGTACGCTATATAACAATTATTTCTTAAAATTTTAGAAACCTTTTTCTTCGCCCCATATGTCAGGTATTCCATATATCGGGATGCACCTGCCATGATCTACTTTATACTTATACTTATAGGCCACCCAATATTACTTTTTTGTACAACTTTGTAGAACTATAAATCTACCAACCACGCTGTATATACATCTTGCTTAGGGGTCACCATATATAACATTTTGTAAACACCTAACTATAACTCTGAGCCCATCTATATTTCAACTATCTTATCTATGCAACTGCTTATGAATTACGCTAAATAACCATTTTTCTGACATTTTTAACCGCCCTAGAAAATATAATTTGTCTCCACCTTATATGTCAACCACCCCGTAAATGCAACTTTTTTTAACTTTATTTTAATAACACCGTGGAATGTCTTCGATGGCAGATTACATATAATATCAAAAAAAAATGTATGAATTAGATGTTGCGGTTTTAGTTCAATGCTGGTTCAATGCAAGTGTGTAATTGACGAAGGACCTTTAGCGGAACAATTAATAAAACACGTGCCGTCGCGTAAATGAATCACCAAATAAAAGTTAATCACTGATTTTTTACGTCGAAGCTCTGCAGGTGGTGTTTTCTTGGTTCTTCTTTCTTCAGAGGCTAGCCCCGTAACAGCAGGAACTGATTTTAGAGCTTCGTCTGGACAACACGTGACACAAAAAATAGCGACGTAATGTAATTAATTAAGCAACAAACATGCGGGTTTAACAACAAATGATGGGTTTTTGCAAACACAAAAGAAATAAAATGAAAGCGGTTTAGCGGTTGTTACGACCGGAACTATAACTCGCGCAATCGTAACACAATAACAACAAAAAGCGGCCGTCGTAAAGGCGAAATCAAAAAAGCGTCCAAATAGCTTGGAAGTCGATACACGAATTACGAATAGTGTCTTTATTTTACACGCAAAAGACACTTAAAATTAGCATTAGCGCGACGGAAGGTTTTGGGAAAGGTGCAGAAGTTTAAAAATCAATGAAGTAATTCAATCAAATTTAAACAATACACTAAACAAATTGCGGGAACGCAACAATTAGTCTGAAGTAAACTCACATTATTTTGGGAGAGTCACACTCAGGTCACTCTAAAAGTTAATGTATGAGCAAAAATATTGGGAAACCATATTATAGGGCCGATATTTCTGGATGATACTTTAGTAGGACTTCTGTATCTTAAAAAAATAGTACATGCCAATCCAAACGATGTACGTCGTATTTCAACAATATGAATCACTGTTTGATTATTTCAGATCAGTTAATCTGAACATATCATAGGCGATGGATTATCCGAATGGCTGGCTCGTTCACCATATTTGCCGCCACTCGATTTTATGTGACGTCGAACTG
The DNA here is from genome assembly GCA_034190945.1 of Octodonta nipae. Lineage (NCBI taxonomy): Eukaryota > Metazoa > Arthropoda > Insecta > Coleoptera > Chrysomelidae > Octodonta > Octodonta nipae. The sequence continues at coordinate 178,186,356 of CM067216.1, forward strand.
CGTACGTTACGGAACCCGAATATGGGAGCTGAATTTCATAACAGGCTCATATATTTTCATTTTGGACAATTAAGTAGGTAATACATTAAGTCAAATAGCAAGTTAGTTTTACTCCTAAGGTATAAGTAATAGTTTAAACATTAAATGAATCGCTCAAAACTCTTTTAGGCCTGATTGAATTTTAACAAAGACAGAACCTTTGAATAGTTTATAAAAATATGACTAAACCACCCTTCCACTTGAAAAATATTTTTTTTTAAATTGTTGAAAATTACGGCGGTTTTTATGCAGGTATTAATTGTAAAAATTATTAATTTGTTAATTACATTCTGCAGAGATAAATTTTATGTCTGTCGTATTACTTTTGCATTTTGTATTATATTTATTATTTTATTACCGGATTGCAACAAAATTTATAAATTTCTCACTTGAATCACTTCATATGCTACCAGTGCGTGTTAAAATTTTTCGAAATGTCTAATGGCCTTCGAAGGCAAACTTCGAAAGTAACTTAAAAATGCTTCGATTACATTTCGTTATTAACAGTGATATACAGGGTGTTCCTAAATTGGAGGTACAAACGGAAAGGGGAGATTCCTAGAATAGTTTTAGGAAGAAAAAGTCCCATAAACATGGGTCCGCAAACGTTTCGTTTTCAAGATACAGAGTGTTAAAGTTTAAATTTTTTTCAAGTTTTTTTCTGCACTTCACAAGATATTCAAATGAAATTTGGCATAGATATTACAATTAAGAGTTTAGACCTTGTGATATGCCAATTTCGATTGCAAATCTACAGGGTGATATTTTTTCGGGAACACTGTCCACTGTTGTCCTTCAGAACTTTTTTTTGGTGAGCCACTGGTACTTTTAAAAATTGTAAAGAAAAGCTTTGTTGTTATACCAAACTCTCTTGTAGTTTTGTCGTATCTACTACCGGTTTCGAGAAAAAAAATTTGAATGATTCTCTTGAAATCTTCAGAAAATTCCGAATTGTCATAGAAATCTAGTTACCTACCTAGTAGGCTGTGGTGGATGAATAAATTTATTGTTAGTTTTGACTCGCAAATTAAACTCCTGTGTTTTGAAAGTTAAAGATGGTTGCATTTTAATATCAAAACATGCCGAATTTTACGAATTTCGAAATGGCTGACATGCATTTCATGTATGGTCTTGCAAATGGTAATTCAAGAGAAGCTAAGCGTCTTTACATGGAACGCTATTCCAATAGAGTGATGCCTGGTCATCGGATGTTCTCTAATATTCACAGGCGTCTTTCAGAAACTGGATCTTATTCTGCGAAAAATATTAATGCAGGTAGACCACGAAGTGTGAGAACACCACGACTCGAAGAGGCAGTGCTGAACGAAATAGAAGAACATCCAAGAACCAGTACAAGAAAAATTAGTGTTACCTTAAATACAAGTCATCAAGTTGTTTGGCGGATCCTGCGGGATTCTTTGCTCTATCCTTATCACATTCAGAGGGTGCAGGCGCTCTTGCCTCGAGATTGTAATCCAAGAATTATTTTTTGTCAGTGGTACCTCAACAGACTATTGAACAATCCTCATTTTAATTGCCAAATCCTATTCACTGATGAAGCCTGTTTCTCAAGGACTTCAATCATAAATTTTCATAATGAACACATATGGGCTGAGGAGAATCCACATGAAATTGCAGAAGCTTATTTTCAAGAGGAATTTTCATTAAATGTGTGGGGTGGTAAAATTGGCGATTATTTGATTGGTCCTTTCTTCTTGCCAGGGCCACTTACTGGTCAATCATACAGACATTTTTTAGAGAACGATTTGCCCTTGTTATTGGATGATATACCTCTTATGATGCGACGTGAAATGTGGTTCATGCACGACGGTGCTCCTGCTCATTTTTCACTTTTGGCTAGGGAGTATTTGAACGAAAATTATGTAAACAGGTGGATTGGACGAGGTGGACATCAGCCATGACCCGCCAGATCTCTAAATTTAAATAGTTTAGATTTCTTTCTATGGGGCCAACTGAAATCTCTAGTGTACATAACGCCAGTGAATACCGTAGACGAACTGAGAAATCGTATAATAGGCGCGTTTGATACAATTAGGAATACTCCAGGAGTGTTTGAAAGAGTTCGATCGTCTATGTGAAGAAGAACAGAAGCTTGTATAAGAGTTGTGGGAGGACATTTTCAACAATTGCTGTAGTTTAGTTCCTTTGTTGTTATTTAGTTTTTTTATTATGATTAATTTTTGAGTTGTACGTTTCTTGCAGTAATACATTTTTTTGATGATTATACCAGTTTATCGAATTTTAAGAATCATTGCTAGTTTAATAATTAAAAAAATTTTTTTCTCGAAATCGGTAGTAGATACGACAAAACTACGAAAGAACATAAAGTTTGGTATAACAACACAGCTTTTCTTTACAATTTTTGAAAGTACCAGTGGCTCACCAAAAAAAAGTTCTGAAGGACAACAGTGGGCAGTGTTCCCGAAAAAATATCACCCTGTAAATTTGCAATTGCAATTGGCATGTCACAAGGTGTAAACTCTTAATTGTAATATCTATGCCAAATTTCATTTGAATATCTTGTGAAGTGCAGATACTATGAGAAAAAAACGAAACGTTTGCGGACCCATGTTTATGGGACTTTTTCTTCCTAAAACTATCCAAGGAATCTCCTCTTTGCGTTTGTACCTCCAATTTAGGAACACCCTGTATAGGCACTTCCAACGAACACCTGGTCATTGTGGATTCCCACATGCATCGCCTAGCATTTCAGAATCTTAGTCGGTGCTTTAATAAATTATGTTAATAATTATCATTAACATTATTTAAATTTAATAAACTAATATTAAGAAGTACGAGGTCTGAATATTAAATATCGAGACGACGAGCGCAGAAGGCGTCCTAGAAGGAAAGGGAGAAAAAATGCAGCGTTGGATAACTGGAACTGTCTTCTATACCCACCCACTCCAGTAGTATTTTTTCTATAGAGTTTATAAACAACTGTTTTTTTTCCTCGTGCCGATAACAATGTGTGACGAATGACAAGGGCAACGGATCAATGTGAAATTTCACTTAAATTAAAAAAAAAACGACTGTATGCTCTAAATTGTTAAAAGTTACCTCATGCACGTGTTTTCAAATGTCATAAAAAGTTTTCTGAAGGCCGAGAGAGCACCGAAGATGACCATCGTCCAATTCGATCTGTGTTTGTTACAACTCTCCAAACAGTGCCCGTCAATAGATCTGCTCAGATTTTCTTGAGCAGACCTGGATGTTAGAACAAGATTTTGAAACTAAGCGGCAATCCATGCACTGGAAAACACTTGTGTCCCTAGAATGCACAAAACCAAGGATATCGATATGGAAATTTAAAGGCATGCTAATTTTGATGACTGGATGGGTTCCAGAGGGTCAAACTAGAATCAAACTTACTAATTAAAGGTTTTGGCAAACAAGTCGTGTAACTTGCACCAGGACAACTCACCTGCCTATAACGCACGGTGCGTGAAGCTCTATTTAGCCGCTAGAGACACTCCAGTGCTCGAGCTTGCGCCGTACTCGCCTGATTTTTCTTTAGTGCCCTCTGACTTTTCTTCTTTTCGAAGATCAAGTCTGCATTAAAATAAACTCAGTTGGAGTCGTTGGAAGATCTGCCAAAACCTGTTCTTAAATGGTCTATAGAATATTTTTTTTAAATAAAACTCACTCCTAAGCAGTTGTGATTAAATAACCACACCTCGTATTTTGTTGAAAGACATTTGTCATTTTGTGATATTGATTTACCTCTTTTTATTATTTTAGAATTAACGAAAAGTATTTCAACATATAACAAAATCGCAGTCTTAAGTAATTTCTGAATTATTGATGAGGTTAATAGCTGTTTTGATTGTTCTTTCGGGTTTCACTCCTCAAAGTGGTTTCGAAAAATACAAATAAGTAAGTAAATCAAAAAACAAGATGTAGTATCTAATGGCAATTTGTGAAAACATTATATACCTAAGTACCATACAATATGCATCCGAACAGATTATACAGGAAATCTAGTTGAGATTTTCTATAAGGCAACAGTGTCATCTTTCTTGTTAATCAAAAACGAATAAGCAATTTTTTTAAACACGTCGTGACAATAAATGTCATAAATTTTAATGAATATTTCAAAATTAGAAGTGGATATAATTAAAATAATTTACTGTTTTAACTTGTTTTGATACAAAATGTTAACACAACTAATTTAATAAATAGTAAAATATATTATTTATAATCGCACTTAAAAGCGACTTTTCGTCGGCTTGATGAACCAAATGTTCATATTCATTTAGTTATTAGACATGCGAAGTAGGAGCATAGAATAACGCTGGCAACTCATAAGAACTAAACTTAACTATTAAATGTTTACACATTTCTTCATCAATTTCCAGTTATAAAATCGTTTATATAATAGCAAAAACGAATTTGGTATTTCATTTGCATGAACTTATTTATCCGCAGTATTTTTTTCAACGGCTCCAATTTGATCCATTTGATCTTGATTCGTCATATCTACTTGGACAGCAAATGCATATGGTGTTACTGTCGCCTTCAGTATATTACTTGAAAAGTCCCTGCCTTTTTTTCTACAACTTTTGTTTTCAACGAGTTCGTCTTTAACTTTTTTGAAGGTTTTTCCTTTCACCTTCTTTGTGTTTTCTACCAGGTTCATTTACAAAATGTTGTAATTCAAGAAAAATCATATATTCATTATATCTATTAAATAAATTAACTTAAACATCTTATGTGAAGGATGCACTTCCGTGCACCTTTCTTCTAGCACCCTACACTCCCCTATTAATCTCTGGATTAAAAAACACAAAATGAAGAACCAAATCTAAGTACCTGTCGACGGTAAAATGTGTGAATATATATAATACTTTTAACAAGGTTTTCAAGAAACAGAAATGTGGAAAAGTTGACGGGAATTTTGAAAATTGAAATTTGGGAAAAACCAAAAGTGTTTTTATATGGAATATTTATGTGAACTCAATACTATTCGAATTCATTTTTACTATGCTTACACATTTTCAGTAGTTCTTTGCACAACTTTCCACAAGTTCACAAACCAGTATTTAATTCTGATAATTTTTATATTACTCGAAACTTTAGAATACGTCCTGTGACTTCGAAATGTGTTGAATTATTTAAAAGAAGATAAAATACGTATAAAATTATGGCGCCTATTTTTGTATTTTAACATATTCCAACACATTGATGCAGTATTGAATAGAAATTAAATTCTAACCTATTTCAATTAAGAATAAAATGTAAATTCTGTGGTAGAAAAGAAAAACCAAAGCTAGGGCACTAAAGGTTGGGAGCAACTGGATCAACAATTGATAGTACCTATATATTCTGTTTGACCTAATAATAGAAAAGAAACTCGTAAGGTCACAAGATGCTGGCAAAACTGCAGAAAGCATATCTGCATTAATATTATGAGAATTTATAAAAAAAACAACATAAATTTAACACTAATAGTTGCTTTTAAAGTATTAAAATAAGAAACAGAGTACCAGATGTATTCACAATAACAAAAGATGTAAGATAGGGTTTTTGTATGATAACAATTTAATTTAATAAATGTATGGAAGAAAAAATTTAGAAGTATTAGGAAGCCTAGCGGAGATACAAGTATGTTTTCCCCATACTATACGGATGACCAAGAGGTAATTTCATAGGATAAAGAAGACCTATAAAAAAAGGTCTAGCTGAAATATTCACAGGCGAATACCGATAATGGGGGTTACAAAACAACACCAAAAAGATGTAATATATAGGTACGCATATAAAGAGATTATATCTGGCCATAAAATTATCGCATTGTGATGAAGTATGGAGTATTAAAAATCAAATATTCACGATATCACCCATAATTAATTAAAACTTCTTCATAACAGATAAACATAGACAATATACATATTTGTAATACAGGACTAGTTGATCATATGGCAGATTACAAATTACAAATGAAATGAATGGGGGAATCAAAATCCTATTAATCAAGCAAAAGAAATAACGTTTCTTACTTCGAAAGACGAGATTATTATTTATTAAAAACAATATACATTTTTTAACATATTTTTAAAATTGAACACAATGTTTGGATGAAATATCATATAGTGGGAGAGAGATGCCATTGTTCTTTTCGCAACCTTATAAAGAGGGAAATTTAATCTGTTTTTCTTAGTTTTGTAATTATATTCTCGACAGTAAATGCACATATTAGAAACGTACTGAACAGAATTCGGCTGCGAAGCAGATTGTAGCTTTGCCATTTTACATCTTTTAGCGTCTCCTTTAAAAAGTATAATTTTTGCTGCTTAACTTTAAGGTGATAATCTTGAAGTATTTATGTTGTTACTTTCTTTATTTAGTCATGAAAGTGATATTAGGTTACTAGAGGAGAACATAGGAATCGCGGACATAGAGGGAACTGGCAGTGATGGGTGTGAAGATGTAATAAGTAGAGATGTGGACATATACATAAAAGATACATATATAGATAAATTTAGTTTTTATGCAGATGTGCCTGAATCCATAATTTAGAAGAAATGGTTAGAGATAGCATGTGAAAGCAGGTATTGATGAATCCAGATGATTTACATTGCCAGCACATGTTGCCTTTCCTCAAGAGTTCGGACTTGCAATTTAGAAATGGTTCTGTACTTACTTCTTAATATCCAAAAGTTTTCTCTTGGGCATAAATAAAGTGACATCTAAAGTTTGAAAATCTTGGAATGCATGGTTTTGTCAACATAATATTTTCACATTATTTTGTTTTACTAAATGGAACAACTTTATTGAATGTGAATGATATGACGTACCATTAAGTATCATCAATTCTTTGTCCTCCTTTGGTTTTCTGAGCAAGATGTGTTCTTTGAAGTATTTGACGACCAAGTCTATGTAGATTTATAGAGTGTTTACGTATGTAAACATCAAGATTATTAAGAAAACTATTTGAAAATTAATACAGGTGGTAAAATTACAATATGCAACAATATATGTTTTTCACGTGGCGTGATTAAATCTTTGTACCTCTTTGCCGCTAAAACATTAGCTGGTTTACTGATTAATTTTGTTCTACTTTTATCTACATGCGGTTTTTGGCCGGGTCTGTCCATTGAGTCTATGTTCGGACGTTAATCTTATAGTAGCTAGATCATTTACAACTTCAGTTATATTTATTACCAGAGTTTGACCAACGGAAATACGTCCAGTTTGACGAATCACTGGATTTAGATTACTTTCCCAAAACCACATGAGTCAAAAGTACCTACATTTTTTTCTTTTTTTTTAATTTGTAATTAATTTATTATTTTTTTTAATTAATGGTACAGAGATCGAATGACATTTCTGTCAGGAGAAAAAAATAGTACCCTAATTATTTAATATAAGATGCGAATCGTCTTTTATTCCACAATCCAGGTGAAGTCACAAGAATCATATCATATCTCACTTCATATATCATCTCATATCAGATCATCATACTATTATTAATACGTGCAGAGGAAAACGAACCCCCTTTTTCGCTTTATTTTGAAAAGACGGTAATGAAACATATACCATTTTAATGGTACTGTGGCGTAGTTGTACAGAATATATAAAGAATCTTTATTTCTTTTAAAATAAGTAATTTAAGGATAAATTACTTATAAAATCCAAGCAAGATGGCGCTCTCTATGAATAAGTTACCTAATCTAATGTTCGGCGTTCTGAATTTGACATTGAGGTTTTTGACAGCAGTTGACAGTAAAAACCCAATCAATCGTATTAAATATTATTTGAATAATCGACTTTTACTCACTAAGCTGTATGCTCTGAAAGCTTCTCTTCTATTCATTTGTGGCAGTATTTTTTACAAAAACGTTGACGACAGCAACTATTAAACTGACCAAACTGTGTTTATAAGAGATTTGCGCATTTATAGAGGAATCCACATGAAACGTTTTTCGTAAGTACATTTACACAAATAACACACACTGTTTAGAGACTCTAAAGCTAATTGATACATTAGATTTCCGATCCCCAAGAGTTGAGTATGTACATTCCTTCATTCATGAATTTATTTATTACAAATCTATTAATAATGTACTAATGTTTTGGAATTTATTCATTAAGTATTTCTGCAAAACGTAGTAATATACTCACGAAATGTAATATGGAAATATTTTTTAATTATTTGGTATACCTATTTGACATCTGCAAAAGGTACTTCAATATGTTAAAGTAATAAAATAAATCGAATTATTTTGCAGTTTTATTTGAGGAATGGTAATATTTTAAATTAATTTTAACATGTCATTTAACATGTTATTCAAAAATTGTTAATGTTTAAAGAGATGTGATATACTGCAAATATTTGTTTACTTTTTTATCTAATAATATAATAAATACAGCGTTTGTTTATTTGTATTCATCTTGTTTATACGTAACTAATTTCTCCAAAACGGCTGTAACGATTTTTCAAAATTTAACCATTTCGAAAATTTGGCGTATAGAAATCGATTACTCTGGAAAAATCGTATTATAGAGAGAAAACGAGATCGTGACAATTATGACAGCTGAGTTTTGGACTTGCGAGTTTTAGTACAGGGTGATTTGGTAACCTACCTGCGATTGAAACTGCTCTTGAAAAATTCTTTCAAATGAAATTGAAGCGTAGGCTCTTATGAGAATGTTATTACTATTTGATATTTTTCTAGCATTACATTTTCACAGCTGAACCTGGCAAGAATTTAAAGTAAAAAATGCTGGTTAAGCAAGTTTTGGATAGGTAAAAAGTTACGTATTCTCATTTTAATTTGAGGCACACAATGAAGTCAATCCATAATGTTAAAGGATATTGATGAAGGTTCATAAATGTTATATGTAGCCCAAAGCAGTTACATATATTTATTATATTTATATTTAAATTAGATTATAATTACACAGGGTGACTCCAGATATGTTAGAAACCAAATGTTTATTAGGTGGCCCATACGCAGCTGCATATACAGAGTGTAATAATATAGAGTAGGGTGCAATACACGGGGGTTAGAAAAAATAATTATATATGGTAGCCCATTACCGGTTGAATTCACAGGGTTCTTGGAATAGAGGGCGCAGTTACAGTTATACAGGGTGGTGGGAAAATATTATACAGAAATATACAGGGTGGTGGAAATATATGCTGGAGTAGAATTATAGTATTTCAATGTGATTTAAAAATGTTAGAACAAAAATGCAATATTTCGTATCCCATTAGCAGTTGCTTACATAAGAAAGATGCAATATAGTTTGAGAGGAATTATTGTTATACAGGGTGATTATAAAAATGCTAGGAAAGGAAATGATTTATAGGGTAGTCACCATGTGTTGTATATATTTGGTGATTGAAATATAGGGCGGATTAGAATTATAGTTACAGAAGAAACAAAATGAGTAAGTGCGGTGGCTCATAGGCAGTCGCATATACAGAATATAGGGTGGTTAAAAAAATGTTAGCAATTGAGTTATATATAAAGAGTGGGTACTTTTTATTATTTGGACCACTTTCTATAAGTGTAACTCTGATTCACTCTATATTGCATCAGACTGTATATGGTCACCCCTACCTACCTTATTGGTCTATCATTTTCTAAACCACCCTGTACAATTATAATTCAATTCAACACAATATTGCAAACGTCCTGATATCTTTAAAACCACCCCGTATATACTTTTTCTATATTTCTATTGTTTAAATTATTCTTGTATAATTAAGATTTTACTTCGCCCCATATGTCTAGAATTTCATTTATGCTGCTACTCATGGTCTACCGTATATAACAAAATTCACATTTTTGAACCACATTTTATGACTATAATTTTACTCTACCATTTATTACAAACACCCAGTGCAACTGCTTCTAAAATTTTTTGAATATTTTTCTATAATTATACCCCGTCCTATAATTCAAATTTCCTAACTGCTTATGTTTATATAACAATTTTTTTATACTACCTGAATAACAATAATTTTACTCCAGCCTTACTTCAAACACCTTGTAGAAGCAACTACTTATGTTCTACACTATATAACTTTTTTAAACCGCCCTGTGTAACTGTAATTCTATTCCACCTTATATTTCAACCATCCTGTATATTCAACTGCTTCTGACACTTTTTGAAGCATTCTGTATAACTGTAATGCTTTCACCACCTTGTATACGCAACTACTTATGTGCCACCCAATACAATAGTTTTAGAACCACTTGTATAACTAATTCAATTCCACCTTCTATTTCAATCATCCTATGGATACAACTGCTTATGTACCACCTAATGTCACATGCACGCACGCATGTACACCTACAACCGTATACCATATAGAAAAGATCTCCGGCATAACAAATTTTCTTTTCGATAAACTAACGGAATATTTTCTGCCACTTCACGCGGCTGTTAGCCTTGTAACTTAACTTCGTCTCTAAAAGAAACTTTCTTCAAATGAATCAAAATGAAAACTATTGCAAACACCCTGTACGATTTACTTTCATGACATATCTTGACATATAAACTAGATATTTATGATGAAAATTTGTCATTTACATTGATGTTTACAGTTTTTTTGCATATATATTTCTGATTTTCAGAAAAATGGTATGTTATACTGAATCAAAGTGCAACATATCTTTGTAGAAGACAATTTATAATATTCAAATTGCTTGAACCGTTTTAGAGGAAACAGTGAAGATTCATTGAAATTCACTCATTTCTAGTCCCTTATTTACCTTTTTTTCTGATTTTCTGGAAAACCGTAAATTTTGATAATGTAGACAATTATGTAGTATCTTTCTGTAATGTTTTTTAATATAATGCATTTTAAATCATCAAAATTACCCAGGCCGTTTTTGAATAATCGCTGATTGTCGACGAATTGATAACCTCCTCCTTTTTGGAAGGCAACTTTACGATTTACATGAAAACTTATTATTTTTAACCGTAAAAAAAGTTGCCTTTCAATAATAACAAGATTCAACAAACTTCAAAAACTGTAATATATCTGTGAACAATTTAATTGATTATAGACACTTTTTTCTAATTTCGAAGAGCCCTCGTATAATCAATGAAAAATACAAATTATATAGTAACAATAAATAAATGCAAATAGCACAAATATTTAAATGCATGTTACACATCAGATACTAATAAGAGATGTGAGTGTTATGTGGAATTGGGTAAACCATTATGTTAAGTATATTTACTACTTACCTTATGTGAACATATTTTGTACTCCGGTTATTAAAAAACGGTATCTTGCCGCCACAAAGATAAAAGGGTTCCATTTAACGGTCTAACTTATACTTTTATGAATTCGTCGTATTTACTTTAACTTTCCGAGTTTCAAGAGATCAAAAGTATTTGAAAACAAAAAGGATATGATAAAAAACTACCTTAATGAGTGGAAGATCCTTTCATCTTCATCGAGCAAGTAGAAGGGGAAATAAGAAAATAGAATAATGGCTCTTGTTTTCAAAATATGGATCTTGTGAATATCTCTATATTGTAACATTCTGGTTCTTATTTTCTCAGGCATCAAACAAAATTAGTTTGAGGTAAAAACTCTTGAACTAAATAATATCCATTAGGAAAGAAATTTAAATTACCTTCTATGGAAATGAACTAAAACTAACTTCCATACCGAAATACGTAATTTTTTATTGACAGCTAATATCAATAATTTCTTAGATTTTACATATGGAACTTACGGAAGAATGGAGAATAAAATTTATTTTCAGAATAAATTTTTTCTCATATTTACTTGGAAATTTTTATTAGACTCTTTATATAAATCAGTTTTGAAGGCTGCAATTTTATTGATGAATATTTATGTATGTCTCATAAATGGTTTCTAAATGGTTATATTTCTATTATTTAATAACAAAATTAAGTTTGTGTACTCAACTGCTTTAAATAGTTTAAAATAGAATCGGTTCGGTGCTTTAGTTAAGGGCTCGGTGTGTTCACACACATTTTTAAACTCATTTACATTCCAGGAACTTTTATGTTTATGATTAGAGCTTAAAGAATGCTTCCCAGACTGCTATTTCGTTTTTATTTCAAAGGTTTCAAAATCAGGATCACTTATTACTCACTAAGATTAGAAAAAAGGTCGAACAAGTATATGAAACCTGTTCCCTCTCCTTCATGAGCACTAATGTTATGAGCAGAAGAAGAAGTAACACATTCTTAGAGTAAACTAATGGTTGACTTTCTTGACATCTATGATTTTCCTACAAAGTGGTTTATACTGTCACTGCTGTCCGATAAGCATAAAAAACAACATTACTTTGTATAGCCACCTTGTAGTCCGATTAAAATAGTAAGCACTTTCAAGTCACCACAAATTTCCCACTTAAAATCTTCTAATTTATTACCATTAGTATAGACGACGTTTTTGCACAGTCTACGCTGATTTGATGACATTTCCACACTAAACTGCGTAAGATAACACATATAACTCACTTTAACTAGTCTGTGACATCACTGATAACAATGAAAGAAGACCTATAAGAGCAAGCTCCCCCAACCACTCTACTGTACTGTTTCCAACTGATGATGTTTAAGTACAGAAATGTAGTGAAATTTACCAACAGATATACATTATGTGAGGTCATAACACAAAAATGTGACTTGGTAGCTTCATTGTGATTGTGATTAATATGTTATTAGGTAGACCAAAACAGTAGAAATATTTTATATTTAAAGAAAAATTGACTTCAACTGGCTTAAAATAAAAACCGCTTAGAAACAGTGTGCAAACAATAACTATTTTCTGACATATTCTTATCTCTCCCTTTTTTTCTAATTTGTATTTTTTTATAATATCCACATATTTTTTACCTTTTTTATTGATTTTATTATTTGGCCCACTTTCGATAAGTGTAACTCTAATTCACCCTATATTGCAACCACCCTATATATGTTTCTGTGTATTGGTTACCCAATATAACTTAGTTGTTTATCATTTACTAAATCACCCTATACATCTATAATTGAACTCTACAAGATGTTGACAGTCTCTATTTTTCTGTTGTTTCAATCACCCCGTATAACTATAATTTTACTTCGCCCAATATGCCAAATATGAGAAAATACATTTTTTAACCACCCTGTATAACTATAACTCCACTCCACCTCATATTTCAATTATACTGTATATGCAACGGCTTCTAACATGTTTTAAACTCTCCGCCCTATAACTCGAATATCCTTACTGCATATGCTTATTTAACCATTTTTTAAGATATTTATCCACTCTGTATAACTATAGATTCACTTCGCTCTTATTTTAACTACCTTGTATACGCAACTTCTTATGTGCCACCCATTATAACATTTTTTGAACCACCCTGTATAGCTTTAATCCTATTTCACCTTATATTTCAACCATCCTATACAGGGTGAGTTTTTTTTATGATCAGTATGGGAATCTCGGAAACTAGCGGAGGTAGAGCAATGGTTAAATTGGGAAAGATTTGCAGTGTTACTGGCCTAATTCAATGACATGGCTTACTAGATATTTTGAAAAAACGAAATTCTGTCGATTTAGTCAAATCCCCCTAGCTCCTTTGTTTTTGATTTTATAAAAAAGTGTAAATATCAAAATTGAAGGGAATTGTATCCCGAATATGATTGACATGGCCTCGTTTGAGTGACAGCTCTCGTTTTCGAGATATGACACAAACTTATCTTTTTTTGAATGGGAACCATAGTTGGCTATGAGCTCAAAAAATCGGACATTTTTAGAGCTTTTCAAAGATATAATACTCGATATAGTTAGTCATAAAAATAACGGAGTTATGGATGCTTTTCTCTCTTATTTTCACTTTTAACATAGTTAGCCATGAAATAAAAAAAAAACTAAATAAGTAGGTACTTACCAAAAACTTAAATTAAAATTAAATTAAAGTACATAATATTGGTTACAATTTATTTTCGAAAAGTCCACCATTGTTATTTAGACAAAAATTGCATTTTTTTAAGATTGACATTACCGCTTTCCTCACAGACCGCCTATCAATTTCTTCCATTTCTTGTAATACAGCCTCCCTTAGGTCACCAACTGTCTCATACCTTCTTTTGTATACTTTGTTTTTAGCGCACCCCATAAATAGAAGTCTATAACTGTCAAATCGGGAGGCCGAGGTGGCCATTCGCGTGGGCCATTTCTACCTATCCAAGAGTTTGGATAGATATTATCTAAGTGTTGTCTTACTAATAACGAGTTATGAGCAGGTGCTCCATCATATTGGAACCACTCAATTTCTAAATGAGTTCTCAAATTCAAATTATGCAACTTGTCTTGAAAAGTGTATTGCAAGAAATGCAAGTAGCGCTCCCCAGTAAGTGATTCGTTATAGATAAAAGACACCAGAATAGTAAACCCCATGATACCACACCAAACATTAATTAAATTTTATCTGGGGTCGTCTTTGTTCTACATGGAAAGGGTTCTATGAAAGTAGTCCTCAGCTGCACGAACTGAATTTTTATGGCATATGATATAACATTCCACCATATTCAGTTTTTCTTCTTTAGAATATTCCATTTTATCACGAAAACTTGTCAATATCGACTGTCAGTCCAGCACTACTAATGGAATTACTCTCAAATGAGGAAACGTCAAAGTGAAAACAATCTTTTTCATGGCTACCTAAGTTAAAAGTAAAACTAAGAGAGAAAAGCATCCATAACTCCGTTATTTTTATGAATAACTATCTCGAGTATTATATCGTTGTAAAGCTCTAAAAATGTTTTTTGAGGTCATAGCCAACTATGGTTTCCTTTCAAAAAAAGATAAGTTTGTGTCATAACTCGAAAACGAGAGCTGTCATGCAAACGAGGACATGACAATCATATTCGGGATACAATTCTGATATTTACGCTTTTTTTATAAAATAAAAAACAAGAGAGCTAGAAAGATTTGAATAAATCGACAGAATTTCGTTTTTTCAAAATATCTAGTAAGGCATGACATTTTACAAAAATCCGAAAGTGTCATTAAATTGGGCTAGTAAAACTGCAAATCTTTCCCAATATAACCATTGCTCTATCTCCGCTAGTTTCCGAGATCCCTATACTGATCATCAAAAAAAACTCAGCCTATATATGGAACTGCTTATGTACCACCCAATATCACATTCATTTGTAAGATTTTTTGAACCCACCTGTCTACCTGTAATTTTACTGCGCCAAATATTTCAACTGCCCACATTCGTTGCTGCTTGAATTTCGATGCACGCACACACCTACCACCGTATACCATAGAAAAAAACACAGTTCACCTAAATAATTTTCTTTTCGATACACTAATGGAATATTTTGTGCCATTTCACTCGACTGCAATGAGAACCGTTACAAACATCCTGTACGATATACGTTCATGGCGTATCTAGACATTTAAGCTAAACATTTATGATGAAAATTTGACATTTACATTTATGTTTGCCGTGTTTTTGCAAATATTTTTACGTTATAGATAATTATACGGACTCAAGCTGGAACATCTTTTTGTAGAATACAATTTAAAATATTCAAAATGGCTGAGCCGTTTTAGAGAAAACAGTGTAGATTTTTTAATACTACTTACTTACTTACTGCTTTTTTTCTGGAAAACCGTAAATCTCGGGTTATAGATAATTATATGGTACCTTTCTGTAATTTCCTTAATACAATGCCGTTGAAATCATCAAATTTACCCAAGCAGTTTGAATACTCACTGAGCATACATAAAAAAAGCTGACGAATTCAGAACCTCCTCCTTTTTGGAAGTACACCTACTAGGAACCACCTGAATGTTGTGCAACTGGTTTTCCCCTCCGTTCTCCTCTCTTACTTAGTAAAATATCCCTTAATTGGTCAT
Source organism: Octodonta nipae (assembly GCA_034190945.1). Lineage (NCBI taxonomy): Eukaryota > Metazoa > Arthropoda > Insecta > Coleoptera > Chrysomelidae > Octodonta > Octodonta nipae. The sequence continues at coordinate 178,202,278 of CM067216.1, forward strand.
TCATTTTTGGTTATTTATTTTTCTATGCAGGCCTGTGTAATTTATCAAAACTCAGATCACTTAATTTCATATGCATATATGAAAATATTTTAACTACAAACAAATTCTATTTATTTTTTTTAGCGTTCAACAATATAGTGAACATACGATGAAAAACGGACAGATCGTTTTTTCTGTGACCGATGCGATTTAGATATACCAGTATATATATGAGGGGTTAAAGAGATAATTCGTCAGCGCTTTGCGTTCCGTTTCAAAGCCTTTACAATAACCAATTATTTACAAACAACTAAAAGCCGATGTCGGTTGTTTGCTTCATTAAAAGCAGACAGTCGTTCCATGTTCAAGTTACGTCATTAGTCGGTGCTTGCCGTTAAACAACCGAATGTCGGAACAAAACTTGCACAACTCCATGGCCCTCTTCTCCATTAGCAGCAACATAATTACTTCGTTAGTAAAATTCTTGCTAACTACGCCTGGCTTCATCCCTTGAAGACGGCAGGGTGACGACGTCAAGTCATCTTTACGAGTTTAATTTAATTAAATGGATGTAAAATATGAAATGTGCTGAAATAGCTCTATTCTTTCCGAAGTTACATTTTCCAACAACATTGTCAACTAGTTTCATGATAGAAAACGTATAAATTTATTCACTTTCTACTAAAAGATGCGTTTAAATACTAACATGTTAGGAAGAATTTTTTTAACAGGATAGTGCTCTGGAGTAATTTAATGATGTGATGTAAAATAAATAAACCTACACAAACATACATAACCTATTTATTTTTATAATTCTTCTTATATAAAACTACAGAGCTCAACTCTTATACTAGACTGTATTCACTTTCGACCGCTCTTTATAAATAAATTATATGTGTGGCGTCCATTTTTATTTTTACTCGTTCAAGTACTGTTTTCTCAGAGGTTAGCAATCTTTCTTCTTCTTGCTATGCTCTGATCATAACCACTTGTTAGCTATCATGTATTTACCATGATTGTTTGTTGATTGTCCCTCAGAATAACTGAAGAATAGCCTTCCCACTCTTTTTGGTTACTGAACCAAATTTATTGATGATTTTTCCCAGTTTTCCCTACATAGTAACTCAAACTTTCGCATTTCTATAGTTTTTACTATTTCAATGTCCTAATTCATTTCAAGGACTACATTTTTGTTTGGCACTTTTTCGGTCCAGTTGATCATTAGCCTATATATCCACATTTCAAATCACTCAATCTCTTAAGCGAGACCTCTGTTATTATCCGCACCTCAACAGCATAAAAAAGAACATGGAAGGCATGGCACCCAAGAGCGTATCCAGACACGTGTTTCCGAGGGGGCGATTTCATGGTTCAGAGGGGCGATCCTGTACTAAAAGTACTTAAATAATAGTTTAACTCCAGATTTATTGGGTCATAACATTAAAAATAGTCGTTCTGAGGTTTAAATCCATAGAAGTTACCTTCTTCTAAGCTGTTGGAGTTAGGATTACCTCGTTTTAATATTAAATTTACTAACTTCGAGGCTCTCGGTGGGGGCAATCGCCCCCATCTCCTCCTCCTTGGATGCGCCCATCATGGCACCTCACCATCCTCATTCCTAGTTGTAATCTTAGGTCGTGGCTTCGCAGTACTTTTCTTATCCCGATGAATGCTGCCCTTGCTTTATCTTTTCGGATTACAACTTCAACGGATGAGTCCTAGTTTTCGTGATTTTGAAGTTTCGGAAGAATCATATTACCCACTTTAGGTCTATTGCAATGTACGACTAATGATAGAAATCGTCATGTACAATAATCTCAGTGGAGATCAGTTATCATCTATGCAAATGAATATGTAGAAAATTTAAGAACTGACGTATACAATAGCCAATTTTTATTTATTTGTAAAGAGTTTCAGTTATTCACACAAATGTTAAGACAATAGTTACGTGAATTTTGATTTAAAGTCAGACCTGAAAACAAATAAAGTGGTAACTTGATCACTGCAAAATAACAACCTCTATTATCCAATAATATAACTTGTTTTATTGTACAAGTATGTAAAATAGAAGTTTTAATTACAAACACATATACTTACTGTCAAAGAACATAAGTTGCTTTAAAGTAGGTCTTTCATTCGTTTTCAGATACGTCAAAGCAACTTATCAAACACTCTATTTTATTCAAAATACAAGAATGATTACTCAACAAACAGAAAATATTTAAGGAAATTGAGATTCCTAATGATGTTGTTTCTTTGAAAATCAGTAATGTAAATTTAGAGTTATTATGAATACCTACATGTATATTTAGAACATCTGTCACAAATATAATAAAATAAATATGAAAAAAAATACAACAATACTCAACAATTGTACCTCAGATGTGTCAAATACTTATGAGAAATGGCAACTATAAAGCTCTGTGAACCTTGCATTTGAACTTTGTTTTTCATAAATACTAGTTAAAAAGGGGGCAATGGAAAAATTTCGACAACCGATTTTAATTGTTGGTACGGGTAGTACCACCTTTTTTTTGTTTGTACCTGAAAAGTTTTTTGTAAATGGCGATCTTCTTCTTCTTTTTTAGGGGTTTCTCCAACGGAAGTGGCTATGGGCGGTGGCCCTTGATACCATTTACAAGTGTTTTTGTTTGAAATAATAAATTTTGAAGCACAACTTTATCTTATGATGAAATGAAACATTTTCTTTTCCAGTCCTATAAAAAATTAGCTTTTAGGTGGAAACACTCTTATTGTAAATTAACTATTTCCCGTCACCAAAGAATATAATTTTGAGGCGAGGCAACATTGGACCCCCGGCTATCACTATATCTAACACAAATATCACTTCCTGAGCATATATTCACTTTCAAAGCGTCTTTTGGGGATAATATGTATGATACAGGACCGAAGATTATTTAAATTTATATATATATACCTATCCACACACACAACTGATCATCTCGCCATCTTAGCCGGAAGTCTAAATGGCGCTCGAGTATTATGAACCTGGCAACTCACAATTTTGGAGTGACAGTATCTGCATTCAACTGTATTACGTTAGTACCCCTTTATACCAGCAATCAAAAATCATTTATATTTTCAAAAATCAATAGCGGCAACCGGTTGTTAATGACTAGTGCCCGATTGTAAAAGATAAAATCCTTTAGGGTACAAACGAAAATATAGGTGGTTCAGGTGGTTCAAATGGGTATTAACGTAGTACAATATATTGTAGAAACACACCAAAATTTCGAGGTCAACTGCCAGGTTCACAAGATTCTATCATAATTTTAAGAGCTCAGTAAATGACAAATTTTTGAGGCACAAAAGAAAAAATGCACATACTCTATTAGAAAGACTTTTTCGGTATAAACAATAAAATAGTGGTATAATCGGGTACTGATAATTACCAATCTGTTTTTTTCTTTTTCATCCCTTGTATTTAGGGGAATCCGAAATGTTGTTCGTCTAGCGCATCCAGGTCGGCGGTTGGCGTTGATTTTTTTTAAATGAATTTAGAAATATGAAGTCAACACTATCCACAGTTCTCTAAAATCTATCTATAAATAAAACAGAAGAATTCTGTTTTTTTTTTTGGACAACCCCATATAAGTTTATTAATTATTTTTCATGAAGGAAATCTCTAAATAACATCTAGCGGCGGCTCTGTAACATTCTGGAGAATTCCGAAATGAAATATATAAATCTCGCGGCGGCTCTTTATTGAGAGAAATGAAATATATAAATATTGAGAGCTGACGAAAGGATTCAGTCAGTATTAGATTGCCATATAGTAGAGATAAACTGTAAATAGTTCTGTGAAAATAAATTAAAGTAGTAGAATTAAATTATAGCGAGTTGGACTGTTTTTAAATAAACCCAAGAACTGAACTGAACACTATTGTGAAAATAAAAACTTTACAATAGATTTATGTGAATTAGGACTAAAAGATGAATTGGAAACAGTGGAGTCAATGGAAGATGGATTTCTGTTAATATTAAAGGTTGTATTGTTGTCATTGTTTGTGAAAGTGATGCCCAAGAAATTGAAACAGTAATCTTTGTTCTCGATTTCAAGAGCATATTTTAAATTTGGATGAATAGTAATCTGTAAAATACACCAGTACGTCATCAGTATGTCAACATATATTTACCAGTAAAGTAATATGGTTATTAGTAAAAGGAGGTTACATAATTGTTTGTTATTAAAATATTCAAATTGCTAAGATGTGGTCAGAGAGGATGTAAATCTAAAATTTCGCTTACATCTTATTCACTGACAATTTCTATCCGTTTGCCACATACTGAGGCGATTCGATATGGCAGCAAGCTGTTACTGACAGCCATATATTATCATATAAAAAAGTTAAATTTAATGCGAGTCTTTTATATAATTTATTTCTTTATCGACCAACAAGATAAGAGACTACCCAAGTATGTTTTCGACACTTGTTACGAGTTTATATTCCCTCTAAAACCCCACCATGAATATTATAGAACTTCGTTTGGATGAAAGTCATTTAAAACTAATTCTATGCATGAATTGAAAAATTTGTTCGGATACAATTGGTATTCGACAAAATTATCTTAATATAAACAAGGTGTTGAGAAGAGAAAGACTTTTGGTTTAGACATCTTCAACATGTAGAAGGTTTAATCTACCGAGTTGAGATAATAAGTAAAGGAAGGATGAGAAGATAACTACAGAAAGCTTTGATGGTGGTTATTCGAAGATTAAATATTTCTTTATTTAAGTATACTCTAAACCTAAGTCTTTTATAAATCGTTATTTAACTCTATTACCAATTGAAATTTACAAAGAAAAATTCAAGTTGCCTACCAAGGTCGGGTTAGGTGGCCGACATTAATGTAACAGGTAATGTTGCATAGTAACAATACCTATTACCTATATACGTAAAAATGAAGATTTTTTTACTAAAAAAATGAATTAGATCAAGTATTAAACATAAAAAACAATTACATACTGTGATATTCACAAATATGTCATCTTCTTCACTACATCTAGGATAAGCTTCGTACACATGAGCCACATTACAAGCATTTAGAGTCTCCCGTCTCAACTTTATGATAGTCAGAGCTATAGATATTAGTCTGCATTTTAATTTTAAATTATTTAGCAATTTTACAAGCAATGACATGGTTCAATATTCTCTTGCCCCGTTCTTTTTTCCTGTCGGTTTTCTATTTTAGCAACACTTCTTTAAATGGGCTACCAGTAATACTGCCGATATCTTGGCTATATTATGGACATTCTTGTTTACTAAATGTCTCATTATCTCATTTCGACATTCTTCTCTATTAGATGCCTTTTATAGTCTTGTTATATTTCAGACACAGTGAGAGTCACTTCGATTGTGTATGCAGCAATGAAATCAATGTCGTTCATGAATTTGCGATCTAAAAGCAGATTTGTGGAAACTATTAACTGATAGCTTGTTGAACTGCCTCGCCAAAGAATTTGCTGAACTTGATTACTCTGATTGTCGTTCCAGTGCTATCACAAAGATATTTCTCAACAGGGCTAATTCCGTACTTGTTTAATTATGTTCATGAAGGATCGGCAGAGCTAGATTGTCTTCAACCAATTTCTCAACTTTAAAATAATGTCTAAACTAATTCTTATAGATGTCCAATTGCATCCACCCTGTCGAATAGAAACTATATGTTATAACTAGTGAACCTTCATTGCTAATATTTGAGTACCTAGCTTTTTTCTGCACTGTAAAATTTCTATCTAAAACATTGTGCTCATGCAAGGGGTTACGGTGTGACAATAACTTCCTAAAAACCAAATCTAAGTATCCCGGATGGAGGGACTTTTTGAGATCCAAATTATTGCGTTCAGTAAATTAATAGGCTAATTAGTTCATATCCTACGATGTCTAACTAAAAAATTACTATTCCACTTCCCAAAATATCTTGCAACAATTCTTCTTCCTATTCTAGCATTTTTTATTATTTTCAGAAGCCTTAAGAAACAGTATTTCTTTATTTATTACATAATTAAAAAATCATCGAGTTTATTTTTCTAGCGATGTCGTCCTATATCAGGTCGGACAGTATCAGGAGAATTAGTTATCTAATGTAGGTGCACCCTAAGCCTAGGTGAGAAGTCTGCAACAAAAAAATAGCCAAATACCAATTGTCTGAGACGGGATGAAATTCTGTAACTCATCTTTGTTAATCGAATTTAAATTTAATCAAACTATTAGGTATCATATAATAATAAAACTAATATTTCAAATTAATTCTCAAGATTGCCAATGCCATAGAATAAAAACGAGCTCAAACTGCTACGAGTACTTCTTGCCTATCTGTTAATTCACTTGCCAAAACATTAAGTAAATATCCTAATTTGCAATAAGTATTCCAATTTGGCAAGCCTGGTTATTTACCTCCATTTATAATAAACAAAAAAACGGTAAGTTAATTACGTTAGACTAGAATAACCATAATTTGTTTTGAAATTTTTTTTTTTTTTGTTGTTTGAGGTTGGTTCTCTTAAAGGGGATTATCACAAATCAGTTATTATCAGCTAATGATAAAATCAGCTAATGATAAAATCAGCTAATGATAAAATCAGCTAATGATAAAATCAGATTGGTAATATACGTCAGTGAAAGCTAAACCGAAGTTTACCAAAGTAAAATTAAATTTCATTACTTTGCTGTTTGTAGTCAATTACCTCGGCGCATTCACCAATTTGCCTGTTACTCATGAACTTAATCCCTTTTTCCTGGTCACGCTATAACTTTATTCATCTTTATTTTAAAGAAAATTGCCTAGAAAATTACAGAATTTCAGAAGATTTAACGTCTAAATTTTGGGCCGATTTTGATGATACTGTTTGTAAGAGTTTGAGTGGGTCTCTGGCATGGTTTAGATTTACAATTGGATTGTGTAGGTGGCGCTACCATCGGGTTCTAGGCATTTTATTTTTTTTAACAATAATTCCACTAAAACAAAACACTTAAAGGGTGATAACAGTACAAATAGTAGATATAGTAAAAATGAAACCATACTTTTTAGACCAATCAATAGAGCAAAAATTAACTGATAATTTGTAAAAAATACTATCGATTCCTAGCGATATTTTACTATGTTTTCCACTAAACTATGGTTTTTTACTTTGTTATAAACAATTGAAGCAACGCTTTTTTAGCATGTTTATAAAATCGAAAATAATAAACTAATCTCAATGGTGTCAACAGGTCAATTGTAAAGCATGAAAATACGAATGAAATGAGTCCAGGCTCGATCCGATTGGATCATTAGTAACAAGGAAAAACAAAAAATACTCAAAAATGTAGGATTTTTAAAAAAAAATCGTATCTTCGTCACTTTAGAAGCTGTAGAACTGGGCTTGTAGGAACTGATAGTAACTTACATCTATTTTCTGTATGCCAAAACCAGGCGCTACCGGTTTATTAGTTTTTGAACAATTGTGATATAAATTTTTCTGTTCACTATTTTTGCATTGGGCCCCTATGCGTTATAGATAATCAAATTTCAGTTTTGAAAAAAGTTGTTGAAAGTAGAGGTGTCATTCTACAAAGCCTCTATGCGCTCATTTTTCACTAAATGTCTGTGAAATATCTGAAAAATGTTAGCAAACATGACAAAAAATGTGCGAGCGTATGAATGTATCCAAGGAGTGGGGGAAACACGGTTGAGGGGAAGCGTATAGTAATATATAGTAGAGGCACATACATAGATTGTTTTAATATTTAAAATCCTCACAATTAAGAATTTTTTTAATGACCGCTCTCCTTCGATGTTCCGTAAACCCAAAATCCACAAATTAAAGCAAAAACGTTTCCGAGAAACCAGTTACATATAAATATATTAATAAACAAAAAATTGTCATTTGATCTAATAAAATCGAACAAATCACTCTGTATAGAAGTTTTTTTAACGATAAATTCTTTCACCATCTGTCAAAGTGACAGTTACTATCGATAATCCCTCAACAACCGTGTTCCCCCCACTACTCGAACACGTTCATACGCTCACCAAATTTTGGTCATTTTTGCTAACATTTTTCGTACATTTCACATACATTTAATGAAAAATGAAAATATAGGCGTTGTAGAATGATACCTCGACTTTCAACATCTCTATTCTGAACTGATATTTGATGATCCATGTCGCATGGAGACACACTGCAAGAATAGTGGACTAAAAACTTCAGATAGCAATTATTCAAAAACTAATAAACCGATAGCGTCTGGTTTAGTCACGCATAAGGTAGATATCAATTACTATCAATTCCCACAAGTCCAGTTCTACAACTTCAATAGTGACGGAGTTATAATAATATAAAGAAAACCGCTAACTTTTCCAGTGTTTTTTGTTTTTCTCTGTTACTAAAGATCTTATCGGATCGATCCTGGACTCATTTTATTGGTATTTCCATTCTTTACAATTCACTTGTTGACACCATTGAGATAAGTTTATTATTTTTCATTTTATAAATATGCAACGAAAAAAAACGCAATTTTCTTGTTTCATCTGTTTATAATAAAGTAAAAAACCATAGTTGCGAGTGGAAAAGGTAGCAAAATATCACTACAAATCATTCTTAATGTAATGGCACATGTAGTATCCTGATAGTATTTTTTGCACGAAAAAATCTCTATTGATTGGTCTATTTCTCAAAACACAAAACGGGAGATATTACAAACTCTAAGGTACTTAGAATTCGTCAAATTGTCAGCTTATTATGAAGTAGTTTCTAAATGATTGAGGAGGCAAATAGTTACTTTGAATGTTCATTTGGGATTTCCAATCCTCACAATGGTTTCTGAAAAAACAGATAAGTTAAGTAATTGAAAATCAAGTTGTAGTATCTAGGAGCAGTTTATGGAAACTGCCCGGAACACTAGTTGCCTTCTTATAGAAAAAACTCTCTCTCAGAATTAACTGTGAGAAAGTAGGTCTACGGATTTGTCAACTAGGTTCCTGTATAATATGTTAGGATTTATATTGTGTTATACTTATCTGCTTTATGTGACGTTTCCACTCCTTATCAGGAATCGTTGTCGAACAATGTATTTTGAAATAATTTACAAGTTTCCTTTTTGACGTTCATTTGGAAAGAGCTGTTGCCATGATACCACAGAGGGTGTCCCAATTTCTCCATTATTTAACAACATGCAGACACTTTCTTTAATTGTCCTTTTTTGGTGTGCTCCTCTTTAAGTAATATTTTTGTCTTATCCCTAGTCCATTTTGTGTATACCATTATCCGTGACTACATTGTTTGCTAATCTTAATCTGTCTATATGTCTTGTTGAGACGTTGTATTGGTGCTCTTTTGTTCTAATTTGGAGATGTTTTTCCGCAGGCACAAGATGCACTGTTCACACAATTTTTGGAACTTTGAGTTACGTTTTCCGGTTTCGTTTTTGTCAGATTTGATCTTAATGTATTAATTGTTTTAAAAAATAAAAATTTTTACTTGGTATTTATCGCCAATACGCTTACTTTTCTCGTATAGACCGAAAACATAGGGAATAACGTTTATAATTATTCTAGAGTTAATATCAGTTTGTGCGTTATTATTTAAATTAGAATTACTGTGTGTTGTTTGTGTAGTTTGTTGGTTTCTTTGTTTTTTCTCGATTTGGTAAATTATTTTGTTTATGAAATTTCGTTTTGTTTTAAAACTTCCTTTATCAAAAGTAACATTTTCTCAAAAATTTCCTTTGTTGATGAAACTAGTTTTTTTTGTCATATAAAGATTTAATGACTCCTTTTTTACGTTTAAGGAATAAATTGAATAGAAATTCAAGTAGCTATTAGTGTGTGTTGGTTTTCTGTAAATGCTTGTGGTAAGATTGTTGTTTGATCGCTCAACCAACACATTCAAAAATGGATGTTTATTTCCATTCTTTATTTCAATAGTAAATTTAATTGCAGATTCTTTGCTATTGATCGTGCCTAAAAGCAGTAAAAGTCGTCGATGCGATGTTCCCATATTGCAAAACTATCATCAACATAGCGCCACCATACTTTGGGTTTTTTTGTAGAATTAAAGATAAATGTTTCCTCAAAGTATTTCATAAATATATTGCTTACTATGGGTGACAAAGAAGAATCCATAGCCACTCCAAAATCTTGTCTGTAATAATAATACAATAATAAAGCTTATACGGAATTGAAACGTCACATCAAACAGATAAGTATAACACAAAATACAACCTAACATATTATACAGAAAAACTAGTTGACAAATCCGACAAATCCGTAGACCTTCTTACTCACAGTTAATCCTGCGAGAGAATTTTTTTCTATAAGAAGGCAACTAGTGTTCCGGGTAGTGTCTACAAACTGCTCCTAGATACTATTTTCAATTACTTAACTTATCTGTATTTTTCAGAAACCATTGTGAGGAGTGAAAATCTCAAAATGAACATTCAAAACAGCTTATTATGAGTTAAAGTGGAAAACGTATTATGGCAGATGATCTGGAACAAGATGAGATCATGGCAACATTAAGATATTTCAGAAATTTTTCTTCTTCTTCGTTTTCCTCTTAGCACTGGAGCCAGGTTCGAAGCTTCAGTTGGTTACGCGTCTAGTCATGTCTCGCCAAATTTCTCTGTTGTTGTCCATAGCGTTGGCGGCCTACCTCAAGACACATTGGCTCCTGGGCTCTAGCATGTTCTCATCTCGTTTTTGCCGAAATAACTCAGGATCTGGGTTTGCACTGTTTTAAATAGCCTTCGGGGTTCTTAAAATTTTTCTGATAGACGCATTAATTATTTTCCCAACACCACAGCTCAGACACGTCAATAATAGAGAACATTATTGTTTTAATTATATTGTTTGAGTTCAGTGTACTGGCACTGTCTCGCCACTTATTTTGAAGCCTTTTTTTCGCCAGGGATTTCGCATATATACAAGTGATTAACTAATTTCCTTCATTTGAAATCCGTACTCTCAGATAGTCGTACTAATTAACGACTTGACTTTGACCTAGGTGTTGGGTATGTGGCTGATTATTATGAACTCTGTTAATGATTTATCATTTTGGTTTTTGAGTAATTGAAATCTAGGCCAAGTATGCTGCTTTCATTTGCAGTTTAAACGAGATCTTCGAAAGTTTCTCTTGGGTGCTGGTTAATAGAAAAGTATCATTTGCATAGGTGATAGATCATTACTTACCTTACCGCAATTCTGCCTTTCCATCCGTTTAATGCATTTCACATAGAATGGGTGACAGGATAACTCTCAGGACTATTTTGCAGGGATTGGATAGTTTATTGCCCATATTTACTGTTACCGTCCTGTTTACGCATAGTTCTGAATTAAAAACGGCAGATGGTCTGGGACTCCCATGTCCTTCAGAGGTGTCCAGAGCAAATACCACTTAATGCTGTCGGAGGCCTTCGGGTAGTCGACAAAACATAATTTGAAATTATTACAAACATGTATTTAATGCATTTATATTCCGTTGTTTTGAGATTAAAGCTTAATCTGTTACATTTCCGTACACAATTGTCCCATACAAATTTAATTTGCTGATTGTTGAAGTCACGGAATTACTGACTTAAGTACAGTTAAAGTTGCAGAATAATAACAATGTTAAACATAACGATCATTTTATTGTGACGGTCTCTTTGTGATTACCAACCCATGACCAATTTACTTCAACTATTGTATGTTTATCGCATTTCATTCAAGATAGTAAAATACATTAATGGTGCGAGTTTGGATGTTTTTAAATCAGTAAGGTTACAATAACAATTGACAGGTTTACAAAGGAACGCCAATCTACACTACTATCCGTCTATCCCTAATTTCCTTCGTTTTTTTTTTTTCAATAAAGCTCTTATATATATATATATATATATATATATATATATATATATATATATATATTGCATTTAGGCTATTCTGGATTTGACAGTTATTTTTGTAAAATTGTATTTAAACTAGAATAGCGTCTATCTCTTAGGGAACTCGTTACTTTACAAATTTCCTTGAGAGCACATGTAAGCTACCTAATCAATCAATATAGGTTTCATCCAAAAAAAATTAATTCTGTTAGAAAATAACTGGAAATATAATAGTAAAACACTCCCCACCAACACAACAATTGTTTAAAAAGCCTAAAAAAATTGTGTGAAACCTTGGAAAATTGACCGAAAAGTAACTGGAATTTTACTGTAAAGGAATACTCGTTCAGTATACATGTATTTACTGAATATCGTAATGAATAAGATCATAATTGTGGGTATTGAATACAGTTAGGATAATTTAAGATGATATGGCCATGGCTGCACCGAGAAGGGGGGCAGGGGAGGTCAATTGAACTCCCTGGACCTTAAAAACCTGCCGTAAGCCATTAAACCTTCCCATAAATTTGCTGACTTGTCCCCCTCTTGACCCAAAAAATTTTCTGAGTGGTCAAAACCTGTTTTAGATGAATTAAAATCGCTTATAGGCTCCGTGCATCTGCTAGGTGGGGATTGATTGATATTGAGTAGTATTGAATGTCATGTTGGATTTATAGCCTATGTCATATTTTAGACTTTGTACAAATATGGGCCATTCTACGTGTTGTGTGCGAAAATGTAAGAATACGACAGTTAATAGTGCTTCTAAGTTTTATTCTTTCCCTACTGAAGTAAATGAATTGCCCCAATGTCAAAAATAGATTGCAGCAGTGAGAAAAACAATGTAAACACAACCCTAATTTTTGGTTGAGTTGAGTGTAAACTAATTTATTTTAGAGCTGTTGGAACAGAATGAACTGGTAACAGTCATTGTTTGATTTCCAGTTATCATTTCATTTCATTGTACACGCAATCACAGGAGATACTGTCAATTCGTCTGTCAGTATTGATTGGGAAAATTAAATTAATACTTTAATCATATCTTAGATTATTAAATAGATTGATATACGCTTGGGACCCAGGTTTGCCGGATAACATTAAATCTTATTAGATAGCTTTGCCCATTCTCCCTACACTCAACAACATGGTAAACATGATTTAACTCAGCTAAATGTTTTCCTTTTCTGACAGTTTGAGGTTGAAAAACTATATTTATTTTGCTTTTCGCAAACCCAGTATAAATTGCAGTACTCATGATTGAGTGTTATAAACCTGTAACAATATTTAGTATTGTAATAGAACTTATTAATATTTACTGTCTATTTATAAATACATTTAGAATTGCAAAATCACCAACGATAGCTTGTTGAAATGTGAAATTAATTAAATCCGAAAACAAAATTTGTAACCTGACAGTTACTTCTTTGACAGTATATTAATTAAGTTATAACTTTTTTAAATTTATTCGAGGGCTGCCTTTTATATTTCGGGATTAGAGAACAAAACAAATGTTAATCATCGAAAATCGCTTTATTGTTTTTCAAAATATTCCCCATGAACATCTATTCACTTTTGCATGCGTTTTAACCAATTGTCGAAGCACTTTTTCCACTCTGATTGAGGTATCTCCAAAACATGCATTCTGAACGCAGCAACCGCTTCTTCAGGTGTCGAAAAATGTTGACCTCTCAGTTTGTTTTTTACGTACGGGAATAAAAAGAAGTCATTTGGTGACAAGTCAGAACTATACGGCGGATGACTCATCAAATCGATGTTTTGAGTGGTCAAAAATGCAGTTGTTTGAGCCGATGTGTGCGAGCTCGCATTGTCGTGGTGAAGAGTGATCCGTCTTCGGCGGTTGGTTTTCCTCATTTCTTGGAAGACAACTGGCAAACAAATGGTTGTGTACCACTCAAAATTGACTGTTCTGCGTTGTTCTAGTGGTACGGTTGCGACATGTCAAGTTTTTCCGAAAAAACAGGAGATCATTTGCTTGGAAGTGCTTCGTGCGCGAACAACTTTTGTTGGATTCGGCTCATCTTGAAACACCCATACAATCGACTGCTCTTTACTTTCGTGCTCATACGCGTAAATCCACGATTCATCACCTGTCACTATGTCATAAACGTGTTTTGAAGCACCGGTATCGTATTTTTTGAACTTTTCTTTCGACCAATCGACCTTTTTTTGAATGAAAATTGTGTGGGATCCAACGCGAACAATTTTTTTTTGACATTCAAATGTTTATGCAATATTGACTGTATGCTGGTCCCACTAATGTGTAAGGTTGACTCAATCTCACGGTAGGTCACATGACGATCATGCAATATCAGTTCGCGCACAGCATCAATGGTTTCCGGAACAACAACTGTTTTTGGACGACCTTCACGAAATTCATCTTGGAGTGAACTACGACCTCGATTGAATTCACCATACCATCGATAAACAGTGGTTCTTGATGGAGTTTCATCGCCAAAAATTAAATTAAGTTCATCCATGCACTCTTGCTGACTTAATCCACGTTAAAAGTGGTAAAAAATAATCGCACGAAAATGTTCACGATTTAATTCCATTTTTTGGCCGAGATAAGTCCTTTAAGTTACTGTAAACAAGACATAGCGCTCGTATGACAAAACGTTCTGAGTACGTATAACCTCAAAAATGTCAAACTTTACGATAGAGCTGTCAGTTGTCAGATTGGAACAATAGGGTTGTCCAATCCCGAAATGTAAAAGGCAGCCCTCGTACCTACGTGCTAGACTCAACCAATATTTTTAACGAAAAAACTTGCTATTTCACTCTTTTATTGTCCACACTACGCCTTTGTATGAAGAAAAATCTAACATTAGTTTTAGTTTAAATACGCCAGGTGTCACTATCTGTAAAGCACGGAGAGAATACGAATGCTGTATTTTCAATTCATAGATATAATAAAACATTTTTAGACTTCTACCTATAACTAAAAAGCTAAAAATAATTATATCAAAATACAACTCTAGCAAATAAATAACACATTTAATGTTGTAAGGTACCTACCCAGGAAGTAACAAATGTAAACATTATGCTCATTCTGTACAAATTAATTACCTACCAATCCAGTATATTTTTGAAGTCTGTGCCAAGCAAATCTAAAATGCTTCATTGCGTACTTATCTACTAATTCATCAAATTTGATTGTTGCTTGGCACCGACTTCAAAAATATACTAGATTGGTAGGTAATTAATTTGTACAGAATGAGCACCTTTTAATTTTTACATTTGTTACTTCCTGGGTAGGTACCTTACAACATTGAATGTGTTATTTATTTGCTAGAGTTGTATTTTGATATAATTATTTTTAGCTTTTTAGTTATAGGTAGAAGTCGGTTATATATTTTTTTAAAAATGTTTTATTTTCAACTTTTTAGTTTTTTTGAACTCAGGTAGTTTTCATTCTTTATTTTGTATGTATAACCTTAATAGACAGAACCAGGTAACATCGAAAGCCTCAACATTACACAATGATAATTTATCATTTAAATTGACAGGTAAATCTTTACGAACAAAATGTACCAGTACGCGTTGACTTAATAAGCCCAAAATATATTTATGCCTTATGGACTACGCCATGTAACTTTTCTTCAACTTTTTTGACAACCCTGTATAATTATAGATAATTCCACTCCAACCTATGTACCAACCATCCTGTACATACGACTGCCCATGGACAAGCATAAATTTGTTAGCTGTCTTCTGTAAAGTATAGGACAGAGTAGAATCCATCCTATATTTACGGAGTCAAATCCGTCCTATATTTCAACCATAGTATATAATTCCTTGTGGCCTACCCCATAAATTATTTAATTTTAACATTTTATGTTATCGCCCTGTGTAATATTAATTCCTCTCCACACTTTATGCAATTTCTTAAAGGCTATAAAAGAAATAATTTTTTAAACACACTTTATAAATATAATTCAACTCCAGCATATATTTTAACCATCCTGTATATGATATTGCTTATGTCCACATCATGTAACAGTTTTTTAATCACCCTATATAATTTTAATTTCACATTTTTTTCAACATTTTTGTACCACCAAACGTCCAGTCCACCCAATATCCAACCATCCTGTATATACGGCTGCCTACGGACCACTATCATTCTAGTCCGTCCTATATTTCAATTTTCATATAAATGCAACTCCTTCTGCCACTTTACTTTGTGATTTTGTTTGCTATAACTAAACACCCTGTCTATATGCCACCAAGTACCAGTTTAAAGTTTGACATGTGTTGTCACTGAATTTTCTATTAGGCCGGGAGAATGAGACAACAAAAAGTACCGTCTTCGCAAAATGGAAAAATTTGCATTTAAATAGGTATTTACCTGGTATACAAACAAAACGAGCTTGGTACTCATTGATTTAAGGAGACCGAAAATACTATGCTTTACTACCTATATGGTTGAAATGTACATAGAAAATTTATTATTATTTATGAGAAAATGTCTGTTATGTCATTTCGATGAAATTTTTGATAAGAATTTTGGAATTTTCGGCGATTATCTGCAAAACTGCAAGTTGCACGTCGCAGAAAAGTATATGAGATCACCTAAGGATCTTCCTTAATAGATTAAACGTTAAAAAACTATACACATCCATAAGGAGTTATCGAAAAATCGACTAAAATATTAGGGATATTGGTCGATTTCCATGCACGCATGTGTTCATTCACAAATTTTATCACTTTACCAATAGAATTCTTTTCTAAAATTTGAAGTTTCACCAATTCGGATATATATATACTCTATTAAACAAGACCATATTCATTCAAAACGGTGCACCACAGGAGAAGAAATCAGGTAACATACATACAAAAAAAAGCGAAAAAATACACGACGAATTGATAACCTCCTCCTTTTTGGAAGTCGGTTAAAAAGTAGAAACATCTCTGATATTCCCCTTAATGCATTTCAGTGTATTATTCCCAGTTTCAATATAATTATTCGCTTAATAATTTATACAAGAATGGAATTTGTACGGACCAATTTATAGTCATAAACTATGTAATTTACCATTGAATACTGCTGTTCTGGTCAACCCTTCTGTGCTGCAGGACATTCCTTGGGCGAATTCTCGGTCCCTGCGACAGCGGTCCAGCTAGATAATCCTCTTTCGTGCTTACTGTTTCGATCTCGAGTCCTATATTGGTTCTACTGACAACCACCAGTTAATCTACGGTATAGAAAGGCATTAGTCAATTATTGCATGTGTTTGTGACCAACCCCTTCTTATTTATTACTTGCGACGCACCGGCAGTTGAGTGAAAATTAACTCCGAAGAATTGAAGAAATCTCCACAGTCAGATTAAGGCTTTATGTAGGACCCAGTCTCTAATTGATTCGGGAAATTGCACATTGTATGTTCGAGACGGGTCGATATGTATTTACTGAGATATTTGGATTATAGAAAAGGATACTTTCAAACAAGTTTTCTACCCTACCTTGCTATTTAGAGTTTGCTGTCGTAATTTATCTCTATTTATTTATTTATTTATTTATTTATTCTCTTTACAAACACCAAATAGGTATCTAGTTGTTTTCTGAATGATATTTGTTTCATATTTTTCAATGTTTAAGTACTTCTTGGGAAATAAGTCAGACCCCGTTGTCAATGGTTAAGAAACTATGAATAACAAAGGCACAATTCAAAGAGGTCAAATTAAAATCTTTGACAATATATGTTATAATAATACATAGCATTCTTTTTTATTTAATCATTTAATCTTTATAACTGTTTCCACGTTCTATATTTTCTGCTTAACTGCTTCATAATTGCGTAATTATAGGCAATCGTACAAAATATATGAAATTAGTATTGTAATGTTTTTATTTTCACACTCGGGTTCAGTTCAGTTCTTGGATTTATTTAAAAACACAGTCCAACTCACTCTAATTTATTTCCACTACCTTTACACAAATTTATATTCACAGAAACTACTATTTACATTTTATCTTAACTGTACAATACGACCGACGAAAACTGAATGCCTCCTATCGCCAGCTGTTCTTATTTATATATTTATCTTGGAATTGTCTGGTACGTCCACGAACCATCTGGAAACTCTTTCATGTTCTGGAAGCTTTAAGGGAATTCCCAGTAACGGCAGCGGTCCGCCTGTTGAGAGACAAACATTTCGGATTCCCCAGAATTTATCGGAAGAATGTCCCTCCCACGAATTGGTTGATGGCCTATTGCACCAGCTGTCGGATGAATTCTCGTAACATTGCCCCCTCCTTAAAACCATTTCGTCCCGGAATGTCCCAGAATCCTTCCTGGTGTGGCGATATTTGCAGGACTCTCCATTTCGACAACGGGAAGTTTGGTGGAAGTAACAGTCAACGGTCTTCGAATTTGGGCTGCGAGTATTGAGACAGCATACCAAGATGTCGACGCCACTGAATCGAAAGATTGTTTCCATCATACTTCTCACCACCCTCCAATTCAGTCCATCCAACCCGCAGGCTATCTTTGGGCCCGCCAATTTCATCAGGTTCTTCATCTTCATTCTTCTCCATCATCACATTCCTCAATTATACCAGAGTCTTCCAAAGATCGCTATATGTTGGCTTGTCCTTCGAGAATGCTTTCGTTACCAAATAAAAGATGTGTCTGGTACCTACTGGTTGTTTATCTTCGAGATGAAGGACCTTCCCTCCCACTGGATCTTGCTCCCGTAGCTTCTGGAACTGTCCGTACTTCTTGGCAAACACCTTGGCTATTCCTCTGGACATCCGGAGATCTCGTGCCACACAATGAGCTAGGGCATATTCTATGGGCACCTCAAACAGGTCTTGGGGTTCCTCTGTGGTCACGTCGTGCTGCACTTTCTGCCTATTAGAGTACAGTGCCATATACTATTCGAAGGTCCTCTCATCATCGGGTGGTTGGATGCTGCGTACTTGGGCTTGGTCACCTTCGCCGTCATGACTTCCGGCATAAGGGGCTAACCTGTTGAAATGTACCACATTTGGCTTTCCTCGAGGCAGCTTCCTTATTCTGTAGACAACATCGTTGATTTTCTTCACGATTTGGTATGGCCCCTCCCAAAATCTCTGTAGCTTGGGCGAATATCCACGACGACGTTGCGGGTTATACAACCAAACAAGATCATCAACTTGGAATTCTCCGCTCTCGGCTTTGATGCCGTAGGCTTCGTTCATTCGGGCACTGGCATTCTCGATATTTGACAGGACTCGTTGGTGTATGTCGTCTATCTTTCGACGTAACTGGCTGACATAGTCTTCACCTGCAGCCTCTTCTCCTGAGGGACATCCAAACTTCAAGTCGCATGGTAGTCGTAACTCTCGTCCCATAATAATACTGGCCGGGGTCTGACCCTTGGACTCGTGCACAGACGAACGATATGCCATTAGAAACAAGTGAAGATACTGGTCCCAGTCTCTTTGGTGGTCAGAGACTACCTTTGACAAATGGCGGTTAATGGTTCTATTCATCCGTTCTACCAGTCCATCGGATTGCGGGTGTAATGCTGTCGTCCGTGTTTTATTGATCTTCAAGAGCTTGCAGACGTCTTGGAAAAGAGTAGACTCGAAATGTCTAGCTTGGTCTGAGTGCAACTCCAAGGGAACACCAACACGACTAATCCATTCCTTGACAAGGACATCAGCAACTGTCAAGGCTTTTTGATTCAGCAAGGCATAGGCTTTGGCCCATTTACTAAAATTGTCCATCACCAGCACAATGAATTTATTTCCAGAGTCGGATTCAGGAAATGGACCGGCAACATCAATAGCTACTCTTTCGAATGGACTGCCCCCGTTATATTGCTTCATGGGAGGTTTTGGTCGCTTCTGAGGTCCATTACTTGCTGCACAAACCGTACATTTCCGGTACCACTCCTTAACATCTACTTGGCAGTTTACCCAATAGAAGCGTTCTCTCAACTTCCCAAGGGTTTTCTTTACTCCCAGATGTCCTCCAATTGTACCATCATGTGGTTCTCGTAGAACCTCTGTTCTCCTATTTCTGAGAACTATAATCTGTTTTCTGTCGTTTCCCCCCTCTGGAGTCTCCAGGACACGCTTCAGAAGTCAATTCTCCAGGATGAGGGAGTTCCACTGAGCCCAGTACGACTTTATGGTTGGTGAGTATCGGGAAATTTTCTGCCACGTAGGTTTGCGGTCTTCTTCCTTCCACCGGATAACTTCTTTTAGTTCTGGATCTAATTTTTGGTCTTTCTGGATCTGCTCAGGTTGCCAATGGTCATCGACAGCGGTAGTTCTACAGCGAACAGCCCCTTTTTCTTCAGCTCGCTGACAATGTTTGCAATCATCAGGGCATGGTCTCCTCGATAGGGCATCAGCATTCTTATGGCTTGTTCCAGCGCGATGTTCAGTCTCGAAGTCGAATTCTTGCAACCGCTCAATCCATCTGGCGACTTGTCCTTCGGGGTTTTTAAACCGCAAGAGCCACTTCAGTGCTGCATGATCAGTCCTCAGGAGGAATCTTTTACCATAGAGGTACTTGTAGAAATGTACTACCCCCTTTACCACCGCTAAGAGTTCCCTGCCAGTAACGCAGTAATTCCGTTCAAGCTTGCTCAAGGTCTTGCTGAAATAGCCGATGACTTTCTCCTGACCATCTTGGATCTGCGAAAGCACATCACCAATTCCGACATTGCTTGCGTCGGTATCCAAAACGAAGTTCCCATCTGGCAAAGGATAACTTAAGATTTGGGCACTTGTCAATGCTCTTTTCAGTGTCTCGAATGATCGTTGCCATTCCTCGTCCCACTGGTACTGCACCTTCTCCTCTGTGAGTCTAGTAAGTAGCTTGGCGATGTTAGCAAATCCGGCTACGTACCGACGATAGTATGTGCATAACCCCAGAAAACTTGTTAACTGGTGAATATCTTTAGGTATCGGCCATTCTTGAACAGCTTTGATTATCTATTTATCAACAGCTACTCCCTCCGCGGAAACCACATGGCCAAGATATTGCACCTCTTCTTGGAACAGCTGACACTTCTTCGGGCTTAACTTTAGTCCGGAACTTCGAAGTCGCCGAAACACCTCCTCCAGGTTCTTCACGTGGTCTTCAAAAGATCTTCCAACCACCATAATGTCGTCAAGATACACCAGGCACGTTTTCCATGAAAGCCCTTTTAACACTGTTTCCATCAATCTTTCAAACGTTGCTGGAGCATTACACAACCCAAACGGCATCAACGTGAATTGGTAAAGTCCTGAGCCGATGGTAAAAGCAGTCTTTTCTCGGTCTTCTTTAGCAAGTTCCACTTGCCAATAACCGCTCTTAAAGTCCAGGGTGGAAAACATCTTCGATCCAGCCAGCGTATCTAGGGTATCGTCTATTCTTGGAAGGGGATAGCTGTCTTTCTTTGTAGCGTGGTTTAATTGCCGATAGTCCACGTAAAATCGGGTTGAACCATCTTTCTTTTTAACCAAGACAACTGGAGAAGCCCAAGGGCTATTGGATGGTTCAATTACACCCTTCTTCCTCCATTTCGCGGACTATTCTGTCTGCTTCTTCTCTTTTAGCTAGAGATAGTCTTCTCGCCGACTACCGAATAGGTTGAGCATCCCCGGTATTAATTTTATGTTTCACCAGGTCAGTCCGTCCTCTTTTTCCGTTTCCTACATCGAAGATATCCTGGTAGTTTCTAACGATGTCCCTCAATTTTACTTTCTGGTTTGGTTTCAAATTCTTAGATGAATCGGTGATGAGTCTTTCCAGTTCCTCAGATAGTTTACCTGGTGGTATTTTTGCATGCTGTGTGCTTCTGACTACAGAGTAAACTGTTGAATAATGGCCCAAAGTTATTCCTTTCTTTAGCACAACCAAGTAATGATTCAGGTTTATTACTCTTACTGGCACAATCTCCTTGGCACGAAACAGAGTCTTCCCCAGTGCGACTCCTATGCCTACATTTCCGTCGTTAAGTTCAGGATCAAACATCATCACTGTTCCAGCTTTAGCTTTCCCATCCAGGCAAGCATCTACAATGATTTCAGCTCTTTCCGGAACATTGACATCCTCTGCTAAGATAGCTCGAAGTATTATGTCATCTTTCCCATGAAGCACCACTTATTCGTCATTCACTCGCAGAATTCCATCTTTGAAGTTTAACTGGAATCCCTTGGAGCTCATGACATCCATTCCAATGATGACTTCGTCTTCGATGTCTGCCACTAATGCCCGATGAAGGATGGTTGTGTTTCCCAAGGTCATTTCAATCACTATTTCACCATGGACTTTCGCTGCTTCTCCTGTCGCTGTTCGCAGTTGCCATTTTGTTGGTTTTATCATTGCCTGGTCTAAAACAATGTTGGGCCTTATAACTGTTTTTGTCGCACCTGTATCCAGCAGCATTGCAGATTGCTTCTTGTTAATAAGGCCATCTAGAAAGACACTGCTAGCGTGGTTGCGTAGCGAAGCGACATATGCGTTGATAGTTGGGGCTTGTTGGCTACAGGTCGACGATGACCCCTTCACATCGACCTTCTTTAGTTTTCCCACGCGGAAGTCGGACCTCCGTTGCTCTTCTTGCAACGACTTCGTATGTGCCCTACCTTACCACACTTCCAACATCTCAGTTGTCTTTTTTCAGTAAGAACTTCCTCTACTATCTTCTTTACAGAAGCCTTATCATATTCGCCGTTTTCTGACTCTCCTTCAATGATTCGGACTCTGCCCTGACCTCTACAGGTATTTTTCGCTGCCTCGAATTCCAGGGCTCGAGCCAGTGCATCCACTAATTGAGTCGGTCGAGCTAGGATCAATGCTTGTCTAGCTTCGTGGTCCCGAAGTCCATCCAAAAATGCTTGCTCTGCTAACCTTTCTATCACATTTTCAGGTGTGGCTGGATATTCAAGGCGAACCAGACGGGCAATATCAGCTTCAAACTCTTGAAGGGATTCATTCGATTTCTGGTAGCGGTTTTTCAATTGGGAGTGACAAACGTGCTCCAAATGCGTTTGTCCATACCTCAGTTCCAAATGTTTGACTAGTTGTTGGTAGTCTTCTTGCTCAGAGGCATTCAAGGTTTGCAAAATATCTGTAGCGTCCCCTCTTAAGGCGAGTGTTAGTGCTATTGCCTTCTCCTCTGCCGACCATCCGTTTAACTTTGCTGCAGCCTCGAATTGACGCCTATAGTTAGTCCATGACGATTTTCCATCAAATTGGGGAGGTTTCATTTTGTGTCTTGTTCCCTCGAGGCCAATTTTCGAATCAACTACTTCCAGACTGCTGCTGCTTTCGGTCTTTGATGGTATTTCTCCCCTTTGTTTTGCCACTACCGGTTCTTTTATTTTGGTGATCTCGCCTTCCATTATCTGTTTTAACTCTTCTATGCGCCTTTCGTTTTTAACTGTCGTCTGACCCAGCTCTTCAACTATTATTTGGTTTAGTTCTTCCATCCGGGTTTCATATTTGACCGTGGTCTGCTTCAGATCTTAAATTCGGGCTTCATTTTCGACTATTTTCTCTTCTAGCATTTCTGAACTTTCGTGTAATTTTTGTAGCTTATCTTCTAAAGACTTCGAATTTTCTAGCAGTTTGTCTTCTAGCGCTTTAGAATTTTCTTGTAATCTTTCTACTAATTTTTCTTCTAGGGATCCAGAATTTTCTTCTAACGCCTCTTTCAAGTTTTTAAAATTTTCCAGCAATTTATCTTCCAGGGTTTTAGAATTTTCTGCCAATTTGTACTCTAGTGTTTTAGAATTTTCTAGTAATTTGTCTTCCAAGGTTTTAGTATTTTCTTGTAAGGCTTCTAGGGTTTTCGAATTTTCTAGTATTTCTCTTCGATAGTTTTAGAATTTTCTAGGAATTTATCTTCTAACGCATCTTTAATGTTTTTAGAATTTTCAAACAATTTGTCTTCTAAAGCCTTAGAATTTTCTTCAATTTTTTTAAGTAGCATACTCATATCTCCATTACCAGAAACTTCAAATAAATTTGTATCGGGATCGTTACCTTCATTTATTAGGGCATCTCGTAGCCATTGTACTCATTCACTTTTCTTCCCACTAATTTCTAAATCCCTTTCCTCCAGTTCTTTTTTTAAATCAGTCACTTTCAATTGGTCCAAAGTCACGTTTTTAAACATTGTCAGTCTATTTATTTTCCACTTATAAAGTTCCACAAATACACCTCACACCTGACACCACTGTAATGTTTTTATTTTCACACTCGGGTTCAGTTCAGTTCAGTTCTTGGATTTATTTAAAAACACAGTCCAACTCACTATAATTTATTTCCACTACTTTTACACAAATTTATATTCACAGAAACTACTATTTACATTCTATCTTAACTGTACAATACGACCGACGAAAACTGAATGCCTCATATCGCCAGCTGTTCTTATTTATATATTTATCTTGGAATTGTCTGGTACGTCCACGAACCATCGGGAAACTCTTTCATGTTCTGGAAGCTTTAAGGGAATTCCCAGTAACGGCAGCGGTCCGCCTGTTGAGAGACAAACATTTCGGATTCCCAGAATTTATCGGAATAATGTCCCTTCCACGAATTGGTAGATGGCCGATTGCACCAGCTGTCGGATGAATTCTCGTAACAGTATATTAAAACTGCAAAACAATATACCTTACCATTAAACAACAGTCTCGACTTTATTCAACAATATATAATGGATGACTTAATTAGTATGCTTACTCAATTTTATTACGCTATTTATGAGGTACTTCTCTTTCAAATTAAATGCATTAAGGTGTTGGTATTCAACTGTGTTTTAGTGGTACAGTAGAATCAATAAAAAAACTAATATTTCATCACACTTTTATCATATTTTATTATAATTCTAAAAAAGGTACAATGTTTTAAAAGAAGTTCTAATTTTTGAAATGGTTGAGTAGGTAGGTCCATAAGTATTTCGACTGCTCATACATATTAGGTATACTGTGTATACTTTATCTGTTGTGAACACATTTCAACTCCAAGTCTGGAGTTATTGTGAAGAACAATTTTTATGCCGTTCTCAAATAAATAAATTTATTTTTCGAAATAACCTCTACTACTCTTTGTCCTTAAATACTTTCAAATAGTTATCACAAACATCAAAATCCCAATAAACAGTAAATAAGTTAATAATCATCAAACAGGGACATACTTTATTTTAGCATAAAATGTTAAATAGGTTCATACTGAATTATATTCACAGTCCTTGGGAATTTAGCCCATTAAACATTTTTAATAGGTACTAAATTTTTATGCGAATATGCGATACACGAATGAAATGAGTTACTAGATCTCTACATACCTCATATTTTCTTCAGTATATTCTACGTTAGGTCAAATGCATGAGTTAACCAATTTCACGGGAGGAAATAAAATTGTTCTGAACTGCAGAAATGTGTATTCCAGTGGATCATTCAGAAGTAATGAAGTCAAATATTTCGTTTTGCAGCTTCAACTTAGCGTTGAACTGACAGTGGCGTCCAGTTCTAAAGAGAAAATGCAAAATACAATTATTTGAAGGCATTGTTTAAAAATTATGTTTGATATTTCTTTTATATATTGACAGACAGATTTATCAATCATTGACGGTCATTGCGTAGGGCTATTTAGTTAAAATTAGAACGTCTTTGTATTCTATCAAAGAGTTGATATCTTGTAATTTCGCCCAACTCGTTGACATAAATTTAATCATATATATTTTCAGTTTATTATTCTATACAGGTCAGAATATTTGTTTAAATACCGAGTTTGGAATCAAAAATAAAGCAAAATATTGTTAGTCAATGCTGAAAGAAGTAATAAGCCTCATGTAAACATATGAGAATAATAATTACATAGAAAATTCCAAAAAAATTATTGATAGTAAACTACAATAGAGAATAAATAGTACTAAATGAAAAAAAAACAAATTCACTTATTTCTACAATGATATTAGAACAGACATATTTTGAACAATATTATGTGCAAAATATAATATTCTAAGAAAAAGTCCAGTAGGTGCAGAAATAACTAAGAATAATTTGCAGCACTTGCTTGGTAAGTACCCTTTATTTCTACTAACTATCTAATTGCTTAGAATTATACAATTATACTATAATATGTCTTATTTAAGGCACCGCGAGTGAGCTTATGAAAAAACAAATGAAGAATAAACACAAATAAAAAAAGCATAAGTTACAGGGTTTCTGTGTTGGCACTCCCCAAATCTCACTAGATGATGGAGTAAAATGAACTGAAATGACTCAATCTTACCTCAGCCTTTTGTATGCTGATTAAGCCAAGTATTGCCTGGTTTCTATCGATTTCACCTTGCAGTCTGTCCTATTTTGTACGTGACCTCTCGAATGTAATGTCATTTGAATCTGTTTCTGATTGTGAAACAGATATTTAGCTTATTTTGTCTATTATCAGTATGTATAATTAATATAACTCTAAAGCCTAAAGTTTCCAATAATGAATTTAATTAGATTGAGATCCTTCAGGGGCTAGTGCATCATTTAAGTGTATCAAGATACTTAAAAGAAAATATGGACTAGATATTCGCACTCAACTGGATATTTCGAAGAGTGAGAGATTTTAGAAAGGAGTTTTAATGCTGTGAGGCTAGATGACAAAAATCTCCTCTCATATCAGAGCCAACAGGATGACTATAAAGTACTGAAGAAACCGTTTACTTACATCAGGTCTCCATGAACTTGACTGATAATGTCAGGAATGATAGTGGGTGCCCTGCAATTCGTTATGAAATATACAAGATACATCACATTGTTTGCGTCGTCCAGAAAGTCAAAATGTTTTGCTTATAAATAAAATAATTAAATATCCCAAAACCAAAATTTATTTATTATCTCCAAAATCATTTACTAATTACTACTATATATATTTCAAAGCAAGCCTCCCAAAATAACTTTAAATATATTTAAATGAAAAAGGACAAAAGAACTGTCCATTTGTATTTACGGGGGACACATTTTTTGGGGTCTCTGATCATGAGTTCTGAATTTACGTCTCATGGGTTATTTTAGTCGTCCATATTGGATCCCCCATCTTGAATTTTGTCTATCAAAACGTAAGCAGCGAACCCAAAAACCCCCTAATAAAAAGTTTGGTGGAAAACGGATGATTTTTTTAAATTTTCATTTGCCATCTTAGATCCGCCATTTTGAATGTTGTATATCTGATCTCGGATTCGTGATCAGAGACCTTACAAACCACCCTAAACCAATTTTGGTGTAATTGGAAATTATTTTCCAAAATTTAATTCTGATTAAAAAATGATGTTTCCAAAGATTGGCAAAAAAGACATTTAAAATGAGGTATCACATCATATATCATTTGTATTTAAACTTGTAGAAGTATATTCACTCCTGCTTAGGGGTTGAAACTGCAGGGTGACCGAAATGTGTAAAATGTGTTCCACCCTAAATATAAACTGACGTTTTTTGTCTTTTTATTTTAAATATATTTTAAAAGTTATACTGGGTGGCTAGTTTTCTGTATCATAGGTCTTGTATGACTGTGTTCAAAGCAGATCTTCAAATGACTGGATTGTCTTTTCAGAAAGTACCTGGTGGTAAATCTACGTTTGCCTTTGACCGCGTGATCAACAAGCTGAAGGAGGTCCGCAGTAGCCATAAACAATTTTAAATTTTTTAAATTTCCAACCCCTCTCGCATATACTGCCATCATTTATATAGTTTTTAGACTATACTTTGCTTTAAGTAGTTTCTAAATGATTGAGGAGGTAAATGATTATTTTGAATGTTCATCTGGGATTTTCTCTCCTCGCAAAGGTTTCTGAAAAATACAGATAAGTTAAGTACTTGAATATCAAGGTGTAGTATCTAAGGGCAGTTTGTGGAAACTGCCCGGAACACTATTTACCCTCTTATAGAAAAAACTCTCCCGCAGGATTAACTTTGAGAAAGTAGGTCTACAGATTTGTCAACTAGTATTCCAGTATAATATGTTCTGTATTTTGTGTTGTACTTATCTGTTTTTTTGTGACGTTGTGTCGAACAATGTTTGTCTGAATGTTTTCACTATTCGCTTGACTTTTTTTGGTAATGTCAATTGACTGATTAATTGACTTTGAAGTTTCCTTTTTGATGTTCATTCGTCAGAATTTGTTGCCATGCAACCGGTATCTCTACAGAAGGTGTCCCGATTTCTCCATTATTCAACAACATGCAGACACTTTCTTTGATTTTTCTTCTTTTTTTTGGTATGTTCTTCTATAAGTAGTATTTTTGTCTTATTCCAGTGAGTACATGATTTGCCAATCTTGATCTGTCTATATGTCTTCTTGAGCTGTTGTATTGGTGCTCTTTTGTTCTAATTTGGAGAGGTCTTGATGTCTCACCGGTATATGTTTTTCCGCAGGCACAAAGTACACTATACACACAATTTTTAGAACTTTGAGTACCGTTTTCCGGTTTTGTTTTTGTCAAATTTGATCTTAAAGTAGAGATACCGGTTGCATGGATTTTAGCAGTCCTATGTCCTCCTGCTTGCAGAAAAGGGATTTTGAAAAAAAAAGCCCTCATATTTATCCCGAATAAAATGAGATACAATTTATACAATTATTTAATTAAGTTCGAAAAACTGATATAAAATTTACCATCGACGTAAATAGTACGAAGTCTACAACCTAGCCACTGTGCAAACTGAGCTTAATGATTTTGGAAATTTTTCTTTTTAGATTGATTACACTTCAATAATAAATTAGTTTAAAAATATTTTTTATAATTCAGTAAATAAGATACGAAGTTAAGTTTTCCATATATCCTGGTAATGAATAATAATAGGTTTTTCATATAAAAATATATAAATGGATTGAGTTTATATTTCGTTTGTTGTTTTAAAGTAAGTTAAAGCGTGTTCCAAAGAAAGTTATACTCTAATACCGCCAGCCACTGTTGACGAGCCGTTGCTGGCCTCCATAATCCGATAGGAATCTCTGGATCGCGGATAGAGAGAAGGAGTCGCTCTTAATTGACTAATTCCTCACATAATAGGTAATTGCTATGCCAGTGATGTATTGCAGCATTCTTCGGGTCTGAACCCGCCATTATATTCACAATAATGTCCGGGTTTAATCTCTCGCTTTCTCTTTACCATACCCACATTCTTTGACGGGGATGAGTCGGACTTCAATAATTGCTAATCATTTGTCGGGCATTAGTCAAACCCGGCCGTAATCGAAAAAATATATTAATCGAATTTTCATCGTTGCTTGACTGTGAATGATCAATACAATTTTACTGAATTAATGCCATTTCCGAATTTAGGCACAGTACCAAAAATATACAAGAATAAAAATTAAATAAATCCTTGATGGAATTAAAAACAAAATCATAAATTGTTCTAAACATAAAATAATATATGTCTGTTAGTGTTATTGGAAACTAAACAATTAAATAATTGATATAAGATCGAAAAAGAGCGGCAGTCATTGAGACTGGGCGATAGAAGCGAGAGCTTCTTACGAAATATACTTCCCGTCTCTCGATATCTCCTTGTCTCTGTCTCTCTTTGTGTCTTTCTTAGTAATGGACATACATTTCAGGAAAATTAACAAGTGAGACACCCGACAGGGCAGCAAAGGGGCCGGAGTAGATCACCTCTCAGTTCACCGTAACAACGCATTGAGAATGCCAAGTGAGACCTTGGCGAAACGTCTGCAGGATTCAAACATGAATCAATATAACGGACGGATATATTCCCTGATAAATATTTCTTCATATATATATATATATATATATATATTAGATGGTTTCCGGGAATTTCATCCGTGTAGTTGATAACTGATCCCTGCCGGGATCGATGGTAAAATGACGAAGTTTCGGCAGAGTCACATCTGCCCTCTTCAGGTCGGTTCGCATAATTCTCGTAGCCTTCTGCTTTCGCTTCTAGTTACTCGAATACAACTTTTCTCAAACTCATCATGTAATATATTACAAATAAAAGGGCTTATTATTAGGAAAACAAATAATTTTTTCAATTTTTTGAAATTCATTGTTGAAAACGTATTAACAAATTTATAATAAAATCTATCTATTCCTCCCCTTTATCTCCGAAACTATAGGATCCAAAATTAAAAAATATACATATTACAGGGCCCCACTTGAACTTACAAATTACAGAATTAAGTGAAAAATAAAAAATTAAAATGTTATCAACTGCATCATGTGATATATCAAATGAAAGCATGAAAGTTCTCATTATAAAATAATTTGTTAAAAAGTTTAAAAAATATATAGGTACACAATTAGAATATAGGGTCTCAATCAACGTTTACAAGAAGAGTAAAACACAAATTCTAACATTACTGTATTAACTTAAATCGAAAATAAATTTTCTTTGTATTTTTAAAATAATTTATTTAAAAGATTTAATAATTTATTATTTAAAATATGAGCCATTTCCCTCTTTACCTCCCAAATTACTGAGTCTACAGTTCAAAAATATAGGCCTATACTAAAAGTTTATTGGTAAATTAATGTGAAAGTCTTAATCCCAATTTTTGGAGCTAAATTAGAAAATAAAATAATTTATTGTGTAAAAATCAAGCGCTTCATGTAGCAGATCAAATAAAAAGGTCTGTTGTGAGAAAAAAACTGTATATTTTCTATAAATTTTAAATAGATATAAGGAAAATATAATAAAATCTACTTATTCCCTGCTTGTCTGAATCTGAAAAATTAGAAAAATATTTATTATGATTAATATAATGTAGGTAATTATATTCAACTGGCACTTGATCAAATTATTTATTACTGAATATTTGTTAGGTAATACACTTTTTTTAACTTTTGAGTAAATATAAATTATTTTTGAATAACTTGACAAATTAGTGTTATGGGTTACAATATAGAGTCTCAGAATATATACTAATTGTGCCTGACTTTAGTCGGAAATTTTTTAGGAATAGTTCACAAAACTGTCCCAAAAATTTTAATTATTATGTTTCGGGTACACCCTGTAGGTATATGAAATAAACTTAAAGTCAGTTATAAATTATTAATGAGTTATGTTAATAAATAATTTGTGAAAGTATTCGTATTTAGAATAATCACGGGTATAATAATAAGCAGTGACAAATATCGATAAGGTCTTAAGAAAATAGTAATCACTACATGTTAGATATAGTAGAAGGCTGGTGAAATTAAATTATATTAGTATAACAATGAAAAATTAAACGATATTTATCTTAAGGAAGCTCTTTGGAAAATATATGAAAAGCTAAAAAATGTATAGAAGAATGCCAATAATAACATTACCTAATATCAAGTTTGTTACTTCACATCAATAGGTAACGACTCATAATATATTTCTATTTCTTGTAAGTTGTCACAAGTTTGAGTGCCCGTATCTTATTAGAATTTATTTACTATCCAGATGAGATTGTTACAGCTTAGTTTACTTATTCAAATTCTTACTTCACTGCATCCCATTCTATCAATTTATGTCTTAATTTTTTTTCAATGATGTTACTAGTTATTCCAAATTGGCACATTTTTCTTTGGCTTTACAAAAAAACATAATAGAACTGTCACGTCAGGAAATATATAACGTTTTTGTAAGTTTAATTATTACAGTTGCATTAGAATATTTACTAATAATTATTTTTAAAATAGTACTTCATATTGCTTTAATAATATAATAATACATTACCAAATATATCTCATTGAAAGAAACAATAATATTTTCAAAAATGCAATAATTGAGTCCGTTTTCACCTGTCAATAACTACC
The DNA here is from genome assembly GCA_034190945.1 of Octodonta nipae. Classification (NCBI taxonomy): domain Eukaryota; kingdom Metazoa; phylum Arthropoda; class Insecta; order Coleoptera; family Chrysomelidae; genus Octodonta; species Octodonta nipae. Next base: position 178,233,880 of record CM067216.1, read on the forward strand.
TCAATTTATAACATCCTAATAAGGAGTGTGGTTCGGAAGCTTGTCAATTTAGTTAGCTCTGACAGATTGTATGAAAAAGCCGAGTCATCTCGTTCAGATTTTCTCACATTGTCAGCGAACCTTATTTCTAAGCTTCCTTGTGTTCCTCATTGAAAGTATCATTCAAGTGTCAGGTTGCCACTAGATCTTTTTGGGAATATTAAAACCCCCTATTTGAATGTCATGGTTTTATTAGAGGTGTTTAACGTCTGTCGATATTGTAAACGTATGTATACATATATAAAAGAATATTTTTTTAATGATTAATTAAAAGCCTTTCAGCTGTCCGTTGATATTCTGATGCGAACAACATATTGAATGTATAATATTCAGTTTAGATATTCATAATATTATATCTAGAAACATCCAACTCGGAGTGTGGTTTCGATATTGCAGTGTTAAGGCTGAAGCAAGAAATATTCGAATATAACGTTACAAAAATTTCTGGTTCGCTTTAATACTCAGATACAATTATAGGAAACTCGATGAACATTATGTATAACTTTCTACGTAACATATGTTGTAAAATTAGTGAATTAAGTCTATCAATACGGAACCGTCTGAGTATCTTCTTTGGAACAATTTATTGAAAACCCAGATACAACGATGTCAAATAGGCAGAACTAACTAAATCAAAGTCCAGTACTAGCATATACCGATGGTTTATCATGGTGCTAAAGTAATTTTATTCATTTACCTGAGCTTTTAGTACCTGCGAGATTTAGTTGTACATAAAGATAGAATTTTACCTTACTATAAGTGACTATTTCCTAACTGTTCCAACTCTGATATAAAATATGCCGTTGGTTTATTGGTTATCGCTTTACCAACAATAAATTCACCATTAAAAATACACTTTTTTCCATTGGATCCGAACCAGAAGCCTTTGAAACTGCACTAGTTTCGTTTCTATATCAAAGTTATTAAAATTATATTAAATCTACAACTTACATTTCATATACGACCCTTATTCCAACAAATTTGATTTGGGATTTGATATACACATATATCTATACTTATTATACATCAACTAGATAGATAGATAGAGATACATTACATTCGTTATGATCTAGTCGACATTAAATATGTTTATTAAATTAAAATAAAATTTACAAAACCAAAAACGCTAGATCATATCACACCATCTTGACATATTAAAAGTACTCGTGAATCTTTTGCAATTTAAACTAAATTTCCATGATATGAAACCGGCTTCAGTTAAATAGAAGTAAGCAATGTTGTGTTATGGTGATATCAATGCACTATTGCATTATGCCTGTATACTATTAGTATTATAGAAATCAAATAAACCTACTAGATGTAACCAAACGGTTGATTTTTAACACACAGTTGAGAACTTGTCACAAAATACCTTTACTCACCTGCTTTCCAGGGCATTACTCAGACAATCTCCATCATATTCAAATACTGCCCAATTCGCAAAGAAGAACAAGCTTTAACAAACGTCTCTTATAGTAGAAGATCCGACACTAAGTCGACCTTCACCGAGCTGATAATAGAATGAAACATATTTTATAATAAATTTAGTATCTTAGAAAATATATTAAAAATGGGTTGCCTAAAAAAATATTTTTATTTAAATGTTGTATCATCTAGATAATATGAAAATTTTATCCTGAGTAAAAATACAAAAGGAATAAAATCTGCAGTCGTTGGATTGCCTATTATGTACCTGGGCAAACTACTGTGTAGAAAGGTATGAAAAGGTATGTCCATGCCATACTTTCACTTGATTGGATAATAGAAAAAAGTTTATATCAAAATAAGCCCAGTTTTCTTGCGAACACATTGACATAAGGTTATCTGCAAAATAATCCGTCCTAATAGGGGTTTGCGCATTTTAATAATTTCAATTTTAAGGAGAATGGAAATGTGTGACAGAGAAATCAGAGGTAAGTATACCGTGTAATAATAAAAGACCCAACATTGCAGTCGCACGTGATGGGTCCTCGAATATAAGAAACTGCCCAAGGTATTTATACGACAGAGAATGACAACGATAATTCAGAAAACAGTGAGCATTATTTTGAAGCAACTGACATAGAAAAGTTATTGAACCATAAAATATGACAACGTAAACAATACAAATATCAATTAACTGCTTTGAAATTGTTTTGCTCTTTATTCTGGAAAAACTAAAGAGAAACAAAGTGGAAAGTCGAAAATTCTAATTAAAAAATAATAAAAAAGATAGACTACCTAATGTTTTGTATTTCGTTTAAAAATTTTATTTTTTTACACAACATCAAAAGTACAAAAATAATATTATTGAAAAATAAATTATTAATAAATATTTTCTATTCAATATCTGACTCATTAGAAGTATAATTGTGATTTTCAAATTCATCTGACAGGATTTTCTTCCATTTCGATAATGTCCTGGGTTTTTAAAGGAGTTTGTTTGAGCTCCGATTAAACGTGTTGGTTTTAAAAAACCATCTGTCAACCGCAGTTTTCAGAGTTTAATTTCGCACATATAGAACCAGTTGCATTAAGCCGCATAGGAAATATCAATAGAAATATCAACGTGTTTCCAAGAAAATTTGATATAAAATTTTTTCTATTATCCAATCAAGTGAAAGTAACTGACCTCGACCTACCTGTTGCCTGGCAACTCAGTAGTTCACCTAAGTAAATAATAGGCAACCCAATGGCTGCATAATCTATACGTTTTATACTTTTACTCAGGATAAAATTTTCTTATCATTATTCACCACTAAAACATTTACTTAAGTTAAAATTTACATTTTAAAATTGTGAAAAAACAGATTTTTTTTAAATGTCAAACATAAGACTTATTGATAAGAGAATGATCGTATTTTGTTTAAAAAGAAGAAGCTCCCGAAACACAGCAGTTGTTGTAATAAAAACTGCTGAGTTTTCGAAGCTTCTTCTTCTTTCTCTTTTGGATTTTATTTCTTGGACGCTAATAGTTTCTCAATTACTTTCTAAAATTAGCTGCATAGTTTGTAATTGAGTGCAGAATCAGAATGCATTATATTATTCTAATTTTGTCATTTTTGAAAGTTGTTGAAAAATTTGTGATTAAATTCGTTTAATCCACAAAAAACGTGACTTAGATAATCCTGTTTGATCATGACTACTTAAATGAGGTTCAAATACACCGTAAATTTTGCCGCTATTAATATTTTCACTTCAACTTTAACTAATCCAGTCATCGAACTAAATTTACATTTCATTTTTATCCTTCTGGTCTTCTGGTCCCCAAAATATACATTTTATCACTCCCGAAATTCAAACCATTAATCTGATACATACACTGGAGGCCAAAAAAATTAAACACTATGAAGAACAAATTGGTTTATTATTGTTTATGAAATTAAAAATCATTATAATATTCGTAGTAATTGATTAGTTTTTAATTAATAATATGTAGCTACTCCATGTTTATTAATGGAGATTATTATTGTATGGCGCTTTGGAAGAATCTCATCGAGGAATAATTGTTCACATTCTTCTTGTGACATAACAGAGGTTATAGAAGTTTCTTGAAGATGTCTCATCAGATTAAGGTTCAAGCCTACCATATCCCATACTCCTTCTATGGGGGACAAATCAGGTAATCGTGATGGCCATTCCAGAGTTTCTTCAAAAGATTCTTTTATGAAAGTCATCGTGTCACCAGTAGAATGAGATCTAGATCTATTCTGTTGGAGGATTGTTTTTGGTTTGTATTAGGAATGTAATATTGGTTGCATCAGTTCATTAATGTTCCTCGAGCATCAGGTTGCCCTTGATGAGAACTAGAGATGGTCTGCTTCCCATACATATGCGTACCCACACCAAGATATCTTCACTTCGAAATTTCCTGATACTCAGGCGGCTATCCTGGTCGCCCAAACAAAAACTGCATTCTCATTGAATCACTCTAAGCGCCGAACCTTATGTTGCACTGTCAAGCCTACCACCAAAAGTGGTAGGTAAGCTCTTAGTTCCATTCCAAACCATTCTCATTAAATAATCATCCTAGAGAATGTCCGTCCTGCAGCTGCAACCAGTCATCTTTTATTAGACATACACTGTCAGGCCTATTTCTGTTACCAAGAATTATCTAGAACGTCCAAATTCTGCACGACGCTAATAAATCTCATCATTAGACCACCGTCCCAAAACTGTTAATTCCCACTGACCACCAACTCTTCTTGTCTTCTTTTTCTAAGTTGTGTAGTTAACGAAATTAGTGACAACGGCGAATTCTTCGAATTCGATACAATGGAAATCAACTAGCAAAATTTGTTAAAATACTCAGCATTATTATCTTTTTTTTTAAAGACGATAGAAAACAATTTCTACAAAATTTTTGAATCATAGCAAAAAATGTAAAAATGTCTTTTGAAATAAGTTCATGCATTCCTTTTGATCTCCAGTATGAATGAAATATGCACCTTGCTAAAGCATTATTTCCCGCCATAAATACCAAAATTCTGCAAAATCTTCTGTAGTTGATAAGATTCGTTCTAGTGTAGCCACGTTAAATAATCAGAAATGAAGTTCTTGAGATAAAAAGCAAAATTTCCTACCGCTAAACATCTTTCTCACAAGACATTCTAAGGAATTGGATATTTTTTAATTAAACATCGGTATTCCAAACTGTCTCGTGTGTTCTTTTACGTTTTAAACCCTAAAACTCAGTATTGGAACCTCTGTGCAGATAACCAGCAAATCCGTTCAACCACGTAATCCCAAAGGTGATTGGAATATTTAACAATTAGTCACAATATAATGATACCACAAAGTAATTGGACGTTGTCTGAACACGCGTCTGTACGCTTCGTTAGTGAAATATATTCGCTTTAACTTTGCTACAACGCAAGCGTGTTTTTCGTTTACCACCGTAGTTTTCACCCTCACAACTAGCACGTGCGTCTCACGTGACTATTGTCGAAGGCGACATTTTATCCGAATATATAGTATAATAATATCTAATAACACCCTATAATATCGAATTAACTATCAATGTGTTAAGTACTACATTTATATGGATTAAAGGAAGAGTATAATTTGAAATATTCAGTGGATTCCCCAGACAGATATTTAACATCGGTTATTTAATTTGGTTCCTCGCCAGTTGTGATTTTTTGCATACGGGGAGAAATCTCATTTTTTCACTGACAGTAACTGTCTATAAAGAGTGGATGATATCAACTGATTTTTTTCACGTTTAAGAAATTGATTACGCATCTTACATAATAACTGACAATTGTCAACCACTGCCAGTCTTATAACCACTGGAAACTTTTCTATTTACCTTTGTTTCATCTTTAGACTAGTTGCCAATGGTAGCTTGAGAATAACTTCACGAATGTTGTGATTCCAGAAATAGGCATGAGGTATTAGATCTGCCCGTCTAACAACCAGGGGATAGCCTCAAAACGAGAATATGGGACAGGGAATATTTCCTAAACAACAAATCAGATGTTGAGGAAACTCTTGCTTTTCAACCCTCGCGACATGACTGGTGGTCTGCACTGATTTCAAAAAAATTTTTCCAAAAATGCCCCTTGACCAAACATTCCACTTAACAGACCCCAAGTAATTGTAATGGTCGTATAACATAACGATTTTGTGTAGGTACTCCAAACTCGAGAGGTCTGTTTATTGACAAATTCACTTAAATGAAAACTGGCTGTCTTGTTCATTATGAACTTTTTCCAAAAATTATCGTATTTATTATTAAGACACAGCCATTTTGTAGGTGCAATGTCTGTAAATTTTGGGATGTCCAATTCTTGACTAAATTGAATATGTCGTTAAATGCAAATCTAACTAACTGCCAACTTTCACGTTGTAAAATTTTAAACCAAAAAATGGACATTTAGTTCTTGAAAATTGAAATAATTGTCACTTTTTGTCACGATTTAAGTGTTAACCCTAATTTGTACTTTAATTCTTAATTTAAAATTGTCCGGACCAGGACCTGGCATTTTACTACCTTTGTCATCTGTTTTCGTAAGTGTAAGTGTGGGCCTCCGTGAAGAAGCTGTCGCTTCAATCATCTACCTACTCCTCCTCATAGTTCCAGAGCTAATACAGAGGTTTGTAAAATCAAAGAAGTTTCATAGATTTTATAAGAATATAGTCCCAGTGTCTTCATAACAAGATGAATTGCACTCCAAATCATGTAGCTAGAAACTTCAAATGCAACAGATTCTTCAAAATCACATTCTGAATTCGGCCTCTTCGTTTCAGACTTACTCTTTACTGACTAAGCCGCACCTCGTATTTGACAGATTTTTAATATTGTTTGTATGTTATGAGTCGTCAATGAATAGATCGACTCTCTTCATGACAATGATAAACTACTCGAACCATTCGTATTAAAAAATAATAAATACCAAATTTGTAAAATAGACAGATAAGAGCAAATACAGTAAATTAATACATTCAAGAATTATAATATTAGTATCTTGTAAGAAGCTAATAAAATATAGGTATATTTGGGTAATTACATTATAATTACCTGAGTTGGAGTCAGTAACCAGCAACAGTTAAAAAATTAGAAATTTTCAAGATTATATTTGGTTAATAAGAATGGCAGTTATGAAATCTAAAGGACGAATACCTGATTTGGAACGTAATTGAAGAATAGCAGAAAATTATTAATGTTTGAAACATAGGTAGGTATGTAGTGATAAAAATTTTCAGAAATATATTGTTTTCTAAATATCAGTTGAAAAATAATAACAGTAAATAGTTTTACAAGTATTCTTAATAATAATTGTTTAAAACCTCTGTATATAAAGAAGATTGGAAATTTATAACAATAATTGTTTTCAAATTTAATAAATTGTGGAAAGTTCAAAAGAAAGAACTGGTAATTTATTTGAAATAATATTTAGGCCATTTCTGAAAAAAAAAATAAAACTAAAATATAATTGACAAAGAATTATTCAAAAAGTTATAAGTAGGGAGTTTTAGAAAGAATTAGAAGTGGTGAACATCAAGAAGAGAGTGGAATCAATCAAGGAAATAGCTAAGTTAGTATAAAGTTTAATTAACTATTTGAACGTTATAATTTGAACCCAAGTAAAAAAGAAGCGGATTCAAAATTGTTGTTAATTTTTTTTTCACAACAAATAAATTAAAACACTTGCAAATTATATGCAAATATAATATTTATAGAAATTTCCGCCGTTACATCACATTTTGTTTATATATATATATATATATATATATATATATATATATATGAATTATTCGTTCAAATATTCGCAATTTTCTACGTCTAGGATCGCCCTATATTGGATAAGTTTTTAACAAATTCCTTTATCTAGTTTTTAACAACATCAGTCATTACTACCAAAAGAAATATTCTTGCTATACTGACAGAATTAAATAAGAGATTTTTTCACCAAAACTCATTATTAGTCAGAAAAGAGCCTTTCGTTCGATATGTTGTTTCTATAATGAGACATTAAAACGGCGGATGTTTTGCGTGGCGCAGTGACACGTGCTACCACCTACAGTGCTTTAGTGAAAAAAACTGATATGGGGAAGAAAATGAATACGACTCATTAATAGCGAAGGGACCCTGTGAAAATTATCACTTTTAATTACAGTCTCTTCCCAAGCTAACACCAATGACAATCAAGTGCAATTCGTAATAGAAGTTCGACCCCACATGAAATATGAGTTATTAAAAGCTTGAACGAAAATATAAAATGCCAATTGAAGCAGTGTTTGTAAATATGTTTGGGATCCTCTTTTTATATAGTTTTATTTCGTGCAAATTTAAGACGTTTTTTATTATAATATCATAAAAATTGACCACATTTTTTATAGAAACCTCTATTCAATGAAAAGTCCATATAGGAGGTATATCCATTCACTTACCGAAATCTGTTTTTTTTCTGAAGGATATTTGTGGCATATTTTTCAATGTTTAAGCACTTTTTGGGAAATAACACCACGAAAATTGCAGTATATTTCCAAACTTTTCGGGGTATAGGTCAGACCCCCTTGTCAATGACTAAAAAACTATGAAAAAAAGGCTCAATTTCAAATTGTAAATTTAAAATGTTTGACAATATCTATTATTTGACTTCTGACGTAACTAAAAGAATTTTATTTGATAATATACAGGGTAGCACAGAAACTTCTAGAAATCATATCATATTAAAGTTCCTTTCAAATTGGAAGAATTTGAAAGCTGTGATCTCCAGAATTTTATGTGGCGCTACTAAGTGCGACTTTGTTATCAGATAGTACATTCGCCAACAATGCGATCAAAGAATTCTTTTGAAGGGAACCTTATGAACTATCCCGATATTGGGTTGTTCATAAGTACATCATCATTAGCAATTTCTTCCTTAATCATCGGCAACCAAGAACGATTGAATTCTCCGAGGTAGTAGAGATACAATCGTTTTCATTTCACAAAATTAAAGCAAACTCCTTTTTTCTTTTGGCATTGTGTTCTTCTTTGTGTAACTGAATTTTTAAATTGTATTTTATGGCCAAGGTCCCAAGCATGTTCACAAATTTATTCGAACATTTAGAGGTCTAGAGTTTTCTGCAATATAGAATTTATCACATTCACAAGGGATTTTATAAATGCAATTTTTTGTATTTTGAGTTGTGTTTTTTGGTTTTGTTTTTGATATAATTGATTTAGTGTATTTCTTGTTTTAAATGATGTTTTAATATTATATCTGTTTCCCACTCTTTTTAGTCCTTCTGAGAGACCCTGTATGTATGGTATAGTTATTGTATTATCTTGGAAGCCAGTGTTGCATGGTGAAGTTTGGTCTCGGTTGTTAGGGATTGTGTGGTATTCGATTTTGTTTAACTGTTTATTAATAATTTTCTCTGGGTATTGATTGGCAGAAAGTACATTTTTTATAAACGTTTTTTCTTCATTGAATTTGTTGATGTTAGGACAGTTGGTTTTTGCTGTGTCATATAGAGATTTAATAATACCTTTTTTACTGAATTTGGATGATTAGAGCGAAAGTTGACATAACTGCGAGTGTGTGTCGGTTTTCTGTAAACTTCTGTTTCAAAAGTCGACTATATTTTGGTTATTAAAATGTCTAAAACGGTAATTTATTATTTCAAGTTCTAGTGTAAACTGAATAGTTTGTACTTTGTTGTTTATATCGTTAAGTAACTCATGTATGTCATCACTAGTATGTTCTCAAATAACGAATTTGTCATCAACATAACGACAAGATGTTGGCATTGCAATGGATTCCTGTCTGTCTCCTGCTTTAAGCAACATTTTTATGGAAAAATTTGAAGAACAAACAATTTTCTCAAAACAGATTAAACTTTTGGTTTGGTGGCGTTATGTTGATGACATATTCGTTATTTGGGAACATAATCTCTTAGTTACGTCAGAAGTCAAATAATAGATATTGAATACTCTCTTCGAGGTGTCATTCTTTTGTACGCATGACAATATATATAATATATATTGTTTCTAGTTAGGGAACCTTCATCAGTTGCGCTTCCCACAATTGAATGTCTTCTCGAACACTTCTTTATGTATTTGATACATATCGTTAAATTTGAAGACGTGAGATGTAAAGACATTTTAATTTTACAATTTAGAATTGTGCCTTTGTTCATAGTTTCTTAGCCATTGGCAACGGGGTCTGACCTAGACCCCGAAACGTTTCGAAATTTACGGCAATTTTTGTGACTTGTAGTGTTATTCCCCAAAAAGTGTTTTTAAACATTCCTAAATCTGTTGCTACTACTACTTACTACTGTGGTTAATTTGATCAACATAAACAAGAAGTCAACAGACCGAAATTTCCAGAATTGAAGTTTATAAATTTCAACGCCCTAATGGTTTTTGAACTTTAAAAACAAATCTTCATTTTTTATATTAACAACCAATCCTCAGATTTTCAATAACGTGTAACGTTACTATATTATTTCCGATTGGCGGGGTTTCGCTATTAAAAAATTATAGTATTAGTGTCTGAACTGGGAGAATCGTATAGGTATCTCAGAATTTTAAATACTATAGGTAAATTCACTGGGACTATCCTTTACCTAAAACATTTACCTTTCGGCTTGGTTAGGCAACCCTTCGTGCTAGAATACAAAATAATATTGTAATATTGACTGCATAACTAACAGATTATTATTACTGAACCATATCCCCATATTTTTTGGTTTACAATCGTTTTGAATATTTATCCTATTGAATTTCTTTGATTTCTTTGTACCTGTAAATTTATTAAGGTATTTTAGTTTTCTATTTTCTGGAGGTTAATGTTGTTTATAAAGTAATTATTTAGAATATGTCTTGATGCCCAGATTAGCTTATTATTATAGTTCCCAAAATAGTTTGCGGTACAATTTTTATCCCTCATATCATAAATCATAAATCGTTCCATTAGTTTTGTTTTCAAGAAAATACGGATGATTTTTTTAAGGATGTTTGGGAAAATAACACCACACTTAATGTTTACAATTGTGCATTTACAATACAATATATTTCATATTATTAACTATTATTAATCAAATTGTTATTTAAAATGGCTCAGATGAATTTAAATTAATACAATCACCAGAAAGACATTATTAAGTTATGTAGCGATTTGTAAACAGTAGTAACATAAATATTAATTAGGGCAAGTATAGAGATTAGGAGTTGCAGATATGGTGAGTGAGAATGTTTATGGGTACTGAATATAAGGCTGGTTAGGTTAGTGAATTTTCCATTTCAGATAATTTCCCATTTTTTAGAGAGGTTGTAACTCAAGGAGTAGAGAACGGAACAACAATATACAGAGGGGTCCGAAAAAATGTATCCACTGTTTAATAGTCCATAACTAATTGATCTTTGGTGAAAAAGTAGCTTAAAGTCCAACTTAATTAACATCCACACACAAACGATGCCGCCGAACTGCAGCACGAACTACTGACTGCAACGTGTTCAGTTGGAGTTAAGCTTGGGGAACGTGGTGGATACTCTACAGTACCTCTACGGCCTATCCATCATGCTGGTAGATTTTCGTCGACATAAGCCCTAACAAAATTTTTGGTAGTGTGCTGGGGCACCACCTACCTTCATCGAATGTAAGCCTTGCGCCAGCCATGTTTACTCAAGTAACCAGGTACAAATAACAACAAAACACTGACTATCTGGCGATTGTCATCTGACAAAACAAAACAATGCAATGCAACGCTTGTATGGAGATTGCCGGAACTACAAACTATTACACTACCAAAAATGGGACAATTCCGTCAATTAGTCTGCAAGTTATGGGCTTTTAAACAATGGACACATTTTTTGCACCCCTCTGTGTTATGCTTTGTGGCATCAAAAGAGTTTAGTACGATATAAATATAAATTTTCATGTTTTTAGTTATAAATTAAAAAACCTATCAATATTTCATCAAAATTGTTTCATTTTGTATATAAAAAAAATAAAATCATAATTGAAATATATAAAATTCATAAGCCTGTTACACTTTCACCCTGTATTATCGAACTTCCTTTTTGTACCTCACAAAGACTATTTATTCTCAATACTTATTTATATTTCAAGTCATCTGTTTCCACGCAAATCATTAAAACAAACTTCCAAACCTATAATTGTACGTTTTTACATTCATTAGTTTTAAAATAACAAATTGAAAAGGGTTTTCTTTTTGAGCTAGTCAACTTGTAAATTATCCGACAGTCTGCTAGGTTATTTATCCAATTATTTTTTTATTATGGTAATTCGAAATAAATACACAACCTCGTTAACAGGAAACCTATTGTTAAAGTCTGAAAAAAACGGACTGTAGTCTGTTGTTATTTTAGACAATCCTAAATATATTCTCTCCACAATGACTTGAAAAATTCAATATACTAACCTCTCTATAAAAATAATTGCCACAGAAACGCTGATTCATCTTGAACACTTGTATTCTCTCTCTTGAGCAAACACTCAAAATGATATTTATTCCGAAATTAGCATTAAAGAATGGTATCCTCAATCGGAAATTATCTTCAGACTTGAAATAAGGTATTGACTTAATGTCAGACACGTCTAATTGGAAATATTAAACACCTATTTGTTTTGTATTTAACATTTTAAATATCTGTAATCGATATAGCCAAATTCCTTATAAAGGTACATGGTACTTGATGTAGATTTGAAATCAATAGATTTATAACTTCAATTATGTGAAAGCTGAGAATTGTACAAAGTTAATAAATGTATTATATTGCAGAACAATGCCTAAGTATAATATTATATTTATTATAACCAACTTATAGCACAGGTAGACAAATCGTGAGTTAAATGTTGTTTTTAATTAACTTCCAAAAAGGAGGTTATCTATTCGTCTGCAACTTTTTTTATGTATATCCAGCCATTATTCAAAATCGAGTGGGGCAATTTTGATGATTTAAACTACATTATATTGAGTAACATTACAGAAAGGTCCCATATAATTGTCTATAACATGAGATTTACGGTTTTCTAGAAAATCAGAAAAAAAGTATATAAGGGATTTCAGTGAGTTTCAATGAATCTTCGCTGTTTTCTCTAAAACTGCTCACGCAATTTGAATATTATAAATTGTATTATACAAAGATATGTTCCGGCTCGATTCCGTACATTTTTCTAGAATGTAAAACATACCATTTTACTGAAAATCCGAAAATATATACACAATAAAACAAATATATATATATATATATATATATATATATATATATATAACCGACTTATACCTATAACTAAAAAGCTAAAAATAATTATAACAAAACAAACCCCTAGCAAATAAATAACACATTCAACGTTGTTAGGTACCTACCCAGGAAGTAAAAAATGTAAACATTAAAAAGTGCTCATTCTGTAAAAATTAATAACCTACCGATCTAGTATATTTTGAAGCCGGTGCCAAGCAAATCTAAAATCCTTCATTGCGTACTTATCTACTAATTCATCAAACTTGATTGTTGCTTGGCACCGAAAATATACTAGATTGGTAGGTAATTATGAGCACCTTTTAATGTTTACATTTTTTACTTTCTGGGTAGGTACCTAACAACATTGAATGTGTTATTTATTTGCTAGGGGTTTGTTTTGTTATAATTATTTTTAACTTTTTAGTTATAGTTATTATTTGCTAGAGTTGTATTTTGTTATAATTATTTTTAGCTTTTTAGTTATAGGTAGAAGTCGGTTATATATTTTATTTTAAATGTTTTGTTTTCAACGTTTTAGTTTTTTTTGAACTCAGGTAGTTTTCATTCTTTATTTTTTATTTTGTATGTATAACCTTAGTAGACAGAACCAGGTAACATTGAAAGCCTGAACATTACACAATGATACTTTCTTATTTAAATTGACAGGTAAATCTTTACGAACAAAATGTACTAGTACGCGTTGACTTAATAAGCCCAACATGTATTTATGCCTTACGGACTAGGCCATGTAACCTTTTTTTTTCAACTTTTTTGACAACCCTGTATGATTATAGATAATTCCACTCCAACCTATGTACTAACCATCCTGTACATACGACTGCCCACGGACAAGCATAAATCTGTTAGCTGCCTTCTGTAAAATATAGGACGGAGTAGAATCCATCCCATATTTACGGAGTCAAATTCGTCCTATATTTCAACCATAGCATATAACTCCTTGTGGGCTACCCCATAAATTATTTCATTTTTAACATTTTATATTATCGCCCTGTGTAACATTATTTTCCTCTCCACACTTTATGCAACTTCTTATGAGCTATAAAAGAAATATTTATTTAATCACACTATATATATATATATATATATATATATATATATATATATATATATATATAATTCAACTCCAGCATATATTTCAACCATCCTGTAGATGATATGCTTATCTCCGCATCATATAACAGTTTTTTAATCACCTTATATAATTTTAATTTCACATTTTTTCCAACATTATACCACCAAACGTCCAGTCCACCCTATATTCCAACCATCCTGTATATATGTCTGACTATGGACCACTATCATACTAGTCCGTCCTATATTTCAATCTTCATATAAATGCAACTCTTTCTACCACTTTACTTTGTGATTTTGTTTGCTATAACTAAACACCCTGTCTATAAACCCACCAAATAGCAGTTTAAAGTTTGACATGGGTTGTCACTGAATTTTCTATTAGGCCTGGAGAATGTGACAACCAAATGCACCGTCTTCGCAAAATGGAAAAATTTGCATTTAAATAGGTATTTACCTGGTATACAAACAAAACGAGCTTGGTACTCATTGATTTAAGGAGCCGAAAATACTATGCTTTACTACCTATATGCTTGAGATGTACATAGAAAATTTTCAAATTCGCAATTAAAACTTCCAGTGCCTAAAATTACCGCATTATTACGTTGGAATTAAAATATTTATGAGGAAATGCCCGTTATGTCATTTCGATGAAATTTTTGATAAGAATTTTGGAATTTTCGGCGATTTTCTGCAAAACTGCAAGTTGCACGTCGCAGAAAAGTATATGAGATCACCTAAGGATCTTCTTTAATAGATTAAACGTTAAAAAACTATACACATCCATAAGGAGTTATCGAAAAATCTACTAAAATATTAGGGATATTGGTCGATTTCCATGCACGCATGTGTTCATTCACAAATTTTATCACTTTATCAATAGAATTCTTTTCCAAAATTTGAAGTTTCACCAATCCGGATATATACTCTATTAAACAAGACCATATTCATTCAAAACGGTGCACCACAGGAGAAGAAATCAGGTAACATACATACAAAAAAACGAAAAAATATGCGACGAATTGATAACCTCCTCCTTTTTGGAAGTCGGTTAAAAACTGTAAACATCATGGTAAATGTCAAATTTTCATAATAAATATCTAGTTTAAATGTCAAGATTTCCCATGAAAGTATGTCGTTCAGGGTGTTTGTAATGATTTTCATTTTGATGCTTTTGGAGTCAGTTTATTTTAGAAGTTAAGTTACAGTCGCGTGAAATTGCAGAAAATATTCCATTAGCTTATTAAACCGAAAATTTGTTATTTGGGCGATCTCTTCTGGGTTGCAGAAAATATTCCATTAGCTTATTAAACCGAAAATTTGTTACTTGGGCGATCTCTTCTGGGTGAAATACGGTTGAAGGTGTGTGCGTGCGTGCATGTAATATTAGGTGGTACATAAGCCGTTGTATATATAGGATGGTTGAAATATAAAAATATATAATTAGTTATACAGGGTGGTTCAAAAAAGATTGTATTGGATCTCACATATGGAGTTGCATATACAAGGTGGTTGAAATAAGAGTGGAGCAAAACTATAGTTATACAGAGTGAATATTTGCGTTATAGAACAGAGAATAATTACAAATATATAGAGCGGTTTAAAAAAGTTATACATTAGTAGTTCCTTACACAAGGTGTTTGAAGTAAAGGTTTAAATACAAGGGGGTATCATTTTAAAGGTCAATATTTTGAAACATATTTTTTTTAAAATCAGTATATTTTTACAGAGTAATGACCTAAAAACCGTAAAAAAAAATTTGAAAATAATGGCCAATTACACATACATTGGTTTGGGTTGGTTTTTATGATCTCTGATCACGAATCCGAGGTCACATTTGCAAAATTCAAAATGGCGAATCTAAGATGGCGTATGAAAATTTAAAAAATTTGCCGTTTTGCACCAAACTCCATAGAATCCGATTTTTGAGTTCGCTGATCACAAAATTCATGATGGGGAATCTAATGGATGATGAAAATAACCCACGAAACGAAACTTCATCCGCCATCTTGAATTTTGTAAATTTAGGACTGATGATCAGAGACCCCAAAACCCCTATATACTATTTTTGGTATATATCGGTTGATTTTAAAAATGTTCATCCCCTATTTGGAATTTTGCAAATCTCACCTCGGATTCGTGATTAGAGACCCTAAAAACCACCCTAAACCAATTTTGGCTTAATTGGGAATTATTTTTAAAAATTTACTTTTTTACGGTTTCTATGTTATTCCTCTGTAAAAAAATAATTTGATTTCAAAAAAAAAGAAATTTCAAAAGATTAGAAAAAGAGACCTTTAAAAAGAGATATCACATGAGACCCCTTTGTATTTAAATTTTTAAAAGTGATATTCACCCCCGCTTAGGGGTTGGAATTGCAGGGAACCAATACGTGTAAAATGTGTCCCCCGTAAATATAAATTAACGTGTTTTTTGTCTTTTTCTTTTAAGGATATTTTAAAAGTTATTTTGGAGACTAGTTTTGAAATGAAGGCCCTGCCAATGCGGCAGTATTAAATGAAGCAAATTCAAAATTTACGATGAAATGAATGGAATTTGATTGGAATTATATCAAAATATATTTTAATTTTAATTAACGAAGATGAAGGTTCTCAATATTTCTGCATATAAATATAAAGTTAAGTTGGAATCATATAGAAAACTTTTTAATTAATAAATATTTAGGAAAAAAGTCAAACTTATTTTAAATAAATTATAAATAAAGGTATACTTTTGATTTTAGATTTATTATTTCAATAATTTCTTATGCAGTTGTTTTTTATTATTAACTCTTGTTTCATTTTGTAAATGGTCTATCTATCCAGTAAAACCAAACCTCCAATCGTTTGGTTATTATGAGTTTTATTGATTAAATAAATGAATTTATCGTTTTACTTTTATATACCAATAAAGTTGCTTATACTTCAATCTCGAAAACTGGCTGAGTAATTGGATATCTATTATTTCTGTGTTATAGTGTAACATAATATTTCCTTTCAGGAACTAAAAGCTTGCTAATAATAGCTACTTCGCACCTCTTTTAATGGTGTGTATCACTTGCCGTTACGATAATATGTAGCTATATAATGGTGCCTTTGGAATTGGAGGATGAAAACAAATACTCTATGAGGAATTTTGAGGGAAACTTATAGTGAAGAAATACTGCTAAGATTTGCCAATTTTTTGGTTCGCCGGCATTAGGCTTTATTTGAAAAAATAGTATTATTTTCGAAATTGATAGTCACATAAATACTTCGTTTATGGACATAATACATAGTTCAGTTTATTATCATGTCTGTAGGTTCAATTTGTACTTGTACGTTTACTTATAATGAAGGAGGAATATACATTAGCAGCGAAGTAGCGAAGTATTAGGTTACAACACAATTTTTCGTAATGGAATTTACGTGCAATTATTTTTAGAGTTGTATTTTGTAACCAATTTGAAACGGAACAAAATTAAAACTTTAAAAAATATATATAACCGACTTCCAAGTATAACTAAAAAGTTGAAAATAATTATAACAAAATACAAACCTAGACAATAAATAACACTTCAATGTTGTTAGGTACCTACACTCAAAGTAAAAATGTAAACAGTAAAAGGTGCTCATTCTGTATAAATTAATTACCTACCGATCTAGTATATTTTAGAAGTTGGTACCAAGCAAATCTGAAATCCTGCATTGCGTACTTATCTACAACTTCATCAAACTTAATTGTTGCTTGGCACTGACTTCAAAAATAAACTAAATAGGTAGGTAATTAATTTTTACAGAATGAGTACCTTGAATTGTTTACTTTTTTATTTTGGGTGTAGGTACCTAGCAACATGTGTTATTTATTGTCTACTTTTGTATTTTGCTATAATTATTTTCAACTTTTTAGTTATACTTGACAATCAGTTATACTTTTTTCAAAATGTTTTATTTGCGACTTTTTAGTTTTTTTTTAACTCGGGTAGTTTTTATTCTTTATTTCTTATGTATATACAACCTTAATAGACCCGGTAATATCGAAAACCCCAACATTTCAGAATGATACATTTTCATTTAAATTGACAGGTAAAAGTTTACGAACAAAATGAATTAGTAGGCATTAACTTAATAACTTAACACAACTTGACTTTTGAAAACGTGTGAATATATCTGTATAGTTTTAATGTGTTAAATATAAATTTAAAACTGTGTTAATTAATAGAAAGAACTACAAATTTAGTAGCGGACATTTGCTCTTTAAACTAATTGTTTCGAGGACTTTTATTAAAAGACTTCAAAATATACGTCAACCACTATGTTTTCTACCTTATAAGTATCACATTATTGTAAAATTTTTAATCCCCCTATATTTCACTATCACATATTTATGGACCACATTTGTTCAAACATTTTTCGCCCACTTCACCCTATATTCGAACCATCCTGTACATACGGCTGTCTATGGGTCACTATAAAATATTTAACTACCTTCTGTAACTATCATCCTACTCGGTAGGATATGATGGTTGAAATATAACCCCGTATAACAATAGCTCCTCTACACTTCTACACTTGTTTAAAAAGTAGTCCATTTTAGAAAAAAATCCACTTATTCCCCCCAATATAACTTTTTTAATACCCCTAATTTTATTCCAATCCATATTCTAAGCAACTTGTAAATTCAACTTTCAATGGTCTACCTTATGGGTACAGCTTTATTTTAACATTTTTTAACCACCCTATTTAACAACTATTCTATTCCGCTCTATAATTCCACCATCATATATATTCAACTGATGACTACGTTATATAATTATTTTCTCTGTATGTATGTGTATTATAAACCTTGTGTTAGTCAATCATAGCAGTCTATCAAAACTTCCCAAAACTACATATTAAATTGAACTTTTAATATTAGGAGTAATAACTCTTAACTTACTGTGATGAATAAACACTTCTGGAAAAGTTTACTGTATAATTGGATCCGCTGTGAAATTTGCACTAAGAAATGATAAATTATTTATTTTATATATCGATGTGAATTCGACGGATGACTCTGTGCTATTCTTATTGCTTTTATTACTTTACATTGGGATTTTGTTTGCTACAACTAAACACATTGTTTATAATCGTACCAAATAGCAGTTTAGTGCTTGACATGTGTTATCACCATAGAGGTATTATACGTAGAACACGTGAAGTAGCGAAATTCATGTAATAGCAATAGAAAGAGAGAGAGAATAAGCGGGTCGTTCCTGATTGGTCAGTGTCTGTGGTGACGCCAAAGAGGTTAATACTGTAGAGCACGTGAAGTAGCGGAATTCATGTAATATCAATAGAAAGAGAGAGAGAAAGCGAGAATACGCGTGTCGTTCCTGATTGGTCAGTGTCAGTGGTGACGCCTACTAATGGTGGGGTAGAGACATAGCAAGCGCTCCCTGATATTGTCTTTCTCTTTCTACTGTTATTACACTGCCACTTACAATAACGCCCATACCTAATTCACTCTACGTATGTAATAGCTCTAGAGACATAGCAAGCGCACCCTGATATTGTCTTTCTCTTTCTATTGTTATTACACTGCCACTTACAGTAACGCCCATACCTAATTCACTCTACAGTATAATACCTCTATGGTTGTAACTGAATTTTCTATTAGGCCGGGAGTAGGCGGCACCAAAAGAACCGTCTTCGCAAAATTGAAAAATTTTGTTTTAACTCGGTATTTGCCAGGTATCCAAACAGAATGAGCTTGGTACTCATTGATTTCAGTAGCAGAAAATATTATACTATACTAGCTATATGCTTGGGATGTACATAGAAAATTTTCAAATTCGCAATTAAAATTTCCAGTGCCTGTAATTCCCGCACTATTACGTTGGAATATTTATGAGGAAATGTCAGTTACCTCACTTTGATGGAATTAATGATAAGAAAATTGTTTTTTTTTTCGGCGATTTTCTGCAAAACTGTATGTTGCAAGTCACAGAAAAGGATATGAGACCACCTAGGGATCTTATTTAATAGTTTCCCGTTAAAACACTATCCACATCGACAAAGGGTTTCATGAAAATCGACCAATATGGTAGGTATGTTGGTCGATTTCCATGCGTGCATGTGTTCATTCACTAATTTCAACACTTTCCCAAAAGAATTCTATTCCCAAATTTCAAGTTTCATCAATCCGGATATATACTCTATTAAACAAGACCATATTCGTCCAAATCGGTGCAAAACAGGAGAAGAAGTCAGGTAACATACATACACGAATTGATAACCTCCTCCTTTTAGGAAGTCGGTTAGTAATGAAAGAAATTTATGTTTGAACGTTTATTCTAATGAAATTACTAAAATACTTTCTACTGGAGCAGATATTTTTGGTGATGTTATTTATGTACTCAATTAAGGGAAAGAAAACAATTTGTTTTTAATCACACCAATTCTTTCAACAGAGACCGTGAAAATAGGTAGTATTAATGAAATTACATATTTGGATTTTAAATAAATTATTCTACATCTTAAAGTTGATCTATATTTAATAAAGAGCCGAATACAACTGGCTTAAAATAAAAACGTTTAGAAACCGTGTGCAATTAAACACTATTTTCCGACATATATTATTTTTTATCTGATTTAAGGTACAATTCTATTTTTATCAAATTTGTGTTTTTTTTTTCTATATTTTCCAATTTTGTTTCACAATTTTTATTTGTTTTATTATTTGTATTACTTATTATTTAAGTGTAGCCCTCATTCACCCTATATTACAACTAGCAACCACCCTGAATATGGTTCTGTGTATTGGTTACCCAATAAAAAGTATCTGTCTATCATTTTCTAAACCACCCGGTACAACCATAATTCAACTCCACACGATGTTGCAAGTATTAATCATCTGCAGCCAATTGACTGTTTCTATTTTTTTATTCTTTCAAGCACCCTGTATTCCTATAATTTTAATTCGTTCTATATGTTAAGTATGAGCAACTGTTTATCTTCCACACTATATAATATTTTTTAATCACCCTGTAAAATTATATTTCAACCATCCTGCATATGTAATTGCTTCTAACATTTTTTTAACCCTCAGCCTTATAACTCCTAACCGCTTATGCTTATTTAACCATTTTTTAACGTTTTTTTATCCACTCTGTATAACTCTAGTTTTACTTCACTCTTATTGCAACCACCTTGTTTGAGCAACTACTTATGTGCCACCCAATACAACCACTCTGTATAACTTTAATTCTATTACATCTTATATTTCAACCATCATACATATGGAACTGCTTATGTACCACCCAAAATAAAATTTATTTGTAAGATTTTTTGAACCCACGTGTCTAACTGTAATTTTACTTTGCCCTATATTTCAACTGCGCATAAGGCTTGTTGCTTAAATTTGGATGCACGTACACACACACATACCACCGTATACCATACAGAAAAGATCGCTCACCTAAAAATTTTTCATTTCGATAATGGAATATTTTGTGCCATTTCACTCAACTGTAAGCCCCGTAAAATGAAAACCGCTACAAACAAACCGTTCGATATACTTTTATGGCATATCTTGACTTTTAAACTGAATATTTATGATGAAAATTTGACATTTACGTTGATGTTTTCCGTTTTTTTTGTACATATTTGTCTGATTTTCAAAAAAACGGTTTGTTTCACGTTATAGAAAATTACACGGAATCAAGGTGGAACATCTCTTTGTAGAATACAATTTAAAATATTTAAATTGATTGAGCCGTTTTAAAGAAAACAGTATAGATTCATTCAAATTCACTGAAATGTAGTCCCTTAATTCCTTTTTTTTCTGATTTTCTGGAAAAACGTAAATCTCAGATTATAGTAAATTATATGGTACCTTTCTGTAATATTACTTTATATAATGCTGTTTAAATCATAAAATTTGCCCAAACCGTTTTTGAATAATCACTAACAATAGATAAAAAAAGATGCCGACGAATTGATAATTTCTTCCGGGTTTTGCATTGATTGTTCATGGTAAAAATATGACGTGCACCAAATATTAGACAGATATCCATAGTAAAACCATAATTATTATGCAAAAGAAACAATCTGAAAATTTTACCACTCTGTATCTGAAAAGTTAAGACGTTTAGAACACCTATTCATATAAAGTTTTGTACTGAAATAAGCCCAAGAATCGGCCACTTAAATAAATTACTTTACTTTTGAAACATCCTGTAGTTAACAGTTCCAAACATACGTGGCTAATCAAAGTATCTTTATTACATAATTTATAACATAGACCAGTCATAATCCCTGTAAATAGACTCAATTTAACAAACACGTTGTGTAACCAGGCAAATAGTAATTAGTAATGAATACCAGATTAACTTGGTATTCTATTAAAGAAAAATAGATCAAAATTTGAAGGCAATATTTTAATTGCAAAATATCACACTCAGTTTAATTTAGTTTAATTTGCTTATATTAATTTTGCACTGGAATTTCTTTGTTTCTTGTTGGTAAGCTCTTTATTCAGAAATTTAATTTATTTACACCTCTGAAATTTATTTATTTGAATTTTAACACGAAATTGATTTTTAGGAAATTTTTGTCAGCAATTTATCTCTTCACTTTTCTGAAACAGAAGTTTCATTTATATTACACTAAAATTTATAATATTTGGAATATTTTTAGACACATATTATTTATTGAATTTAAAGTAACCTCTTTATAGCATTTTAACACTTTTCAAACTAATTATCAGTAAGAAAGAATTTTGTAAATCTCAAAAAATGAATGCTCTTTAAACCGTTGCTTTTATATTAAATAATTGTAATAGTTTAGGAATGGAAATAAGTAAGCTTACCTAAGGTGCTTACATCTCGAAATATTTATGAAATGCTGTTCAACCTATAGATTTTTTAAAGAGAACCGTTTTATCTATTTTACACAACTTGTTTTTAAATTCCTTATTCATTCAGGGTAGAGTTCTATTTCATTCAAAAAAAAAAAATTCTGCCAACCATACTGTGACAATTACTGGTTGTCATTTATTTTGGCTTTCCAAGTTCTACTAGCCAAATTAGTTGTCTGATTGTACAAGAATAAATATCACACCTGGACTGAAACTCAACTTACTGACTGCTGACTGCTTTCATTCTTTCCTTTTTTACCGAAGGACTGCGACATCACTTGTAGGCCTGGTGACTACTCTTATTAATTATGTACAATCTACGCAAACAAAGATTAATTTTACTGAAGCTATTGAAAAATCAAAATTTCTTTAAATAATAATACCTACACATTAAAAAAGCTAACCAAATGATTAATAACAGAATAGTTTAAAAACTAGGGAAGGGTCACGTAGAAGAGATAGTTTCGTTCCCATTGTAAATAAGGTAACAATTCACTTTAATAATAAATATTATGTAAGGGTCACCTGCTAACCGAGAAGTCTCGTTCACAGCTTATAAAATAAAGATTTACTAAAAAATTCTGTATCCAAGTGATTTAAAACCGAGTCTTTTTACTTAGACCTAATTTGTAAATTGCTTATAAGAGCTACTAATATGCTTTCCTGGTTTTAGCTAAATTAAGATTTTCCAATGGCTGGCAATCTATCAAAGCCTGGTTTTCCAAATTAATTATTTTCTTCATCGCAGTTTATTTGTTTGGTAATTCCGCTCCTCGACTGAAAGTCAATACTAGCATTTCCAATCATAGTCGAAGGAAAATATCAGTGTCGGCTGTCTACTCGAACTCGCTTCTATTGAACGAGTTAATTTCTGATTTAATTTGTTCATTAATTCTGTAGCGTACTCTGCGGGGGCTAATCGTTTCCATTGTGTTCGGAATTACACCTTTACAAAGCGTCAAGCTTTATCTATAGGAACAAGTTGTGTAGGTTTGGGGGTGGATTCGCCGCTGCCGTTGCCGGCGCCATGTCGACCGCCCCTTTTTCGACTGTTATTGACATTTATTTCATTATTGCATTTTGCCGGTGCGTGTTTCTGATTATGGAGGTATTCGTCGGCGCGCGCGTTTTGTTCCAATTGTAATTATTTAATGTGTTTTGTTAGCCGAATCGAGTAATTCGTTATTGTACAAGGGAAACGTTCATGTTTATCTTTAATTCATTAAGTTTCCTATTTTCAGATTATGTCATATGCAAACTAAACAACAACCGCGATTTATCATCGAAACAATACAGACACGTTTTGTAAATTACGTTCGAATGTATTTTAAACGCAACCAAAATATTTTTGTTGAGAATAATACTTGTTACGCAGTGGTACCGCAAGAACGTATTATTAAAACCGAGGAATATTTTGGTATTGATTTATTTATACAGAGGATTCTTCCTAGGAATTGTCCTCTTCTTTCCTATATCATTCGTGAGGATGTAGCTATGGTTTTGTTATTGGTTTTATGGTTTGGTAATACCGTAACCTAGTTCTATATTTGGCCTGACCATCCCAAGGCGATATTCCTCGGCTTATTTACCCGTTACTTTGCTCTCTAATACTAAACTTTCCATACCTTCTCTTCATCTGGTTATATGTCGAAAATATTTCAATATGCTTTGGTTAATTTTGGTAAGCCTAATGGTGATGTTGAGTTTCGTTAATATTGAGATATTTGTGAGGTGAGCTGGCCACGGTATACGCAGCATTCTGCGATAGATCCACATTTCAGAGGTCATTATTATACGTTGTGAGTCAGACTTCTTGATAATCCAAGTTTCTGCAGCTTAAGTGGCGTTAAGAAAGACAAGTGTACTTATCAGGCGTAGTCTGATGGCCATTGTTAAGGCGATAGCTTTCCAGATTTTATTAACCTTGTCTGTTGTTGACCTGGATCTTGTAAGACGAAAATGTATTTCTTCTTCGCCCCTCCACATTTTGTGACATTAGACAAACGGCTCACCACACCTAGTGATCAGCTGCTATGTTTCGTGTCTCCGGTTGGTTATTTTTATATGTCACTTTGGCTTTCGATGCAATAATTTTAGGCCATATTCTCTGCTAACAGTGTCTAGTTATTCATAATGAATACTAATTCTTGTGTTGAGAAAGTTAGTATTCAGGTTTCCTCAGCATAGCAAACATTGCTGATGCTTAGTCTTAGGATTGTTATTCATCGTTGCTTTCTATCGAAGACAATGCGCATAATGTATTTGCTATATATATTGAAGAATGTGTGGAAAATAATACATTCTTGACGAATGCCGGCCTGTTGTTTGAAGTTGTCGGAGTATATGTTGTTGACGTTTTCTGTGTTAGTGACATATAGTTGTTGTAGTAGCTGTATTAAATGCTGTGAGGTACACATGTCTTTTAGTATGCACCACATTTTATGTCGTTTTACATTGTTAAAAGCCTTGGAATAGCACGATATGTTTCCACATTAAATTCTCTAGCTATCTCTATTATTCTTCTAAGATTGAGAATGTCTTCGATAACATTAATACGACAGCATACTAGGGATCTATTCCTGGAATCTGTCTATTGTACAATTGTTCTACTGGAATGAAAAAATCAAATGAAAATCTAAAAAATGTACTTTTAAAAATATATTTGGAAGTCTTATAAGTAGTAGAAAGCTCTTTGATGTTATGTTTATCGTAATTTGATCTGAGAGAACTCCAAAGAAATATTTCCAAACTGATTTGATGCATATAATCGAGACCTTATAGTTCTGGTGGTGTTTAAGCAAATATAAATTATGAATTAAATTTATTGAGATATCCTTGATACTAGAGGTGATCCTTCTTATTACATTATCAAATTCCACTGAAACTTTGACGTGATTCTGATTCGCTGTGAAAGATCATTTTTTCAGTATAGCGGAATGTCAACTTTTTTAGTTTTTATTGTAATTAGTCTTGTATTAGTATATCAATAAGCAAAATTATCAACCTAATAAATGGTAGAAAACTTTTTGCGTATGCAATAAAAGACTCCATACACGTAACGCTAAATTTTTTGTTGTTTCCCCAGTGGAAAGCCAAAATAACTTTAATATCATTGTGATGGTGGGAAAATTCTCTGTTGAGTTTTTAATGTAACACAACTTGCCAGGCTAACATAGTGTTACGAGAATTCATCAGACAGCTGGTGCAATCGGCCCTCAACCAATTCATGGAAGGGACATTATTCCGATAAATTCGTGGAACCCGAAATGTTTGTCTCTCAACCGGCGGACCGCTGCCGTTACTGGGAATTCCTTTAAAGCTTCCCGAACGTGATGGAATTTCCCGATGGTTCGTGGACGTACCAGATAATTCCAAGACAAATGTATAAATAAGAAGAGCTAGCGATAGGAGTTTTCAGTTTTCGTCGGTCGTTTGTACAGTTAAGATAAAATGTAAATAGTAGTTTCTGTGAATATAAATTGGTGTAAAAGTAGTGGAAATAAATTAGAGTGAGTTAGACTGTGTTTTTAAATAAATCCAAGAACTGCATTGAACCCGAGTGTGAAAATAAAAACATTACAGTGGTGACAGGTGTGCGGTGTATTTGTGGAACTTTGAAGTGAAAAATAAATAGACAGACAATGTTTAAAACAGTGAGTTTGGACCAATTGAAAGTGGCGGACTTAAAAAAAGAACTTGAGGAAAGGGATTTAGAAATTAGTGGGAAGAAAAGTGAGTTAATACAACGTCTACGAGATGCCCTAATAAATGAAGGTAACGATCCCGATACTTATTTGTTTGAAGTTCCTGGCAATGGAGACATGAGTATGCTATTAAAAAAAATGGAAGACAAATTGCTAGAAAATTCTAAAACCATAGAAGATAAATTGCTGGAAAATTCTGTAAACTTGAAAGAGGCCTTAGAAAATAAATTAGCAGAAAATTCTAAAACCCTGGAAGAAAAATTACTGGAAAATTCTAAATCCCTAGAAGAAAATTTGAGAAGCATGGTACAGAAAAATTCAGCAATGCTGGAAGAAAAAATATCCGAGAATGAGGCTCGGATAGAGGAGCTAAAGCATATAATGGAGGGTGAGATCAGCAAAATAAAAGAACAGGTAGTCACAATGCAAAGAGGAGAAACACAATCAAAACCCGAAAGCAGAAGCAGTACAGAGGTAGTGGATTCAAAAATTGGCCTCGAGGGGACAAGACAGAAAATGAAACCTCCCCAATTTGATGGAAAATCATCATGGACTAATTATCGTCGCCAATTCGAGGCTGCAGCTAAGCTAAACGGATGGTCGGCAGAGGAGAAGGCAATCGCATTAACCCTAGCCTTAAGAGGGGATGCTACAGATATCTTACAAACATTGAATACCTCGGAGCAAGAAAACTACGAACAACTGGTTAAGCACTTAGAGCTGAGGTATGGACAGACCCATTTGGAGCACGTCTACCACTCCCAATTGAAAAATCGCCACCAGAGATCAACTGAATCCCTACAAGAGTATGAAGCTGACATTGCCCGTCTGGTTCGCCTTGCCTATCCAGCCACACCGGAAAATGTTATAGAAAGGTTAGCAGTCCAGGCATTTTTGGATGGACTTCGGGACCACGAAGCCAGACAAGCATTGACCCTAGCTCGACCGACTCAATTAGTAGATGCACTGGCTCGCGCTTTAGAATTCGAGGCTGCGAAAAATACCTGCAGAGGTCAAGCCAGAGTACGAATTGTTGATGGAGAATCCGAAGATGCAGGAAACCATGAATCCTCTGTAAGAAAGATAATAGAAGAAGTCCTTACCGAAAAAAGACTAGTGAGATGTCGGAAGTGTCGTAAGGTAGGGCATGTCCAGAGTCGTTGCCAGAAAAGCAGCGGAGTCCAGACTTCCTCGCCGGGGAAACTAAAGAAAGCCTATGTAAAGGGACCATTGTCGACCTGTAGCAAACAAGTGTCAACTACCAACGCATATGTCGCTTCGCTACGCAACCACGTTAACAGTATCTTCGTAGATGGCCTTATTAATAGAAGGCAATTTGCAATGCTGCTGGATACTGGCGCGACGAAAACAGTAATAAGGCCCAACATTGTTTTAGAGACAATGATAAAACCAACAAAATGGCAACTGCGAACAGCGACAGGAGAAGCAGCGAAAGTCCATGGTGAAATAGAGGTTGAAATGACCTTGGGAAACACAACCTTTCTACATCGGGCATTAGTGGCAGACATCGAAGACGAAGTAATCATTGGAATGGATGTCATGAGCTCCAAGGGATTCCAGTTAAACTTCAAAGATGGAATTCTGCGAGTGAATGACGAAGAAGTGGTGCTTCATGGAAAAGATGATATAATGCTGCGAGCCATCTTAGCAGAGGATGTCAATGTTCCGGAAAGAGCTGAAATCATTATAGATGCTTGCTTAGATGGGAAAGCTCAAGCTGGAACAGTAATGATGTTTGATCCCGAACTTAACGACGGAAATGTAGGCAGAGGAGTCGCACTGGGGAAGACTCTGTTTCGTGCCAGGGAGATTGTTCCAGTAAGAGTAATGAACCTGAATCATTACTCGGTTGTGCTAAAGAAAGGAACAACTTTGGGCCATTGTTCAACAGTTTCCTCTGTAGTCAGAAGCACACAGCATGCAGAAATACCACCAGGTAAACTATCTGAAGAACTAGAAAGACTCATCACCGATTCATCTAAGAATTTGAAACCAAACCAGAAAGCAAAATTGAGGGACATCGTTAGAAACTACCAGGATATCTTCGATGTAGGGAATGGCAAAAGAGGACGAACTGATCTGGTGAAACATAAAATTAATACTGGGGACGCTCAACCTATTCGACAGTCGGCGAGAAGACTACCTCTAGCTAAAAGAGAAGAAGCCGACAGGATAGTCCGCGAGATGGAGGAAGAAGGTATTATTGAACCATCCAATAGCCCTTGGGCTTCTCCAGTTGTGTTGGTTAAAAAGAAAGATGGTTCGACCCGATTTTGCGTGGACTATCGGCAATTAAACCACGCTACAAAGAAAGACAGCTATCCCCTTCCAAGAATAGACGATACCCTAGACACGTTGGCTGGATCGAAGATGTTTTCCACCCTGGACTTGAAGAGCGGTTATTGGCAGGTGGAACTTGCTAAAGAAGACCGAGAAAAGACTGCTTTTACCATCGGCTCAGGACTTTATCAATTCACGGTGATGCCGTTTGGACTGTGTAATGCTCCAGCAACGTTTGAAAGATTGATGGAAACAGTGTTAAAAGGGCTTTCATGGAAAACGTGCCTGGTGTATCTTGATGACATTATCGTGGTTGGAAAATCCTTTGAAGACCACGTGAGGAACCTGGAGGAGGTATTTCGGCGACTCCGAAGTTCCGGACTAAAGTTAAGCCCGAAGAAGTGTCAGCTGTTCCAAGAAGAGGTGCAATATCTTGGACATGTAGTTTCCGCACAGGGAGTAGCTGTTGACAAACAGAAAATCAAAGCTGTCCAAGAATGGCCGATACCTAAAGATATCCACCAGTTAAGAAGTTTCCTGGGGTTATGCACGTACTATCGTCGGTACGTAGCCGGATTTGCCAACATCGCCAAGCCACTTACTAGACTGACAGAAGGGAAGGTGCAGTACCAATGGGACGAGGAATGTCAGCGATCGTTCGAGACATTGAAGAGAGCTTTGACGAGTGCTCCCATATTAAGTTATCCTTTGCCAGATGGAAACTTCGTATTGGATACCGACGCAAGCAATGTCGGAATTGGTGCTGTGCTTTCCCAGATCCAGGAGGGCCAGGAGAGAGTCATCGGATACTTCAGCAAGACCTTGAGCAAGCCTGAACGGAATTACTGTGTTACTCGCAGGGAACTCCTGGCTGTGGTAAAGGGGGTAGAACATTTCTACAAGTACCTCTATGGTAAAAGATTCCTCCTGAGGACTGATCATGCAGCACTAAAGTGGCTCCTGCAGTTTAAAAACCCTGAAGGACAGGTGGCAAGGTGGATTGAGCGGTTGCAAGAATTCGACTTCGAGACTGAACATCGAGCTGGAACAAGCCATAAGAATGCTGATGCTCTATCGAGAAGACCATGCCCTGATGATTGCAAACATTGTCAGCGAGCAGAAGAAAAAGGGGCTGTTCTCGGTAGAACTTCCGCCATCGATGACCATTGGCAATCTGCGGAGATCCAAAAAGACCAAAAATTAGATCCAGATCTAAAAGAGGTTATCCGGTGGAAGGAAGAAGACCGCAAACCTACGTGGCAAGAGATTTCCCGATACTCACCAACCATAAAGTCGTACTGGGCTCAGTGGAACTCTCTCATCCTGGAGAATGGACTTCTGAAGCGCGTCCTGGAAACCCCAGAGGAAGGCAAGGACAGAAAGCAGATTGTAGTCCCTAAAAATAGGAGACCAGAGGTTTTGCGAGAACTACATGACGGTACAACTGGAGGACATCTGGGAGTAACGAAAACCCTGGGGAAATTGAGAGAACGCTTCTATTGGGTAAACTGCCAAGTAGATGTTAAGGAGTGGTGCCGGAAATGTACGGTTTGTGCAGCAAGTAATGGGCCTCAGAAGCGACCAAAAGCTCCTATGAAGCAATATAACGTGGGCAGTCCATTCGAAAGAATAGCCATTGATGTTGCCGGTCCATTTCCTGAATCCGACTGTGGAAATAAATACATTGTGGTGGTGATGGACTATTTTAGTAAATGGGCCGAAGCGTATGCCTTGCCGAATCAAGAGGCCTTGACCGTTGCTGATGTCCTTGTCAAGGAATGGATCAGTCGTTTTGGTGTTCCCTTGGAGTTGCACTCAGACCAAGGTAGAAACTTCGAGTCTACTCTTTTCCAAGACGTCTGCAAACTCTTGAAGATCAATAAAACACGGACGACGGCATTACACCCGCAATCCGATGGAATGGTAGAACGGATGAATAGAACCATTAACCGCCATTTGTCAAAGGTAGTCTCTGACCACCAAAGAGACTGGGACCAGTATCTGCACTTGTTTCTAATGGCATATCGTTCGTCTGTGCACGAGTCCACGGGTCAGACCCCGGCCAGTATTATCATGGGACGAGAATTAAGACTACCATGCGATTTGAAGTTTGGATGTCCCCCAGGAGAAGAGACCGCAGATGAAGACTATGTCAGCCAACTACGTCAAAAGATGAACGACATCCATGAACGAGTCCGTTTAAACATCGAGAATGCCAGTGCCCGAATGAAGGAAGCCTACGACATCAAAGCCGAGGGCGGAGGGTTCCAAGTTGATGATCTTGTTTGGTTGTATAACCCGCAACGTCGTCGTGGATATTCGCCCAAGCTACAGAGATCTTGGGAGGGGCCGTACCAAATTGTGAAGAAAATCAACGATGTTGTCTACAGAATAAAGAAGCTGCCTCGGGGAAAACCAAAGGTCGTACATTTCAACAGGTTAGCCCCTTATGCCGGAAGTCATGACAGCGAAGATGACCAAGCCCAAGTCCGCAGCATCCAACTACCCGATGACGAGATGACCTTCGAACATTTTATAGCACTGTACTCTAATGGGCAGAAGGTGCAGCACGACGTGACCACAGAGGAACCCCGAGACCTGTTTGAGGTGCCCATAGAATATGCTCTGGCTCATTGTGTGGCTCGAGATCTCCGGATGTCCAGAGGAATAGCCAAGGTGTTTGCCAAGAAGTACGGCCAGTTCCAGAAGCTACGGGAACAAGATCCAGTGGTAGGGAAGGTCCTTCATCTCGAAGATAAACAACCAGTCGGTACCAGAGACATCTTTTATTTGGTAACGAAAACATTCTCGCTGGACAAGCCAACATACAGCGATCTTTGGAAGACTCTGGTAGAATTGAGGAATGTGATGATGGAGAAAAATTTGATGAAATTGGCGGTCCCAAAGATAGCCTGCGGGTTGGATGGACTGAATTGGAGGGTGGTGAGAAGTATGATGGAAACAATCTTTCGATTCAGTGGCGTCGACATCCTGGTATGCTGTCTCAGTACTCGCAGTCCAGATTCGAAGACCGTTGACTGTTACTTCCACCAAACTTCTCGTTGTCGAAATGGAGAGTCCTGCAAATATCGTCATACCAGGAACGATTCTGGGACATTCCGGGACGAAATGGCCTTAAGGAGGGGGCAATGTTACGAGAATTCATCAGACAGCTGGTGCAATCGGCCCTCAACCAATTCATGGAAGGGACATTATTCCGATAAATTCGTGGAACCCGAAATGTTTGTCTCTCAACCGGCGGACCGCTGCCGTTACTGGGAATTCCTTTAAAGCTTCCCGAACGTGATGGAATTTCCCGATGGTTCGTGGACGTACCAAATAATTCCAAGACAAATGTATAAATAAGAAGAGCTAGCGATAGGAGTTTTCAGTTTTCGTCGGTCGTTTGTACAGTTAAGATAAAATGTAAATAGTAGTTTCTGTGAATATAAATTGGTGTAAAAGTAGTGGAAATAAATTAGAGTGAGTTAGACTGTGTTTTTAAATAAATCCAAGAACTGCATTGAACCCGAGTGTGAAAATAAAAACATTACAATAGTAACATTTACTTATTAATAGTTTTAGAATCTTTATGTAATCGAGTTTTGACAAAAATGTTGTATTAATTTTCAAGATTCTAGAAATATAAGTTATAATTAAATACTTTATCCTTTCCTGTATTTTAATGTTGATGAAAATCGTACAGGACTGGTAAATTTATCAACAGGATGATCAAAATAAATATGGTTGGTCACTAGGGCAGATATGGAATACTAAATTATTAAGCACTTTGCTTGGTACCAAATTTTATTAACTTGAGTTATTAGTTAGATGTGAACTTATTTTCTATTTGTTCTCATCGTTTATTTTGGTTTTACCCGCACATCTGTAGGATCTATAAATAAGATATTACCTAACTTCCGAGCACAATATTTTTCTGTTATTGCCATTTTAAACGAAAATTTCATTAGTATATTGAAAACTGGGTACGCACGTTCTTCTCATCGAGCAACTTTGTTGATAAATTAAGCTTTTTCCTGTTTGAATCAACCCAGCAGTAAACATTTACCTAAATAAAAACCACGCATCTAATAATTTGTTTATTTTATTTGATAACACGCTTAATATAATTGCTTACCAGTTTATTAACATTATTAACAGTACGCTTAATTCTATTAAACAACCTAATCAATATTACTAAAGCGACATCAATTAATTAAGTTAAATTGTAGTGGGAATGATTTTCTTGCCCTTATTAAACTAATCAATTAGGCCCAATGAATTAACGATTTCGGGGTGTTTTCACTTTATCTCGGAAAGCTATTTGTTAGCCATATTGAACCAGATTTAGTGTCAGTGCTATGGAAGAAAGATTTAATGGATAGGGTTAACTCTTTTAATAACGTTTTCGACAACATCAAGTTACATTACCCAGACATTATATTAGTTCTATAATAATTTTATAATGGAAGTGAATTGTTAGGTACTGCTATAAAAATTTCTTCAGTTTGTCATCATCATATCTAACGGAATGTCTCACCAGCATTTATTGTTCGATGCTCATTTCCATTTTAAAGTGAAATTTATTTAGCGACATCTAGAAATTTTGGGTAAATGAAACGTCAGAAACTGTCGTCGGCTTTCTAGGTTACAACACACGCATAAACGCAACAACAGCAACCAATAACGATACTTACTACTATAGTTTGCAAGTATTTGTATGTAAGGAGCCTTCAGTTAGATTACATGCCCAAGGACAGAATTTATCAGTAAACTTACAATGTTTATATAAAACTTTCGCTTTCACCATACTTCAATACTTCCTCACTTCTATTCAAGCGCTCCCAGATCCCTACAGTGGGCAATACTTAATTACTTGATTATTTTTCAAACACGATGAGGCACAACTACATTAAGGTGAACAAGTAAGATTGGTAGATGTGGACCAATGGAGTGGCCAGTGGCCACTAAGATCTCCAGATTTGACCTAAAATGATTTATTTTGGTAAGGCCATTTAAATAACGATTTATGTCGACAGGCCGGAAAATATGCAGAATGGGATGGAATACCTTAGAAAGGAAGCAAATGCCGTGACTTTCGAAATAATTAAAATTCATTAAATGTAGTAGGTATATCATCAACTGGACTATTGTCAAAGGGAACAATTTGAAATATTTGGTAACATACGACATTACATTACATTGAAATACATTACTATTGAAATAACGTAATTATTTTTGCTTAATAGTTTACATCAAAACTTATTTTGCAACCCCCTGATTCAAATACGTTTTTATTTGCTTAAAAAAGTCATGTATCTACTGGCGCAAAGGGAATTATAGCTTACTTTTTCAAAGAAATTCGATAATGTCATCACTTTGACAAATTTATAAGCGTAAAAAAGTTAATCGCTTGATATGTTTTAGAGCTATTCTAAAAAAAAGAAAAGTATATTTTCTAGTTTTGTCTGTCGTCTAAGCGACGACCTCGGTAACACAGATTTTTGGATTTTTTGTTTTCAGTTTTGTTGTTTTTGTACCCATGTGCTTAACATTGGTCATTTCAGTTTGTGAATAATAATTTAGAATGTTTGAAGTTGTCAAATGGTAAAGAACCTTGATTTTACATGAATGAAAAAATGAATTTAAAATAAAGATTAAAGTATTTTTATTCTAGTGTTCAATGGGAATAATTGGGATATTGAGAATATTAAGATTTTTTTTGTTCATGGTGACGATTGTGACAGATGCATATCAAATAAAAAATAAATAACAGATAATTGACACCCAATTCAAAGTAGCACAAGGAAATTTTAATGTTCTAGTGTACCATTTTACAACATCATCGGCGTCAAGAACAACACATTTATTTGCACCTAATTATGTTTCGAAATTCTAGTCAAAACCACGTTCTATACCAAAATTTTCCTCAATACAATTTATGAATTCATTGCATTACTAAACTAACTTCATTTGGTAGTAGGCAGACTGTCAATACAAGATTTGGGTTTGAGATAATTTTTGTTGAGAACACTTATGCCACCGGCATATAAAGCTACAGATAAATTCAAACTAGTATCAACGATGTTTTTTTTCTTTTGATTGTAGACGGTTTCTCGAAAGTCAAAATTTAAGGTCATTTTGTATAACACAAAAATATTAGTATTGGTTAGTAAAACTTGTTTATAAAATTACATGTGAAATCAAAAACGACGTAAGACAGTGCAAAAATAAAAAAATATATTTTAACCAATACAAGCGATAAAGGTATGCACAGAAAACGTCTCAATTAATTGTGTCAGCAATTGCACTTTTCATTTTCTTTTTAACTGACATGTAAATTGTTGCTCTCGTTGTTCATCGATACCAAGCTGAAGATAATTACAGAAAATCTTCTGTATTGACCTTTAACTTAAGAAATTACATTTTCTAGAAAAATTCCCCTTTTAGGGAAAATTTGGAAATCTTTGAAAATCACATCTTTCATTTAGAAAGTTCCTTATAGCAAAAAACTTATAAAGGAATAACCAAAAAAAGGCGTTTCCAAAAAAAAAGAACTTAAATTGTCCTACTTCACTGGAATTACTCTATTCATAAGTATTCATAGTTCGTAATTCGATCAAATGTATTAATAATCTGTCCGAACTAACCTTAGGCTCAAATTTTTTTCAGTGTACTTAAAACCTTAAGTGTTTCAGGTATTTATTATCATAAACCATTTCTTAAAATACGTTATTCATAAAGTAACTCCTCATAGTGATTGGCACAAAAATATTCATGAATCGACATCGGATATTTGCAGAAGAATATCGTAAATAACAAACAATGTCTTTTACTGTCACAGATTGTTACAAAGAAAATTTTGAGTACTTAATTTAAAAAAAATTAAATCTTTCGACGCCAAAATTCAAGTTGTGGTCGTGCAATATTTTAAGATATACAAATGTGAATCTGCAATTCTTTTCAATATTTTTCCTTTATGGTTAGTGATTTGTAATTTACCCAAATTTTCTTCAAGGTATTTAGCCATTTAAAATTTAACTAAGAGCTAAACATCATTTTCAAATAATTATAATAATTGCATATTTATTTTTTACAGTTTAATTGATATTTAATTCAGTCAAGAGATTTCCTGATCATAAAATTATTTCACATTTAATCTGAAGATCTAAATTCGGGCTTCGCATTTTCCAATAGCAGGGAATTTGCAACACGAGAAGTGGATTATTACAGTCTTTCGTGTGCGGTGGTTTATCAATCACCCGCTGAACTTAGAGCTTTATTCGGGAACAGCAAAGACCCAAAATGGATTATACGACGAAATTCCGCGTATCAGAACGATGAAATATTGGATGATATAACTTCATAAATTGGATTATGTTTGTATTTTCCGCAAGATAGTCGCGAGTTTTCCCGGTGAGTCGGCTCCAGTCTCCGCCATTACCCTCGATCATTGTTCATTTATACTGTGTTTATAGTGTTTCTTTTCCGAGTAATTTCACCCAAGACTCCGAAACTGGCTGAAATATTAACGTAGATTTCGCTTTAAATACGCCTAAATTATACAGTTTATATTAGCAAATAATCGTTTCAACAATGAAACGAGAAATGTTTTTAATATTTAACTTGCGATTACTGCAACGTATATTACGTTAAGTAAAAAAATATGTATCTTGAATATGTAGGTTTTTAGTTTTCACCATTTTGTTCTTCATATAAGCATTTCTAAAATGAGAATGGATTCATTAAGAAGTTGTCAACGCCAACTGACTAGGAAAATGCAAACCTGGCTCAGAACCAGTGCCAGGTGCCATTATTATGTGTATAGTCAACTAGTTTTGCGCTATTTTTACATCAGTGGGTGCCAGAAAAATATTCTGACGGCTGAAACATCATTTTAACTTAGACTTGTAAACTACATACTTATTGGGATACATATCTGAAATTGAATTTTTATTAACTTAGGGTCTGTCAGCTTGTGGTTGAACTATGAGGACCGTTTGAGAAATTAGTGATTCCAAATAATAATTTTCCTCGTGACCCTCAAAATAGAAGTTTGTGGCAG
Source organism: Octodonta nipae (assembly GCA_034190945.1). NCBI lineage: Eukaryota > Metazoa > Arthropoda > Insecta > Coleoptera > Chrysomelidae > Octodonta > Octodonta nipae. Next base: position 178,270,643 of record CM067216.1, read on the forward strand.
TGATGATCTCTTCATTAGACCCAAATCTCTTACCGCTCTGCCATTTCTTCTGGCGGTGCGTTCTTCATTTTTACTGATAAGTTTTTCTTCTCTTCAAACTTTATAAAATTAATGAGACTATACAAATTGTTCATGTATGTTTTATCTAGGTAATTCGTGTCCTTTTCCTATATGAATAATGGTGTTTAATATACGTGAGTAATTTTCAGCCGAGTTATTATTCAAAAAATTTACAAGGGATTGAAAAAATATCACCCAGTATTTATTAAAATTATCAGCATTATTTTCAGTCCTTGTTCATATGCATACCATTTAATTAAATTTAACCAAAGCACAAATTACTAAAAGAAAGGTATAATTGTAAATTTCTTCGAGCCACAGCTGTTCCACTAAAATTTGAAAACAGCAAAAACGCAAATCATATCGTGCACTTTAATGATAGGAAAATATTAATGCTGGGGCAATTTTTAGTTATTATTATTGTTAGGAGCAATTATAACAGTTGGTAAAGGAAAGATAATCTTAGTAAACATTTATTTTTATTAACCTAATCTAATAGTATTATTATTAGTACATAAAACTGACAAACAGTCACCACTTAAACAAGTGAAACATTCAACTAGGGCTAGATTCAAAAATGCTGTATTGAACAGTTTAAAAGCAAATTACCTACAAAAAGCCTAATCAAAAAATAAGTTTGACTCTACTATATGGAATTGAACGCTCTTTGATATTATTTTATTACCTTAATCATAATTCAATAACGAAAAATATATTTAATTTACTAGTCACAAAGTGTTAGTAGCGCCTTCTTTTAAAAGTGCGTATTGGAAACTAAAGTCGTATTTTGCCTGCCAAAAAATATTAAACCCCCAATTTTCAAGTAGAAACTATTTAAACATAAAAAAATATTACTAAATTTCCACAGAACTTTTAAAGTTTTTACTTTGAAACCTGCAAAATTTGTATAAGGCATATTAGTTAAATCATATTTTAGAGATACTTAGTAAATCATCGTGTTTATTTTATATGAATAGATTCTATTTTAAATACCTCCAAATGCTATTAATTAATAAGAAATCATGGAAATCCATGCAAATATTTTTTTAGATGTCACTATTTATATATCTTTCTAGCATTATGGTCACAATTTTAACATTTGGAACCAGTTTGCTTTCTTCTATATTATTCGTATTAAAAATATTCTTATTTTCACATATCTGACAATATATTACTGAATATTGGTCGCCAAAATTATATTAATATTACTAAAAAATTTAGAAGTGTGTCTCCTTATTTATACACTTCCAACATAAATTAATAATTAATCGAAATGTAGATTACTGAAACAAGGCATAAAATGTTCAATACATAATCATGGAAGCTTTACTATTTATATAATTTTTAAATAGCTATTACCCAAATATATGAAGTTTATCTATCAAAAAGCCATGTTAAAACTATTACCTTTTTTTCAATTGCAGGTTTGGTTCCAAAATAGGAGAGCGAAATGGAGGAAAACGGAAAAATGTTGGGGGCGAAGTACAATAATGGCTGAATATGGATTGTATGGTGCTATGGTGCGGCATTCACTTCCTCTACCTGATACTATTCTGAAAAGTGCAAAAGAGAACGACAGCGTCGCGCCTTGGCTGTTAGGTAATGATTGTATGTCCTTTTTCATCTTAATTCATATGTTTTTGCTAAAACATATCTAATGTCATTACACGTATAGCAACGTTTAACGTTGTGTAAGTGTAAGATATTATAGATTTACCTAAACAAGCGGCAGAATATCTACTGTTAGGTAAATCTAAAAAATAATAAAAAAATAATGTACCTACCTTTAAAAAAGGTCTGACGTGGGATGGAGAAAAGACAAAATTCGTTCACTCAGTAAACTTTAGTCAGAATTCGTTTTGGGTATAGGATTGCGGATCAAGTATTCCCTCGAAGAAACCAATAAATCCATTTTCAGGACAATTTTATTTAATTATTAGCCTACTGCAAATTTAGCTACAAATACACATTTACTTTACATTAACTCTCCTAATTTTCCTAATTTTTCCCTAAATCTTCTTATAAATTAAAATTATACAATGTAGAATACTGACTTGAGTCCTTTGATTTGATCAATTTTGTCAAGATGGAAATTGTCAGTTTAGACTCTGGAATACTGATGTTCATGTTTATTTTGCCCATATAAAACAGTCAAGTACTGCTGCAATGGTCTACTTTCAAGTCTACAAATAAGGGTTAATACATTTCTACTTAATCCTTTTTCTAATGATAAGTAACCCAGTTCTTTCAACCTCAGTTCTTCCCTTGTTTAGTACTGTTCGCACTCTTTGTTTAAGTTTTTTCGTAACTTTGCAATTTCTTGTTTATTTGTCATATTTAGGACTATTGAGCAGTAATCAAAGTGCGGTTCTACAATCAGTTAGCCATTCATTAGATTTCTTAGGCTGAATTAGTAAAGCAACAAAATATTGACACTTTTTCAGTTTTTGAGCTGTACCTTTTTTCCTTGCTTTCATGGACTTGAACCATTTTGTTGACCATTGTTTAATGAGTAAACGAATGAGACAGTTGTTGACTGATTTTGTTTAACCTTTAGATCAAAACAGTGATATTTGGACCATCGGTACGGTTCAATTTAGTTGAATTGTGTTAAACTGAAAACAAAAAGATCAGTTCAGTATATAATTTTGATCTTCCATTCTCAATTGTCACTTATGATTTAAGTGAATTGTACCCTTCTCACAAGCTACTTTAAAAAATGTCCAAAAATATTTACTTCAATTAATTAAGAAACGACCACTATTGCATTGCACCTTCATATAATTTATTTATCAAACATGCCTAAACTTCGCAGTTGTTAAGTTTAATCTGTATAAAACCCAGTATTTAAAATTTAACAATTAACCGCATAAAATCTAATTTTAATTTACATTACCTCGTATACAACTAAAGTCGCTGAAATACATCATTTATTGCGCAAGCGAGATAGTATTGACTAATTTGCTCTCGTGATTTATACATTTCCTAAAAGAAAACCAGACGAATATATATGCATTTTACCTTGAATAAAAAAATTTTCTTGGACTTCAATTGTGTTTAAAGTTAAATTCTTTATGCATTAGAAGCTTTTTATAAAATCAAAATTCACAGGCTTAAACCGCTCAAAGGGTAGACAACCAACATCACTTCAACTTCCAATGTAATATATTAAACTCAATTTTAGTTTCTTTCAAGTAAAAAAATCCATTTAGAAAGTTCATTTAACTTTAAATCACCTTTATTTAGTTCTTAACAAATTTCCATTAACTGTTTGCTGTTAAAAGTGATTTAAAACTGATCTCAACTAACTTATAATACATAATCCAGGGAATAAAAATACATTTAGAAGACAATAAAAATACTGAAAATACAAAATACTGGGCTACTATTTGATAACTGGGAAAACAATATAATTAATCATTGTTATGAATTTACTTTGAAAAAAGTAAATTGATCATTTCAAGACGATGGAAATCCAAGGAAACTTCGAGGAACGAGTTATATTGTCTACCTGCTGCAAACTAACAATCTTCTTCTTAATTTCTGCTTCTTCCAAGGGTAGCCTGAGTCCTTTAGGGCTCATTATGGTCTTGATCTGAACGATCTTATTAACCAGCGCAAGTGATTTATATAGGAGAATAATTAACTAACAGCTATAGATATTTACAGGATCAGGGCAGCCTAGAAATTCTGGGTTAACATTTACCATAACTAGTCACTCTAAGAGCGTCTTTATAATTTTCAAACAACGATTTTCACCACTCAAGGGAAAAATCTTGCAAATATAAACTATTTTTCCTAAACCTATGACACAGACATACATACTTTTGAACCGGAAGTCACTAATTAATCATATCAACTAAATTTGTTGAAATATATTCGGATGGGTGACCAGTTATGTATAGGGCTTTAAAATCGCATATTAATGTCGCATGTATAATCCTTTTATAATGTCATAATAAAATTACCTTATTTAGAATTTAATGAAATGTTTAAAAAATCTACTTTATATAATTCGCTTTGAGGGTTTCCTTTTTTTTACCGACCTCTTCTGAAAAGTATCTAAGTCTTCAAGGAAAGTATTATTTAAAATTGTCATTCTTTGTAATTGTATGTTTCATTCCTAGTTTTATTTAAAACCCTATCACATATATCATTTCGCTTAACTATCATCTCAAACCTTTAAAGAAAAAAGAGGAAGACATTACATTTTTGCAATTTGCCAATGAAAATAAAATAGGATGCCTTCCAGAATAATAATTACATACTAAATTTGACGAAAACGTTATTGACGATCAGATGATTAAATAAACAAGCTTTAGGGAAAACGAAGATGTAAAGCATAAAATTACGTCACAGAAATTTGTTATTTTTCCACACTTGTCCCAAGTGCTGAATTTGTAACTAGTTTTGAAAAAGGTAAATATCTAAATTTTGAATGAGGTCATCATCATCACCGTCAAATCATTATGGGTTCCGTTCTCGCAACTTCCTTTATGTAGCTTTTGACAGGACTTATATCGATAGTCGAGTAATAGAACGGTTAGTGGTCCAATGGAAGACCGTAGCAAGCGGAGGGAGTGTTAAGGGGTTCAACCCCCCTTCCAAAATTTAGTATTGAAGATTTAATTTAAACCAATTAACACATTTTGCATAGAAAAATAACTTTTGCAGTCCTAACCAGTTCAACCAATTTAATTAAATGTAAGGGTTGTCAACTCCTCCCAAAAAAATTTCTGGATACCAGCTTGGTGGTATGGTTTTGAGAATCTTGGCCCCGTAACTCTGCAACATTGCTTTATCCCACAAACAAAATTGGTAAAAATTTGTGTTTTATCTCTGTAAAGGTATAATGATAGATCCAACAATTTTGTTTCTTTTGTTATGCTAACTATGGCTTTTAAAAACCGAATATGGCTAAAATAAATAACAACACAAAAAACAATTCAATTTTTGAAGCGCAAGCTTCTTAACGGAGGTCCCACGAATACACACGAGAACTGGTAAAATGCCTTGTTAAATGAGAATTTTTGCTGAATAACCTCAACACCGACACTTACCGTAGAGGGTAACTAATAGAGAGAGGGGCCGAGGGACAAGGAAAAACGTAAAAAGTGTTGGGGGTGGTATATTTCGGTAGGTTATGATAATTAATTCTTTTAGTTCTATTTTTTTCGATTTCTCTTCCTTCACTACCTGTTCTTGTCATATCACCGTGTTACTACATTTTGTTATGTACTATATCCAATTGGTTGCTTTAGCGGATATGCTTCTTGGGAAATATCTGTATCAATTTTTTTATATTTTTTGTATTGCTCTTTTTGTTTCGATTATGTGGGGTAAAAATGTTATCACAGAAGTAAAGTGTCTCTTTGTTTCATGTTTAACGTTTCTTCTATCAGACCTCCATTAACTGAAAGTTAAATACAGTGTCTGTCAAATTTTCTTATTTACTCGGTTAGTTTATTTGGTTACGCTCTTCCTAAAACCATTCCATATTGATCAAATCCGACTTCGGTCAGTCGCCAAAATTATTGAGTTGAATAGAGACTTAGGGCAAGTACAACGTATCACGTATCCTCAGCCGTAAACGTAAGGCGATACATTTGGCTCCTCCCACATTACGTATCTTTCTACGTTTACGTCTTACTTATCCCCTATCGTTTTATGAAATGAAGCACCACAGACCAAGAAAATCAGTTTCTCTATACTCAGTAAACCTTTGTTCGTTGGAGATAGGCACAAAACAATCATTACGTGAAATGTGTAGATGTCTTAACTACAAAAGTATACGTAAACGTATCGTCTTAAGGACACGGATTCGGATACGTAATACGTAATGTTTGCCCTAACTCTCTATTATGAAGCGTTCATGAGGGACGTTAGTGCTAGTTTTTAACGTCATTGACTATTGAGGATCTTAAAGCAGGGGTCGAGAAATACGGTTTACAATCACTAGTCTTACGCAATATTAGCCACCCATATAACTAACATTAGGTACGTACCTATATAACTAATGACAACTTATTTTATTGCAATTTTGTTATTTGAAGATTGTTAAAAGTCTATTTTTTGAATACAATGTTTTCAAGCGTTCAAAGGGAGTTGGGTTTATTAAAGTAACTTTACTTAATATCTAACAATTAATATACTTCACGAATGAGGACTGTAGTGTATATGACAGTAATGGTCTATTCTGTTGCTTAAAAGGAAAAAGTTCCCACTGGTGTCTTTTGGGGTAGCCAAACCAAACTCCACACAAGTTCGCTTTCAACATACTTGTTAGATTCTTTTTATTCGATTAAAGAATGAAGATTTTCCAAATCATAATGCTGACCTAATTCTAGTGTGAAAAACATGTTCTTACTTCGTCTCCAAATGTTCTCTCACAAATACAATAACCTCTTCATTTCTCATTCTTGTTTATTTCAGTTCCTCCAGCTTAGTTAAGTTTTACAAGACATTAATTATTTATCCTTCAGTTTTAGTTCTTCAGCCCTCTTCACTTCTTCTACATCATAAGAAAATAGTTGAGATTATCTATATCTTTAAGATGTAAATCAACTAACTTCTGAGAAATTTGAGAGTTGTTTTTAACTAAGTAAAAGAAATGCCAATCCTGAACATAAACAGAGATGCCATGCTCCCATCCTATACTTCAATAAAAAATAAAATATATATAAAGCGAAATTTCCTCTCGAAGAGACTACAGGTTGTATAAGTAATCTTTGAAGTGGTTGGCCTAATATAGTTTGCAAAAAATATTCCTCTACTTCCAGGATGAAGTGAAAGGGGCCTCGGGAGTGACTCCTCGGTACTATTTTGTGGAAAGTATGGTGTGACCAGGTATTCAAACTTCCCAGAAGAGTGTCCAACCTGCCCTACCTGTCTGGGGCAGGTCACCAGAGGAAATTGTGGACAGAGGACACCGAGTCCTGAACGCATCAGAACCTGGTTTTGGAGTATTGGGCTGAAACTGGTGGTCGATAAAACGATTGCGGTTATCTTGAAGCCCCTAAGAAAATGAAAGATGATCGTTTCAGGTTGAGAGCAGAGGCATTACGGCCACATAATAGCACTAAGTACGCCTGGAAGTCAAAGTTAATTTTGAACATGTACGAGTAGCTAAAATAGAGGCAGCGTTGGGAATCCTCAACCCATACAGGAACTCTGAGGCAAAAGGCTATTGAAGGTGTTGGGTAGAGAGCGGTAAAGGCGGGAACGTATCTCAAAATGATGAGAAGCCTGCATAGGAGGGTTTTACCCAGAATTTCATGTGTTTATAGGACGGCTTCTGCAGAGGCCGTAAACCTGGTCACGGGGGAGCGTCCTATAGAACTGTGAGCGAGGAAGCTACCTACATTGCATAGGTAGGATAAGAATAGTTTTTGCGTCTACTGTGGAAAACACTCTCCCGACCACATTTTTTTTTCGATGTGAAGCTGAAAGATAGGGAGGGAATACATGGAAAGAGAGATTGGACGCATGATTGGCAAACAGATTGAAGGCGGGTGTATGATTGAGAGTAAGAAATAATAGAAAAAGGTCAGCGGTTTCGTCGAATGGATAGTAAAGAAAAAAGAGAGTGAGGAGTAGCGAGAGCTGGCGGAAGTTAGATCATGGTGTGCGATGTGAATTGAGAGGATTAGAGTATAGCTAACCATTAAGGGTGTTCATACACTCGGGGTGCTCAAATTAGAGTTGTTTTAGTGAAAATGCGGCTTGCTTTGAATCACATATAAGGCATATTGTGATTGAACAGAGCGTATGCCAATCTGGAAATGGATTAAGGCTCGGCAAGGTACGTTGAAGTGTACGTCGTCTTGAACTTGGAAGAAGGCAGTCAGAGTAAAAACTACGTAAAATATGTCAATATTTAGAGAAAAGAAGTGCTACACAAACATCTTTATTAACTTTTTCGTCTCCCTGACCTTGACGATTACCATGGCAAGGGTACCTGAGTTGTTTCACATGCTTCACTTTCCGTTATTATGCACTCTCCGTTCCAATATAGTTTAGAATATACGTAACTAGAGTTGTTATTTTCCTCTTGGTCTTCCTATTTTATCTTTAATAATAATGCTGTTGTCTCATTTCTCTACTTTCCAGTTTCATATTTTTCTATTACCAATTATAAAATGGTAGTTAATAATATCTAATTTGCATTACTTATAATATTCAAATATGATAACCGATTTTAAAGAGACACACTGATCTGATTTACTTCATTCTGCCATTTTAAAGTTAAATTTGTTAATCAATAACGTCAGTTACGTTTTTAGCCTTAACCATCGTTATTTGCCTTTAGATTTTAGCGACATAATAATACATTTGCGATAGTGTTCCGGTGCAATTAATGTAATTAATGTACATCAGCTTATAGAGCAAAATTTAACTCATTTTCGAACATAACATTCAACAGCAGTTCTCTTATACCATCATGTCAGTAACAGTTTATAGATAATTATTGCTAAGATTTTAACTGCAAACTCGTAGAAGTAAAATAAAAACCTGAAAAAACACGATTTTCTTTTGTTTTTTTGCTTTTATAATGAAAAGTAAAGGAGGAATCGTAATGCCGTCTACAGGAAAGTTCTTCTGAATGAGTGTTTATACATCCTGATTGGATCATTTTTTACCGAGTAAACTCAGAAAAACTGGTCAAAAGTGGATTTTTTTCAAAAATGTATAACTTTCTGGTAACTAATACTGGAATATTAGTCATCGTCAAAACGATAGTTTATGATACTAAGTTTATAGAGGCCCACGATGGATACTATTGAATAAGTAGTCTTTGAATAAATCGAATTTATTTAATTTTGAGAGCTATTTTGCACATCCCACCGTATTAACGAGACTAGTTCGACCGGAATATATTTTGAAAGTTCATGTTCATTCCACTTCAATTTGTTTATCTTGGTTTTTCACTATAATGCCGAGAAGTTGGTTTAAAATAATAGTAAACATTGCATTAAATGTGTGAATATGCGACAGCCAGCCAGCGGTGCACTGACAATAGCTGTCAAGGCACATAGTTTTTATTTAGAGAACTATTGCCTGTTCATATAAGTCTATTTTTTTCATTGGTTTATTAAATTAATGGTTACCTTTATACAGTTTACTGATATTAATTAAATAACTTTTTTCCAATGACTGGATACGCCACTGTCAAAACATCGGATGATCCATACATACATTTTACGGCACTATGACAAAAATCCAAGATATACGAAGTAAAGCGCATTTTATAAGCTTTCAAAATATATTTTGCATATCGCTATCGAACTATCGTGGGTAATACGATACGTCCTGCAAAATATTTATACAAATTATTTAAATTACAATTCCGCAAGATCTACTTAACGTACAATATCTTTAATTATTAAGCGTTATTAATCTCAACGTTAAAAGTTATCACTAAGAGGCAGATAAAGGTTCCAGCTGTTATTACAACCAAGTAATGATTTTTTTAATATATAATAATATTAATAACTTTGCATCGGTTTTTCCCGCTTTTCTTTATACTAGCTGTCGCCCAGTGGTCGAAATTCGACCAATTGTGTTAATATCTCTGGCAGGTTAAGTGACCTGAAAATTTTATCGTGACATTCTAACCTAGGACTTTAGGGAGAACAGCATTTATACGGAACGGATCCAGATTCGGAACCTCTGTGTAATAGTTTCCTCGAAAATCCTAGATGTCGGTCTTACATCTCGCTTCTACAAATAAGTAACGAAATTCAAGTTTTTTTCAGATATAATTCATAGGACTTTATTTGTGTTCAAGCAACTGCCTGTATAACTATAATTGCACTCAATTCTCTAACATTTATTAAAATCCTTATTATAATAATTCCATCTCATTATATATTTCCACCACCCTGTATATACAACTGCTCATGGACCACGCATAATATTTTTTAACATTTTTGAACTACCCGGTAAACCATTCTATATATGCCACTGCCTATGAGCCACCGTATTTACTCTTTTTGTTTATGAAATTTTTAACTATCTCCTGTAACTATAATTCGACTCCGACCTATATTTCAATCATCATATATATGGAACTCTTCGTGGGCTACTATAAATATAAATCATTTCCCTTTCTAACGTTTTTTTATCATAATCCTGTATATCTATAATTCCTCTCACCCTATATTTCATCTTCTCTATATATGCAACTGCTTATGGGTTACGAAATGTTGCATTTCCATATCCGCCACCCTGTATATGCATCTCTGTATAATATTTTTTCACCCTGTATAACTGTAATTCTACTGCACCTTCTATTCCAAGAACCCTGTAAATTCAAACGCTAATGGGCTTCCCTATATAATTATTTTATTAGTTATAATTGCACTCTACTCTATATTTTAAACACCCTATATATGCAACTGCTTATGTGCCACCCAGGAAAAAATGATTTCTAACATATCTGGAATCGCCCTGTATAATTGTAATATACAAAGATTACTTTACCACTAAACAATAACAACGCTTGCATGCCACTTCCAGAAGTACATGCTCTAAGTATAATATATATATAATTACTCAATGTTTTGAGTCTGGCGGCCGCGGCACATTTAGTTGTTTGGCGCTGACATTATGGACGTAAATAATAAATTTTTATTATATTTTATTTAATGAATGAACCAATATTATAAATTAATATTAGCATTCTGCACTGAAGGTCGTCAGTAGCTACTAAACAAAACAAAAATGAAGAAAATCGGTTGAGAGACAGGAGAAAATGGTACCTAATCGTTTTGCCTTTGCCTATTTATATATAGATAAAATGCTGCGATTAAAATGAACAAACATTCATTTTGAAGATTTTCTGTTTCTCTGCAATTTTTCTATTGACGGCATTATGAATAGATCATTACTTTTTACACTATAAGCAAAAAACGAAAATACCCCACATTTGTTGGAGTTTTTAAGGTTGAAATAATTTACTTCTACGAGTTTGCTGTTATAATTATGTCAGTTATGACTTATAGTCTATAGACTATTATTTACGTGACGGCTTATGCAGTTTGCTGTTGAATTTTATGTCACCTAAAAATCTCTATTGACTGGTGTAAGGGTAAATTGTTGATAGTTTGTAATTGTTACATTAGAGCTACTTAGAGCTACTCTGAGATTCTGTAAATGATGCCTAGAGTCATATAACGAAGTTTGCATTAGTTAAAACAGATTCTTCTTTATTTTAAAAGTTCTGGGAAAAGCGAACATTATACGAACTACTTGTAGTGACAATCATGTTATTAAATAACATTTTAAGTATTCATTAATGGTTTTAACTTATTATTTTTGTCAAAAGACATTATTTATTAATGCCAATAAGGATGTATTTTTTTCAGGTATGCATAGGAAATCTCTAGAAGCAGCTGAGCACCTTAAAGAAGATAACACGAACAGTGATCACGAGGAAACAACATCCATGCAAACGGACGCAAGCGACATGAGCGCTTCATCAAATCAACCCCCACTACCATCCTCGAATCATGGAACGCAAAGTGAGAAAGACGTTTCAGGAATCAACGTTCAACAACCTTTCCCTGAAGATCCTGAAGCTTTCCGAAACAATTCGATAGCTTGTTTACGAGCCAAGGCGCAAGAACATAGTGCAAAATTACTAAATCATAATTTAATGATGCATGTGAGGTCGAATCCCCAACCTTGTGACGCCAATGCGAACACTCTCCATCACCAAGATATTGGGAATTCTGAATCGAATCAAGCAGTATTCTGACAAACTCCTCAAATTTTGAAAACTGCCATTAAATAAAACTCTTCAGTCTGTATTTTTCGGCCGACAACTGTTTATATTTTAATGATCACTACAATAGCTTGACCTGAAACATCTGAATCAAAATTGTGAGAAATTTTAGGTTCTCTTTTTTAAGAAAAAATCTAAATACTGAAAATTACAATTTCTCTCTTTACTGTGTAAAGATAATAAATTCATAAAGCCTAAAGCCCTTATATGCTTTAACTACATTAATTTACATCAAGTATAGCCTTTATTTTGATACCCTTTTTTATAAAATTTGTTTGTTTTCAGTTATTTAGCCTAGATAATATAATTAATCATGACAGAGACATTTCTGGTTACATGTGAAAAGTGTTCATACATTATTGAAAGGTGAAAATGGAGAAACACCAATATTAATCATTTTAAACAAATTTCATGAAAGAAAGCTTCTAATAACCTATTAATTCTTTTTATGGTGGAATATCACCAGCTGCTAAGAAAAATGTCACATATTGCACATTACTGTACATCTTACATGTTAGGGTTACAACCTATATGTATTCTTCTTTATATTTATTTCTTTCTTTACTGTTTCTTTCAGCTGTGGATCAAAAAAAATTATCTTTAGTTGCATGTAAACTCGGTCTTTAAGAAATCCGTTCAGAATAAACGTTCATTAATCATTGTAATGTAATGTAATTTGTAATGACATTTCTGAGATGCAAGAGGTATTGTAAATTATTATAATGGCAATCGAGGATAAGCGATAGAAATTTACATTTCTGTAGCAAGCCCGCGTAATACGAAACAATCAAATTTTGGACAATGACTCATTTTACGAAAAAATATACTTACAAGTTATAGTCGCGAATCTTTGGAAATAATAACCACACTTAGAGACAGTTTCAAAGTTTCAGGGTCTAGGGAAGTTCTCGTTCAATGACAATTTTAAATTAGAGAGCATATGATTTCTATTTCTGATTTATGTTCAATTCACTTGCCAAAGAAATTATATGAAAAATTGAATAATTTAAACAGTTTTACTATATTTTGTTCCCCTGGAAGGAACATATTTTAGTGAGATATTTAGTACCTAACTAAAGTTGTATAGGGCTGAAGACTTTAACTTTTATTGTTAGGAGAAAGTTACCATTTATTAAAATAGTATGGACACACAGGATAATTATTCTTAGATATACTTTTGTCATTTATTTTAATATCATAATAATTTGAAATTTATAGACTATACATTCTTTGAAATTATTTAAAACCACAAACATTTTTGAATAAAATACAAATTGGTCTCTTTTCAAGAAGAATTAAATTGATGGATTACAGATTTTATTGCGGTGCACTTGCAGTTGTTTCTCAGTATAAAAAAATGTTAAAGACAAATAAAATATGTTAAAATAGTTTTTAGATCAATGTAGTTTGGACAACATTTTTATTATGAAGGCACCATTATCAAAAGACTAATACTACCAACCAGAAATTTAAATATTAATTGAATAAGTCATCGAAATATTGGTTTTTGTGACGGATGGTATTCGTTAACGAAACTAAACTATTATCTTAATATAGGAAATGTCTTTCATCCCAAAAACTTTCAACTTTGAATTTAGGTGCTAAAAATCGACCCCAAATATTCAATTTCAATAACAACCGTTCTTTAGACTAGAATGCATTTCAACTATTTAGTCTAGTAAAATATAAAACAAAAATACTGTATATTTATTTATCCAAAACCAAGCGGAAATATAAAATTTCTATATATTTTTGGGTTTTTATTGGTTCTTTCTTGATCTTTTAAGTAACATGAGCCATAATTATAAAAATTTTCTTCCCGTCCTGTTTTATGTTTATCAGTCACTCCAAAACGGCTTAATTTGATATGAATAATTTAAACTGTATTCCATATAATTCTTTATAAGGTTAGTCTTACAGTTTTCCTAAACTCGGAAGCAACCATTATTAAAATTGCCATTCGATTAATCAAAAACAGCAATATATAACTTATAAATTAAACTAGAATTTTATTATTTAAGAGCATTGGTTGCTTTAAATTCTTCTTCTAATGTTATTTTTCTAGTTTGCATCTTTTGTTATTGTATTTTACATTCAAAAGGTTCAAGTTTTGCGATATTTATTTTCTGAATAAGATTTTTTTAATCATAATTTTTTACGCAAAATAATTGTAATTGTTTAAATAGTGTGGTTCGAAGTAACTAGTTTAAACAGAAAGTATACCAAAATCAGGAAATTTGCTGTCGACTCAGAATCATGTCAGGAAATATTTGAGTCTCACAAACAGCTGTAATATCGAGATATTTTCTAGAGATTCTTATTATTATTATTATTTATTATTGACTACTAACTGTTGTGATAATTTTTTTAATTAATGTTTTTGCCCAATTGCATAGGAATTTAGTTACCGAAACATGTTAACCTACTAGACTTCTTCTCTGCTAACTGTATCTGAATAGTAATGATTCATGAAATAAATTAATTATTATGGCCTTTATTAAATTCATTGTTTCACTTTTCAATTTCTGAAATATTTGTAAATTGATTTACCTTCCTGAATGTAGGTAATAAATATAAGGGTATAAAATGTTCAAAAAGATTCAGTTTCAGTCTCAAAAAAATTGTATCCAATATCAACAACGAAAAAAGCCTAAAGAAGTCAAAACCTTTTTTATAATTTATTGGAAACGTTATATTCGTATGCGTTTAATATTTGACTAATATAATATGTTATTTTTATTTACACAAATTCGTCAAGATTTTTATGGCCAAAATATTAAACGCATCTGAACAGTGCCTAATGAGACAGGCATAAATTAAAGAATGTACAAAACAACATCGAATTTCCCAACATATATGCATAACAAACATTTATATAATAATTTATTGTACATAAGTTATTTTCTGTTCATATTGTATTTATAATTTATTGAAGTAGTGCAATATTAAATGAATTGTAATTTCAGAAACCCCTCTCCTAATGTATAGTATGTAATGTGATTGAGGGTTTCTAAAATAACTCCAATATTATATATTTGTCACATGTAAACTTTCACCATATTTCATTTCGTGCAATGATTTTTACATTATAACTTTGAGGGTATTGCAAAAGAGCTGCATTACCAATAGAACAAGATAAGGCATGTAAATTTAATAAAACCGATGTATGTATGACTGTACATTTGTAATTTTATTAACATCAAATTGCAATTAAGTTATATTTGTCAGTTATACCAAAGTTACTGAGAAATACAAATCAAATTCAAATGGAAGAAAGTTGCTTGTGTTCAACATACAGCAGACTTCGTTAAATTCATGTATTTGGATCCTAAACTACGGTTCTAGTCTTGTAAATAATTTCAAATCATACGTAATTTTTATTGATAAATAATCTAAAAACTGTTTTAAAAATTATATATATAAGTAGTCAAATAAAGAAATTTTGAACTATAATTTCTTTATTGACAAACTTTTTTATAAATATTTTTAAAAATATGTTAGTTTTTTATTGTAAACTTACCATACAAACTTTACGAATAAACCGTTTTTTAGTTCAGAGGAATTGATAAATAGTTTTTGCACTCCTAGTGTCGACCTCACTGTTTATTTAGTTAATAATATCCTGAATTATTTATTTACATTTTTTATCAACGTTGTTTCACTACTTGTTAATGCTATTAAAACGCTGCATATATATGATGGTTTCCCACATAGCATGAGATGTTTGAAGAAACTGGACTGTTTCACACGAAACCTTCGTAAAATATTTCGTAAAATATTACAGAAATGTTTCATGAAATGTTGCAACAAATTTGTAGTCAACAATATAGGAATATTTTGGAAACATTTCTAGAAAATATTTCACTCTATTTTTTTTTAATGTTCATATGCCTACACCAAAAAAAATATTTCAGGAAATACTACAAAAAGTTTTGTGTTCGAAAATTTTGAGGACTATTATAATTGCCCAAAACAAAGAGATATATTATAAAAATATTTTTAAATATTTCCCTAAATTATATTTAGGTTTTCTCACCGAGATTTTACTTTGCCACCAAATTCTTTTTAGTCTCTAGGTATTATTTATATTTGATTGAGAATATCCAAATCGTCTACGTTATTCTCCACACATATATATCTCAGCTCTGTTATGTTCATTCAAATGCCCCATTTTTCGTATTCTTCTTTGATCTATCGAGTAATCTATGCCATACTATTTTAGTCTTGGGCAGTGATAACCTTATCCTCTGTAAATTGGATTGTAAACACTGAGGTATCATTTAGTTCTAGCCCCATCCTTCTCACTACGTTTTTCCAGTTGTTAAATTCATGCTCTATATATTTCTTGAACAGGATGGGAAATCATTATAGCGTCACTACTGAATTAAATAATTAATATAAAAATTAATAGAATAATAATTAATCACAAATATGATTTGAAATATGTAGTAATTATAATAAATTCACCATTTGTAAGGAAAAATAAAAATGTTGGCATTAAATGTTTTTAAAGCTTTGGAAGTATAATGGGGAGTACAGTCGGATAGAAAATGACATAAAATAAAAATAATACAGAATTCTGGTACATTTTATACCAATATTATTGGACAACCCGGATAATAGACACATTTTCTAGTTACATATTTTTCTTATCATTTTATACAAAATATTTGCTTACTATTTAATTAATACCCATATAGAAAAAAAGAATTATTCTTAAAGTATCTAAGGTAATTTCAGTGACTGTACCTTTATTAATTCTGCTTAAAGCTGGTAAAAAACATATTTTCAACAACTATTTCCAAAAAGCAGGCTCAAATCCAGTGCAGAAAAAAAGTAGCATATTTAAATCAGGCTCATACTTCTATAATATTTATCCTTTTTTTCCAATTGTTCCTGTCTAGAATTTTCGCAAAAATTAACAATTATTTACCATAAATCTCTCATTTAAATAACACGTAAAGAAATTGTTCAGAACCTCTTAAAAATATATTCTTACATAAATACTTCTTTCCATAATTAACTACAGATTTAATGCTTGGATAACTCAAGACAGAATAAACTGATAAACTTAAAAATTCTCAGTAATTTCCGGTATATGATACGAATGAGTTTAAAACTATGTTTATGTCCATGTGATTATCTTCCAATGTTCTCAACGTACTTAGCAAATCTATGAAAAAGTGCAAAGTGTTGAATAGTCCTAGTAGATTGTAGTTATAGTAAATATAGTGTACGCATGTATAAAATTATTTAAAACAGTGATGCAATTTTTACTATTGCATTTCCAAATTACGTGTACTGATATAAGTTATGAACGATATAAGTATGTAATAAAATATTTTAAATTTCTGTGTTGTTGTTTTTTGTTTGTTTTATGAAAGTTGATAGTTTCATATTTTTATTCCTTTTTATCCATATATATCATTACAGTTCATAGTAAAAGCCACACAGAGATCAGAGTATATAAGAAATTTAAATAATACGTACACAAGAGCTATTAAATTGTATGATTTGTCATATTCATTGTTTACTAAAGCTCCTGGGGCCCGATTCTAGAAGCATTCGACAGCTCTACTGTTGTACGACTTTCGACGTAAGTCGCATGAAAAGTTGAGGTAAATGAAGTTTAACCCATATATTAAACTGCATTTACGAGGTATGGCTGTTAAATAACGGGACTGACACTGCAGTGGAACGAGTGCGCATGCGCCAATCAACATTGACTAATAGCTGTTTAGTTTGAGGCTTCTCTTTCAAAACGCAGTTAGTCTCGTTTCTGTAAACAACATCGTTGAGACATAACCTTCATTTACGTTAGTGTTGTTATTTTATTTTGCCGGAAAAATGGTTAGCGTAATAATAGAGCAACGAATTGTTATTAAATTCCACTTTAAACTTGGAAAAACCGCTACCGAAATCTGTAATATACTAACAGAAGTGTATGGCAGTGAATGTTTATCGCAGACTCGTGTTTTTGAATGGTTTAAGCGTTTTCAAGATGGTCGACAAGTCGTTGAAGATGATTCGCGGCCAGGTCGTCCTTCAACATCAAAAACGGATGGCAATGTGGAAAAAGTTGCTAATTTGAGTCGTTCTGACCGTCGATTAAGTATTCAAGCAGTTGCTGAATCTGTAGGCATTGATAAAGAATATGTACGGCAAATTTTACGTGACAATTTGAACATGCGAAAAGTGTGTGCAAAAATGGTACCAAAAATTCTCACGATCGAACAACAAGCAGTTCAGCATCCCAGTGTTAGAACACCCACCTTTCTCACCAGACCTAGCACCATGTGACTTTTATCTTTTCCCTAAGATGAAATCTGCATTGAAAGGTACGAGATTTGAATCCGTAGAAGCTGTTCAAAAGAAAGCGGCAAGAGTCCTGAAAGAGTTGACAGAAGATGACTTCCAGCACTGTTTCCAACAATGGCAAATTCGCATAGAGCGTTGTAGGGATAGAGAAGGGGTGTATATTGAAGGCGATAATAAGTAATTATGTATAAAATAAAAATAATTTTTTACAATATCAGTCCCTTTATTTAATAGCCATACCTCGTATGACAGATTTCATACGACATACGTCCGAAGTCGAGTTGTAGAACCGTCGAATGGTATCAAGAATCGGCGCCGTGAAGATAGAAGATTACAAGATATAATGAAAACTGAGTTAAAATCGTTTGAATATAAAAAATATGAAAAAGGAACTAATTTACATATAAAGAAAGAAAGTGGGCATACATATATTAATTTAACAACAAGTTGTAGAAATAATAGAGGTGTCGCAAAAGTTATATTTAATAACTACAACAACTGTGAAATTTATGTTCCAGATTGGTTTGCTCATATAACGAAATTAAAATCAGGCATCAAAACACAGAGCGTTACATAATAAAAATGAAAATTTATTATTCCATCAAAATATAAAGGTACGGTTGAGGATACAACCAGATCCTATTTGTTTTTTCAACTCGAACTGCAGCAATTAATTAGCAGTAAATATTCGATTTCTAAAGTTTGCAACTAAATATACTGGAATAAGTTTTATTCTTAATTTTAATGAGGTGCGAAGTAAAAAGCAGTAGCAAAGGGTAGTTCTGAGTATTTACTGTTGTTCTATCTGATAACAATTAATTTGCAATAAAATACGCTCCCAAGTCGCCCCGATACCGCAGGTCATTCCGGAGGTGACTTTGTCACTGTTGGTCTAAAGTTTTAATAGTATCTGGAAATCAGTTTGAGCAATAAAACTTTATTTTTGCATAACAATTATCAATAAATTGTTGGATAGGCTGCACTGAGGCTTGAATAGTTAGAGAAAGAGCTGAAATACTCAATTACATATGTAAAGGAAGAAGAATTATAGATAGGCCGATGAAAACAAAAAATAGGTACCGAACAGGCAATACAATATGGTACAGTCCATAGAAAAATCAGTGCGATTCTATTACCCTTATGCGTTCCCTAATATGTAATATTAATATGTACCCAAAATTATATTGCTTTATCATAATATTTTTCCTATATGTATGTAACTTGTTTTTACCTAAATTAACTCTTAACCAAGGCTCTAATGATTTCAGAGACAAACAATGCAAAAGTTTAATCTGATACGTTGAATGTCGTCATGAAAAGCTGGTAAATGAATTGTCACCTTCGGGAATTGATCAGTGTTTTTCCCGACCTAATAAAAGGTCTAACCTGTGCATGCAACCCTATAAATACATTAGTTTATTCTCTTTAATATAATTTTTCGAGAATATTGTTTTAAAAAAATGCTAAGGCGTTGTGCAGGGTCGAATTGTAAAATTACAGGAAAAACATTTAAGTTATTGGCCTTTAGCGTTTCAGATGAATTAAAACAATACTGGAAAATTATTTTAATCGTGATTTTCAGCAACTGATATTCGAAGTGTTTGTTATCTTCAATTCAGTTTTGCCTTTTAAATGTAGAATGTGAACATTAGCTAAATATATGAAAATAACTATAAATAATAAAAAAATATAGTTAATAAAGTAAACTAGACTTATTAACAGTTATGTATTCGTCAAATTAATATTAAATAATATTTATATATACTAATATAATATACTACTTGTATAAATATTACATAATATACAATATACATAAAACATGAAAAAACTGATTCGTTTGCTCTTCTAGGACTAGTGGAGGCCCCTTACGGACATTGAATATACAAACGATCTTATTAAACTCTTATGATAATTTGGTTGCCTGTGCTGCAGGGGACAAAATTCTATCTATTCCAAAATTGTTGTCTGTTTGTTTGTTTGTTACCTCATCACGTAAGAACTACTAAACTGATTTTGCTAAATCTTTTTTTGTGACAAAGTTTATAGTTTGACTTAAAATACATTGACAGAAACGGTAGATATAGGGAAAAATCTACTACCATGTTCGGAAATACATATACAATTAGTAAATTGGTTCCACCGCATGCACCAAATGTTAGATACTTGCATCAGCTTAGCTGTTATTCAGAATTTGGAATATGCCAATGTAACATGTTTCGATTTAAAAAAAACAAGTGATATTTCAAATGTACTTTTACAGTACACAAGGTGTTCCATATTTAGGATAGATAGAATTAAATGGATTTAAAAAATCTTGAATAAAAGGTACATTAAGTGGCCCGTAAGTAGTTGCATATATACAATCTGGTTGAAATAAGGGGGAAGTTATACGGGGTGGTTCAAAAAACATATTGAGTGGACCATAAACAGTTGTATATTCCAGGTGGTTAAAAAACGGGTAGAATTGAATTACATTTACCCAGGGCGGATAACAAAATTTTATATTGTTAGGGGTATAAGTAGTTGCATATCCAATGTGGGTGAAATAAGGGTAAAATAGAATTATATTTATACAGGGTGGATAAAAAATATGTTATGTAAGCAGTTAGGATATTTGAATTTTCTTGAGCTATTATTATAGTTATGAAATGGGTTGAAAAAAATGTTAGAAGCAGTTGTTTATACAAGGTGATTGAAATATAAGATGGAGTGGAAATATAGTTTATAGGGTAGTTAAAATTTTGTTTTATAAGCACAAGTAGTTCACAAGTTCACAACTAGCATATTATAGGATGGTTGAAATATGTAGCGGAGTATAATTACAGCTATATCTACAGGTGGGTTTAAAAAATATTATAAAAATGTTATGATCTACAATCTGTTTTATATACCGGATAGATGAAATATAGGGTGGACGAGAACTCTAAGTATACAGGTTGGTGAAAAAATGTTATATAAAAGGTTGTTGAAATATAGCGTGCAGTAGAACAATAATTATACAGTGTGGTTAAAAAAAGTTAGAAAAGTTTTGGAGTACCTGAAATGGGGCAAAGTCAAGTTATCGTTACACAGTGTGATTCAAACAAGGTTAGAAAAAGTTGCTAATGAAGTGTGGCGAGAAATTATATTTTATACTGTGATTCAAAAATTATGAGGTAATAGCGTAGCCCATAATTAGTTGCACCGGTAAGATATTTGAAATATAGGAAAGAGTAAAATAGTTTAATATTTAAAAATTGTTACATAGGGTGCCCCATAAGCAGTTGCAGTTTTGCTGAACTTTATTGAGAATTGATGGATTTATATTTATACAGGGTGGTACATTGACAGGAAAGGGTGGTACAAAAAATGTTATACTGGGCAGCCGATAAGTAGTTGCACATACAAGGTGGTTGAAATAGGTGGTGAAGTAGAAGTATAGTTTAACAGCGTGGATAAAAAAAATGTATGAAAAATTTTCTAGAATAGAACATAAGCTGTTGCATATATGTAAAATCTGAAACATGGGGTGAAGTAAAATTACAGTTATATGGTGTGATTAAAATAAAGTTAAAAAAGTTGACATATAAGGTGGAGACAAATTATACTTTCCAGGGTGGTTATATATGTCAGAAAAATGGTTATTTAGCGTAATCCATAAGCAGTTGCATAGATAAGATAGTTGAAATATAGATGGGATCAGAGTTATAGTTAGGTGTTTACAAAATGTTATATATGGTGACCCCTAAGCATATACAGCGTGGTTAAAATATTTTGTAGAATAAAATTATGGTTATACATGATGGTTCAAAAAATTATAGACAAATATGTTATAATGGTTGACAAATTGGCAGCAGTATATACAAGATGATTTAAATAAAGATGGAAGTAGAGTAGAAGGCAGTTCAAAAAAATATTGAATAAAATAGTTACAAGGGGTGACCATATAAAGTTGGGGTTTGGGTAAAATATGTTGGGGATTGGTAGATTTATAGTTATACAAAGTTGTACAAAAAAGTAATATTGGGTGGCCTATAAGTATAAAGTAGACAGTTGCATCCTGATATATGGGGCGAAGAAAAAGGAGCATATAAAATGTGGTTAAAATATACGGCAGAGGGAAATTATTCATAGGAAGTGACTCAAAAATTTTGAGAAATAATTGTTATATAGCGTACAGGGTGGAGTAGAATTATAGTTAGGTAATAAAAAAATTATATATTGGGTGACAAATAAACAGTAGCATATACAGGATGGTTGCATTATAAAGTTAAGCAGTGTTACAATTATACAAGGTGGTTTCAATAAAATGTTGAATAAAATTGTTATATAATGTGGCCCATAAGCAATTGCAGATTTATAGTTATGTTAAATGGTTCAACAAGGTTAGAAGAAAATGTTATATTAGATAGCCCATATGTTTCAAAAGCTTTCTTGCAAAGAATTCTACATTCTATACGTGGGTGAAACCGCGGGTAACGGCTAGTAATATATAAAATGATAATAATTAGTAGTTGTTTCGTTTCTTGGGTGTTTTGATGATTGACTTACAGAGTGGCCAAGGTAAAAGAAGTCCTATAAAAAAGGTCCGATGAAAAAGGGCTTACTTTGTTCGTTCGCATATAAAACTGCTTCATGTTCTGGCATAATGTTCGCTAATGTTTAGTTGGGCGGATAGACGTCTAATTAAATTCATAGTCCCTTGAACTCAATGAATATTATCGGGTGAATAAGCCGTCTTGACTGAGCCGGTTGCACTCAATTAAGTAGTAATTTTCTGCACAGCACTAAGAAGGAGGAAACAATATGACCGTTACAATAACATAGCTACTGGAGCCCCTCTTCTGTATATCGGACTCTATAATCTTGACCACTTGGTAGAAACTGATATTGCTGAAACTTATTCAAATTTTCAAGACTAATTAATGTCATCCGTGCAAGTTTGATCAATCTGTGCTTTTCTGGTAATAACAAACCTATTTATTTGGAATGAAAGCACAGAATAAAAAGATCTGTACTTACCTAGTATTCTATTTTTCGTGCCCACAATGAGAATGCTAAGATACTCCTCTGAATATTCTGTATTATTTATGAGGATGTCCTAAATGTCTAGCAGCTTGTTTTATATTACCCTTGTTTTCTTGATTTTTATGTTGAATGATTTTCTGATATTTTAAAAATTTAGGCACCACCATCAGTAATTCTCAAATGATTGAGATATTATTATACAGGCCAAATGAAATATTCGTTATTTTAAAAATTGCAAAAACGCATTAAAAGATTTACAAAGGGCCATACTAACCGTTAATTAAATTGAACACGCATCACTCCAGCGCTAGCTACTCTTTTTTTTATCGAAGTGACACATCGTTTTAAAAGCAATTCAATGGTGTGTTGATTTTGACATTCCATCAACCTTTAAGGAATTTGCGCATTAATACGTTATTCCTGGATATTTTTCTGAAAATAGATAATTCGGTTATAATGTTAAAGATCAAATTCCTTAAATGTTGATGGAATATCAAAAACGACACACCGTTTAATTGCATTTTAAACAGGCTTTAAAACGAGGTGTCACGTAAGTGCGATAAGTCCAAAATGATCTTTAGACAGCAATTTTTTTTCCAGACTAATGCACATAATCTATTACAGTTTCTGTAGCTCTATTGCTGACGTCGTTGTTAAGGAATGGATCAGCCATTTTCCAAGACGTCTGCAAACTTTTGAAGAGCAGTCAAACACGAACAACAGCATAACACCCGCAATTCGATGGAATGTTAGAACGGATGAATAAGACAATTAACCGCCGTTTGTCAAAGGTAATCTCTGACCCCTAAAGATATTGGGACCAGTACCTTCAATCTTCAATCTAGTGGCATATTGTTCGGCTATGCACGAGTCCACGGGAAAGACGCCGGTCAGAGTTATTGTGGAATGATAGTTATGACTACCATGCGATTTAAAATTTGGATGTTTTCCAGGAGAAGAGACTGTAGGTGAAGACTTTTTCAGTCAGTTACGTCAAATGATGAATGGCATTCACTAACGTGTTCGGTTAAATATCGAGAATGTCAGTGTCCGAAGGAAGAAAGTATATAACATCAAAGTTAATAATCTTGTTTTGTTGTATAACCCGCAACGTAGTCCTGGATATTCCACGCTATAAAGATCTTGGGTGGGGTCTTACCAAATTGAAAAGAGGCTCTACAATGTTGTCTCCAGAATAAAGAAGCTACCTGTAGGAAAACCAGAGGTGGTACACTTCAACAGGTTAGTCCCATATGAGGTAAGACATGACGGTGAAGTTGAGCAAGCCCAAGTCCGCAGGAACCGACCACCCGATGAAGAGATGACCTTCGAATAGTTTATAGCAATGTATTTGCTAAGGGAGC
This sequence comes from Octodonta nipae, assembly GCA_034190945.1. Taxonomy (NCBI): domain Eukaryota; kingdom Metazoa; phylum Arthropoda; class Insecta; order Coleoptera; family Chrysomelidae; genus Octodonta; species Octodonta nipae. Next base: position 178,295,177 of record CM067216.1, read on the forward strand.
AAGGTCCAGAGATGGGAAAGGTCCTCCATCTCGAAGATAAACGACCTGTGGGTAACAGAGACATCTTCTATTTGGTAACGAAAACATTCTCGCAGGACAATCAACGTCTAGCAATCTTTGGAAGACTCTGGCAGAGTTGCAAACTATGATGATGGAGAAGAACCTGATGAAATTGGCGGTCCAGAAAATAGCTTGTGGGTTGGATGAACTGGATTGCAGGGTGGTGAGAAGTATGATGGAAACTATCTTCCGATTCAGTGGCAACGACATCCTAGTATGCTGTCTCAAGACCGTCGATTGTTATTTCCACTGAACGTCCCATTGTCGAAATGGAAAATCCTGCAAATATCGCCATATTATGAAATATTCTGGGACATTCCGGAACGAAACAGTCTTAAGGAGAGGGCAATTTAGTGGAATCCCAAAAGGTTGTTGGTTTGGCGACCTGAAGCCAGCGGCTAGCACTATCTAAATTCCTCGAGGAGGAGGCTTCTGAGAAGAAATATATAAATACTGGGAGCTGACAAAAGGATTCATTCAGTATTCTGTTACCGTTTAGTAAACAAACAACAGCTAGGTGTTCAACGTAAATTGTAAATAGGTGTGTGAATATAAAAGAAGTGGAGAAAAAGTATATTAGGTATATTCGACTGAGCGATTTTAAATAAATCCAAGAACCCAGAGGGTCAATATAAAAACATTAGAATACGCCTCTGGTTAATAGCCAAATGTATACGGTAATTTTCAAGTATTTTGCAAAAAGATAATTTAAACGGAGAAATAGCGCTCTCTTTCTTCAAATTTACTTATTCTGTAAAGATCTGTTAAAGCTAGAATGTTTATTTTATTTACCTGTTTTGTTTTAAACTGACAACTAATGGATAATTACAAATATTCCTGAAACCCTTTTAATTTAATTTATTAAATATATGGGTTTCAGATTTAAACTACTGGTTTTCCAGGAATTATTTGTTGCATAAACTACATTATACAATCTGTTACAAGAAGGTTGCCAGTTCTACCAAGTTTACTGCAGCCTTGGAATGTTCCGAATAAAGTGGTTCAGAAATTTACTTCATTAAGTTTATTAAATTAATACTATGTTATATTTCATATTATAAACGATAATATAAGTTAAAACGTATCTATCTATATTAAATTTTAATTTTATATTTTTTTCCTACCATGTTAACGTTAAAAAGGTGTCTCCTTAAACTAAATTAGTGCTCACCATCATATCGTCAAAGTGGCAACTTTGTATGATATAATTATTACGTCATCTCCAAGAGGAATGAACTCTATCCTCATTTGCTCGTTGCTCATTATGTTTATTATTTCGTTCCAAATATACTTAATTGGTTAATTGTTATACCTAGTTTTAATTTGTTAATAAATCGGGATAATTAATAAAGTACATTGTTTCTTTAAAAAAGAATTTTTTTCAGTAGTTATATCGATTTGTGCAAACGAATTACCAATACCTAATTGAACGAAAATAATTTATATTTAAAAAAAGAACCGATTTCAAATTAATTAAAATGAAAACACTGTGCAATCAGTAACTATTTTCTGACATATATATGTGATATTTATTTTAGGAACTTTTTTGAAAAACATTTTTGTAGAAAATTTATTTGACATATAGGTATTCTACTGTTTATCGTTTTTGTATATATGTATCTGGATTTTCTGAAAAACTGTATCTTTTTAGAATTCCAGGTAAAATATTGAAATTAATTTTGATGTTTTATAGGAATCAGTGAAGAATGAATATTACTGAGTGTTTCTAAAATAGCGTTCGAAACTTCTGCTGTGTATAGAACTCATTAAAATAAGCCAAAAAGTCCTTATTAACATGTGCCCTAAACCGCACCCTTTGGACGTTATATGACCTTAAAAGGCTCAAACAAAACTAGATTTGTCTGTTATTGACAAAACGGTCGAAAATACATAGAAAAAAAATGTATGGGTCTTACATAAGTTTTTATGTTAAATAGCATGTGCTACTCAGTTTTTTAACATGGAAATCAATCATAAGCATCCTATTTAACTGTTTAAGATGTTAGGTCAAAAATTACAAAAATCTGTTTACCATGGCAAATAAAAGACTGACGGTGCCACAACTCTTAACAATTTAACATTTTAAGTTATTGATAACTGTCAATTGAGCTTATGAATACGTGCGACACTTCTTACACTAACCCTTGGATTGTCCAATATATTTTCTTCTATCACCGGAGTTCTTACAAATCTGTCTTTGCAACAATCATTTTCTCTTGGTTGGAATGAACTATTATCTCTTAAAGGTTGATGGATCCTCTGAAATACCTGTCGAGAATGAACTCTCCTATATATTCGGGTATGGTTCCGCATACAGACGCCTCGCTTCAGATCATTTCCAGCCGCACGGCCGCACATAAAGTGCATATCTGACATGTCCGTGTTTGAATATGACTCCATTTTATGAGTTGCAATAATGTTATATAGTTAAACTTACACTTTTACCAATTAAACACTGCAAAGCTCAATTGGCAGTTTATCAATAACTTAAATTGTTAAGTGTTGTGCCATGGGAAACAGATTTTTGTAATTTTTAGCCTAATAACTTAAAGAGCAGAGTAATTTTCAATTTCAATTTACTCGAAAACCATTGAAATATCGATTTGGACAGACATCCATTTTTGTACATAAAAATGTTCAGATTTTATAAATGTGTAGAGAAAATTGTAAAAAAAATAAATAAAAAAAATACGGGCCGAAAACCCCCTTCACCAACCTAATTAAGATGCCTATGATTTGCTTGTCGAAAAACGGAGTTGCATAAATATGTTATTTAACCTAAAAAGTTATGTAAGATCCATATATTTTTTTCTATTTAGCTTCGACCGTTTCGTCAATACATAACCAACATGGGCATATAACTTCCTAAGGTTGCGTTTTAGGGCACATGTTAATAGAGACTGTTTGGCTTATGTTAATGAGTCCTATACACAGCAGAAGTTTAGAACCCTATTTTGGAAACACTCTGATAGAATGCAATCATCAAAATTTTTGAGTAATCCCTTAGCATGCCTGACGAATTGATAACCATTATGAAAACCTCCTTTTTGGAAGTCGGTTAAAAACGGTTTATATTTAACAACAGAACATTTAATGGGTTACTGTATTTAAAAATTAAAAGGCAATTCTTATTAAGTTTCTGACTGATGGAATATAATAATTTATATTAGTAAGTTACTCTCTAAAACTTACTTATCAATAATAAATGTTTTCGTGAGGTAAATACAACTAATGTATGGTTATTAACAGAATTAATTTAAAATCTAAGGATTGTTACATTGACACAAATTTGATTAGGTGGAGTAATGGCAACGTGGCGAAGCAAAGTAGTTGTCATGTGACTTCATCGCTATAATTGAGTTTTCGACGATTGCGCTTTGGTGTGCTTGCTGTCAGCCGCTTGTGAACCAGTGAACCGCTGTTGCGCTGTTCGAGTTTTGGTATCTGTCATGAAAAGGGCGTTTGCGACATTTATGTCAATAAATTCGTGAACAAGTGCAAAAGGGTGTGTTATATTAAATTTGCTTGGGTTTGGTGGAAGTAATAATCATTATTACGTGACATTTACACAGGTAAGTTAAAATAATTCATTACTTATCAACATATATTGCCGATAGGCTTGTATTCACTAAAATGGCTGACAAGTGCACCGATGTATTAAATTTTTTACTCATACATTTTGTACTCAATATGTCCCAAATTCAATAGCTTTAGCTCGTATTTTTGCAAAATGATGCCTACTGTGATTCATACCTGAAACATTCCAAATCTTGCAACATTTGTTTTTAACCCCAAAAAAATTGAATCCCTAAGTAGGTATTATTATTGTATCGCTTTGTAGCTGAACAACTCCGTGTTTCACCATAACTGTTTTTTACCAAATTTGGTAAATAATTCTATATATTTAGATTTTGCATTCTTTTATCGATTTTTTTAATGGGCATTCAAGTAAATCTAGGGTTATTGGCATTTAATGGTTACGATTCAGTTATTTTCGACAAATAACTCTACAAATAGTACCTGTCACTCGTAGGAGGTCAAAGGCTGCATTATTACATAAATAATTAAATAATGTCGGTGCTTTATTTCAGACAGTGATGCTTATGCTTATGTTAAATAGTTGACTCAGAGAAGTTGTTCATCAATTGAGCTGTTAGCCTTGAAATGTATTTATTGCCTTAAACTTTTAAATTGCGTTAACACATATTTTTTTATAGCAAACAGTCGAGTTAAAGTGAGAATGTTAACATGTCCTGATTAGCAGAGATAAAAATCTATCACAAAAATTTAAATATACAGTTTTTATGCCAAATGTCAACTTGATATAAGTTCAAGATATTGATAATTTTTATAAATAATTTTTTTGAGCGGCAATTTACTAAATGTTACAAAATTTAAATATGTGTTTTCAGAGTTTCTTGATTGTTGTTCACACAAACATTCAAATTTGGGTTTAGTTGAGTTTAATGTTTTAATATTTACATTAAATGTCATTGTATTTAAGTTGGAGCTCTATAATGTAAATGTTGTTAATCCAAGTTATGTATGTAGAATATTTCATTTTTTAATTTCAGACTAGATTATATCAATTTAACATTTTTATGAGTTTCTTTATTTGGGGTGAATAGAGCTTGATTTTATGTAACAAATAACAATCATGTTTGTTGATAAGAAACAAAGAAATTTGAGAAATTTCTGTTAAATAAATATCATTAACATTTTACAAATATAGTTCTTTAAAGTGGTACTGTAGCCCAAATATAAAACAATTACACCAAGAACGTTTTTTATTTGTGTTATTATTTGGACCACTCTATATTGCATCCACACTCTATATGCTTCTGTGTATTGGTCACCCATATATAACTTATTTGTCTATCATTTTTTGAACCATCCTGGACAACTATAATTTACTCAACACAATATTGCAACAATCCTAATATCTTTAAAATCACCCCATATAAGGTAAATCCTCTCCATAGTATTGACTCTATTTTTCTATTGTTTAAATTATTCCTGTATACCTATGATTTTACTTCACCTCATATGTCTAGTATTCCATTTATGCAACTGCTCATGGTCTACCCTATATAACAAAATTCACATTTTTTTACCAAATTTTGTGACTATAATTTTACTCTGCCATTTATTTCAACCACTTGGTATAAGCAACTGCTTCTAAAATTTTTTGAACCCCGTCCTATAAATAAAATAATCTAACTGCTTTGGCGGATATAACAAATTTTTGATACAACCTGAATAATAATAATAATTTAACTCTACCCTTACTTCAAACACCTTGTATAAGCAACTGCTTATGTTCCACACTATATAACTTTTTTGAACCGCCCTGTATAACTGTAATTCTACTCCACCTTTTTGCACATATTTTTCCGATTTTCAGAAGAATGGTATGTTTTATGTTATAGAAAAATATACGGAATCAAGCTGGAACATATCTTTATAGAATACCTACAATTTATAATATTCAAATTGCATGAGCCGTTTTAGAGAAAACAGTGAAGATTCATTGAAATTCACTGAAAAATGTTGTGCCTTATTTACTTTTTTTCCTGAATTTCTGGAAAACCGTAAATCTCATGTTATAAGACAAGTACATGGTACCTTTCTGTAATGTTCCTTAATATAATTTTTGAATAATTGCTGGTCATACATAAAAAAAGTTGACGACGAATTGATAGCCTCCTCTTTTTGGTTAAAAAATGAAAAGTTACTAGTAAATTTTGCAAAATTTTACCAAACCATAATGTGGATAAATTAAAACCATCATGCAGAAAGAGATAATCCAGCATGATGTTATGTGCTTTATTGGTTGCATACCAAATGCAAGAATCTCTTTTAAATAGTCTAGACTTCCATACTAACGGTTCTGAGCAAAGGGTTTAAGGCTTATAATTGAAGTAATTTATATATTTTTTTATTTTCTAAATAGTCTCAAAGTAAACTTAGTAATTTCATTATTCCCGATGACGTCGTATATTCAGTATTTAAAAATTTCGAGCTTAGAGTTATGCTGATTTTTTGTACATTTACTTTAAAATCTCTTAAACCATGCATTTCCAAATTATTAAAAATGTATATTTGTATTTATCATGAGACTACATGTTCCCTATCTTTTCAAACTTTGAGTAATTAAGTTATGTGGTCTTAAAATATACATTGCATGATTTATTTATTATTAGAATATAAACTTAAAAAAATACCATTAATAAAAAATAAATAAAATCACTTGATTTGCTCACTTTTAGATTCTGAAATTGTTTTCAATTATCGATCATTTAGATATTTGTTTGGTATTACTTTGTGGACAATTGATTGGTTTAGTTCTGATCTTAGAGCATAAATGTCAAATGACTGATCCTATAGCTCAAAACACATGTGCTATTCATTTATGTACAAAAATTAGACCTGGGTAACCATATAAATATTTAGTTTTTACTGTAAAAACATCACGTTTGCAGTAAAAAAGGAGTAACAAAAACTGATTTTGATTTACTCCTTCAAGATAACACCTTTGCTGTTTACAGATTTTGGAACACCAATTTCATTGACTTTTGAGATCCTTGGATGAACTTCATCTGAATCTGTCACATCTGTTATCTTTGAATCATACTGTAAGTCTTCTACTGAAAGTTGAACGGAAACTGTAGGATTTCTTTTCTTGTGACTTCTGTTTTTTACAGATTTTGGAACACCAATTTCATTGACTTTTGAGTTTTTTGGATGAACCTCATCTGAATCTGTCACATCAGTCATCTTTGAATCAGACTGTAAGTCTTCTACTGGAGATTGAACGGAAACTGTAGGACTCCTTTTCTTGTGACTGGTGTTACTTGGATTTTGTAACAGCAATTTCATTGACTTTTGAGTTTCTAGGATGAACTTCATCTGAATCTGTCACATCTGTCATCTTTGAATCACACTGTAAATCTTCTACTGAAGATTGCACGGAAAATGTAGAATTCCTTTTCTTGTGACTTCCGGTACTTACAGATTTTGGAACAACAATTTCATTGACTTTTGAGTTTCCTGGATGAACTTCATCTGAATCTGTAACATCCGCCATATCTGTGTCAGAATGTTTTCAACTGAGGTTTGCATAGAAGCTCTAGGAGTATTTATCTTGTGACTTCTTTTGTCACTTACTGGTATTGGAATAGCACATTCGCTGTCATCACTGTAGTCTTCTCACTTAAGGGCGTCTTCTTATTCTTATTTATCTGATCTTTTTTAACCCGATTTGTCCGTTTCTACATTGGGTATATGTTGTCCGTTACGCCTGGAATCATGTCGCCAACTTATTCTTGAATTATCGGCGTGTTCACCTGTAACGTTTGGCAAATAAGAGTCTTCTGTGGGAGGTATTATCACATCATGTATGATTTGAATTCTTTGACTAGGTAGCAAGGTATGATCATGATCATCTGTATCTTCATCTACTTGTGGATAAATTACCTTTTTTCGATTATATGTACGGAATGCCGGCCGACATTCATTATCTTCATACTGTGGCTGACTATATCTTAAACTGTTTCCGCCTGAGATCCCTTTAGTACCAGTTTTAGTGGTACTAATTTCGGCAAGTCCTCGCGAAGTTCTGGATTATAATACGGAGACATCAAGAACTAGAAACACGGCTGGCAAAGGAATACAAACAAGCCAAAATCACATTAGGGGATCCTCCCGCCGAATCGCCACCGAATCTGACGAAGAAGACAATTCGGATGGAGGTATTAACAGACGTGTACCTAAATCAAAACTAGCCTCGAAAAACATGTCAAGTAACACGACTTGCAAAGAAGTACAGACCACCCAAAATGGCAGTACTAAGCTTTATAGGTCGGGAGATGACGGTAAAGAGTTTAGCATTGTAATGTTGGCTTATTTGACAGTGTCAAAATGGATTACGGTGTACCTAGTTTTTCCTTAAGTGAAACACTTGGTATATCGGTGCTTAATTCTCGACCGAAAAACTGGAGAGTGAGAAGCGGCGAGTTGCCAGAAATAAATGGCATTTCTCAAATTGAGAATTCAATGGAAGTTGAAACTGATGAAGCTGAAGACATTGGTGTCGGCTCCGATTTGGATGGATCAGTTTTTATACACACTAAAGAGAGGTTTGCAGCCGGCTCGTCATATCGATATTTGAATGGTGATAGTTCATTAAAACATTCGCTATTAGAAAAGGCGAATTTTAGAGAAAGAAATTCGGGAGTTCGTATTGACCAAACAGTTCTGAGTATTAAAAAAGATCAAGTTAATGATAAATCGCTAAATGTTCAACGTACATATAATCGAAAAAAGGTAATTTAACCACAAGTAGATGAAGATACAGATGATCATGATCATACCTTGCTACCTGGTCAAAGAATTCAAATTATATATGATGTGATAATACCTCCCACAGAAGACTCTTATTTGCCAAATGTTACAGGTGAACACGCCGATAATTCAAGAATAAGTTCGCGACATGATTCCAGGCGTAACGGACAACATATACCCAATGTAGAAACGGACAAATCGGGTTAAAAAAGATCAGATAAATAAGAATAAGAAGACGCCCTTAAGTGCGAGGAAATCGAACAGTACCGGAACGGTCAAATCAATAGCAGAACCCCCTAACTTATATCAAGGTCTAAATGAAGTACACCCAGTACCAGATGAGGTGACAAAGAACTACAGTGATGACAGCGAATGTGCTATTCCAATACCAGTAAGTGACAAAAGAAGTCACAAGAAAAATACTCCTAGAGCTTCTATGCAATCATCAGTTGAAAACTTTTATTCTGACACAGATATGGCGGATATTACAGATTCAGAGGAAGTTCATCCAAGAAACTCAAAAGTCAATGAAATTGTTGTTCCAAAATCTGTAAGTACCGGAAGTCACAAGAAAAGGATTTCTACAGTTTCCGTTCAATCTTCAGTAGAAGACTTACAGTCTGATTCAAAGATGACAGATGTGACAGATTTAGATGAAGTTCATCCTAGAAACTCAAAAGTCAATGAAATTGCTGTTACACAATCTGTAAGTACCAGAAGTCACAAGAAAAGGAGTCCTACAGTTTCCGTTCAACCTTTGCTCTTGATACAGCATTCACTATAAAAAATAAAGGTTTGGTGTTAGGGTACATAACTTTTTGTTTACATCTAGTGGATTGCAATATGAAGGACCAGTTTCTTATCACCAAGCAGTAGCAGACGAGGCAGTATAAAACGCACATTCCGTTAATGTTAATAGAAAATATCTAATTTGCTCCCCCACCCCAGACCAAAAACATGCCAGAAAACATGCCCTCTTTATTGCATCAAGGCATATTGCAGACTCATTTCTAAGAATGCTGATTATTTGAGAGGAGCTGGAGGTTCTCGGATCACCTACATAACTATTATGAATCCTCTAAATAGTATGACGTGAAAGAATAGGATATAATTCTTAATGGAACAATGTAATATTTACGCATGAATCAAGTGTTTGCCTTCGTATTACTGCGAGAAGAGTGCGAGTTTGGAGATAACGAGTTCAACCTAGTGACCGTTTTATTATTTGCGCGGATTTTTTTTATTTTGGTCTTGTGGAGCTGTATATATCTAATGGTATGAACCACAAGATATATCGAAATAGCATCGCAAATGGCATTGTTGAGGACACAGAAACAAGTTAGACTATCGTTTGTATTCAATTCTGTTCACGAGAGTGGCTCTAACAATTTTGACCAAATTTATGAGTTGTATTCAATCACAGGAAAATTGAATATTTAAACAGTATTTTACTGTATTGTTTTTAAAAGCTTTTAAAATGTATATTTGCCAATATTATTAAAACTGTATCACACCCACAAACTGCATCGAATCATTATTTAAGGGGAAATAATAGAAATATTCTATAAACGCTTTGTTTTTTTATTATTAATAAGTCTATATCCTCTCAAATTTGCAACATCTCCTATTTGGCGTCTCTATAACTTACAGAACAATCAGCAAATTAGCATTTCCTGTATGGCATTAGTTTTTGGCTCAAAAGTTAAAATACGCAACAGCTATACTACATTTATTTACGCCCTCTAGCGGCGAAGCTGTGAAGAATTAGAAATAAAAAACATGTAGACGTTTTGTCGAAAATTTTTCTGCTTTATTTTTGTTTTTGCAAAATATCACGCTTGTCTGGTTCTGGGACTATAATATTATTATTATCACTGAAAAAGCGTTGCTGAAAATTGGGAAATATCTGTTTTTGTGTGTGACAACTTTTAGATTAATCGTTGAACTCTCCAAAATAAAGTCACTCAGGAATATATATGAGATATTCAGTAATTGGTAGGGTCGCTGTAGTATGAACCATTCCGCTGTATCAGTTGTGTGAAAATACTAATAAAAAGTAATAAAGCTTATAATTTTCCCAGTACGCCTTTTGCGAGTTTTCTCAAATCTGGGGACTGTTGTGTAGCGGCGGGGACATTTCACAACTCACAAAGAAGTCGCAACACCCAGAAGGAGATGTTTAAATTTAATATTGTTTTGGTAAAACATAAATGCTATAGTAATTAGTAAATTATTAATATTTGGTATAGTTTAAGAAATATCCCATCCTTTCAACTACTTTCCTTGCTGAATATTTTTTTCTGAATAGACTCAATTAAAATTAATCCTGCCAGTACATTTAACTGATACTAGATGAGTAGATAGGCCCTAATAAAAATAACTGTTTAATACATGTTAACTGATTCAAGAGATGTCAAGGTCCACATTCTAAATTCTATCTAATAAACTTAAAAGATTATTATTTTAAGAATTTGATACCAACGTCTCTAACCATACCTGTAATGTAAATCAAATAGTAAACGAATTGTTTGAAGAGCTGGCCCAGTATAATGATCGGTATTTAAAGATATTTGTAGTTGAAAGTCAAGTACAGTATTCATCTGAGTAGCTATTGAACAGTGTATGTTTTTCGAGCTAAGTAATAATATTTATATTCTATTATATTATTATATTGATTTGAAATCTTAAGCCGAAAGGTGAGTCTGATTTTAAACAGCTTGAAAAAGTTTATTAAATACTTTTCCCAAATACAGAATTCATTAAATGTTTTTGTTATTCCTAATTGTAATACTTTGTTGAAGTTTTTTATACTTTAATTTTTCTTTATTATATTAACAGTTCAAAACATATTTTTTACCTCAAATATTTGGTAATGTACCTGGGTTATAAACTTTTTTGCGATTTTAATTTCACATATACTTACGTCAATTTTGAGATTGGCATATATCTTTCTGAAAATAATAGATAAGCTCAAGTATTTTTTTGTTTGTACTGAAGTTCTCTATAGTTAGATTTCAGTTATCCAATATGCATTCACTTGTTGAATACTTACTCACAGGAGACAATAGTAAACTGTAGAAAAGTAGAGTACATTTTAGGAATTTAAATACCTACTAGGTAAGATTTTGTTTTGAATTGTCTTTTTTGAGTATTGTTTCCCATGAAACTGTGGAGTGTCATTTGTGAGTACCTAATCATATCAGTTTTCTATGTTGACAGTTGATCAAAAATCAGTGTCAATGATGATTACGGTGGTTTTATTCAAACAATCGATTTTTCTATTATTAGAATCTGGATGTATATATGTAGTGCGACATACCTCAAGGTATTCTTATTTCCTTTGTATCCGGCCGAGCGCCAAATACTGTCGTCAAGGTACTAAAATCCGTTACCTCTCTATCGGAGTTATGCAGATATAACACCTCACAAATAGACAAGACGACAACGTCGCCATCTTTCGCATAATATTCCGATTAGATTTTTTTTATAATCACATCCGTAAGATGCTTTAAAATAAGAATCAAGATATGGCGCAGCTGCAACTTGGTCACACTTGTTTAAATAATTTTTTTTAATAACTTGTGAAACTATTTTTTTGCCCTAAAAAATTTATTATTTATTATTTCGAGTTATAAATTATTTGAACATTGAAAAAAACGCAAAACTACAATTTTCAAAGCCTATAAAAAAATAATCATATGTTTCGTACTACCAAAATTATGGAAAAAAATTTAAACAATCCATAACAAATTTCTGATGGATTGTTGTTATAAATTGTATAGTTTATAGCTTTTATTTTTAATGGTTAGATCATATTTCATTTTTAAAGGAGTTCTATATTTAATGTTTTCCGCTCTTATGGGAGTATAATTAACAATTAAAAAACAATATTTTTCGAAGTTTCCTTGGACTTCCATCGTCTAGTGGTTGATGTCAACCACTTCAGGACGATGGAAGTCCAAGGAAACTGCGAAGAACGAGTTTTATTGTCTACCAACTTCAGACTAAAAAACAGTACGTATAAAATATATAATTTCTAATTACTCATCAGGATTTTATTAAGGGGCAGCTAAAGATCATTCAAAAAATTTGGTAAAACGAAATATTTTATTATTTAGTATTTTTATATTCCTTGGAAATAGCTGTTTTTTCTTTTTTCGGGTTTCTCAATAATTTATAACTGGAAAACAGTTAACTTTAGAGAAAATTTAATCAGAACTTTTCTGTACACGTTAAGCCAAAGAATCTAAATTTTTTAAATTGTTTAAAAAAAGTAATGTTTTCGTTACATGATAGCGACATCTTAATTCTTCTTATTTTTGAGCATTTTACGAAGGTGACTATTAAAAAACTAATAGGAATATTTTTCGGAACGATAGTTTAGTGTATTTTTGGGATTTTAAAGCGCAAGTATGATTTGCACTTGTTTATGTAATTAAATTTAAAAGTCATTGGTTCGTGTTGATAGATTTTTTACAGAAATAATGTTACGGTTTACATCGTTTATGATTCCAGTTTGGTCAAGGATATGTTTTGAGCCTTGTCATTGCCTTAACGATTCTATGAAATATAATACATAATTTGAACAATATATTGTGTTAAAATACTGCAGTTTTTAACGAAATCTAATCTGAAAATGTTGATTGAAATACTGATTCATAGTAATCAATATTTATCATTTTGAAGAAATCAGTTGCGTAATTCTAAAAAAATATAATGAATAGAATTTGTATGCTTATCTCTATAACTGGTTATTTCTGCGATAACATAATGAGGCTTATTAATATTATAATTGGTTGTTGAGGAACTCCCGGATTATTTATTTTCTCTCTTCATTGGATTTTTTTCTTGCTCTTTTTGAATTTGTATCTATTAATTCTGCAGGCAATTTTGAAAGAATCACGGTAAGCCTGTTTATTCTCCCCTACCGGGTTTTCCAGACTGGCTTTAGTAGTGTTATAACGATTAAAATACCAAATTAATAGATATAGAGATATTTTGGTTTCTAGATATTGTCATTACTTTTGTTTTCTTGATATTTATAGACATACCGTATTTCTCACAAGCAGCACTGATATTATCCATTAATTGTTGAAGCCATCCATCGGAGTAAGACAGTTACCACCATCTGTGTATCGAATTGTAATATTCTCACCATTTATTTTATTTCCGTCTGTACAGTTGTTAAATGCTGAAGCAGAATATACGTTGAATAGTGTTGGGGACAGTATGCAGCCTTCTCGAACACTTTTACAGTTTTCTATATTCTTCTTTTTGTTTACTTTGATAGTAGCCGCCAAAAATCTTACTTTTTCGCCAAGTGTATATGTTTTTGTCTTGATTTCATCAGTAAGTTCGCATAAGACATTTTTTAAAAATAATTCCTTGCACATCCTATGAAACTGACGCTGTAAACCTTACTTGCAGATGGAACTGGCGAAACATTTTTAAAATAATTATTTTTAGGGTTCCGTACATTCAACGGAAGCCGTTATAAAATCTCTCCTGCATGTGTTAGTTTGTCACATATAGGCGTGAAAAATTGATACCTATATACTCTTGTGTTCAGATAAATAAAAATCACAGCATAAATTTAGTTATGTCATGGGGGGACAAGCTTTGTGAAAATTGTACTACTTCTCCAGAACCAGGCTTGAGAATTAATAGTTTAATTCATTTTTTCAAATGAATCAATGGGTCACTCCTTATTTTGCGAAAACTTGCATTTTGTATGGGGGAATAAGGGTCACATTAATATTTAGGGAAATTCGATGTCTCGGAAACAAAAAGGTGTGAATATTGGTATAGATAGTCTTAAAATAAAGGAAAACTAATTTAATGTCTAAAATCAGTTATCCAATAGGGGGCAGGTAGGGTATATTTTTAAAATAATCTATAATTTCTAGAACACCGAAAAAATACCTAGAATTATATTAATTCTTTAAACTAATATGGACGTATCCGTCATTTATTCAAAATTCTATTAAGTAATGAATGAAATTTAATAGCTTGACTCATTACATTTAATGCATAAAAACGGGATTTGTAATTTAGGCATTTATGATTTCATGGTCTGATTAATTGCCAATCATAAATCTCATGTAAGTTATAAATGTCTAAAATGAAAATAACAGAAATATTAAGAAATCCCAAAATCTCACATGTGACAAAATATCAAAAATCTTAAAATATACGAAAAATAAATGATGTCAAATGGGAAAAATGTCGACATAACCTAAAATGGCAAATGTCAAATGTAAAAATGTAAAAAATTACTACAAGATATATATGTGAACAACGAAAGAAAAATGTTTCAGGATACAAATGTCTATACGTCGGGTTGTCTACACCTTGAGAACTTGGGAGTGGAGGGGGGGGTCTCCAATAAATGTACAATTGATTTTTCACTCACTATTTGATAACCTTATATTTGTATGAATATCCTAGACTATAAAAATTTATACTTGTTTATTGTTAACTATATTTACAACAGTGTGGTTTTAGTCCTGATGATGGGTGCATTTCTTAGACCCGAAACTTTTTTTTTTCAATGAAAATAAGTTGTGGGTTCTGGACCTGTGCTCATCTATATATCATGAATTGCATTGATGTTGATAGTATCTATATTTTATCACAACTGTAATAATTTGATTAAAATATATATTACTTAAAAAATTTAAAAATATCTAGGTATAATGTCTCCAATTTCATCTGTATAATTCTGAAACGATAAACTCAAATTTGATTTCATTTTTTGTACAAGCAATACATGCGATGTCCTATTACGATTTTCATCCAGCAATGGTAATTTCTCTGCATCGAATCGTATATAACAGAAGAAGTGAGGTATGATGGTGAGCATGAGAATGCCGCATTTCTTTGGCAAGCTGTAGGTCAGGCGTCATAACCTCGCCGACACAAAGTCTACTTGGTCGTCGCATCGCTTGACTGATCGATTTTGATTCGCAACTGCCGGCTTCTCGGTCGTCGTTTTACCAGAAAGCTCTAATACTTAACCTATATTTAACATATCAGTTTAAATTTCATATATGTGACAGGGGTTTGTTAAGTTTTTGACAATAAATAGGAATGTAATGAATTAAAGTAAGTAAATTAACCGTTAGTTTAAAAATTTTGATGGTTGAGCATTTTGAAGTTTGGACTGATTCTGAGGTCTTAGAGTTCATTCATAGAATAGGTCAAATATATCTAACATTAGATAATATTTCATATATCTGTACCATTGTTTCTCCTTGATAATTCCTTATTGGTCGTAGGGTATTAGGAGTTTATGATTATCTTTTATCATTTTTTTCAATTATTCTTAGTTTATGACATATTTTATTTCAAAAGTGGTTTCCACCAATTTTTAAAATTTGCTGATTAACAAGAATCTCATTTTCTTTTATTCTCGCTACATATCATTACCATTCTATAAGTACCCTATTTTTAAAGAGTTGTAACCGCATGTTTAACCATCATTATAAGGTGTTAAGTTCGGAAGCTTACTCTTTATTTTTTATATTAATTTTCTCTGTCTATTTAGATCGTTGAGGCTCTTCTTGAAAAATGTTCTGTTCATTTTATCAAATACCGCTCTAGTGACATATCTTAATTACTGTACGTTGAAGATTGTTTGTTTTTTAAATTTCTCTTAATAAGTATCAGATTCGTGTATTTATGGTTTTTCATCTTTCAGTTTGATTTTTATTTGCAATCGTAGTCCTTTTTTTCTATTGTTCCTGTTTTATAAGCTAACGATGATAGACACATTGCATGCATGCCTTTTCAGCTTTTTTCTCTCATTTGTTCTCTTGTTCTACAGTTTTTCTCTAAATAAATATGTACGACATACTATTTTTTATGCCTTTGGTTAGGTATTTCTATCTGTAAATGTCTTTTTCTATATAAACCAATACTTTATTTTAATTTGTCACTTATTAGAGTTATTTAATAAGGGGTATTTCAAATTAAACATCTTTTGTTAATAAATAAAACACATAAATTGCATTATGTTTTAAAAACTTTTTATTACAAATTTAAGTATCAGTTATGTATCTTATATATGAATAATTGACAAATGAACCGATTCCTGCTGTTTCGCAGCGGACCGCTTTTTTTAATTTTCTATTTATTATGACATAAATGAGGCTTTATAACACTTATTATACGAATAATTTCATCCTTCAATTTGCGAATCGGTTGCAGTTTGTTCTCGTAAACCTGGATTTTTACCTGATCTTGGTGGCAAGTTAACATCACCAATTCTTGAAATTCTTCCAGGAAATGTTTGTCTAAATAAAGCAATTGTTTCATTAGTATAATCAGATGTTGCTCCGTCCAATATCCGTCTACGTATCATCTAGATCAATATTATTCAGTTTAGGCCGAAAATATTAAACATCTCACTATCATTAACTGTTTTAGCATTACCAGCAGCATTTTCAAAAAAATATAGTTATAGCTCCATCACCGTTAATAATTTAAATGTAAAACTTTTTATGAAACACTCCTTCCTTTGTTATCTTCTATTGAGTTCGTCTTGAAATTTTTAAAGAATGTGACCAACAGTTCTTTCAGATGTTTAACATAAAATTCACTATATTTTCTAAAAAGAATTATGTCTATTGATGTTTATAATTTATAAGTGTCGTTCATCGCAATTTTTAAATTTCAAAACATCCGGATTCATTGGGCCATCTATATTTTATTAATTTTCAAAAAGACGCTCAATTTGAAAGAAGTATTTTTCAAGTATATTTGATTTATTTCCTTTTAATCACTAATTTACTATTCCAACAAAGTATAATATTTTTTAAGTAATTATATTTCTATTTATTTAGAAAATTTGGTTAACAAATAATTGGGGTTCTATTCTATTTCTATGAAAAAAAATAAAAGATCCATAGGGTGTACAGTAAATGTCTGACCTGATAAGCTACTAGGGTAGCCAGGAGTTGAAGTTTGGCAATATGCACCTGGTGCTATAGGTAGGAGACCCACGGGAAAGTCAGTAATTGCTAGATTGTCAAATTTGAGGTGGTTTTTTTTAGCGTCCGTTTTTTTGCTTTTGTGATGAGACATTGCAAAAAAAGTGATCACAAAATCGAAAGATGTGTGTTGACCGTAATGAATTTCCTCGTGAAGGACAAGCAGTAACTGCTGCCTTATACGTGGAGGTTTGCAGGCTCTGGAAGAAGATAAGACGGGTATACGACATGGCACTCGAAGAAAATGACTTCTGAAAGTTTCCAAGTATGAACACGAATGTGGGACTGCCACATAGATACAAATGGGGAGTATTTTAAAAAAGGATAAGATTTATGTACATTAAATTTTCTAAAGTGGAGTTTTTCTGACGTCAATTTTGGCGTAGCGTGTGTTGCGGAAATAAAAGAATTCAGATTTATTAACTTACTGTGAGTTGGTGTTTTGTGTGATTTCTCTAGTTAGTGGTAGAAAAGAACACCACTGTCATCAGTATTGGATAACTGAAGATGAATGAATCTTTGCGCAGAATGTTTTCTTTAATAGAAATTACTTAAATAAATTTCATTTATTATGTATGCTCTTCTCTTACTCTAATTCGGCCTAATCAATTTCCGCAAGTCAAATTTTATTGTGACAAGGAATATCCTGAAGTGATACCATATAAATTTCTATCACGTGAGAAAATCAGAAAAAAATATTAAGATTGCTAATAATTCAATAAAGTGTAACGTTAACTGAAGGTGACATATCAGAAAATAAATATTTTTTTTCATAAAAAATGGGATTTTCTATTAGTCAAAAAAATACATCAAACTGGTGGAGATAAAAAACCCAGACACTAACTTGTGTTCCATCATACTAGATAATGGATTAAAGCCCTTTGCACATAATCTTAAAAACTATCGGTAAGGTCAACTTGGCGACAGTCTCCAAATAAAATTTTATGGTGTCTACGTAATAATGAATTGCATTTAAATAGGACACAAATAAGAATTGTTTTCTTTATCGGGTCATAAAATGGAGATTCATTGGAAATCTGTTTGCTTCTTCTTCAAATATTTACCACAATTTATATTACCTCGATTTCATACAAATAAGTGAATTATTAGTATTTGTATAATATAATTATCAAGGTATAGTAATGTTGATCTGCTTTATGCAGTTTTTTCACCAATGATAGAAATTTCAGAATTTAAGGGGTTTAGAATATATTTACATTTCGCAGAAAGTATTAATACTGGCCAGATGGCGTATTAGTGGTGGCCAGATAGCGCATTAGTACTGGCCCTATACTCTTTGTTTTTGACGACGTTTGGTTACACCAAATAATACTTCGTTTTTCGTAGCCCATACTTACAGCAAACAAATGGTTGTATACCAATCGACATGAACAGGTCTTTAATCTGGCATGAGTATTTTTGCGAAATGATCTGGTTTTAGGACATTGTTTTTTAACTCATTTCGAGAAGGGATGGCCTGTGTCGGGTTTACTTTTACCTGGGAGCAAATGGGGTTTATTTATCTACGGGTTCAAAAGAGCAAATTCATGATTTTTCACC
Source organism: Octodonta nipae (assembly GCA_034190945.1). Lineage (NCBI taxonomy): Eukaryota > Metazoa > Arthropoda > Insecta > Coleoptera > Chrysomelidae > Octodonta > Octodonta nipae. The sequence goes on from CM067216.1 coordinate 178,314,130, forward strand.
ACTGATGATGCTATACACGTTTTTAGAGCATCCTTGTAGCAAGTAGAGATCAACCCCGCCAGGCAATCTTGGGTTGAGTCTTCGAAAGTTGTACTAGTGAGAATTTTCTCAGTTTAATTTCATTGCCTGAATTAATTATCAACTTTGGCAATTTAATTAAGGATTGAGGTATATTTTAAACAGTGGCATCTGATTGATACACAACTAAAATGACAGCACTCATAGCAACCAATTTATCCGAAAGTGTTAATAGAAGCGTAAGGTTAGGCTTTCTCAAGTTCTACTTAAGTAACTTTCGCCCTAACCTATTCAAAGAACATAATTTAAACTGTTTTTTCCACAACCCTAAGAATATTAGTAAAACAGCCGTTTGAACTAATTTCGTTCATTTTAAGCATGATAAACTAAGGCATTCATGTCTTCAATACATTCTTTTACAAGTACAATATTGTCAGTCATTTTTGCCGAGAATACACTTGCATATGAGTAGGTTAATACAAGGGTTTATTCATTTCAGAACCACCTCTGCTGGTGGGTTGCAAAATGACGACGGATATTAGTATAGTAAGATGGGATCCCACCTTACAACAGGAAATAGTGGAAGACTACGAGTACGATGGAGGAAATTCATCATCACGTCTTTTTGAAAGATCTCGTATAAAAGCTTTAGCAGGTAAGATGATATGTTAATGTTGATTATAGTTATAGAAATAATAATTGTATTGGTCTTTATAATTTAAAATCGATTTTTACAATAATTTTTTGCGTAATTGCTGAAAAAATCTGTTCAAAAATTAATAACAATGCTTGATTGCATGCTGGTGTGTTGAGCACGAAATTACGGACTTCTCAACATCAATTTCTAACAAAAAAAATTAGTCTCGTTCAAGTCTCGTTTCGTTACTAGTTGTCTCGTCTCGCTTAATTTTATATAATGATAATAAATAAAATCTAAACTAAATAATAATTAATAATAAATAATTTTTCAAAGCTTAGGTTAATATATAAAAATATTTTAATAAGTACAAGTACGTCGTACATTTTTTCATTTTACAAACTCTTAATTTTATATTTTATATTACTGGATGATCAAGAATTCAAACGTAATAAAACATAATAAAATGTAGGTGTTTTTGTAATGATCATACCTGCTGTATAAAATAATTTTTCAATAGGTACGGATGTATACAATAATTGTTGACATCTTTCCTACAAGAAATACAAAAAAATCTTGAGATGTACAAATAAAGACAAAATTTTCAAAACATCAGTATTTAGAGGCAATAAAAGTTGTCTGTTAAGTATTGAATTTATAATGGGATCAGACGTATATAAGAAAAGTTTACTGTATGTCTGTTGTAATAAATAAGAGGATCGACAGGTAGAAAATTTCAAGCCAAATTAACCCTTCTAATAGCATATACGTTTATTACTCTCTAGTTTAATAAGACACATATAATCAACCGAGATTAAGGTAACTCATCGATCTTTAAAAAAACCCTTGAAACAAAAAAATATAATAATCTGCGAGGATAAATATTTATGAAAAATATGGTCAAATTAGCCCAAAAAAGTAGAATTGAAGCTACACAAATTTGCCTACAGCTAAAAATTGGTATGAATGTTCAGAACACAGTTATAAATAAAAGCCGAAAAATCCCCTTCGATCCAGTACCTGGAAAAAAATCTTTAAAGTCAAAGGTCCTGGGAAATAAAGAGTCTGTGATGTAACGATTCTAAAAGTTGTAATCTTCATAATGTGCACACGTTTCCACCCCACCTGTGATGTAGTGTATTTCTGCTTTCTCTTCTTGTTGTTCTTTTTGTTCTTCTCCATTCTTTTATAACGCTTTCCGAAAATTCATACGAAGATTTTTTCTCTATACGAATTGTTATACCTTCGAATGGCTAAATTGTCCGGACTATAGGCATTACTTCCTTGCATGTTGGAAGTAATAAGTATATCAATATCAACTGAAATTGAAAAGTAAAATGAACAAACGTATATGGTTTCGTCTACACGATATCTTCCTTTATATTTGGAATTATCCTTTCTTGATACCCATATATAAAATCTCATATCTCGTTTTTGATTATCAGTAAACAAATATCTGTTTATGACATTTGTATACAGTATACATAACTGTAAACAACGTTTAGAAGACAATACATTATTTGTTGCATTTTTTAAGTTGTCCCTGAAACTCTCCGATAACTGACCTAATATCACTTGTAGCATGATACACTTTTTTGAGTTGTTCATCCGTCTAATTACTCTAAATTGTTAAGTTGAGTGATATTGACGTTTAGAGATAAACCAGTTTTGCTGTTTCGAAAAATTCCGTTCTTATATAATCAACTAGCTGAATACTCTCCAATCAGCTTATAACACATAGAACTTTAAAATTTGCAGACAGATCCCTGAATTATTTTCATGAATACTTTATGTACCTGAACTGTTAGTTAACTGTTCAAACTAATCTTTTAATTCATTCTCTTATCAACTTTCTTCAGGAAATTGATATCTCTCTAATAATAATAAATTTTTTAGAGCTTTAAGTCGATTAAATAATCATATTCAACACAGGACGCTATAGCATCGTTTTAATGTTTCAAAGCATTTCAAATTATATATTTGTACTAATTGTGTCGGTGTATTTTCATTACATAATAGTATCGCTTTTATTGCCATTTAAGAATTTAGGTGAACTCTATTACATGAAATGTATTTTGCTTATCAAAAATATTTCTTTAATTTGTATCTTCTCCAAGGTTGTTTACAAGTATTATATTTCCTGCGTGTTAGTGAATTCGGTGCGATATATCATCATTTTATCAAAATGGTAACCACATTTCCTTCTTTTGGTGTTAATTTTGTTCAGTTTGTCATCAAATCATGAAAGAGGTTTGACGCAGAAAAAAATGGCTCTAGAAAATAGTGCTCATCTTTCATTTGAACAAGTGCTTTTTGAACTCAGAGGTAATTTTTTTAAACCTAATATTCAGGAATGTTACAAGTGCGAAAACAACATTTTAATTTGAATAGTTAGTTTCGTTTTCATGAAGTTATTACTGAATAAATCTTTCTAGAAAATTTCGTTTATTTTTAAATTAAGGAAACAGTTTGTTATAAATGAAAACCCGGTAATTTAACCGTTTTTTTTCGTATGTATTTGTGTATCGGATGATAAAGGAAGTAATAAGTTTGCTTTATGTGATTAAAGGGTGTGTCATGGAGATTCTACGTAGAATGTTTAACAAACATGCCACATTACAAAAACTTAAAAGTAAACCAAATCGTAATTTTCATTTATGGTATGTGTATAGTGAACTCCTTAGAATATAGAATTTTCTTGGTGAATATTCAATTCAATATATAATTTTAACACTCATTGTTTTATGTAGATATCTAATCAGTTAAATAAGAAAATCTGTCAGTATTTAAGAATATAGTCCTTTGTTAAATATTGAACAGAATAGTATAAAAATGTGTCGGCCAATAAATCGAAATATTTATGTATACACTAGCTGGGGTACCCGGCGTTTATTTCTTTTCTTACTTAACCTCAAAATATTCAAATCCAGTCCAAAGATAAATATCACATTGTTTCAAAATACTAACCTCACGTTCTCTATTACACTGAAATCTGATCTCTCAAAAGTTCAGATTGCTTCTAGGCTTCCAATGACTTTTCCAGGTAGTTCACTTTGTAATGTAGCTCTTGCCGTATTGCCCGTTCTAGGTTTAATTATTTATCCCAATCTGAAACCCTTCACTGCCATTGCCGAACGTTGTTCCAGGTGCTTCAGTACTGTATATTCTAGTTAGAGACACCGAGTCAATAAGCCGGATAACTGGAGATAGTTTCAGCTATGGTAATTCGTTTGGCTCTGGATAAATCTCTGCTGAAGCTGATTCACCTCGGGAGGGGTAAACTCTGTCATCGCAGAGTTTTCTAGGCCCAAAATACTGGCTCTCTCGAGGACGTCTAATTTTTTTAAAAGGCCTTAGTCATGGTCACAATGTTAATGTCCTTCGCTTCCTTACCCATGTCCCCAGAGGTTTTTTAATTTTTCCAATTGGGAAATTTATGACTGAAGCCGTGCGGTTGTTAGGAAACCTGGACGATGCGACCTCCTCATCTAAAAACCGCAGTTTGTTGTGCCTCGGACTAAACTGTATCATATTGTGTTATGAGATCCATGCTCAATACAAATGTCACTAAGACCTAATGCCGGTGTTCGATTTACCTAACCTAACCTCAGTTTTATTTCTCCCTCATCCTGTACTAGCGTCGATGTTGTGCGCCACTTTTTAGATTTCGTAAGACCTCAAAATCCTGGATTTGGATGATTAGCTTAGAATTGTTTTTGGCCTTTGGATGGTTAACTTTGTGGCAGTCAAACTCTGCAGTTCCTTTTACAATAGTCTACAATCCACTCTGGGGGAACTTTTCTATTTTGGATAAGAATTCACGCGGACATATCTTTCGTCTGGTTGGTTACATGTGGGTCGTCATTCTATAGTGAAAAACCTTTAGGCTGTACATACTCGGCACTGCTGAACTTCTTGGTCTCTAATGCCATTGATGAACCTCTGGGTGCAAAATTGTTATTTATTTAAATTCTTTGAGTGCATCTAGACCTCGAAATCGTGTACCATTTTCCAAAGTTTAGGGTTCTGGAACTGATAAGAATTTGATACGCCTCTTAAAAATTAATGGCCAAACTTTCTATTGAGGACTGAAATTAAATCTTCCTGTTAATTTTATGGGTATCCTCTGGAGTAATTCTAGTGACAAACTTCTCGATGAAATAACTACCGGTAACTTTTTTCTGATTATCCCAACCATTGGCCTATAGCCAATAGGTTGCTATTAATCTCCTCAAATTATAAGGAAGAACTGCCATGATATTGGTGTCTTAAATTTGCCTTCGACCATTGTATTCTATCAAAATTTCTTTGTTTAAGGTATCCATGTTGAATTTTGTTTCCGTTATTTAACTGTTGCTGGCACTATTCGAAAAGTTCATCGTGTCTGTTACCTTTTACCAGTTTCTGTTCCTCTTTGATGACTGCAGTTAAATTTTGCTGTTTTTGTTTAAATAATTTGACTAAATTTTGCTTTTTTTATAATATTTCGATTATTTTTTTCTCATTTGACTTAAATTTCCGATTGTATTTAAGTTGCATTCTATTACCGTTTTTTTTAGTATATTTGAGAGGTTATCATACAATTTTTCAGATAAATTATTATAAACTTCCCATGCTTTTTATCCTTTCCAATCACTATAGAATATATATTTTATACAACTTCGACTCTACTTTTGCATACTTGAGTTAGAAAATTACTTTTACATCAGTATGTTACAGTTTTCGACTTTCCGATCAAAAGTTGTCGTATTGATCCTATAATATATGAGGGGTATATAGGGGGAAGTATGTGATTTTGGCTGTATGCGTGAGTAAGCTTGACGAGGTTTCTAGTTAAAGGATTCGAAGACTGAGGCCTGTAATACCATTAGCTAAGGCTTTTGCGGTCTCGGAACTTGAACTCGGGCATAGCTTAGCCATATAAGGTCACCTGGGGTGTCGTTTCAAGCTCAAACCAAAGAAAAGTCTTGTGAGGAATTTCAAACGGTAGTACTAGCCCAACTGTTTACTACTGGTTGCTTAAAAACTGCACGCCCAACTACTATGCCGGTTCCAAATCCACCCAAACATATTACACATGGGGAAAAACTCCACACCTATACCATTCCTATAGCCCACATTCAAACCCCATCTATTATTCCAACGCATGTGCAGACCTCACCCATTCCTACTGCTCATGCACATACCCCATCATTAATGTGAATTAGCAGCAAAATGCTGAAAAAACAATAAGCGATTTCGCAAACACATGCATAAAAAATCGTATACAACTTTTAACAACACAAATACCATCAGAAAGCAGTGTCATACAAAATAGAAGTCCTCTTAAAGTAAATACCCTTACAACGACCCTGATGGGGTATAGGTATCCCATACCTATACCCCATCAGGGAACGCATGGTAAAATTTACCCAGTAAGAATGGCGAGGGTCTGCACATGCGTAGTAATAATGGAAATCTGCATATGCGTTAGGAGAATAGATTTGTTTCAAAATGTGTGCTGTAGATACCCATTTGGAGTTTTTCACATGCGCAATATGTTTGGGTGAGTTCGGCTCATGCGCAGTAAGTGTGCGTGAAGTTTGATAGCACGCAATAGGTAAACGGTTAGGCTTAACTTATCCAACACTAACTGACTGAAATTCATCACAAGATTTTCGTTAGTGTCACCTTGAAACGACTTTTACTTGACCTCTAGGTGACCTTATATGGCTAAGAATAGTAATATACCTATTGGTCGAAATGCATGATATGATTCAGTTTTCCAATCCATCAACTAGAAACTTCGTCAAGCTTACTCAGGCCTATAGCCAAAATCACATACTTCCCTCTTTTGTATCTCCAAAACTATTCATAGGATCACGTTGGTCCCATAACAAGTTTTGATAAAAAAGTCGAAATCTATAACATATAGCAATTGCAGCAAAACTGACTTTTCTTTATGCCGTTTACACTCGAAATATATAATTAGTTAGATTTGAGTCGAAATAACAGAAAACATATTATCTTTTATGCTTTAAAAATTAACAGTACAAGCCACACCCAACCTAACACAAAATGTGAGTTATGGAATAAATATTTTATAATACCTACTGATACTGCATTTTTACAATTTCTCATTTCCAAATGTTAATTTAATTCATATAGATGGTCATCCACTGCTACTTATATGTAGCCCATAGTTGTTGGTCTTCTTCTAAAAATCAGAAATAAATAAAAAAAAAGGAGATATTTTGCTATTGTCAAAATAGCAAAATATCTCCTTTATTATGAACTTCACCTTTTGAGGTTCGTTTGGTTCTGTCTTCTGTCAGTTCTGTCGCTGTCTTGTTTTTAACACACGCTAGCATGTTTCTCAACATGTTGATCTATTAGTTTTCGGCACGTAAACATTGTTTCGCTAGTGGAATGTTAGAAAAGCTCATAACGAAATGTAGCTTGTTACTAGTGATGAGTCGTTACTTGTGGAACGGTTACTTTGTCGCGTTGCCATGGGATAACGTACCGACTCGTTCCATCATGGAGTAGTAACTCGTTATTTTTGTAATGGGATGTTCGTGACTTTTTTATAGTTACCGTTTCAGTTACCTCAACGTTCTATGCAAAGTGCTCAGTTCCGGTATTCGACATTCATCGTTCTTTATAGCGGAACGTTTCAAACCGAATTTAATACCACAGAGAGTAGTAACGATTAACGAACGACGGTAACACTTGTTCCGTGTCGTTTCAAATGACAGTCGATCAAATTGAGGCATTCATAACCTTAAATTTAATCTATTAAAATTTTGAGTAAAAGTCGTGAAATTAACAAAATGAGTAATTAATGAGAGTATATAACACATAACACTATATGATTCTGGTTTGAAATAGGTTTCATTAAGACACCAACTGACACTTTTAATGTAAATATATTTATTAAACAGTATAAATTGTAAATATAAAAAATATAAATTATAATAATCTACAGTAAATAAAATAGTTTTCTATTATTTGAACAATATCAGTCTAAAATAGGTACATAAAATATGAGCTTCATATTACAATACTTATAAACAGTCTTCTAATATTTGGCAAATGTCAGTCTAAACCAATCAATAAATTAAAATATATACATTTATTGCTTATTTATATTAAGAAAAAGTAGCTTTTTTACTTTTTGAGCACTTAGTCTATTTCTTCTGTCACTCAATATTTGGCCAGACTTAGAAAAAATTCTTTCACAGGGCACCGATGTAGCTACAGTTAAAAATCTTTCTTTAACTAGCTCACACAAGTTAGGAAAATTGTATGATTTTTCCTTCCACCATAATAAAGGGTCCTCATTTCTACCAATTGGAGGTTCTTCTAAATATCTTTGTACTTCAATTATAGCTCTAGAGTGTGCAGTACCACTGGGCTGAAAAGAAGCAATTTTTTTGTCTAATGGTCCCCAAACTGAAAAATCCTCATGGGCTATTTCTGCTGGTTTGGGATTATTATTTTCCTCTTGAAATTTCCCTGTGAGAAGGGATATTACAACCTTTTTAGCCTTTTCACCTATAATCTCACTTGAAAACCCCAAATTTTTATAGCGGGGATCCAAAAATGTTGATACAACTAAAGAATTACTGTTTTCAACATCCCCCAGCCTGTTTAAAATTCCATTTAGGATTGCTTGAACAGTTTGTTTTGTTGGATGCATAAGAGTTTGCAACTGAAAGTTTTTATAAACATCAATTAAACCATTTGTTATTATGATAATTGATGAAGCAGTAACATATTTCTCCCCACTCATAAAATTTGTCACAGTTTCCATTGGCTTCAAAATTTTTATAATTTCTTTGCAGAATTCCCATTCCTCAAATGTTATTATTGGCAAATCTTTATTAAGGAGTGCTATTGTTGTTCTCAGTGGCTCTTCTAACAAAATAAATCGTTCTAACATGTACAATGTGGAGTTCCATCTTGTTGGGACATTTTGAATTAATTTTTTTGGTTCAACCCCCAACAACTTTTGCTGTTCGTTCAATTTTGTAGTTGCAGTGGTACTTTTTTTAAAGTGTGCGACAATAATTTTAATTTTTTCTATTGTTGGTATAATATTTTTTAAAGCATCATTAGTAATTAAATTTATAGTATGCGCAAAACAACCAAAGTGTTTCAGTTTTAAACATTCTTTGATTGCTTTCTGCATATTGGGTGCATTGTCAGTTATTACCATTAACACTTTATTATTTAAGTCCCAGTCATTCAATATCCTTTGTAATTCACCTGCAACATTTTCACTAGTGTGTGATTCATTAAAACTGCTACAGTCCAATAATATTGTCATAATATTGAAATTATTGTCAATGAAATGGACTGTAACTGCCATGAAATTCTCAGTGTTGCAGGATGTCCAGCAGTCTGTTGTAATACAAACTGATTTTAACTCTTTTATTGTTGATTGTATTGAATTATACACACTTTCATAGGCTGCCGGCAATAAGGTATTCACAATTGTTTTCCTGCTAGGTAACTGGTAAGAGGGATTAAGCGCTTTAACAAAATTTTGAAATCCATAATCATCCACTATCGAAAAGGGTTGCAAATCTTTGATGAATAGCAGCATTAACATATCATCAATATTTTTTCTAGCTCCAACAGATATATTTTTTGGTTTCATAAAAGTTTCAACAACTTGTTGAACAGTTTTCTTTCTTTTAGTGGTGCTTTCCTGAGATGTAGAGGGCTGAGCTTGTGATACACTTTCAGATGACTCTGGTGCTTCTTCTAGAATGTGAATCGATGGGGGATCTTGACTTGTACTAGGAGCTGTATCCCGCGTTTCATTATCCAAATTAACTAATGGATGTTTCCTCTGAATATGCTTTCTTAAATTATTTGATGTCGATTTATAACTTAATTCACTTTTGCATATATTGCATATAGCAATACAATCTGATTTGGGTTTCACAGAATAAAAGGACCAAATTAATGACGTTTTTCTTGAAGCCATTATACTTAAAAGAACTGTAAATTTAAATATACATTTATTAGTCATTTATTTTACGAATTAATCATTGGCTACTTACTTTTAGAAAAAGAAGGGTATATACTTTATCTAATAGCAAAATATATTTACATAAAAACGAATGAAAAAGAATATACACATACAAAGGTAACAATGCAAATAGTTTAAATTGTTTATTTTTATTTAAACTTTGGATTTCCCCGAACGCCTTGATCACAGAACACAATAAGTACAAAACAGTACAACATCTAGCAAATTCTCATAAGAATTATACAACCAGACACTTCTGGTAGAAGAAGAAGAATTTTAAACGTAATTTTAAAGTCATAAACTTACATTGTTCCATGTTCTTTATATCTGTGTTTGTTTGTACACAACTGTCATTCACGTTCCTAAGTAACGTTATTTTGGAACGGTATTTCCTTGGAACGGTAACGTTTGGAACGTTACAAAGTGGGAACCGTTACTCCCATCACTACTTGTTACTAAAGAATACGACAAAGTATTTTACAAAGTATTTGTACTTTAGTGCGTCGATATTTTACGTTTTGTCGTTTGTGAAATGAACGTCTTCGTACAGAATAGAAATTCGTATAAGAAATTACATAAAACATATTTTATATGGAGCTACAAACATATATAAAAGAAAAATGTAAAAATTGCATGTAACATTTTTCATAAACGATAACAGAGCAAATTAAAGTGTACAATAAGATTAACTTTAATCATATACCTGTGGTTTCAATAATACTTCAGAATATCGCTAAATTAGATGACAAAAATCTCATGCCATAAATTCATATATCGAGTTATTAATTTGTTCACAAATGGGCATATTTTGAAAACTGTTATTGTCAGACTTAAAATAAATTTACTAATAAATTTTAGAACAAAGCTGTTATAAGATTTCAATAAATTTATTTAACTGGAATCATGGAAAGTGCTCGCAAATACAAATTATTGTGACAGAAACATTCTTTAATATTATTTTTAAATTCTAACCTTGACGTTCGAATATAAAATTTCAATTAATATATTTTTTGCCAATGTTTGAATCATAATATTTTGGTTTTTCGTTGGAAGTGAACATATTTTTGTAAAGGACATAGATTGGTTCGGGTATGAAATACATTTGGTACGATAACCTGAACATTTTATATTTAGACAATCGAATTGATGGATTATAGAAATAAGAATGCGGTCGAATTGTCGGAATAAAACAAAGACATCAACTCTGGGATTAGATTTAATATATAGAATACTTATACGTAATGAATTTTAGGATGTGATCATTGAAATTATTAATTAAATCCTTAAATTGTATATCCAGGCCGTTTCCTAATTAAAAGTCATTATTTTAGGCGGTGATTCTTGGGTCAATCTGAAGAAAATCACTTTATATGAAGGTGTCTCCTAAACGTCTTACTTTTGAAATAAGGATGGTAAAGATTTTAAAAATAAGTCATTTAATACTATCTTTAAAACCAATCTAGATATTTAAAGGAAATTTGGTATACCAGAACTACAAATCAAGAGGCAATTTTTGACGTACCATATTTCCTTTTATTTCCACCAGTGGCTTTCTTGTATAATCTGGCCTGCATATTTTGGCAGACGCTGATTACGCCTAAAATAAAAATCATTATTATTATCATTTGTAAGCAAACTTGATCTTATGACTTTTTTAATCCGATGCACGGTTTTCGCCTAAAAAATAAGATTTGTTTTCCTTCAGAATTAAATCGCTTAAAATCTGCTGCCGCGACTGTTGTGTGGAAATCATTTTTAATTTTTTTTTCTCTCAAGGTATTACATTCGTTTAATATGAGTCGATAAATAATTAACAGTTAATATTAAACGAACTCAGTACTTAGAAAAAAGAGCAAAAAAAACATTTCACACATCAATCACTGCATCAAATTTTTAGCGACTTGACTTTGAACATAAACTTTTCCCCATTTTTTTTCGCGAAAACCGTCCATCGGATTGAAAAGACAAGTGATCAACTTTGCTTATAAATAAAAGAGGATTGTAAAAATGATTTTTATTTTAGCTTAATTATTGGTGTACCATCAATGTTGGCCAAAGTCTGCACGAACCGAGCGGCTGGAATAAATAGAAATTTGTACGACAAAAATGCCTCTTGATGCGTAGTACTGGTATACCAAAGTTCATTTAAATAAAGATATTATTAAAAAATGACTTATTAAAAAATATATATCACTCTGCGTCTCAAAATATAATATTACTAGGGCTTACGTTCATACAAAGTTTTCTTCTTAAAACTGATCCAAGAATCACCCCCTAAGATATTGACATTCAATTCGGAAACACCCTGTATATAATATTCAGTACCTGTGTTACAGCTAAAATAAATTATTTCTTCACTTGTTAAAGTTAAATTCAAAGTTTTCTTTTTTACTAAAATATGTTTTTGTTTTTCCAGATGAAAGAGAAAGTGTTCAGAAAAAGACCTTCCAGAAATGGGTAAATTCACATTTAGTTCGGGTGAATTCCCGAATAACGGATTTGTATACGGATATGCGAGATGGAAAGAACCTGATAAAATTGTTGGAAGTTTTATCTGGCGAACGTTTACCAAGACCAACAAAAGGGAAGATGCGCATTCATTGCTTGGAAAATGTCGACAAAGCATTACAGTTCCTCCGAGAACAACGTGTTCACTTAGAAAATATGGGCTCCCACGATATAGTAGACGGAAATCCGCGCTTATCGCTTGGTCTAATTTGGACCATAATTTTACGCTTCCAAATTCAGGACATCACAATTGAAGAGACCGACAACCAAGAGACGAAATCAGCTAAAGATGCACTTCTATTGTGGTGTCAAATGAAAACGGCTGGTTACAATAACGTTAACGTAAGAAATTTCACAACTTCCTGGAGAGATGGGCTCGCTTTCAATGCACTTATTCATAAACACCGCCCAGATCTAATTCAATTTGAAAAGCTTTCAAAATCGAATCCGATGTATAATTTAAATAACGCTTTTAACGTTGCCGAAGACAAATTGGGGCTGACAAAACTTTTGGATGCAGAAGACGTATTTGTCGATCAACCAGATGAAAAATCTATCATCACCTACGTAGTAACTTATTACCATTACTTCAGTAAAATGAAGCAGGAGACGGTACAAGGAAAACGTATTGGCAAAGTGGTAGGAATTGCAATGGATAATGAAAGAATGATTAAAGAATACGAATCACTTACAAGTGATTTGTTGGCTTGGATTGAAGCTACAATTAAAGCATTGGGTGACAGGAATTTTGCCAACAGCCTTTCTGGTGTTCAAGCGCAACTAGGCCAGTTTAACAATTATCGTATTGTTGAGAAACCTCCCAAGTTTGTGGAAAAAGGTAACTTGGAGATCCTTCTTTTTACACTGCAGTCAAAGATGAGGGCTAACAATCAACGGCCGTACACACCGAAAGAAGGTAAAATGATCTCTGATATAAATAAAGCTTGGGAAAGGTTGGAAAAAGCGGAACACGAACGTGAACTCGCTTTAAGAGAAGAATTAATTCGACAAGAGAAACTGGAGCAATTAGCTGCGAGATTTAACAGGAAGGCCAGCATGCGAGAAACTTGGTTATCTGAAAATCAAAGGTTGGTTTCACAGGACAATTTCGGTCAGGACTTGGCTGCCGTAGAAGCGGCTGCTAAGAAGCATGAAGCTATTGAAACTGATATCTTTGCTTATGAAGAAAGAGTTCAGGCAGTTGTGTCTGTTGCAGCTGAATTAGAAGCCGAAAACTACCATGATATGGAAAGAATAAACGCCAGGAAAGACAATGTCTTAAGACTATGGAATTACCTTTTGGAATTGCTTAGAGCACGTAGAAATCGTTTAGATTTGTCTTTACAATTACAACAGAACTTCCAAGAAATGCTGCACATTCTCGATGCTATGGAGGAATTGAAAACTAGATTACTCACGGATGACTACGGAAAACATCTTATGGGTGTGGAGGATCTGCTTCAGAAACACAATTTGCTTGAGGCTGACATAAATATTTTGGGAGATAGGGTGAAAGCCGTCGCTAGCCAATCACAGAAGTTTGTTGATGTCGAAAATGAACAAGGTTATCGTCCATGTGATCCTGCCTTGGTGTTAGAAAGAGTACAGCAGTTGGAGGGTGCATATGCACAGTTAGTTCGATTAGCAGTCGAACGTAGACTGAGGTTAGAAGAAAGCAAAAAGTTGTGGCAATTCTATTGGGATATGGCAGATGAAGAAAATTGGATCAAAGAAAAAGAACAGATTCTTTCAACATCTGATATCGGTCATGATCTTACCACAGTTAATTTGTTACTGGGTAAACACAAAATATTAGAAAATGAATTAGTTGCTCATGAATCTCAATTAGAGTCTGCCCTAAGTGTTGGAGAAGAGCTAATTAACGGTGGTCACTTCGGAGCAGAAAAAATTCAGGAGAGACTAAACGAAATACGAGGCGCTTGGAAACATCTTCTGGATCTTGCTGCCTATCGTAGGAAACGGTTGGAAGAAGCAGTTGACTACCACCAACTATTTGCAGATGCGGATGACATTGACATTTGGATGTTGGATACATTAAGATTGGTTTCAAGCGAAGATGTCGGCAGAGATGAAGGAAATGCACAGTCCTTGTTGAAGAAACACAAGGACGTCACTGAAGAGCTCAAAAATTATGTGAGTGTAATCGATGCTTTGCATAAACAAGCTGAAGCATTGGGACCGGAAGTTGCTAATTCGCCGGAAGTATCTCAGAGATTGGCATCAATAGACAATCGTTATAAAGAACTTTTGGAATTGGCTAAACTTAGAAAACAACGTTTGTTAGATGCCTTATCCTTATACAAATTAATTTCCGAAAGTGATGGTGTTGAACAATGGATTAATGAGAAAGACCGTATGTTACAGACGATGATTCCAGCTCGTGATATTGAAGATGTCGAAATTTTGAAACACAGGTATGACGGCTTCGAAAAGGAAATGAATGGAAATGCATCTCGTGTTGCAGTAGTGAATCAACTAGCCCGTCAATTACTGCACGTCGAGCACCCGAACTCTGAACAAATCACTGCCAGACAAAATCAACTTAACCAGAAATGGGCTGAACTGAGAGAGAAGGCTGAAGCAAAGAAAGAGGAACTTAATTCTGCCCATGGAGTACAAACATTCCATATAGAATGTAGAGAAACTACTACCTGGATCGAAGACAAAATACGTATATTGCAAACAACTGACAGCTTAGAAATGGATCTCACTGGCATTATGACCCTACAACGTCGTCTTTCTGGCATGGAAAGAGATTTGGCAGCAATACAAGCAAAATTGAGTGCTTTACAGAAAGAAGCAGATTCTATTGCAGATGAACATCCTGAAGAAGCTGCTGTCATTAGAGAACGCATTACTCAGATTCAAATAATATGGGAAAGACTGACTCAGATGCTTAAAGAACGTGATGCCAAGCTTGAAGAAGCTGGCGATTTACATCGATTCTTGCGCGACTTGGATCATTTCCAAGCATGGCTTACAAAGACTCAAACCGATATTGCATCAGAAGACACTCCGAACTCATTGTCCGAAGCTGAGAAACTACTTTCTCAACATCAAGCTATCAGGGAAGAAATCGATAATTATACCGAAGACTACACCAAGATGATGGAGTATGGTGAAAAAATTACAGCAGAGCCAAGTACACAAGATGATCCACAATACATGTTCTTGAGAGAGCGTCTCAAGGCTCTTAAAGACGGATGGGCTGAGATTCAGCAGATGTGGGAAAATAGGCAGCAATTACTTTCACAATCGCTCAGCTTACAGCTTCTTGATAGAGATGCCAGACAATGTGAAGTTATTCTTAATCAACAAGAACACACGCTTGGTAAAGATGAAAGCCCCTCAACTCTGGAACAAGCAGAAAACCTTCTCAAACGCCATGAGGCTTTCCTTGCTACTATGGAGGCTAATGATGACAAAATCAACACAGTCGTCGAATTTTCTAGAAGGTTGTGTGAAGAGGGACATTTCGCTTCAGACAAGATTGCCAAACGTGCTGATAACATTGACGAACGCCGCCAGTCTAATAGAGAAAAGGCTCAAGCTCTATTAGAGAGACTTCGTGATCAATTGGAGCTTCATCAATTCTTGAGAGATTGCGACGAACTGGGCGAATGGATACAAGAAAAACACATCACCGCCCAAGACGAAACGTACAGATCTGCAAAGACTGTCCATTCCAAGTGGACGAGACATCAAGCTTTCGAAGCTGAAATTGCTGCCAATAAGGAAAGACTAAACAATTTACAAAAGGCTGGTGAAGAACTTGCTAGAGAGAAACCTGAATATGCCGATTATATTCAGCCTAAAGTTGACGAGTTAGCCGATCAATTTGACGTCCTCGAGCAAACTACGAAGGAAAAAGGTGAACGATTATTCGATGCGAACCGAGAGGTACTCATTCATCAAACTTGCGATGACATTGACTCTTGGATGAACGAACTCGAAAAACAAATCGAAAGCGATGATACTGGTTCAGATTTAGCTTCTGTTAATATTCTTATGCAGAAACAACAGGTAAGGAAAATCTATTTTTTATATATTCTATAATATTAACCTAAAATTTGTCACCAATTTCGTTCTTCAATATCGTAGTAATTACTTTTCATTATTCAGTAATTTGAAAATTTGTGACTAGTTTCAACACCTATCCTGTTATTTTTTAAAAGTAAAAAGTTGATTACCATTAAATATATCAACCAAAGTATGGAAATGCATATTTCAAAGTTTAACAAACTGGAGCAGTGAAACTACTGATAATTGAAAATAGATAGTTAAATAAATTTAAATAAGTTAACTTTCATGTTTAGTAATCAGTAGGTGCACTATTACACATTGACTTGTAAATTTTCTCCTTAATAACGAGTTTTCTTTAAATCTGAAAATACATGCTTAAATTGTGAGCTAAACTCATCTGAAAACAAACTTTTAAATCTTAGTTGAAGCGATTTAAAGTTTGGGAGAAGGTTCTAGATGACATATAGAAAAATGAAATTTTATACCTGCCCATATATACGTACCAAACTTTATAAACAAATAAAACATTTAAAAAAAGCTCGTAAATTTATACTTTATCTCTATATATAGATGAAGAAATTGTCAATAAAAAAGTTGCAATAGCAGCAATATTTTTAGTACTAGCTAGACTCAGAAAAATCTGCAAACGAGAAAATTCTTTTCAATTAAGTATTTTTATAGTATTTATTGATATTCCTGCTAAGCTAAGCTAAGCTGCTAAAGTGATATAACATAGTTGTAAACTCATTAACATAATTGTTATATGGCCTCCCCAAAGCAAATTATTTTTTGCTATTTGAGAACTACACTAAATGAAATAATATCCTACAATCTGAAATGATTACTTAATTAATAAAAGGGCCATTTAGTAAAATATCAATAAAAAACATTTGGCGGGTTTTTTCCTTTAAGTGCCCAAACACTACTATGATTTATTAAATTATTCCAATAATATAGTTTGTCTGACGTTCGATGTAGTGGTAACATACCACGTCACTTTCTATATGGCCCTCCGTCTCATAATTAAAGAATAAATGTTGGGTATGTGTTCTCAGAAGTTTTTAGTGAAAATAGCTTCCTCTTTAATTGTTTTTTTTTTCAAAACTCCTGAGGACTATAGTTTTTCAGCATTCTGTGCAAAACTAAACCCCTTTTTTGTATATTTATTTATTTATTTATTTTTTGTTAGCGGGTATGAAACTATCACAATTTTTTTAAATATAATGAATTTAATGAACCGTTGGCTTATTTTAATTGATTTTAACTTTAACTAACAGGTCTTTGAAGATCCTGAGTTAAATAATTGTATAGTAAACTTACAAGTAATAAGTAACAAATTTAACAGCGTATCAGAAATAATACCAAAGTATATAAATATTTTAGATGATTGAAACTCAAATGGCGGTGAAAGCTCATCAAGTAGGAGAACTAGAGAAACAGACTAAACATTTAGAAACTGCCGCTCCAGAAAAAGACATGGGAGAAATCAAATTCAAGAAAACTAAAGTTGAGCAGCGCTTCGAACAACTTAAGCAACCTCTGCTGGAGAGACAGAGAATATTGGAAAAGAAGAAGGAAGCTTTACAGTTTAGAAGAGATGTTGAAGACGAATTATTATGGATTTCTGAGAAAATGCCACAGGCTCTGTCGACAGAATACGGAAATAGTCTCTTCCAAGTGCACATGTTGGAAAAGAAAAATCAATCACTTCAAACTGAAGTTGATAATCATGAGCCTAGAATAAACACTGTTTGTAATAATGGACAAAAACTCATTGATGAAGGTAATTTTTATTCCTGTTATTTAAGATATCAGTAATATAAATCCTAGGTATAGAATAACTATAAACTGGTTTAAATGTGATTTGATTCAAACATTCATATGTCTGTAAGTTTCTGGCAATTGATTTGCTGATATGTTTGAAAATAATGTCTTAATACTGCAAAATAAACTGAAAGCTTTAATGTATCAAAGACCCCCTTAAAACTTATGTTAATGAAATTTTCTGGTGTTTCATTTTACGTTTTTTCTAATCTCATAACTTAATATGTAGTGCATTTCTATTGGACTAATTAATGTTTCTCAGAAAATTCTTAATATAAAATATTCATTGTGAAAACAGTAGGTGAAGAATTAATTAATTAAGGAAACCCCCAATTTGTATCAGTTTCAAGTGAATAAAATTTTTAATGTAACAATATTTACAAATTTCTTTATTTTAGAACGTTGCAGTGGGAATTGTGAAACATCATTGGCATTGGTTCTTAGTGTCTTTGGGTTAAAATAAGCATAACTGTCTTTAAGCATTGTGTTACCTAAAAATGTTCATAAGTAATTTAGGTAGCTCTATATCCTTTTTATCAAAATGTCAGTAACAGATTGTTGAGCCTTTTATGTCTAGTCTGATAATTATTGCTTGATTTTGCTGTTCACTTTAAAACAATGGCGGATCCAGCCAAGCTTTATAAAAATGAAAAAAAAACAAGTGTAAAGTTATTTGCTCCTAAACAATAGACAGAAAAGAAATAATTAATTAAAAGAACAGGTTTGCTTTTAAGTATTAACCCTTGGTAACCCGTTCCTGTGGATGCGCCTCTGCTCTATAATTTTAGGTTACACAATTTGTGAACAATATTTTCTATAGGAACGCGATTTTATGTTTGGTAAATTTTACCAACTTATTTAATGAGTTCTCAAATTTTTTCCCAATCTTCTTGTGACATATGGTACCATTCTAATGCAAGAACATTTCTCCATTGGTTAAGGTCATAAAGATATCCCAAGATTATGCAGAATATATCCTATAATTCTCAAATTTTTGTTACAAACTTTTCACTTTCTATTCTGCAGTATTCTACTTTTTTTTATATAAAATCTAATATCCAAATGTTGACCAATCATATTGAGAAATATTGTCTGGAATAGACTTAGTTTATAGAGGTGTTTTTTGTGTTTTTTATTATTTTTTCACAAAATTACTTTAATTTTTAGGTCATGAGGATGCTGCAGAATTTAACAGATTGATTGGCGAACTTCACAAAGCATGGCAAGAATTAAAGGATGCAATTGAGAATCGTCGTGATAATTTGTTACGCAATGAACGCGCTCAGCAATATCTATTTGATGCAAATGAAGCAGAAAGTTGGATGAGTGAACAAGAACTTTACATGATGGTTGAAGATAGAGGAAAAGATGAAACATCGGCACGAAATTTCATGAAGAAACACGAAAGTCTCGAGGCAGCTGTAGAATCTTACGCCGATACAATAAGGTCATTGGGAGAAACTGTTAGAGCATTAGCAGCTGAAGGACATCCATTGGCAGAACAGGTTTGTTTAATGAATTCTACACCTAATATTCTAATTAATCTTCTAGACAACAATTTTATTTTACTTCAGAAATAATTATTAGGCAATTAAACATTCCATCGATAAATTTAGCTAGAAATTTTAAGTTTTAGAACCAGGTGTTAATGGCGATTTAAAACATCCAGATTTGATTTTATAGGAAGATCTCTGGGGGGATAGAGCTAAAAAAAAGATAAAATATTATAGATAATTTTATTTTCTTAGCCCTAGAAGAGAATTAGTAGATATTTTAGAGTTTATGCGTTTGACAGACTTCAGAAGATATGAACTATTAATTATGTTGAATTTTTCAAACGATTATTATTTGGTAGATTTCTAGGTGTGTAATAATACACTACTAACCAAAGGTGTTTTCAGAAATTTTCTTCTGATATAGAGTTCTTAATTTGGTTATCCTTCAGTTAAAGTGGAGCAAACTTTCAATATAACTTCGTAAGATTTATTTGAAATTGCCGATTTGATTTTTCCAAATTTAATCATTCTTTAGTTTTTACTATTTAACATAATATCAATTTTTTTACTAACTAATCAAGCAGATATTTAACTACTGACTACTGCATCTCTCTCTAATCTTAGCTTTGACAAATCACTGATTTTTTTATAGTTCTGGTTATTTTTTATATAGATAATGTGAATACCGGATATGTTCATCAATTCGTTAAAAAAACTGATAATTTAGCAATTAAAAATATTTAAAATTTAGTTCTTTAGTGTTATTATTATGTGGGAGCTTTATTTTGTTCTTATGTTATTTGAAATTTCAGGTTGCTGTTAAACAGTCGCAGTTGGACAAATTATATGCTGGTCTTAAAGACCTCGCTGGTGAAAGACGAGCCAAATTAGACGAAGCTTTGCAACTGTTCCTTTTGAACAGGGATGTTGGAGACTTGGAACAATGGATAGCTGATAGGGAAGTCGTAGCATCTTCACACGAACTAGGACAAGATTATGATCACGTTACATTATTATGGGAAAGATTTAAAGAATTCGCTCACGATACGGAAACTATTGGTAGTGAGAGAGTGGCAGCTGTTAACGATATTGCAGACCAACTTATTGCTGCTGGGCATTCTGATTCTGCTACCATAGCAGAATGGAAAGATGGTCTAAATGAAGCCTGGCAGGATCTATTAGAGCTGATTGAGACAAGAACTCAAATGCTTGCGGCATCAAGAGAATTGCATAAATTCTTCCATGACTGCAAAGACATTCTCAGTCGAATCGTGGAAAAACAAGTATCTATGTCTGATGAATTAGGACGTGATGCTGGTTCAGTTAACGCACTTCAACGTAAACATCAAAATTTCCTTCAAGATTTACAGACATTACAGTCGCAAGTACATCAGATTCAAGACGAATCTGCGCAGCTACAAGCCAGTTATGCTGGGGATCGTGCCAAAGAGATTACCAATAGAGAACAGGAAGTTGTTGCAGCGTGGGCAGCACTTCAAGTTGCTTGTGATCAAAGACAAAGTAAGTTGGCAGATACTGGCGATTTGTTCAAATTCTTCAATTTGGTACGAACGTTGATGCAGTGGATGGACGAATGGATTAGACAGATGAATACTTCTGAAAAACCAAGAGATGTTAGTGGTGTTGAGCTCTTAATGAACAACCACCAGAGTTTGAAAGCTGAAATTGAAGCTAGAGAAGATAATTTTACAGCATGCATTTCTTTGGGTAAAGAACTATTAAATAGAAATCACTATGCCAGTGCCGAAATCAAGGATAAATTAGTTACAATTACTACTCATAGGAATGGTGTGCTGCAAAGGTGGGAAGAAAGGTAAGTTGTCGATATAGGTAAAGCGTTAAATTATACTGTAAGAGATTTTGCACTCAACTTTGCCATACTTTTGAGAGCTATCCAACTGAAATCATTCCAGGTTGTACTTATTGTAAATTTTTATTTAAACTTAATTACTCTATACATTGAATACTTATCTAGTTTTGCAACCTTATTATGGTGACCTAGCTATATTTTCATAACATATTAAAGCATTGTTTTCTGAATGTTATTTGTGGCATCTTCTAGTTTATTTTAGATTTTCTTGGGAATAATACCACATCAGAGTTCAAACTTGTGTATATTTTAAAACCCAACGTTTCAAAATCCTGTCGGATTTCGTTTTCAATGGATATAAATTTATAAAGTAAAATTGAAATATATGACAATTATTTTGACAAATATGTTTACGTTACTATGGAAAAATTTTTGATTTTAAATATACAGGGTGCACAAGAAATTCCAAAGATCATTATAAATCAAGAAAAACTTTTTTCAAGTTGGAAGAACTTGAAAAAAATTGTCTTCAGAATTTATTTGTGGCGTTCCTAGGGACGACTTTCTTTTTAAGATAGTGCATTTGCCAAAAAATGCGATCAAAGAATTCCGATAATTCAGTGATCCCATTAAAGTCATAAGGGAAAACCTAGGAAAAACCTCATGAACTATCCCGATATAGGGTTGTTCAAAAGGATATGCCCATTGTTAAGTTCATCTTTAATTATCGGCAACCAGACATGACTGAAATCTACGGAAGTAGAAGCAATGCAGTCGTTTTCATTTAACAGAATTAAGGCAGATTCTTTTAATTTTCGTTTTGTGCAGTGTTCTTCTTTATACAAAATGTTCTAACTGCAAACAATTACCCTCAAAAATTTATTAACAAAGAGTTAAATAAAATTGAGCACAAAACAACTGATAACCAACTCCAGACTTCACCTAATAATACTGACAACCAGGAAAACCACATTATAACAACAACAATACCATATATACAGGGCCTGTCAGAGAGATTGAGAAGAGTAGGCAACAAATTTAACATCAAAACTACATTTAAAACAACAAATACGCTTAAATCTATTATAACAAAAACAAAACCAAAAAACGCTACGCAAAACTCAAAAAATTGCATTTATAAGATTCCTTGTGAATGTAATAAGTTTTATATTGGAGAAACCTCTAGACCTCTTAATGTTCGAATAAATGAACATCAAAATTACATAAAGAAACGTCAGTTCGAAAAATCAAAAATTTGTGAACATGCTTGGGACCAAGGCCATAAAATACAATTTCAAAACACAACAATATTACACAAAGAAGAACACTGCACAAAACGAAAATTAAAAGAATCTGCCTTAATTCTGTTAAATGAAAACGACTGCATCGCTTCTACTTCCGTAGATTTCAGTCATGTCTGGTTGCCGATAATTAAAGATGAAATTAACAATGGGCATATCCTTTTGAACAACCCTATATCGGGATAATTCATGAGGTTTTTCCTAGGTTTTCCCTTATGACTTTAATGGGATCACTGAATTATCAGAATTCTTTGATCGCATTTTTTGGCAAATGCACTATCTTAAAAAGAAAGTCGTCCCTAGGAACGCCACAAATAAATTCTGAAGACAATTTTTTTCAAGTTCTTCCAACTTGAAAAAAGTTTTTCTTGATTTATAATGATCTTTGGAATTTCTTGTGCACCCTGTATATTTAAAATAAAAAAAATTTTCATAGTAACGTAAACATATTTGTCAAAATAATTGTCATATATTTCAATTTTACTTTATAAATTTATATCCATTGAAAACGAAATCCGACAGGATTTTGAAACGTTTGGTTTTAAAATATACACAAGTTTGAACTCTGATGTGGTATTATTCCCAAGAAAATCTAAAATATATTAAAGCATGATTCATTCATCAGCTTTACAAACAGTGACAATATATAACATTTGAAATTATTTTAATTGGTGTCCGACCTAAACTAATTTTTCTTTACTTAAACCAAAACCGAATGCCTGTGACCGTTGTTCCTTATAAGACAATATATATTTTTAAATTTATTATTTTCTGTTCGTGTCAATTAATTACAAATATATACCTATATGTCCAGATTCATTTTCAGCATAGTTCAACAAATTTGTACTGAAATCTGGAACCAGTTTGAAAAATTCGAATAGAACCTCTCAAGGTAACATGGAGTAATTAATAATGGCCAATTTTTTTTCTATTGCACTTAATTCAAAAACTATTAATGCTATACATTTCTCTTTTGCTTCTTCAAAGTATACATAATCAGTTATCACCTTGAACATTTTCGCTTAATTTTTACAATTGCTAAACCTAGATAAACAACATTTTAAGCACTTTTTCAACTTTTCTCAGGTTCACAAATGATCTATTAAAGTAACGCAAACATTTAATACTTTCCATGATATATACAAAAAAAAAACAAAGTGTTTTTTAACATTTTGCTCGACTAAATAATTCATTTTGTTGCATGAAGAAATCTTCAAAATAAAAAAATGGATTTAAATATTAAATTGGAAATAATAACTACTAAGTTGTTTGTTGACTATACACCGCAAAATATATAGCGCACAACTAGCACGAGTGCGGGGAGAGCGTAGAGCGAAGTTTAATGGTCCCAACACTTTTCACTACCGATCATCGGTTGGTCCCAAATGCCGCTCGAAAGCTTACGAACAAAATTTCGGTTTCGGCATGGCTTCTTCAGGTTTTCTGCCGAAACCGAAACTCTTTTACCCCGAAGTTAGCCGGAATCGAAAGCTCGGTCGGACACTAATTTAAATTTTAGAATTAGATAGTATGTGGAACGTACTTACAGGAGAAATGGCTGACTCTATCACCATAATACGCTGTTTTTGTTGAATGACAATGATGTTTTAATAAGTTAATAAATAAGCTCTAAGCGCAGTTCATTAAATCTAGCTCTGAATTTCAGGTGGGAGAATTTGCAATTAATATTAGAAGTTTATCAGTTCGCTAGAGATGCTGCTGTTGCTGAAGCATGGTTGATAGCTCAAGAACCCTACTTGATGAGCCAAGAATTGGGTCACACAATTGATGATGTTGAAAATCTCATCAAAAAACATGAAGCGTTTGAAAAATCAGCTGCAGCTCAAGAAGAGAGATTTAGTGCTCTTGAAAGATTGACCACGGTATTGTTAATATTTTGTATTACTTACTATTTTTGATGGTTTATGTGCTTGCAAAACACTTGTGGTTATGAACAGGATTGTAGTTAGAATTATTTTAGTTCATTTGAGAGGAGGCGTTAACCCTTAAATGCGTTTACTCTTTTTTTTTCTCATTAAAATGTGTGAATATTAACAGAAAAAACTAAATGAAAAAGTTCAAGATAATCATGTATATTTACCACAGCGTAATTATATTTTGGCAAATTGGTACAATATGCACTATAAGTGGAATTGCTTCGTATCAACATTTGAATTCTTATTCAAACAATAATAAATTCCATATTTTTCACATTTTTTACATTTTACAACTTCCCCTTTTTAAATTTATAGTCAAAATTAAATATTCTTGACAGGACCTGAAACACACTTGTGAGGTTTCATTGGCAATCTGTTTCACGAAATTCCTAACTTCAGTTGAGCGATTTTTCTTATCATTAGATAAAAATTGCTCTAGCAACTTACTTTTGAGTTATTCTATAATTGATCTTATTTCAACAAGATTATTATGAAGTTTCAACAGACAAGCTTTCCATGTATTTCTGAATCAGCATGGAAGAGCACATCTGATCTTCATCCAGTGGTATATGTTTCATTTTTCATATTATTCATTTCAACTCGTCATTTTTGATCCCCTCTACATTGTGATACATTTTTTCTATATATCATTTGTCACATCATTTTTTATATACCTTCTACATCTTTATCTACATCAATTTGATAAGATGTTTTCCAAACTGTCATTAAAGTAATTGTCAAACTTCTATCTATACCTTTCAGATCAGTAAAATTATCCAAATGAGAGCTGAACTCCTTTTTAGTCAAATGCCTGGTAGCCTTCTCTATCGTCCTTGAGTTTAAATTGAGATAAAACACAGAAAAATGTTTTTGGTGTTCATAAAATTGGCTGTTTTTTTAAATAACTTTATGGTGTTTGTTATGGAATGTCTTCGATTCACATTCCATAGAGAGAATAATATTCAAAAAAAAATGTATGAAATAGATGTTGCGGTTTTAGTTCAATGCTGGTTCAATGCAAGTATATATTTGACGAAGGACCTTTAGCGAAACAATCAATAAACACGTTAAGTAATTCACCAAATAAAAGTTAATCACTAACCTTTTACGTCGAAGCTCTGCAAAGGGTGTTTTCTTGGTGGTTCTTTCTTCTGAGGCTAGCCCCGTGAACAGGAACAGTTTCTTAGAGCTTCGTCTGGACAACACGTTACACAAAAAATAGCGACGTAATGTTCATTGATTGAATATACAAAAAAATGCGGGTTTAACAACAAATGATGCGCTTTTGTAAACACAAAAGAAACAAAATGACAGCGGTTTAGCGGTCGTCACGAATGGAGCTCAAAACTCGCGAATCGGAACGCAAAAAAAACAACAAAAAGCGGCGTCTCTTCAGACGGAATCAAAGCCACCGAAAAGTTCGGAGTACATTGCACGAAACTCCCAAGCGTCTTAATAGCTTGGGATCCAAAAAACGAATCACAATACTGTCTATATTTTACACGCAAAAACACACTTACAATTAGCATTAGCGCGACGGAATGTTTTAGAAAAGGTGCAGAAGTTTAAAAATCAATGAAGTAATTCAATCAAATTGAACACAATACACTAAACAAATTGCGGGAAAGCACCAGTGTTAATGACTGAATATGATTTTGGGGATGAAACCGTCATGACTGACAGTAAATCAGTAAAAATCATTCGAACTCACAATGAACAATGATTCCTCGCAAAATTTTCCGTTAAGTGGATAGACACAAGATTAATTGTTAAGCACTACGACGAATTTACGCATTCACACTATCCTGCACACCATCAATTACTTGTGTAATAGTGTGTTAATCCTGCATCCGACTTTACGGGATGTATATTATCGTTTAGGATAAGCATATTTAGAAAAGGATTCATAGTTTCTCGAATTCATGGCTCCGATCGATGATCATGAGTACCATAGGGTGCACTTAATGTCCGATGAGTTTCCCGAACTGAACCGTGATTTGGAAAATAAATTTGCAAGCCTTGCTCTGGCATGAGTCTATTCAGGATGGATTACCAAACTACACTATCTCCAAAATAACCGAGAATTGTCAAATCGGCTGTCATACAAAACAGTGTTGCCAATTTAGAGTTCTTTGCCTCTTATTAGTATTCATATTTTTACGTAAACAATTTCAGTGAACAAGAGGTTCATATGCTATGCTATATTTCTCTGCTTATAGTTTGGGCAACAGGAGATTTGAGTATATAGTTAAGTTTTGCATAATTAAGTTGTCCTAAAAAATAGATTTAGATCTTGGAAGTGCAATTAGGTCAAACGGTAACATGATGCGTTTAAGGGTTAAACTTTCTGGTAGTAAACATTTTTGTGGAAAATTTAATAAGCAATTTAATTTATTAACTACATGAACTTAATTACTAACTAGAAATTATTTGAATAATATTTTGTTTAATAATGAATAAATTTCATGGTAAAAGTTATTAATAAATTCAGTTAATTAATTCTATTCCATACAATTCAAGTTAAGATATTTTACTATAGTAGGTACATGAATCTTGAGTCTACTTGACTATACATGATTCTTTATGAAAATTATATAGATTTTTTGAACAAATCCAAGTTTCCATTAAGAACATTTACTTATTAGGGGAGTAAGTGATCACCTGAGGAGATCTAATCCTTTATCAACACTTATTTTGATTCTTTGGGCATCCTGTAGTTTACATTTTGATTCTCCCAGGATTCGGAATAATCTCCCACAGAAATCATTTTCTTTAAAATTACCAATATATATTTCAAGTTATAATTTATTAAATTTTCCTGTCAACTCTAACGCGGCATAGCTAATTAAACTGCACACTTGTTCTAGTCAACATTGAGAAATGAATAATATTACAATAAATAATAATTTGGGCATATTAATCCATTTAAGGTATTTCGGTCTCTTTTCGTTTTTTTTTTTTTGGTGACAGGGAAGCCTGAATGTTGGGTAAGACACCACCCTGTACAATTGTTACGCCAGACAACAATTTATTCAATTCTTCGTTGTTTCTGATGGCGAGTTGTAAATGTCTCGGAATAATACGGGTCTTCTTGTAATCACGTGCAGCATTACCGGCCAACTCCAAAACTTCAGCAGCCAAATACTCTATAACTGCTGTTAAATATACATGCATCCGTGCCGCCGCGTTCGGCATAATTTTCTTTCCTTAATATACGATGAATACGGCATACCGGAAACTGTAAACCGGCACGGCTGAAGGGCGATTTTGCCTTTCCTTTAACTTTTCCACTTGTTCCACGGCCAGACATATTGCTTGGTTAAGAATTAGACACAAAAAAAAGAATGCGATCGCGAAGACAACTCAGTGCTTCGAGTGTGCGATTCGATATGAGCGTAAATGTCTTCACCGAACATTCAGACTTCCTTGAAATATTTGATAGGAATTATGGTCAATGTCAGATACCCATATTTCAGTCTACAACTTCTCCAAAGATACTTTCTAAAAACATTAACAGGGAGTTCAAAAAAAATCAAATCATTCACTTGATTTAAAGAAACAATTGTGCATGAATGGATTTTGCGTAAAGATGCCATTGTACTGATGAAATGAATTTTAAGTTAAAAAGGTATTGTGTTAAACTGAAAACAAATTATTATTGTTTGCTTATTTTGTTTTACAATGGAAAACTGTAACTACTGGTACCATGAAATTTAATCATTGTAATTTACTTATATACTTATTTTAAACTGCACGTAACATTATTTTACATTTTTATATGCTTGTAGTTAGAAAAGGGTGGTGTTGGTGCTAACCACGGGCAACCTTTGCATGTAGTAACAGTCTGTGACTTTTCTGTTTCTCCTCCACATTACCAAAAGATAAAACCCGTTCCTGGTCGTCGATTTAGTATTGCATATACACGGGAAATTGTTACATCTATAGTGAAAAGCGTTGACAGATTTTATAAGCCTCGAACGATTTGCCGAAGGCACTTTAATATTTTTGCACCGTTCGTAACTAAATATTATCCAGAGTGCACTACAAATGTAAGAAAACAAAAAAGCTTTTTACACAGTGATCAGTCTCAAAATATTACAAATAAAATTCGAAGGTATCAGAAGTCTATTTCGCTAATTGAGACTTCTCTCGATGATTATATGTACAATTATAAATTTCAAAATCATTGTAATTTGTTAAAGATATGTAGGGATTTTTTGTTAAGAGAAAGATTTTTCTGTGATCTACAAAATCGTGTCGATAAAAATAAAAATACTCTTGCAAAGTACAAATTTGATTTAGCATATGTAAATACGGCAAATGTAGAAAAGCGACCAACACGAACGGGAACAGGGTTTAAGAAATTATACAGGAAATCATTTCCGTTAATGTCCTCAAGTGGTATTTCGGTAAGTCCTTTAAATCTTATTCCTTTGTTTTGTTGTATTTATAATTCTATAATGTTGCTTGATTTTGCACTCCATATAAATATAAACATCAAGAAATGCTGTAGGTATATGTCCAAGTCATTTAAATAAATGTACGTTTTTTAGTTCGAATTGAGAGAACTAAAGAGAAAGCAAGAAAAGGCTGAGGCTGAAGAACGTGCCAGAAAAGAAAAGGAGGAATCTGAACGGCTTGCAGCTTTAGCGGCAGCACAACCTAAAGAAATTGAAGAAGTAACAACTGATCGACCAGATTCGACATCGCCTGCTGTGGAAGAACGACCAGGTAATATAATAATACATTCATTCCACATATTGACCATTTATAATATTTATATTAATATAATAAATTATAAGATAGTAAACACTAAATATTATTCTACAGAGGATCTCCATCTTGTGATAGTACTGACTTTTTGATTATTACTTATCTGATCAATTGGCTCCCTAAATCTGTCTTAGCGTTTTACTTCATTTTTTTTTATTTTGATTTTGTGCTTATTTACATCTATTTTATATTCTAACCTCCAGTATTGAAAATATGATTTGGTAATAATACATGATGTAGTTTTGAATTTGGCAAAATTTTAGGACATTATTGATGACCACACTAAATACACATGTTGATAACTTTCTCAATTTTGCTTATACCTTTCTATTTTATGCTTTATTAGTCAATTTTGTATTATCTAATATTCTACTGTCATACTGCTGTTACCCAATTTGAACAGTGGATTTTCACCGTCAAGAAATACACCAAGAAAGGCAGGGTTTATTGGCTATAATACACTCACTTTTTTTGTATTAGGGGTCTTTTATTATCTCAACAATATTTAGCTCTATTCTGGTCATTAATTGCCACTAATTCTTTTGGTCATTAATTGTCACCAGTTCTTACAAACTTTGACTATGTAAGGATCTGCAGTGGAGTTTACTTGATTGACCCATCATAACATATATCTTTGCACATTTCTGTACATTTTTTAAAAAGAATCTACTTCTTTCTCTCTTTAACTTTGGTTAAATTTTGGACTTTTATTTTTTCCCAAACTGCTACTTTTAAATATCTCATGTAGTGGATTTCATTAATTTGTTTGTCGTTTATTATTATTTAACTACAATCAAAAATAAATTACTTTATTACAATGTTGAAGACATCCTTTACATACTTTATTATTGTAAGAAGATATTTACTGTTTTATGTATAGAATATATAACACCATAATAATTTAAATATCACGCTTAATTAATGCAGCTGGGGAGAGAAAAAGATCTTCTATAAAAGCTGTTTCTCCTGGTGAAGGTAATAATAACTTGATAAACTACTTCACTAATTGGCACATATTAAAAATATATTTCCCCTTGGTATTAAGGTGATGGTTACTGTATGTTTAACTTTCTCAAATTAATTCAAGTTGATAAGCAAACATATATAGTGATTTGATTTATCATGATTGTAAAATTATATTATCAATCTATAAACTTTACATTAGCAATTTGCTTATCAACTCTTGCTAAGTAATGAAGTGTAAGCAATATAAATAATGCACATCTAACAATACTCTACACTGTATAAAAATCGGTAAACTTTATTATAAACTGACCTGATATTGAACATTATGTGAAAAAATAATTAATTCTGGCATTTCTGGGTATGTTTTCTAAATAATATTACTAAAATATGAGGTAAGTATCTTGATATCCTATTCCTGTGTATGCTTTGCTTTTGCTTTTTGTCAATACCATTTTTGAGTTTATTGCTTACTTGCCTATTGTTAGCCTTTTGTTTATTTAAGTTTTATAATACTTGTCATTGTTTAATAGAAAACATTTAAACACACTGGTTTTCGAATGTTTTGTAGATTGATCCACTCAAAGATTACATGGGTATAAATCCTGTTGTTGAGTACATGTGCCTAAAACATATAACATTGAGGGAATTTTGTAAAGTACTAAAGATTCTTAACAATTTAGATATAGCTTGTTCAATTACAATAGTATTGGGTGAACAAAATTTCAGTTTGCTGGGTACTTGTAGAAAATCTGAAACTTACATGTTTTAATTTTCATAGAACTACATCCCATGTGATACAGTCCTTCAGTGCAATCTTGGTAAAAATATTGTTCCTTTATTTTATTTTATCTTGAGCTAAAGTATTTATTTATGTTGGTAACCCTTCAAATATTTTTTTCTACGATTACATAGGCCGACAAGATTTTTGTCCAGAAATCAGACTATACTTTCCTAAAGGTTTTTAATGTGCTAAATTCAAATCTGAGAGAATAGCTCTATTACGTCAGAACTTTTAGATATGGTAACCTAAAAGGTCAAAAAACCGTTTTTGCCCATTTTTGAGATTACATACAGACAATAGATTTTTTCACCAAAAAATCGTTCGGTATAAATAAGTCTTTCACTTTCGAATGGCGTTGAGTCTGCTCAAATATCTTCTTTTTTTCGCTAAGATAGAGCGATTTTAAGTGGTGATGATTCCATTTATTTTTTTCAATTTTTTATTTCAATTATTTTTTTTTACATTTTTATTTATTTTTGAAAGACATACTTTATAAAGGCTAATTCAGACTACGCTAGTAGTTTAGTCGAGTGGCGAGTTATTCCAGTGATTACTGCCCCAAAATCGTTCGTACTGCGGTCGAGTGCAGTACTCAAGTTTAGTGTATTTAAAGTTGTTCCTTCATTACAAAGAAACGACATTTTGTAATGCCTAACCAACAAAACGGTAGCTAATAAATCCACAGCTCAAACAGTAGTTGAACTGGACTTAATGAAACGTTCGGACTTGTTTAGCCGAGATGAACCAGTGAGCAGTGACGCGTAGTGGGGGACGCTACTCGACCGAAAAATAGAACAAAATGGATCGGCTCAACTAAATTGCTTGCTAAACTACTCGACTGAATTTTCAATGTTCAGATACCGATAGTTACTAAATTACTCGCCACTTGACTAAATTACTAGCACAGTCAGAACTAGGCTTTAGAGTCTTGCAAAAAATCTATTGACTATATAATGTCAAAGTGACCAAAACGGTATCTTTTAGGTTAGAGCCTCTCAAAATCCTGACGTGATAGAGCAATTCTCCCACATTTGAGTTCAAAACTAAACTAAGTCTGGTGTCTAAACAAAAATCTTGTCGGCCTGTGTAATCATACAAAAAATTATTATCTTATTTGAAGGGATACCAACATAAATAAATACTTTTCCTCAAGAGAAGAAAGATTTGAATTCAGGATATCAAAAACCTTCACGAAAGTATAGTCTGGTTTCTGAACAAGAAAATCGGTCTCAATTTGTTGACCTGTGTTATCTGAAGAGATGTACTTTTTAATGATTTCATTGGCAGGTAGTGACAGTCTTTGTCTTCTATGAAAATGTGTAACTCATCCATATGTTGAGGAATTTGTGTTTAATTCACTCATATACTGTATTGTCTTCATCCAATTTCTATGTTTTAAAATATAGTATAAAACACCTTTTGCTAGAATGTAGCCATTTTAAATCTTAAAGTTATTTGTTACTATTATTTAATTAGATCTTAATTGTTATAGTTTTCTATAGTTACTTAAGTTTTCATTAGTTGGCCTGAACTCCCCTTTATCAATATTTGCATTTATGGCTTGACCTCTTTTGTTCAATTAATTTAATAAGCACATTTCCTGTGTTGAAATTCTCTAATTTTTCTAATTTATTCTTTAGGCCAGATTAACTCTGTAAAATCTCAAATTGTTGGTTACTTCTCTGATTGCAGTATTCTGCATAATTCGTATTTTCTTTTTGAAAGTGAATGTTAATTTAGGTCCTAAATCTTTTAAAGGAACAATAAATAGTTTTTCCTTAATCTTGTATACTAAGTTATTTATGGCTGTGAAAAGCAGGTTGTAGTAAGAGTAACACCAGCTACTGTACAATTACTTCATGCATTTCACTAGAATTTTTTAAGAACTACAGTATTTGACCGCGCACATCAAAAACAAATTGATACAAACATAATTTTCGTTCATTTAAACAGTTCATTGTAAACTAATAAGTTTAAATGCTTAATGCTCAGCGATTACTCAAAAACGGCTGAAGCAATTTGGTTATTTAAACTGCATTGTATTAAGGAGTATTATGGAAAGTTGCCATCTATTTTTTATAACAAAATTTATAGTTTTCCAGAAACTAGGGAAAACAGGTATTACGGGACTGCAAGTCAATAAATCTTTGCTGATTTTTGTAAAACTGCTCAATCTAGTTGATAATTTTAAATTTTATTCTACAAAGATACATTCCGACTTGATTATTACTTTTCAGCAAATCGGAAATGTCAAATTAAATATATTTCCAAATTTAAATGTGAAGTTATATCATACAAAATAGTTTTGTACACGTTTCTTAGAATGTTTTGATTTTGATTCATTTGAAGTTGGTTCTTTTTTAAACATAATTTCTTAAATCAATAACTTATGAACTGTTTGAATTTACAGACAAACGCTTCAGTTGTCAAACACATTTTTTAGTTTTTTTTTTCAAATTTGTTGGCTTTTGATCTGTGACGGCTGTAGATCTTTGCCGCTATTCGAATTAAATAATCAGATCAAGTTCCTAAAATTACATTGAGATATATCTGTAAATAATTCCCTGTAAAAACATTTTCAGCTTGTTACAATTTCGATTACGATTTGTTGACATTGTAAAGAACAATTAGTAATAGTTAAGATATGACAAAAATCATTATATTTTTAAACTATTGAGTTTGTTTAATTTGCTTCAACTCAACTAATATTTATGTTAAGAACTATCCAAGTAAAAGTAGTTGAAATCAAATTTGATTTGTTTTGTTATTTATTTCCTCACAATTTTCATAATTTATTATTTTGCTTGTGCAAAATAAACAGACATGAATCGAAGTTATTTGTTTTCTGTATATTCATAATAAATCTTTGTTCTAATATTAATATTAGGAACTGTTCATAATTTTACCATTTAGTTTGGGCTTATATTGAATTTGAGAGATATTTTATAAAGAATTTTACCTTAATCTAAACTTCCAAATCACCTTTTGAAAATTCGATGTTATAAAAGTAGGAAATGAAACAAAACTGGCGCGGTGAGGTTAATGGCATCTACTTGGCACCATTCTATTCGTCTCAACAAATGCTATATCTCCAATTCTATGTAGATTAGTTTAGTTCCAGTCCATTCAGAGAGGATCTAAGCAGGCTTAAAAAATTAACAAAAATTGTTTTATGTTCAATATAAAGATGTAAAAAAATTACATGCTACAAACCCAAATGTTAGATATATTTCTCAACTATCTTTCAATACCCATTAAAAATTATTTTTAGCAAAAATTGGAAATTGAATTGTACATTAACACATTTTGTTTAAATGTTTATCTAAAAACAATTAAGTTTTTTATACATGTTTTATTATTGCATGTATATTAATGCATGAGCATGTTCTGTAGTGCATGGACCACAGCAACCGAGAACAACGACTCTACCAAGTACTTCTTCAGTTAAAACACCGCCACAGATATCACCTCGATCACAAACACGTAAGTATCTGGTTGTATGTATAATTTCGAGTTTGAGTGACAAGAAAATGTTACTGCAGGTGCAGATTTTTATCATTTTACATTGTTTTTCGAAACATTACTTTCCTTGTAATATAAATTGCAGGATTATTTATGTGTAACAAGTAGATCATTGCATAATTGATTTTTTTGCAAAGTGTTATTATTTTTAGTTGAATATCTTGTGCAGTTACGCTATTTGTGCAACATAATGTCCTATTGTTATTTTTTTCCATTTTATCCATCTACAAAATACTTTTGGTTTGTGTAGTAATTACTTTTGTCCTCAGTGGAACTTTTTCTCCAGTCTTTACAAGCTGTCTTAGTTTAATTGCATTTTATAACATATTTTTATCATATCCTACAATTGCTAGAAGGTTAATAATTTTTTGAAGTTATATTTAAATTAAAGTATCTGTGACGTTTATTGTATTTATACTGTTCATCATGACATCATTAGTAGTTTTTGGTTGATAATCTTATAGAATTATCGCTTAGTGTTTATTTTGACGACGTTTTCATCTGTTTTTCTTAGGCTGTGCTGCCTGTTTTAAAATGAGTCATGCCTTTATGTTAGGTTATCATTTCATGCTTGGTCAAGCTGGGCTTCCCCATTCTGGGGGTGATTTGTCTCTGGCTATACAAACTACTTTGCTCTCTGTCATTCTGTTCATACGGTTGTTTCATTCTCTTTTTTTTTTGTTAAGTGTACATTTGTTTGCGCCACATTACATGTTTATTATTTGATCACTCCTTATTCGATCCATAAACGTATTTCCATTTATTTTTCTTTGTATTCTCATCTTGGCAGATTTCAACATTCTATGTGTCCTAGATTTGGCAGGCTTCACTTTGCGCTATCACTACTGTGTGTAGTATTTTGGGTTTTATTCTATATCCTCTTCCTTCGTTGATATATATTTTTTTATTTTGTCCATTATTAGGTTGAATAATAACGGACTCTACGAGTCTCTTTGATTCCCGTTCCAACTTATTTGGTCTGGTGGTGTTCAATCGATTCTATCTTCGATTTTGCTAAATTTATTTTTCTTCGTATTCTCATCTTGGCAGATTTCAACATTCTATGTGTCCTAGATGTGGCAGGCTTCACTTTGAGCTATCAGTACTGTGTGTAGTATTTTGGGTCTTATTCTATATCCTCTTCCTTCGTTGATATATATTTTTTTTATTTTGTCTATTATTAGGTTGAATAATAACGGAGACTCTACGAGTCTCTTTGATTCCCGTTCCAACTTATTTGGTCTGGTGGTGTTCAATCGATTCTATCTTCGATTTTGCTAAATTTATTTTTCTTCGTATTCTCATCTTGGCAGATTTCAACATTCTATGTGTCCTAGATGTGGCAGGCTTCACTTTGAGCTATCAGTACTGTGTGTAGTATTTTGGGTCTTATTCTATATCCCCTTCCTTCGTTGATATATATTTTTTTATTTTGTCCATTATTAGGTTGAATAATAACGGACTCTACGAGTCTCTTTGATTCCCGTTCCAACTTATTTGGTCTGGTGGTGTTCAATCGATTCTATCTTCGATTTTGCTAAATTTATTTTTCTTCGTATTCTCATCTTGGCAGATTTCAACATTCTATGTGTCCTAGATTTGGCAGGCTTCACTTTGAGCTATCAGTACTGTGTGTAGTATTTTGGGTCTTATTCTATATCCTCTTCCTTCGTTGATATATATTTTTTTATTTTGTCCATTATTAGGTTGAATAATAACGGACTCTACGAGTCTCTTTGATTCCCGTTCCAACTTATTTGGTCTGGTGGTGTTCAATCGATTCTATCTTCGATTTTGCTAAATTTATTTTTCTTCGTATTCTCATCTTGGCAGATTTCAACATTCTATGTGTCCTAGATGTGGCAGGCTTCACTTTGAGCTATCAGTACTGTGTGTAGTATTTTGGGTCTTATTCTATATCCCCTTCCTTCGTTGATATATATTTTTTATTTTGTCCATTATTAGGTTGAATAATAACGGACTCTACGAGTCTCTTTGATTCCCGTTCCAACTTATTTGGTCTGGTGGTGTTCAATCGATTCTATCTTCGATTTTGCTAAATTTATTTTTCTTCGTATTCTCATCTTGGCAGATTTCAACATTCTATGTGTCCTAGATGTGGCAGGCTTCACTTTGAGCTATCAGTACTGTGTGTAGTATTTTGGGTCTTATTCTATATCCTCTTCCTTCGTTGATATATATTTTTTTTATTTTGTCTATTATTAGGTTGAATAATAACGGAGACTCTACGAGTCTCTTTGATTCCCGTTCCAACTTATTTGGTCTGGTGGTGTTCAATCGATTCTATCTTCGATTTTGCTAAATTTATTTTTTTTCGTATTCTCATCTTGGCAGATTTCAACATTCTATGTGTCCTAGATTTGGCAGGCTTCACTTTGAGCTATCAGTACTGTGTGTAGTATTTTGGGTCTTATTCTATATCCTCTTCCTTCGTTGATATATATTTTTTTATTTTGTCCATTATTAGGTTGAATAATAACGGACTCTACGAGTCTCTTTGATTCCCGTTCCAACTTATTTGGTCTGGTGGTGTTCAATCGATTCTATCTTCGATTTTGCTATGTTTAAACATATTTTCAAGAGTTATTACATAGAAGATGAATCATCCCTTAAGTCCAAAAAACAAAGCATGGCCGGTTCGATTTATTCAGTTGATTTTCGGCAATTTGCTTATCTCAAAAACTTTATTTGTGCAAGATCTACCACTGCGAAATCCTTTTTTTTTTCGTCTGTCAGCGTTATTCTTTGGTTTACTCGTTCTGATGGTATTTTTGTTGCTAGTTTTAAAGCGGTGTACAATAAGCCTGTTTTCCATTCTTCTGCTACTGTATGATGTTTTAGAATTTTGTTAATTGGTGCTATTGTTTTGTCCGTCATTTCTGTTACACCATATTTTAGCAGTTTGTTTGCTATCTCATATTTTGCTGCAGTCTTATGGTTTGTAGGCTTTCTCTACTTCCGATGCGATACTTCTTCGTTTGTAATAATGTCCGGTGTCTCTTGTTCTCTCATCGTTAGTTGGTTCGTCCAGAGTGCGTATAAAGGCACTCTGGGTTCTTCTGCGTATACATTTAAACTAGTCTATCCAGATGTTTTTCTCAACGTGTTTTACATCTATCAATGCTGTCGTTTTTGCTCCCTGTCCCTGCCCCCTTTGAAGTGTCATAAATCTTTCTGCAAGCCATAAAAGTCGTGTTCCATCTCTTTCGAAAATCATTCCCAATGCTCGTATTTTATCTTTCACTAATGCATGTTGCAGTTATATTAGCCTAACTATTATAAGACCGTAAAAGTATTGGGTGTTTAGTGCCAGTTTAAGCGAATAGGTGAGACTGGTATACATTTTAAAGCAATACAGTAACATATTTTTGTTTGCCATATATGTTCATGATGCATTTGTTTGTTGCAAATTGTGCTTTGTTTTTGCTTTATGTTTGTTGATTTTTACAAGTATCGAGAGCTGAAGAAAAAGCGAAACGGAAAGATCGCTCTCGGAGCAAGTCTCCATTTAGGAGTTTCCGGTGGAAAAAGAGTTCTACGAAAGCTCCAGGAACGCACAGTGATGATGAGGACGTAATTGTGTCTAAAGGTAGTGTAGTACATTGAAAACTGTTTATTTTTCACATTTAACTTGTTCACTGTGATGGATTTTCAGAAAACTGAAACAATTGTGAAATGTATTCAAACAATGTTTGAGAAAATATATAAAATTTATGTCTAATAGTTTTTCCTATCAGCATGTAAGTTAGCCTTTTTAAAATTATAAACTTTTTAATGTAAAGAAAGTTACAACGGGTGTGTTAATACAGTAGTATTTCCAATAATTTCACAGTATGTGTAAAACTATTATTAAACGAAAATAATACTTGATATTTTCCATTTTAGACAACATTTATAAGGTTAACCATCAAATATACTTGTCAGCCATGATAAATTTCATAAAAAGATTTTAATGAAACACATGAGAATAATAAATTAATGTTTTCCTGCCACAGTATTGCACTTGTTATTACTATGACTTCAATATTGTAATATGCAGAATGAACCTTTTTTAACTTTTAAGAAGTACTGAATTTATTTATATTTGGTAAACGTTGCGATTAAATTTGTGGAAAATTTTTTATATTTTTTTATCGTTATAATTAATAATATTTATACAATTATTCACTAATTGGTATTTTATTGCTATCATAAATAACACTAATAATTTTATTAACTATATACAGGTTTTCGCTTCATTTTAATCTGGGCAGACAATGTGTTTCATCCTCGCTTTACAAATAATCAAATAAAAGTTGGCGTCCATACCATTGTTTATTTTGCCACTTTTGAATTCAGTTTATACTTAACTCTAATTTATACCTAAACTTAGGTATCCTAAAAATGGGTTCTATATTGCTTTAAATGAGTTTTTTGTAAATTTATATGAAATCACAAACAAATTATGAAAAACTATAAGTATTTTTTTAATTAATTAGAAAATTGTATTAACTTTGGTTCAAGATGGTTTTCCCATAATATATAAAAATTAAATAGCTATATTAAAGTTATTCTGAATGCTAGATAAACATGAGAACTACTGAACTAAAAAAAACACATTTCTCGATTTTTCAAAATACATAAATAAGCAGTGCATTATATATACAGTTTAATGTCAAAAATTATGATTAGGTATACAGTCACATTTCACAGATAACTTTTAAAAATCCTTTTTAAATTTCTACATTTTTGAACACCAAATAAAGTTTATATTATCTACTTTAGTATTTACAATATCATTTTTCAATATGATTTGAAAAATTGTAAGGTTTTTTTATGTATATAAATTTCGAAACACTCTAAAATGTAATCTCAGTTAATTAAACAGTTTAATTAAATAAAATATTTCAAAAGATATGAAATGTAACTTAATTTGTAATGTAAACTGTAACAAGAACATTTTCAAAAAGGTTTTTAATTGATAATGAGGACAAAAGAGAAAATTGAGCATACAGTAATTTTAGATCTTTAATAACTTTTATTTCACAAACAATTGATTATAATTATTTATGTTTAATAGAACCAGGCAGCCTTGGGGATGATGAAGGTATTGAAGGTCACTTAGTACGCAAACATGAATGGGAGAACACCACGACCAAAGCTTCGAACCGTTCATGGGATAAAGTGTATTGTGTTGTTCGTGGAGGCCAGATAATGTTTTATAAAGATGCAAAAACTGCTAAAACCACCCCAGAGCATACATTTAAAGGGGAACCCCCACTTTCTTTAAGAAAAGCACTGGCAAATGTTGCCGGAGACTACAAAAAGAAGAAGCATGTATTTAGGCTAAAGTAAGTAAATAGCTGTTATTTATTAAATTTGTAAAGTTTATTCATGCAGTATAAATATAGAAAATATTTCATAATTTATTAATAAAATAGCTCCTGAAAATGTTGCGTATACTGAAAATTATCGTATTACTAATTTTAATCATTTTTATGGTATGGTAGATTTTTAATTTTGAATTTAGATATCTGACAATCTTCAAACTTTTTAAAATAAAATTACAGGTTAGAGAGTGGAGGAGAATTTTTGTTCCAAGCTCATGATGATTCTGAAATGAACACATGGATTTCCAACATCAATGCCCATACAGACGCTGATTCATCAGGCCCCTCACGCTCGCAGACATTGCCTGCGTCTGCGCAGAAGGAGGATTCCAAACGTCGAAGCTTTTTTACTCTTAAGAAAACATAAGTAAGTATTTCAATTCTTGTATCGTAGTTGTCGCATTGATAAACACAATTTGCTTAATGAACTAAAAAATTATTGAATTGTTGTTTCTTCAAAAAAAAATTTATTGCTCTTTTATTTTGTTTGTTTCCTCCCTATATAACTGTTAGATTGGGTAACATTTACAGCCAAGTGTCGGCATAAAATAATTTTAGCCTTAAAAATGAAATGGGAAAAATTTTGTTTGCATAATTCTTTTTACAGTATTTCTAATGTTAATTACAATTTTGCCATCTTTAACAAGACCAATTAGTAAAATTAATAAACACCAATTTCAAAAGAGAAGTTTTTTGTGATTTTGGTTAAACTCAGATTGTGTCTACTTATCATTGGTATCTTAATATATCTACAATTAGTACACCAATGACGAAAATACCTCTCTAGTATTGTATTGTTTCAAGTATTCAGCTTTCAATTAATAAGAATACATGACTATTGTAATTTATAAGAGTTATCAGATATTACCAAAATTCAACACCAAAGCAAAACAACTTTAAAACGTTTTTGGGAGAATTACTTGTAATAATTAACTGATACTACAATTGCAATTTCCACAATTTACGTTTTTAAAAAACTGTCAGACGCGTTTCGACTAATGTCTTTGTCAAGGAACTAGACTAACTAACTAACGTTAGTCTAGTTCCTTGACAAAGACATTAGTCGAAACGCGTCGGACAGTTTTATAAACGTAAATTGTGGAAATTGCAATTGTAGTATCAGTTAATTATTATAATGAATTTCCAACAAGTATCGGCCGAATCAATTTTAGAATTACTTGTAATAAATGAGATGCCCTATGACGCTTCAGCTATTAATAAATATAGATGCTAATTTTGAATAGTTAATACTTAATGCTTGACAGATGACCACCAATTCTCGATTTTCATTTTTTCTAAAAAATGGATCATAGACGGTGTAAAACTTACACACTTGGCAAGAAAGATTGAAAATTTGAAACTAAGTATGTATCACAAAGAATTCACCTGTAGAGCGTCAACTCCCATGTTATACATTGGAATAAAGTTTTGCGCGCCATAGAACGCTCGGGAGAATAAAATTTCGACTCTATCGGTAATTGAATTATTTTATATTTGAACTTGACATTTATTGTTTTGTATAATAGGTAGATAATAATGTAAACGAACAACAGTTATAAATTACAATACAAACATAAATACTTACAACACTTAGACTAGATGCAATTATTCAGCACAGTAAAGTACACATAGATAAAAATCATTAAAACTCTTGTTTTATTTGAATTTTGCTGTCTCTACTGCTAGTTGGAAAGACTAAATTTGTCCTTAATTTCTGAATAGAGAAGATACCTACATATAGAATATGACAAAGTAAAAGGTCAAACTAATAAAAACTTACCCTTTTGATACCATTAAGCTACCCATGTCTTAGTCTTAGCTAAAGACTTGTGTGCCCAATCGAACTTTCATTTTCGTTCTTCAAAACATGTACACCAGTTAATTCGTGACTAATTATCTAAAAGTAATTTCTTAATTAACAAAACTGTTCTCTTTTCGACGTCATCGACAAGACTATCACATGACTGTTTCATGGCTAATTTCAACGATTAGCGACACCATGGTTACACTGTGAGCGAATTGTTTGTGGCGCCATCCAAAAATGCGGCCGGGCATAAAAGTATTGGACCTTGGTATATGCCGTGAAACATCTATAGTGAATTATTTGTGGTGTTTATTTTATTGGTACAGAATCAACCTAAATAGTATAATTTTATTTTATTTGAAATGGTTGGGTGTATTTTTAGTAAATATATTTGGTTTTTCATAACTTTGAATGTTCTGAAGCATAAGTGACAATTGTAGTGCTCCTGCAAACCATTTGACTGTATGCAATTGTATTCATACCGCTAATCGAATAAATAGCTTGAAATTATGTGAATATACTCACACTATTTCCGCTTATGGAAATATACGAGAACTAACTACATCTCATTACTGAATATCTAATATTTCTAATACGAGTGTATCATTTGTTGTAGTCTTATCTTCTTTGAGTGGACATAGTCGGACAATGACATGTTTTGTTGTATTTACATTTTTGTCTGTGTGTATCTCTTTGATTTTAACCCTTTGTGAAGTCACAACTTATTACTGGATTTAGTTTAGTGCATACCTTCGAATTTACATTACTGTAAATGACGAGGTCGGTGTAATACTTGTAGCGCTTTCTTAATTTCATATCTTCAACCTGCGGTCCTTTATGTAAATTCGAATGTTGCTAATAAGAGTGTTTGTTATCTTTTGTTGAACCACTAGATGATTCAACAGAAAACTTCATTTACACTTGTAAACTTAATATTTTGTTTTAAATTAAATACTATTAAAATCTCGAAAGTGATTGTATATTTTCGGATACCAAAGTGATCAAATTAACGAGAAATAAATGATAAATTAATGTGATGTAATTTGCAAGATTTCATTGACATTAAGTACTGAACAATATTCAAGATGGCTTAGTTGGGTGTACCTATGCTACACCAATTGTACTAGAAAAATGTTTGTACGAAATCCTGTTGGCATTGTATAACAAGACTATGTAGATGTAAAGTTTGTGGTCATTTGTCATATCGATTTACTATTTATTCACCAACTTATTCATTATATAATAAACAATTGTCCCAATTCTTATTATCTATTTTTCAATGGCTATTGATTATTGTGTTTACTCATTTTAACATCTGTTTTTCATTTTATTTAGAATTTATTTTGAAACTCATTTAATGGTTTGTATTGCCTAAACCTAATACTACAATTTAAAGATGTGAATTTGTTCTTTTCAGGTTACGTGAGCTACTCTTTTGAAGAAATCTGTATCTTTACGCTTTAACAGGAAGGACCGACTGTCCGGATTTCGCCCCTTTTTTTATATTAGTATATTTAATATTTTTTGTAGTTTGCACATTAAAATTATAGCAGATTTGAATGTATAGTAATATATTATGATGTTAATAAAACTGTCAACCAATATTCCAAATTTAATTAGTTTTTAAAATTATTGTTGATCATTATTTTAATATATTTACCGATTCTACATAAAATTCATATTTTATTATTACTAGTTTTTTTTAAATACTATTTTTGAGTGTTGTGCACTTATTTATTTTATTTGCAATATTCAACAAAGCTTTGCTCAGCAAAAGT
The DNA here is from genome assembly GCA_034190945.1 of Octodonta nipae. Classification (NCBI taxonomy): domain Eukaryota; kingdom Metazoa; phylum Arthropoda; class Insecta; order Coleoptera; family Chrysomelidae; genus Octodonta; species Octodonta nipae. Next base: position 178,357,762 of record CM067216.1, read on the forward strand.
GAGGTGAGAAGTCATTAATTTTATGTATGTGTTTTATAGAGTAATGCCTATTTTATCTAAAGAAATGTGTGCTTATAAAAGTTATATTAAAAATATTGTTTTTAGTAAATAAAATTTTATTCATCTTGTGTATTTTCCGTATACTCATAAGTAAAATTCGTTCGGTTAAATGCTGCGATCAAAATATATAAACATCATTTTGAAGATTTTCTGATTCTCTACAATTTTTACATTATGAACAGATCATTACTTTTTACACTATAAGCAAAAACCGAAAATACCCCATATTTTTTGGGGTTTTTAAGGCTCAAATAATTTACTTCTACGAGTTATGACTTATAAACTGTTATTTAAGTTACGGCTTCTGCAGTTTTCTATTGAATTTTATGTCACCTGAAAATCTCTATTGACTGGTGTATTTGGGTATCGTATTAGATAAAGTTCCATTGGAAAACATACCAATAATATTCCAAAACCATGGGCAAACTGACACAGAGTTCTTGGATAATTCATTCCTAAACGCTTGGATTGGGAGAGTTCTGACCTCCAAGGTCCCCAGACTTGACTCCTTGATTTGTTTGTATGGGGACGGGCCAGGCAGCTAAAGGGTGTTCCAGTTAAAATTTGAGGTTAATTTTTAAATTTGCCGCCATTTATATTTTTTGTACTAGAATATCATATGTTATTTGACAGATGACAAGTAGGAATATTCTCGTTATTAAAAATGGAGAGACATATGATTGAGCAACGCGTGTTTATTATTAAAAATTGTTTAAATTTGGTGAAAGTTGTGCAGAAGTTGGAAGAAAATTTCGTGCAGAATATGGAAGAGAAAATTGTCCGTCAAATGTTACCATTGGAAAAATTGTTCAAAAATTTGCGGGAACTGGTTCAGTAAAAGATGAAAAAAGCAAAACATATCATCGTAGTGGACGTTCAGAAAAAATATTGCAGCTGTTACTGCTAGTGTTGTTGAACAACCAAAAACATCAATTCGTCATCGTGCACAGCAATTGAACATTTGAAAAACCACTTTATTCAGAATTTTGCACAAATATCTTCATTTAAAGGCTTACAAGATTCAGGCAAGAAATAAAGCCAGCAGACTTTGGGTTACGTTGTCAATTCGTTAATTGGGCAGAAACTTGAATATGTGAATTTTTTAACAAGCAAAATTGTGGAATCTGGAGTGAAGCAAATCCACGAGAA